>BQMF02000049.1:0-1228263 GCA_027922465.2 Turritopsis dohrnii | reverse complement strand
TCTGTTCAGTTTTTTTACTGGAATACCGTTTTTGATTTGGAGATAATGCTGCTTACGTTTATCAAAAGCCTTCGTTGGCAACTTCCAACTGTTTTTAACCTGTTAGAGAACATTGTACCGTGGATGTTTGCTTTGGATCACACGCATTATTCTCGGTGGCTACCTGTATCATAAATGATTTAAAACTATTACCTGTTCAACACCAAGACGTTTTCAAGAGTTTCTCAGGGGGAAATTTACATCAACAAAACCGGAAAACCATTTTCAAATATCGGAATCGATCAGGCGCACGAACAAAACAATAAGTTGGTGAAAGTTGATGGAGGTGCTGTTGATATCCTGACTGAGTGATAGCTCAAGCTTGATGAAGTGCGATGGTCAGTGGTCCAGAAATCTCAGAGATGATTCAAACATTCCGATGTCAAGAGAATGAGCCCAAAGAGCAAAACATCACGAAGATACAGAAGCAATTGAATCTCAGTTTCGAAAGGATGGAGGCAATGCGAACCACTATCAAAGATCTTGGAAATTTTTGTTGATGCCGAAAATAAATTGGTGAATTTGTTGAGCAAAGCAGTAATGAATGAGAAAGCGCGTGTGAATTCAGTGCATGATGCTGTTTCCATAGGTAAAACACAATACAAGCAATTCATGGATCAGAGGATAACAAAGTGTGAAGTTTCCATTAATGAAAAGATTCCAAAGAACAGGCTTGTTTTGTTTCGTGAAAAGTTTAAAGTTTGCTCTTCAAAGGAAAAAATGAAGACCACGTCAATGAAAGAAGAAAATAATCTATATGCATCATTATTCATTGCGTGCCAGTCACGGGATTCTGACTTGACAGAATTCTTCAAGCATGAAAACCATGACTATCCACCTTCTATATCTGAATATGGAAAACTACGTAAGACAAACAAATCCGACTTCTTACACTGTCTCAATGAGTATTGCACACCATCACTCACAGCACCGCATGTCACTGCCCAGGTTCTTGATGGTGCAGCAGTTGCACAAATTTGTCGTCCAAAAACGTCAAAATCGTTTGGAGAGTACGCAAATAACGAGTTTAAAACTTCAATCAAATGTTTCAATGACCCAGCTATCAGGCGAATCGATGTAGTCTTCGACAGGTATTTTCATTTGAGTTTGAAGGGTGAAACAAGAGATAGAAGAGGAAGTGGAATTCGCGTATCTGTCAAGGAAAACACGCCAATGGTTCGGGACTGGGGAAAGTTTCTGAAAGAGCCATCTAACAAAGATGAATTATTTCATTTGCTAGCAGAAAAGTTAACTACCTGCAGACATGATGGAAAAATAGTTGTGGCTACTACAGGAGAAACCGTACTCTCGTCTATTCCTGTTGACATTTCTGATCTTACCCCGTGTAACCATGAGGAAGCAGATACTAGGATGTTCCTTCACCTCAAAAGTGTTTCTAATGCAGGTCATCGTAAGGCTTCAATCAAAACCGTCGATACCGATGTCGTCGTTATTGCAATTGCACTCTACAGAAAGCTTGGCCTAGAAGAGTTGTGGATTGAATTTGGTAACGGTATACATCTGAGATGGTTACCCATTCATGAATACGCATCCGCTCTTGGTGAGGATATTTGTCAAGCACTTCCGGTTTGGTTTGCATTCACAGGCTGTGACACTGTCTCAGGATTTCATGGAAGAGGAAAAAGGTGGCATGGAATACATTCAAGTCACACCCACCTGTTACTGATACTTTTAAAAGGTGAAATTCATATTGATATTATACATATTATTTAAAATTCTGGGTTTTCTTTTAATTATAAATTCTTTATTGTTTTATCTGCCTTAACGTTTGGTTAACGCCTTAATTTAATTTTGTCTTAGACTATCAACATTGAAAAGACCAGAGTATATAGAAGAGTATGACCAAAAAGAAATTGAAAGATACGTGGTATTGATTTATGATCGGGGAAGTGGGATTGAGTCTGTCAACTTATGCAGAAGATATTTATTTACAAAGAAACATCGGGCCAGTAACAACTTGCCACCTACCTACGACGCTCTTATGCAACATCTAAAGAGAGCAATTTGCCAAGGAGGGTATGTTTGGACTTGTAGTTTTATTAACTAAGGTTATGATAATTTTTGATTGCTACACATAATAGATTGACACTCTTAAGCTCCAGTTACATAAGGAAAACGACAGAAAGAAAAAAAAGAAGAAAATCCATGAGTACAGCGTTTATTTATTTACATTTTATTTTTACTTTTTTTGCTTTACAGACTGATCTGGTATAGTTCACTTAGTAAAACATTGGCATATGATCCCAACGATTGGGGCTGGAACGCTACAGAAGAAAATATTTCTCCAGTATGGATGACCATCCCTGAAGCTTCAAAAGCATGTCGTGAATTAGTTAAGTGTGGTTGCAAAGGTGATTGTACACGCTGCAAATGTTACAGAAATAATTTGAGATGCACCGAACTTTGTAACTGCTCAGCAAACTGTACAAATATTCATTGAACTTTATTTAGTGACTCATTAACATTGTAATAAAAACTAATTTTGAGCTTTTTGACTTTTCAGCAATAAAAATATGAAATATCAAAATAACTACCGCTTAAAACCTAGATTTAGATCATCTTTCGTGTATAAGGATTTTTTATTACAATATCACGCTGACGTATAATTTTCCTAGTTTTTCATGAAACTTGTATTTTAAAGTCACTGTACATTGGCAATGTTTCAATATTTTGGTACAATGCATATAAAATATACCGTGGTTTACCTTCTTTAATTTTATTTTATATACTAGCTTTAATAAGTATTAAATGATAAGTATGTATTTAAAGCCTTGTATCTCTTAATAGACTGATTTTAAGCACATAGTTCTATTGCAAAGTTTGATTAGCGTGAAAACAGCTTTCGATTGATATACGAAAAGCCATATTTTGGAAAAAATAATTTTTTTGATGACGTCATCATTTTTAAGGGGCCTGGGGCACTTTTGGATTGGGGTCTCATCGGATTTATGAACTTCCGGTCATAATCTAGCACTGTACCAAATTTCATGTTGGTATCACAAAGTGCACAATTCTTCCAGTTGTGCCCCCCACTAGGTGTGGAAGGTTTGCTTTCCATTAAACTTTCATATGAAAAGATTATAAGATCATTAATATATGCTGATCGATTAATTTGATTTACTTTTAACCATGTTTTTTACGACCATGTACTGATAGCATCACATTACACAATATGTATGTTTGATAAAAATTATTGGTGGCTTAACGTCGATCAACTTGTTGCTGACTGCTGTAAACTAACATATTGAAGGCACTGTTGTTGTTGTTTTTTTAGAAAATAATGTTGCTTCAATCTTGGGGACACACGTTAAATTTAACAATAAAGTTGTTCCTGATTGGTTTTTTGGTGGTGCTGTTGCATTGTCATTGGCGGATCTAAAAGGTTTGTTTTTCATTGACCTGGGACTTTTGCGAACTTTCCGGAATGCACACTATCATTCCAAAGAAATTAAGAAATGTAGGCTCGTATTTCTTAGTTAGTTTTGCAGATTTTTGGATTTCTGCGTAAGCAAGAAAGCCTTTACGATCGTCTTTGATTTTTTTTTTTTCATCTTACTGTCCAAAACTAGTCATATTTGTTTCTCCAATTTGATTGGTTCATACAAAAGCCGTCTTAATGTTCCATGGTGCATAAAGCGACACTATTTCGCAAGGGTGCTAATTAACTTTAATAGTGCTAGTTTATTGGCTTGACTTTCCGCCATGTGATCATTCGGGTATTTTTCGACTTCACATTTGCACGCCGTTCGCATAATGGTAGAAGAAACCGAAGAAACCCATAGACTTCCACGTGTTGATTGATCAATATTGAACAGATTTAAAAGAAGATTTAAGGGAGAAAGGGTAGAAATTTATAATTGTCTTAAAATGATTCTACTGTGTTCATTCTTTTCTAAAAACAAGTTCTCAATGTTTTGTAAAAACAGTGTGTGCAACTTTCATTTTTTGGAAAATGTCTGCGATTCTTTTAAGCCTTTCTAGATACAAAATACTGTTTGTTTCATGTGTGGGCTGTAGTGCTTTTTAAGCTCTGGATACATGCAGCTTAGCTCAGTTTCCTCTTCAGCTCCAACAACATACAAGAAATGTCTTGTCTACCATCTGCCTGTACATCTCATTTTATGTTTGATGTTTCTCTAGCTATTTTAGCTTATATACTTGTATAGTTCTTGGCTGTATTATCAATATCCTGAATTAAGAATGGGGACTTACTATTTACGATAGCAAATTGAAACTTACCTTAATTGTCTGTAAATTCTAAATACTGGACATCTTTTAACTCAAATTTCTGTTTTCAGTTGTTTGCTAATTTTGGTAAAGTTTAGGTCATATTTTTCGTAATCCTAATCTTTGTTTACTTTTTCTGTTTGGGAAGTCTTTTCGTAATTAGGAAGATTGGCCGTAGTATGTATGCAATCACTGTGATATCTGAAAGCATATAAATTTGATGTTATTTTGTTCATTAAGTTTATTAGGAGTTAATGTAAGGTTCGTATTGTGTCAGTTATGCTTTCATAGTGCCCTGGCGTGTATACGCAATTAAAAATTTATTGTTTTTTAAGTTTCTAAATAAATTTCATGAAATTTAGTTCAGGTAATGCATGTTTTTAAATTAAAACGATGGCAATGACATATTGTTACTCAAATTAAAGCACAAATTTCTGTTTTCAGTTATGTATGTTGATTTTGTATATATATAGATGTATTTCGTATCATTAACATCTACGCTTTCCTTTTTGTCCTTGTGAATTAGGAATTCTGTTAGGAAGATTGACAAGACATATTAAATTCATAACATTTACATTGACTTACATGCATACTCATTGTCTTATCTGAATTGATCACTGAATCCTTAATATCATTTCGTACCAACAAAATAAAGAACATTACGTCATTCAGATATAATCAAGTTTATTGGTGCTCATTGGTATAAAGTTTTGCATAGTGACAATTATGTTTTTTCCAGATTTTTGGGGAGTACATGATCAGAAATTTAATAAATAGATATTGCGGATTAAACTTTTCTTAATTTCAAGAATGTCATAGTCTTTCTTTTTTCATACTTCAGCTGATTTTGCAGAAATCCTTATGCCTGCAAGGGCATCTTGTTAATGTTATATTCTTTATATGTACCAATGGCTGTTGACCATATCGATGATTAACCGTCTACCGATGTCAACTGATCTCTATTTCCTTTTATTTCTCCATAGTATCAATAAATTGCATTATGATTGCATGAAAGTGTTGTTTTTATACAGTCCAGGGTGTTTAGCATCATTTCGTACTGTAGAAATTGAAGTTTTCAGCATACATTTACTTTCTTGATCTTCTGTTTTAGCTGTAAACGGCTGGTCAAACGATTATTGGGGTTGGGGAGAAGAAGATGATAACATGAGAACTCGTTTGATAAAAGCAAAAATTGAATACACTAGGCCGAGCGAAAATATCGGTCAATATATACACATAGAACATGAACTTGCACCTCGTAATGATAAAAGGAAAGCAGTGTCCTTGAAAGTTCAGAAGAGCAAATTAAAGGTACAAAAGGAGGGGCTTAACACAATCACGTATAAAGTACTGACAGCTACACAGCGGATGCTCTATACGCATCTTCTGATTGAACAGCAAATGACTGAAAATGATAAAAAACTAACAAGTTTATGCAAAAAAGGATTGTATGAATGTTAACAGGAAATTAAGTTAAGAAATATTATACATTATGAATAGTTGTTGTTTCGCTCTTGTTTCTTTGATGTCTAATCCTTGATAATGGGAAATATTCCAGTACAGTTTTGCGATGGAATTTCTAAATTGAAAGCTACGATCCTTTGTTAGTTGATCACTGTCATTGTTTTTGCGAAAAAATCGTCGGGTATCAGATTTTCAGCACTTTATTAGCGACAAAAGTATCAAGAGCTCCAGGGATAAGATCAACAAACTTGTGAAAGAAAAATCATGAAGGCATAAATTCATCAAAAATACAAAGAAACAGAAGAGGGAAGCCAATGAAATACAGTCGACTCTCTCTAATTCGAACCTCCGCAATACGATACTCTCTCTAATTCGATGAAATTCAAAGTAAACGCCAAATTTCCTTTCGAAACACTCATAAATGAACCTCCATAATTCTAATTCGATCTAGATTTAGGACTCTAGGGAGAAATTCTCTCTCTAGTCCGTGTAAAAAAAGTGTAAAAAGGCCCTAACCACAGTTTCGAACCGTATTTCCAATTTCGATTTTTCATTCATTCGAATGTTTTGAAATTGCATTTTGAAAGCAAATTTTGTAAAAACAAAGGCATGGACTCAAGAAAATGACTGTTGTACCGAAAAACTAACAAAGAAGTTACATTGTTGTTTGAAGTTCCATAAAACACTGTGTCCACTTGAGAAAGAAGTTATTTTAGAATGCTTTTATTCGGTACTGGCTTTTATGTATCTTGGTATTATAGTTTTGCATTATGTTATTTTCTTTTCATCTTCTGGGTATAAAAAAAAAACATGGTTTTGGTCAAAAGGAAGCATTATCAAGCATTTCGATGCTCCACTTTTTTGTTATTTTGATGTTTGATTTTTTTTATGTCTCCAGAGGAAATATTAATCCTTTCTCTGCGGCTCACATTGATTAAAACTGGTAAAAATGTTTTACCCGGGTTACTAGTTGATCCTTAATGATCCTTAAAAACTGCAATACATAATCCTTAAAAACTACAATTTAGAAAGCCTTGTATTTCAACCAGCATCAAAAAGAATGATTTTCTTTTTGAACTGTCATTTAATTCAAGTCGCAAGGGTATTTTTCAAACTTTTTTACACAAACAAAATGTTTCTGTACATCTCATTATATATTATTAAATGTCCTGTAGTAGTTCTTTCTGACGGGCACAGCTCTAGGTTTGATTTCAAAGTACTCAAGTTTTTGCAAGAAAAACAAATTCGGTTATTTGTTACCCTGCTGAAGTAACACAACTTCTAGACCAAAGCACAAACCAAAAACTACATCAAAAGTATGAAAAGAAAAAAGTGAAATAATGCTAACGCCCTTTCAAAAAATAAACAAAGAACAGTTTATAAATATCTTGGCCGAAATTTGAGATAAATGGTGAACACTTATGGGCAAGATGTTACCATCAATACAGAGGAAAGAGTTAAAATTGTTAAAACTGGATTGGATGTCTGCCAAATGCAGCAAGAAAAGTTTGAAAAGGGAGCCAGATGCACGGAGAAAAATCAGCCTCAAATAAAACCTGCAAGACCAACAACAAGATCTTCAACTGCAAATAAGACCGAAAATCTACTTACAGAGGAATTTTTGTCAGAAATCGCAAAGAAGAAATATAAATACAATTCAAGAGAGCATTGGAAGTTTATGTTTAATCACAAAGATGATGTAGAAGGGCTTGAAAGAGGCCTTGAAGAACTTGAAGAAATGCCAGGCCTTTAAACCATAAACAAAACATTTAAAAGAATGTCCTATATGTCACTCAGTTTTGCCTTCTGTTTGTTCCAAACCAGCTTGCAGTGCAAACGGTAAAAAACCACAGATGGTTCCCGTAGCAACATCTACAACTACACACGGATCAACGAAACAAGCTCCTGCCTATGACAAGGAAATGACGCGTGATAATACATTAATGAACACATCTGGAGAGGATTTCGAGTTGGCTTCACTAAATTAATATAGTCCTTTTTCTGTTTGATCAAAATCAGACACTTTAGTTTGGGTTAGGATAGACGTTATGCTGAGTTAAAAATTTATTGCGTTTTTTGACTATCAAGACTTAAATACTACAATCATAAATTTAGGTATTCATCGTGCTTAATTTTCAAGCCCCCGCAGCGAGCGTAAGCGAGCGAGGAGGAGGCATAGTAGTTTCACGAGATAGGCGAATGTCAGTTTCCGATTTTGTTCTTCATCATCATCATCATCATCATCATCATCATCTTCCAACTTTCGTGTTGACGTTACACGGTGGTATACAATTATTAGCTGACTTTGCTTTTTTACCGTTTCAAAGCATGGTACTGTAAGTGGGAGACAGAATGTTTTGTCGTATCTCTTTCCTAATTTATTATTATATTACACTATGTTATTTAGGAAGTTCGTATACTAACATTGCTTAGACATTTTTCATATTGCTTTTGTGTTGTTTTAGTGAAATGAACGATAAGGATTTTGAGCACAGCTTGAAATCTGAAATTTTGCCAACCATACATTTCATTTTTGTATATGTTTTAACTCTAAATCTTTCATTCAATTAATTTTATTCAATGCACTGATTATTGGCAGATCTTGCCTTAAAAATATTTAAATTGGATTTCTGTGTATGTAAGAAAGCCATATTTACAAACTGTCGTTCTTCGTGTTTTAAAAAGTTTTTTTTTTTCTTTTGGCTCTTACAGAATCTTATTTTGATTATAAAATACGTATTTGATTATAAAATACGTATCCATGGTTTCAGTTCGCACATTTCTTTTGTTTGTAGCAAATACTTTCTGATATTACTTGTTAAGCCTTATTTACACTTTTTGAAAGGTATATTAGCATTAGTGTGACTTAGACCTAAGAGATAACAAAAAGTAACAAAGTTTTGTGCAGATTTTCATCTGTTTAAGTTTAGATCTATTTGGTTTGCATATTCCAAGTTGGTTTTGAAATACCGCCACTGCTACACTATGCCTCATAGTTACACTACTCATTAAACTATTTGTTGTATTGTAAAACTTTTTAACTATTGTTTCATATTAACAATTAATTGTTCTTGTAATTGGAAAAGTTATCGTAAAGAAAGTTTAACTCAATTCTAATGTAAGTGAAAAACCGTGAAGACCATCTGTCAATGAGTTTTCAAATCTGATATCCCATTTCAAAATGATCATGCTCACAATTCTTTTTATTATGTTTTTATTGTGTTTATACAATGTTATCAAAAGTTAAAATGTTTGTTACTGTGAAAAGTTTTACAAAAGCATCTATCTTAATGTTTTGATCTCCCTTCACCCTTGTTCTTTCAAAACAATAGAAATGATGTCATAAAACATTGCTTGTTCTTTAAATGACCGTTGGCTGATTAAATAGTTTTTCAATTATCGAGTTTGTCCTGAAGTTCAATTGATGCCATCATGTCAACTCTTTGAATAAAGGGTGTTATTGTATGCCTGTTTCGATGCATTAAATGTTACAAATTAAATGTTAAATGCTACTCCTCTCGTGATCATAATGCGAGACAGTTCTAAAACGATTTTGTGTGAGTGTTGAGTAGTTTTGAGGCTTCCTAAAAAACTGGCTTTGTCGAAATATTTAAGCATATAAGTATGCCACTTGCCAGGCCCACAATAAACCAAAACATTTGTTTTCGAACAAAAGTTATATCTATTTCCGTTGTATAGCTTGCAATGTATAGCTTGCTGTGTATACAAATTGAAATTCTTGAGTGCGGGGGCATTTTTTAGCTAAAGCTACATGCTAGTTTAAAAAGTAGTTCAAGATACAAATTTTTAATCCTAAAAATGCAGACTTAACCAGATTATTTTCCCTTCTCTGTTCTTTTTTGATACTACGGGAGCAGTATTTAAAAAAATTTTTAACAACATGAAGTGATTCTTGTTGTGGAATTAAGATTTTTTTCAGAATTTGCCTGTTTTTCTGTTAATACAATTCCTTGACAATAATAAAAAGTGATATTTGCGTTCATTGTTCAATTTTTATGAGCTCAGGGTACCTAAAAGCGATATTGTAGTTTTGAAGGCTTTTGTGTTTTTAAGGCTTGTTTACTGATAATTTCTGCAATAAAAACATTGCAACTGGTCAGTACTTCCCACAATGACCAAGGAAAAAGCAGATGGTGTAAGTTTCTAACAAATGAAGAATGAGTACAGCTGTAGAGAAGCACATAATTGCCTTATGGTTTCGTTGCTTTTGGATAGACTTTCTTCAGAACAGTGAACATTTCATCATTTATCTCTTTATCGGACTGTAAGCGACTTTCCTTGCATTTATCACCAAAAAGTGTGGCTAACAAAAAAATCTTATTCGGAAATAAATTGTCCAAGTTCTGCCAGAGCATGTAGTTTCCACGCATTTTGGTAGCTTGCATAATATACCCTGTGTCATTCCAAAATTTGTTGGGAACTGTACAAATATTTTGCAATAGTGCCCCATGGGAGCCATACTTAACGCATCTATTTTCTAGGAAGGCAAACTCGGCACAAACTTTACATATTCACTTAGCAAGACACCGCTGCTGAATGTTATCAAGACATATTTCGAAGTGAATTTCATCCCATTATTGACTGTCACCTCGTATTTATTTTCGGAAAGACATTTGACTCTTTTAACTTCAGTGTTCAGGTAAATTTTTCTTTTAAATACTTTGGAAACTGCATAATATATACAAATACCCACGTTTGTCTTTCACAATATAGTTTTTTATAAGCGGGATTAAGGCTAAATAACAATGAAACAAGTTATGTAACTTTTCCATAGTGCTGTCGGAAGATGGGCATGGAGGTATGAAACAGAAAGAGAACGAACTCAAAATTTTCTATTGTACTGTGATGCACTGCGTTGTTTAGAGCCTAACTTTACAATATCATGTCAATGCTATCATCTTTCATAATTTGAATAAAGTTGGTGACATTGAGTTAAAAGTGCTTTTGTAGCTATCAGTTCTCTGATGTGATTAATAAGGATAGTACTGAATTCATAAAATTTAGAAAAACATGCAAACGTCAAATTATTTAACGAAAACATCGTAATGTTATGTCCATATATCAGACGACCAGTCGTTCTTGAAGATGGAACCATTCTTGATTTTTTTCAGATATTATAGCACTATCAAAACATTTTCAGGCTCAAAATATGCATCAAGGTAACATCAAAGAGAAACCAAAATAGAAAAGTCCCTATTTTTGAAAGGTCGAAAAATAAGAGTTGTGTCTCATTCTGTTTCATACTTTGATCGATGAAGTAAAGGCGGCCGCAAATCGAGCAACATTTCGGCCAACATTGTTGACCAACATTTGTTGGCCAACAATGTTGTCTCGATTTGCTATAGCTGACAACATGTTGGCGGAGGGAAAAAAACATCAAAAATGTTGGCTAACATTTATTAATTTTCTTGTAAATGTTGACCAACATTTTGGGTTAATTCTGCATGTTGCCGCGTGTTGCTACGATTTGCTATAGCTGACAACATTGTTGGCCAACATTTTGGCAACATTTCATAATTTCGAACGTTTTTTCGAATTATATTAATAACTTTTGGAATGTTTTTGTTCGAATATTTATGGTTTATGCGGGGAAGGATTGAAAACAACCACAACCTATATATTAATAGCCGATTCTCCGTTTGTCCGTTTGTCCGTTTGTCTGTTACGCAAAATGGTAGATGTGAACTGCTAAAGAGAGTCAGCAATGTAAGATCACACATAAATTATTTCTTTTCTTGTGCGCAACGTCAGTGTGAAACCATTGTATTGAGACCCTAATCGAATGTGACGTTTAGGGAAAATTATCTCGATAACCAATAGGGATTACTGACGTTTTTTGGGGTCCGCGATACAGGCGATGGGGTGACGAAAAATTTGGGTTTAATTTTTTTGGGGGAGGGGTCTGTGACGTCATCAAAATCTTTGAACGATGATATCTCTGTAACGGTTGATCGTAGCGGAACGATCCCATACATTTTTTTGATCAGTTTTTCGAGCTCTACAACATGGGAACACTTTCGGTTGCCAATTCCTTAATTTTATTTTTCGTGAAGTCAACGCATGCTGAACATGGGCGGCGAACGACGCCGCCTTGGCGGCTAGTAAATTTTAAAATGGTTGAAGCTGCTGCGTCTTCGAAACAAGTTACAAGTAACCAGCAAAATAAATTTAGATGGGATGACGACCTGGTAGAAAGATTAATTGACCTGTATGAAGAAAGGCCTTGCCTTTGGGATGTTTCTGACAAAACTTATTCAAAGAGGGATATTAAGGAAAAGGCGCTAAGTGAAATAAAAGAAGATTTAAATCTTGCTGCCGATATCTGCATAAATGCACTCGTAGTCAGGCCCAGCAATAGCCAGAAAAATTACAGAAAATGTCTTTTTGTAATTAAAATACTCAGATCCACTATCAGGAGGAGGTCTTATTTGGATGTGTTTGCCATCAATAGCTCCAAGGCAGTTTAGGAAATTCCATCTTGATAAGAAAGTTTCAGAAATATTCGACCATTCCAGAGAACACGATGTTACTTTTATGTATTCTTTGCCAATGTAACATATGATTGCCTTGGAAACAGTGTCAACAATATAAGATATAGCTCTTTCTGATACACGAAATTGATATTTCAAAGAGCGAAAAGTTTCACCTGTTGCAAAAAATCGAACTGTCAAAACCAGCCTTTCGGCAGGGCTTACAACAATCTGGCCAAAAACTCCGGAGTTCTTTGGGGTAATGTAGGGTTCAATGTAATGAAGAATGCTTTTGAAACCGTCATAGTCCATCCTCATCATTTCACGATAAGTTTTGGTGTCCTCGAGCATTAGCTCTTGAACAAGGTTAGCATAAAGTCCGTCCTTCTCTCTCCGCTTCATCCATTGTCTTGTAGCACCTCGTTTTCTTTTTTCATCATCATCATCCAAGGTTATTGCTAGTAAAATAAAGGCTGTAGCTTCCTTCTCCGCCATTTTGTTGCAGAGAATGACTAGTATTTTTGTATGTTGACCATAATTTTGCCCACGCTACCGCAAATCGTACCAACATGTTGTCTTAAATGTTGGCGAGAATGTTGGCCGAAAATGTTGTTCGATTTGCGGCCGCCTTAAGAAGTTGTGAATCTGGAGGGATCGACGCCAGTATTAAAATCAAATACAAAATATTCCATAGCTTGATTAATCTTTCTATTATTACGCCTGGATGGCGCAATAATGTCGTAATAATAGAGCAGCAAAGTGCGGCTTCCAGGCAAACATCATCTTCGATTTTCTTTTTCACTAACATGCTGGCAATTGTCTGTTTTTGGAGAAAAAGACTTGAAACAGCTTTTACTTTCGAGTCTGAATATTTCAAGCCAGTTTCAGCATTTCTATAATCAATAAAAGAGTATCGTCAATTTTTGTTGTTCACGAGTTTACAAAGCAACAGATAGTGCCCATATATTTAATTCAATGGCTTTCCTTTTGCTTAACTTGTTTCTAAATACTGATAGTAAGGTAGACATTGAAGAAGGACCCATGGAAGAACAGAAATTTTGTAAATATGTATATATGTATAATATTGCTATAATTTTTGAATGGTCATCCTGTATTTAAAAATTCGTAAATAATAATAATAATAACAATAATAGTAATTGAACTACTTTTATATAAATGTACAGGTTATTCTTTTCAACAAAAACCTTATTGTAAAATTTAAAGTGTTGAAGAACCAAATGAGCGATGAATCAGAATAATCGCCATTTTACCTGAAAACAATATTATCCAACTCATAACAATCCAAAACTATTTCCGATTTCGGACCTTAAATTCACCTCATAAGTATCAGATTTGAAACTTTGTATAGAAGTACATATATATCTGAATAATCCAATTATGAAAAAACTGACCAAAAAATTGAAAAATTGAATCCACCCCATAATCATCAAAGTTGAAATTTTGTGAAATGATAAGTACAAGGCTAATTGTGAAGACTGAACCATAACTGACTGAAAACTTAGGTTCTAACAGGTGGTCAGCTGCCCTTAAAA
This sequence comes from Turritopsis dohrnii, assembly GCA_027922465.2. Lineage (NCBI taxonomy): Eukaryota > Metazoa > Cnidaria > Hydrozoa > Anthoathecata > Oceaniidae > Turritopsis > Turritopsis dohrnii. Next base: position 1,214,468 of record BQMF02000049.1, on the reverse strand, counting down.
TATCCTGAAAATTAGGCCTTGAATCCACCCCATAATCATCAAAGTTGAAATTTTGAAAAATGATAGGTACAAAGCTAATTGTGAAGACTGAACCTGACTGAAAATTTTGGTTCTAACAGGTGGTCAGCTGTCCAAAAAAAGCTCCCTCATTACACATTTTTATCACTTAGTAATGACAAATAACAACACAAAAATGCAATATTTTAAAAAGTTTTAATCTGTATTTCATGAACAACATCTTTTCGTCATCATCTTTTTCTTGTTTATACCTGAAAAGAAATTCAAATTTCATTCAAATTCATGTCATGATAAAAAAATCAGAAATCATGTTAATTGGATCACATTGTCAGAAAACTGTATAAACAAGAGAGTATTTTATTGGTATTCAAAGTAACATGCACCTACTGTTACTACATCATCCAACGAATTCATCACCGCTGTCTTCACTCTCTGCATCACTATTGCTCACATATCGAAACATTTCATCTATTTCTACAACAGAATGTACACAATATAAAGGACTTCCATATGAGGTTCCATAAGCAAACACAGGTTCTTGACAACGAATAGATAAAAGAAAAGCATACATTAAATCTAACCTTTCAAAATCAAAATAAAATCATCTCACCACTATCACTTTCGTTATTCTCTCTTAGTTCCTCTTGTTCGTTTTCACATTCTTCATCAAATGAGACTTCTACTATCTTTGGGGAACATTTTCCATTGAACCAAAGAACTCGGTAATGCCCATCAACCAGTTTCCATCCAGATGATTCTGGTAAAATTGCGGGAAGGGTGGGAACATGTTGCTGATTTCCAGATGGTGGCAATATAAATGGTTTGATTGACTTTTGCAGCTAATCCAAGCACTTATCTCCTGAATTTACAAACAACTCTTTAGATCTTAAGAACCTTGTCTTTTTCCCAGATACCAAAAATCCAACCAGTGCAACTTCAAAGCATTCATTTCGTAAAGCATTCAGCCAATTGGCGGGCCTTTTTTGACTAGGACCAGTAATTTGATACAATTCATCTCGGCCATCTGATCTGCTATCTCTTTCACTCTTTGATGGAAGGTGATATGACTTTATCAAAGACAAGGTGGATGATTCCGCTTTTAACATTGCATACCTTTTTAAGAGTAACTGTTGCCCAAATGTTTGTGGTAAATCGAACAGCAGAAAAAAACATAGCATCAATAATTGTTACATCTATACGACTAGGATTAGTAGATTTCATTCTCTTTTCCAACTCCTGCAATAACTTTTTATTTGGGGGTTTTGGCATTGATCCATCCAAATGACGAAGTGATAATGGAACAGGTGCTAGTGGATAGATCAAAATATCCAACATATCAACTTTCTTTTCCAGCACAACACATAAAATGGAGCCAAAGAGATCACGCATCATCGTTGAAACCACAGTTTTCCGTTACTTCCTCTGACCTTTACTCTCTTCAATTCTGTTGCAAACGTTTCCATTTTCTGTTTTGAAATGGGCTTCTCAACTCTTTCAGGATCTTCGTTACATTCCGTTATAAACTTTACATGAACGGACTTGCCTGAATTTCTGACATTTAGTAGGAACTTTTTCGTTTCTTCAGCCACACTTTTTCTGCTAGCGATGTTTAATGATTGATTCTTCTCTACGTCATTTGAAATTTTGGTCAACCTTAAGTAACAACCACCTGTATATAAGATTGAATTGCAAATTTCTGAGTCAAAAACTCAAAATTTTCAGTCAGTAATGGTTCAGTCTTCACAATTAGCCTTGTACCTATCATTTTACAAAATTTCAACTTTGATGATTATGGGGTGGATTCAAGACCTAATTAGGGGATAATGGGGGCGGCTGACCACCTGTTAGAACCCATTTGTTTGGTCAGTTTTTTCATTTTTGGATTATTCAGATATATATGTACTTTTAAACAAAACGATCGATCAAAACTTTAACGTAAAAAACAGAAGAATTCAAGCAAAAGAGTTTACATTGAATCATTTTTTGTTGAAGGAACGTTTAAATTCAATTGACTTTGCACATGTTTGTTCATAGTTTCTTGTTAGTAACGATGGTATACTGAAAAAACACGAGACAGTTCAAGATAAAAAGATCATGAATCTGAAGAAAACTCAACTTGGAAGAAACGACGCTACTAAAGTTATTTTTAATTTTTCCAGACATAAATTATCACAATTTGAAAAGTCTTTACTTATTAAGGGGTTAAATTTTTCAATCCCTCCTAAGTCTCTAAACTATGGGGATTATCTCGCTGGATACGAGTCTCTTTTTAGGGAGGTCAGGGGTCTTGAACCGCTCTCTAGTGAAGATCTTGATTTTGTCAAGACTAGGATTAAAGATGTAGTATTGTCATCATAGCTACCGTTCTTGAAACAGTGATGGCGCAGCTTGTAATCTCACTGATGATGAGTTTCACGCCTTATTAACATTGTCTAGAAATGATAACGTTATTGTTCAAAAGTCTGATAAAGGTTATTCTGTAGTTTTAGTAGACAAAGATGTATACGTCAGGAAAATGGAGCAGCTTCTCACTGATGAAAAGAAGTTCAGAAAGCTGACTGTACCATCTGATAAATTCCTGAACTTTTCCATCGGTCAAGAAAGGAAAATCACCAACATATACAAGAATCTTTTGAAAAAGAATAGTCTGAGTGAAAACGACTACAGCAAATTTCGCCCTGTTGGTAGCAGGCCAGGTATTTTGTATGGTCTCTGTAAAGTTCACAAAACGTGTGTTGAAGATTGTCCACCTTTTAGATTCATTTTGTCAGCCACAGGCATGCCAGTTAAAAAACCTTCAAAGTTTTTGTACCTTTACTGTCTGATTTGGCCCACAATGACTACACTGTCCGTGATTCTTTCTCATTTGCCTCTGACATCACCAAGCAAAATTGAAAATGCCACATGGCTAGCCTGGATGTCAATTCACTATTTACTAACATCCCTCTAGACGAAACCATTGATATTTGCACCAATCTCACTTTTCAAGATTGTGAGATATTCCAAGAGTTCTCTAAGTCAGAATTTAAAACTCTCCTAGAGCTAGCCACTAAGGAATCTTATTTTGTTTTAAATAATGTCCTTTATCAACAAGTTGACGGTGTGGCCATGGAGTGACCTTTAGGACCTACACTAGCTAACGCATTTTTATGCTTCCACGAGAAAAATTGGTTGGACAGTTGCCGTGTGGAGTTCAAGCCTATTTACTATAAAAGGTACGTTGATAATATTTTTGTATTATTTTCATCTCCAAAGCATCTACCTTGGTTTCAAGCCTATTTGAATAGCTGTCATCCTAACATCTCGTTTGCATCTGAATGGAAGAAAATAATGCAATGTATTTATTGCCCCCGCAGCGAGCGTAAGCGAGCGAGGAGGCATAGTAGTTTCACGAGATAGGCGAATGTCAGTTTCCAATTTTGTTCATCATCTTCCAAATTTCGTGTTGACGTTACACGGTGGAATACAATTATTAGCTGACTTTGCTTTTTTCCCGTTTAAAAGCATGGTACTGTAAGTGGGAGACAGAATGTTTTTTCGTATCTCTTTCTAATTTACTATTATATTACATTATATTATATTATGTTATTTAAAAAGTTCGTATGCTAATTAATTAAACATTTTTTATATTACTCTGAACTAGGAGGATAGATCTATCTAGATAGATTCTATCCTCCTAGCTCTGAACAACAAGGATTTTGAAGCACAGTTTGGAATCTGAAATTTTGCCAACCATACATTTTATGTTTGTATATGTTTTAGCTCTAAATCTTTCATTTAATAAATTTTATTCAATGCACTGATTTTTGGTGGATCTTGCCATTTTAATTGGATTTCTGTGTATGCAAGAAAGCCATATTACAAATTCTTGTTTTTCTTCTTTAACTGTCCTCCACTATAAACGAGTTTCCAATGTTAATTACACTTTTATACCTTGTACATACTAAAAATCAAATACAACGTATGAAAATAGATAGGAAGTGCTAATGTGTATTGAAACTTTCTAATGTCGATTGTCTTTAAGGGGACTCCAGAGAACCAAATAAAGTGACAACATTTTGAAGTGTACAAAGAGACTTTTATTTCCTGCGAGGCTGCATGCGCATACTCACAGGAAAATGACTTGATTAATGATATTCTATGTTGCAATATACCGTAATTATCGAGCAAAGAACACTGGTGTTTATAAACATTACGTCACTAAGAAACTCATCTATAGTGATCATGATCAATAAAAAACCTTTTTATATTTTTTTTCTTGCTATTTTATGATAACGATGGCTATTTTTTGTTTTGAATTAAAGTTTGAAACGCAAATTTCTAATGGATTTTTCGCTTTATTTTTTTTTTTTGAAAAAGTTTTTTTTTTTTCTTTTGGCTCTCACATAATTTCTTTAACAAATCTTACTTTGATTATAAAATACGTATTCATGATTCAGTTCACACATTTCTTTTGTTTGTAGCAAATACTTTCTGATATTACTTGTTAAGCCTTATTTACACTGTTTGAAAGGTATATTAGCATCAGTGTGACTTAGGCCTAAGAGATAACATTATTTAGTTTGCCTCATATCAGGTCTCAAATCAACCAAAACATTTTTTGTTAGGCCAAAATCTTGTTTTCGTTTCTGTTGTTAATGTATAGCTTTCTGCGTGTACAAATTGGAATGCTTGAGCGCGGGGGCATTTTTAGCTAAAGCTACATGCTAGTTTAATTGCAGAACAGTGATGTGTTAATTAATTGTAAAACAAAAATTGTATATATACTTATGTACATTCTGTAAAAACCTTGTCTTGAAAATGGGTGACTTCACCCGAAACGTTGACAAAACATGCTGTTGTTTTTGTTTTTTTATATATGTACTTCTTTACAAAATTTCAACTCTAATACTTACGAGGTGAATTTAAGGTCCGAAATCGGGGTATTGGTGCCCCCCTGTACCCCAAAAGAACCTGAGTTGGACCAGCTGACCTTTCAAAAATCAATTCTAGCAACCCAATGATTGGTTTCAAGCTTTTTTGATGAATATGGGGTGAAAAAGTCTGTCACTGGCTCCTGGACTATAATGCCATTATAGAAACTTTCAAAAAAAATCATTCCGAAAGTTACTTACGTCGTTGCGATAAGAACGGTAAGAAATCGGAAACTACCGGTTAACAATACACTTTCTTTGAATTTCTGTTTAACCTAGTTTAATAAATCCAACCTCGTTTTCATGCAGTTTATTAATTTTTTCAACGATTTGGCTACTTTAACAGACACAGATCAGATATTCGACAAAGGTGCTGAGTCAGACATCCATGTTGTAACTCACGAAAGCAGGATCCAGTCAATTACGATAGTTAATATTGTGCTTAGGAAGAAACAGATGAAATGATCTTAATTTCATTATTAACGTGATCAAAAAGCAAAAAAACAAAAACAAACACAGGTTCCCTTTGTTCCATTCCACTTTTATTTTTTGAAAAAAGTGTATCAATGGTGCATAATGACTTCAGTACCAATCTTTATAACGCTCATTTGAAGATATATTTTAGAAATGAATTATCAGGAATAACAAAAATTGGTTAATTTCAACGAATTTTTATTAAAGAGCAATACAAATGTGTACAAATCATTTTAACAAAGAGTTCATAACAAAATATTTTCTGAAAATCTTATTTTCCCACAAAGCATGCTGGGTTTGTAGGATAGATTTTGCAGAAATACGGCTTGGCTTTTCGAATGAATCTTCGAACTTTTCGTATGATCTTTCTTCCACGAATTCTAAACCATCGGCGACGTCGACGGCGGCGGCGGCGTCTTCCCCACGGATCGTGTTCTTCCATGTCTATTCAAAAACAGTAAAATATTTACGAACAACCTTTTAACGTGAGTTGAGTTCTTTGAGTTGAACAATGACAAATGTTTTATCTTTCTTTGAGTTAGGGTAGTTAGAAGAGGCAGGCAGCTTTTACAAATATTTTATCTTTAAATCCGTCTTTTTATTATGAACTTACCGTTATTTTCTGCGGAATCATCCTCATCTAATTCAATCTCATCATCATCTAAATGAAAAAGTATTATCTTACTTAAACAGTTTTGCATGGAAGGATGTTTTCACCTGTCAGGATAAAACTCACCATCATTGTCAGAGAGAAGTGCTTCAAGCTTGTCATCTTTCTCTAAACAAAAAACCCCGTAAAATCAACCTTAAAATTTTATTCAAAAACTTTTAAACTTATCCACCGATTAGAGTATACGTTTTTTTATAAGCAACACGTTTATAAGCGGCTCTAGTAACTTTTCTTAAAAACTTAAGCAACATTACTACTAATGTGAGAAGGCGTAAATATCTATGAAGGCGTAAATGTAATATCCATGAGGGTGTAAATATAATATCTACGAAGGCGTAATGAAGGCGTAAATGTAATGAGTTAAAGTGATCTGTGGTAGAAAATAGTGACCCCTTAGAATATTTTCACCCCCCGTGGTTTACGCTTATGACTTGTTAGGTTTTCTTTGTTATTGCTAGGGTTACGGTCCAGGGTTAGGGTTAGGGTTAGGTTTAGTCATAAGCGTAAACCATGGGGGTGAAAATATTCTAAGGGGTCAATATTTTCTACTACAGATCTCCTTACCGATTTGGTTTACGATCACTTTTGATAACAATTCATCCAAGTTTACATCATCACTTTGAAGATTATCTAAAAGCAAAGAAACTTGCTATTAATTTAACTGAACTTTTGTAACACTGCGAATCAAGAGATTCGTCTCCTAGAAATTCATCAGTTACACAATAAACGACCACAATTGCGGATTTCCATCTGTAGAAAATGAAATTGGATTCTGTGTACCTTCTTTTTTGGCATCCTTTTCTTCATTTTCAGTTGTGTACGCTAAAATCAATACGAAGCAGGTCAGTGTCACTGTCTGACTAGAAAATGATAAAATCACTTCATTTGCAGACGAAAGCGAAACAAGTACTTTCATGAAATCCTCGAAACTCGGCGGACAAAAGGTCAAAACTCACTGCGTCAAAGAGCATTCTCATTGAGATAGTGTGTATGTTTCTATGGAAATGCACTCGATCGTAGAGATTTTTCAACAAATTTGTCCACTGGGAAGTGTTAACTTAACATTTATATTGAACTTAATATTGCATCGAAATCTTGCATCCCAATCATAAAGTATATTGAAACAATCACAAGTTCGGTTGTATAGTTAAAGATTACACGTTCTCAATTGTTTGCAAGTTCTATAATGGTCCAAAGACATTCAAATTACCTGTTACAGCGCAAATAACAAAGAACAACAAAATCAGCTTCATTTTTCTAAACAAACAAATAAACAAACATAATACAAAATAACAAAACAGGTAACAGAACAAATAAACATTATGGAAGCCTTCAACCCTTACCTTTCTGATATTCTTTATTCTCAACTTTACTTGAAGCACTTTTCAACTGAACCTGATGCAGTTGTTTTAGGGCTTTTATAGGAGAGTTACTTCCTCGTCCATTACTGTTAATTGCAAGTACTGGAAAATTAATAATAGAAAAACATTCGAAAGTGTAATTAGTTTGCATTCAGCCCTTCCTTTTCAATTTGCGGTTGAAATTATGAATTGACGTGTGAGAGATGTTTCCCCTTTAATCACAGCGCAATTATGCCTTTATTTCCTTGTGTCCAATCATTTAAAATTTCATTCTACAGTATCGTTTAGGCCTTAACAAAAATGTAGTTATGCTTTCCTTTAATTGCACTCGTGATCCAAAATAATCTCATTCGCACTTTCCGTATTTTTGATGAATGATTACTTGACAATAGCCTTCTCGTAAATTACATCATTACATCTGTGTCTGCTGTAGGTACTGGTTGGATCCCTAGTATGAATGGTTCATTGTTTGGCCAAGTTTATAATTCCTGTTGTTAAAATGTCACTAAGCATTTCGTTGTTTTCAAGCATATGAGTCAAAGGGAAGTGTTAGTGTGTCAAATATCCAGACTAAACCGAGCCTGGCCGTGTCACACATGAGACCAAAAGCAGTTTAAGTCTTGTAAGCATAACATAATTTTCACTAAACGAAAATTTGATTGGCTGGCTCTATAGTTCTACACGCCAATGCTTATGATCAAGGATGCTATTTGATCGTTGCCAGAGAGACAGAACGTTCACTAAATAACAAACCCCTGAAGGGCTCAATTAATCTGGTTCTATACTATTCTATGGATAGTATGCCGAATTGAGATTTCTACCTTTCACCCATTTCCTTTAGTTTCACGTTCAAATCTTTTGTTACACGTATTTTGTTTCTACATTTAACTGGCATATGAAGATTAGCTAGAACACATGTAGCTATGTCGATGTAAAAGTCTCTCATTGTGTCATCATTTTTGTGGTAACTGATCTTTAAAATTAGGTTTAAAATTAATTTGAACCGAAGCCAACGCTGATGAACGTTTAAAATTCCATGGCTGATGAAACTTCATCGTAAATGCAATCCAATTTTATAAATTAATTTCATCAGCAGAACGACAGAACATTCGACATCGTTGCTTATATCCTTTTTTATTTATTTTTTGATTTCTAAATCCTTTCTTACCAGGTGCATTTAACTCCTGACTCCATCTCTGATAGCATGTTGCAGCAACCTGTCAATCAGAATCACTATGGATCAGTACAACGCAGTTGAAACTCTTTCCAAATACACACTGGCACCTGTACAAGTAAAGCAAAAAGTTCTTATAAATAACCTGGTCTTCAGTTTGAATGATAAGTTCTGCTGTATCAGCTGCTAAAAACTTTTTGTGTAATAATTTCGGAATGATATATTTTGCAGACTGTAGCTAGGGTAAAGAATTTTGCGATTTTTTTACAATTTTCGCGAACGTTTCTGCCTTTAAAATCAAAACGTCAAAGAAACACGGACGTTTTTCCACCTTAAACAAAATTCCAGACTGTGCTAAGAACACTGAATGAGTAAGTGAGTGAATGAGTGAAGGCCAGAACTTAAAGTATATTTTTTTTTCTGTTTGCAACCTTGTATATATATATTTGTTCTTGTGATAAAGACAATACAAATTCTTGTTGAATCTTTCCATTCCAGAAAGTTTTTATTGAAAATTGCGTAGGCTAGCGTTTTTACGCCACGCAAAAGGTTTCTAGCCGCGACATTTAATTAACTTCCTTTACGCACTAAGCAATAAAATGTTTTAATGAAATCATCTTCTGAATATGAGAAAATAAAACTGTGACATAATGACTTCCTTAGAAAAACGAAACAACTAACGACTCCATATTTTCATCACCGCAAAAATATTAATACCTATTTTTAAATCGATGTCATATTGGCGATGTGCATTTCGATCGTTACTTATAATGTCGTATACCCCATTACTCAGAATATAAGCCCACCCTGTATAAAAACCCATAAGCCTTACCTGTATATAGTTCTCCCCCAGGAAACGAGAGATTCAAGTCGTTAATTCTTTATAGATATTTTACTTGCTTTTTGATTAGATACGTTTCAGAAGATAGGGTCACTAGGTGCTGCGTAATTCGAGGCGTAATTCAGAAGATTTGCCATTTTTGCCTGTTCACAACATAAAACTGTGCAACCTAGTAACCAGTTCCCGACAGATGTTTGTATCATATCTAGACAGGTTTATTCGGGTCGTCGTGTTTTAAGTAGTTCTGTGTTGCATATTTGATTGGACTAAGAAAGGATAACAATCGGGGTTATCAACAAGTGTAGACGATGTAAACACACTGTGGACACACTCTCTACAGTTAAGTGTTATCTTGATATATTTTAAAACATGTAAAAAAAAAAAGAATCTCAAGCAACACCATTTTTAAGATAATAAATTAAAAAAAAAAAAAAAAACGGATTTGAGGTTAACTGAATCGAGAAATCTTGAAAGGTTAGTGGTGGTCTTCTCCTTCCAAAAACTCGATTCGTTGTTCGAATTTGTTTTGATGTGTCATTTTGCTCTTAAGTTATTGGACTGAAATACTGTTAATGTAACGACGTTTTTTCTTTTTAATTTCTTGTTTTGCTGTTTTTTTGTTTTGTCTTTGTTTTCATGAAGTGCTGTTGTTGTTGTTGTTTTTATGTTTTTTTTATTTCATCTATAAGCGGAAGCAGAAACAAAAACAAAGCTGTCAGAGAATCATCTTGAAATACAAACGAATTGTTCATTAACTTTGCTTGAAGTTCCACATTGCACGTCTTTTAAGATCTGCACTTCATGGTCTACCATATTAATTTCTTCTACGTTTAGCGCAGATTTGTTTTTGTGTTAATATTTCTTGAGAATCACTTCAGAATTTGCATTACAACGTTTTTTTATATTTGGAAATAAATAAAATGATTAAACTCTTTTAAACTTGGTTATTTCATAGTCCCTACTTTTCATCTGGTTCCGACCTTTCATGACTAAGATTATCACAGCCGTCGAAATTAAGTGGCTCTTGTTTCCAAGGTGACCCGAGGTTAAATACATAAACAACGAAAAGTGAAGTACATTAAGACATGACCGGTAATCAAAAAATTAGGATTCATTTTTCAACTATCATAAGAATATCACCGTATCGAAGCAGGGTAAGTTTTTATGGCTAATGGCTTTGAATTATCCCACTGTGGAATAGAAGGAATAAATGAATGCTGCTAGATAATAAAGATATGCAACCTCGTACCCAGGGCTTCTTGCCTTTTTGATATAATGACTGCGGCGACCGCATATCGAAACCAAGCCAAAGGTGTGTCTCACTAGCTCTCGATGTGATTGATGAGCAAGTTGAACTGCTTGTGGTGTCATGTCCATGTTTACAAAACCGAGCGGCAGCATCAAAGGTCTGATTGAAAATGTATGAAAACACAAATGATCCAGAAAATGGTCGAATTGCACCCGGTAATTATGGACATTAAGCGCAGTCAAAAGGCAATTAATGTACACTGTTCTCGCTGTCAAGAGAGAACAGAAAAAAAAATTTAAAAAAGTGTAGAATAATCGCGAAACCTTACGTAGTTTTAATAGAGAGATTGCTGAGAAAAGTTAGAAAATAGGAAATGGGAGAAAAATAGGAAAAAGCTTACAAAAATTCCTTAAATTTGTCAATGTCGTTAAAAAATTAATTAAATGTTTCATTTTTGCTACAGTTAATGTCAGCGAATACAAACTCTACAGCACAATCATCTGTAATCATTTTTTTAGCTTCATCGAGCAGATCTAGTCGATTTTTTTGTAATGTCAAAATGAATCTTGATGTTATCTTTTCGATTTTTGCTTACCTTATAAAGGGCTGTTCTTTTCCAAAAAGAGTGGAATTTCACTATCATAGTTTTGCGATCTTTACCAACCCTGTGGGCTCGATCAACATCAGAATCGTTGATTAAGACATTAGAATGTCTACAAACCTGAATTACTTTATTTATGCAATCTTTGGATGTCTCGTTTTGAGATGTATCAATTCCTTTAATTCGCAAACAATATCTTCTTGAGTATTGCTCTTGATTGTCAGAACAGATACTGAAGTTAACAACACGGCCACTTTGTCTTCCAAATGATTTAACTCAACGCTCTGCTCGTCAATTTTTTTATTTAGATTAACGATCAAATCATTTTGACTAATGATTCTCGTGTTCATATCTTGAATGAGACTCATAGTCTCTTCAATACCTTCTTTGGAAGCAACTGTACTTACAAAGGTTGAGAGTTTCTTATCAATAATTTCCTCAATTTTTAACAAATCACTTGAACTTCTTGTTAAAACTTGACTCATCTTCTCCATACAAAATACTTTAACAGCAAAAGATTATCAAAAAACTATAACGCCCTTTTCTGTTGATCAATCTAGAGCATGTCCGTTCTCTTCCGTCTTCCGTGGTCAAACGAATTCTATAAGATATGAACGAAACGAAATTGTGGAAATACCTTCGATTCTAAGGCATCTGTCACAAGATGAAAGTAAATTCATCCCAGCACCTGGATTACTTTGATTTTTAGGCATTCATCCGAGCCGACCATGTTTGTGTACGGTACCTATTCTTAACTAATCTGTGTTCTTCATCTGAAGTTTATGACCTTAACACAACTAATCCCAAAAGCTGTCCACGCCCCCTTCTTTTCCGTCCTGCGTTCCATCGATATAAGCTACTTTTTTCAAATAACACACAATGCTCTGATTCACCTTGGGATGATCCACCATCGTCGTTTTAAAAGAAGCATGTACTTCAGAGTGTTGACCCTCTCTCTAGGTGCTCTGAGAAAGTAAATTTATCAAATTGAAACATTCCCGGTTACTCTCTACGCAGGATGGATTTTCCCAAAAAAGCTTGTGCAGGAAGACATTATCAAATACGAATGTTTTTGTTGGTTTTATTTCTTTTTCCAAAAAATAAGTTCAACCTAAGAAGAATATAAATGCAAAATCAACACCAAAAATTATTCCGCTAAAATCAAACACCAAGAGTTATCCAAAACAAATCTGAACGAAAATTTTTTAGCGATAAAAAATGATTCAAAAACTATTTTCCCTGAAACCTTATAAAAGCACCCAAAGCGTTAAACAAAAACTAAAAAAAGCTGAAATAATTTGGTTAAACTAATCTTCAAAATGCCCAATATAGGAAGCTCTAAACCGTAACCCTACATTGGTTTTGCAGGTGGGGGTGACAGCCAAAAAAGGTGACACCTTTGAACTCAATGCTTAATAATCGATTTTTGATAAATCACTCTTTGTTCTTTAGAAACAATAAATCAAAATTTTTAGCATAAAAAAAATAAAAACAAAATCTGGACTACTATAGGTTCGGTTTATTTTTATTGGCTTCATTTCTTAAAAAATACGTGTATAGAGGTATATATGAACTCTTCCAAAAATACTTTTAGGAATAAAAAAAACTAAACACACCAGTACTTTTTTTTTCAGAATTCTGAACTTTTTTTTCTATACGTGGAATTCTGGCTGGCTGAATACTGATATTATCATAGGTAGTGGGGAAATACGTTTGATAATCTTGTATCTCATGTCGAATGTTGTTGATCGCCTTCATAATGATTTGCTCATACTTACTTACCGGTATCTCACATGGACTGTTTCCGTCATGCTCCAGCGTTAATGCTAATTCCTTGAAACAGTACAGCTGCTCCAAACGATTTTTCTTATTTGGTCGATTTTTAAACTCTTCAAATAGAATGAGCCTTTCGATGTAAGTTACATTAGTCTGGAACGATTGACGAAGAGCAATTTCCTCCAGTCGTTTTGATGCTTCTGAGACCAATGTGATATCTTTAACCACCTTGTTCTTGTACGATCGATATTCGTCCAGCATGTGTAGCAAAAGCTTTTTCTTTGCATCCTTATTGTTGAGAGCAATCTGGTATTTCTGAAACATGTCTTGCATGGTCTCTTCAACCTCGATTTCATCATAACGATATATTCTAGAAATAAATGATAATTGTAGTTTGCCTGTAGTTTAAATGAAGTATATTTTGAAAACAAAGCTACTATCCATAGCATTACTAAAGTCTACTTACTGAGTTCCATTGTTGTGCGAGTCCCGGGGATATTTTCCGGGACCAAAAACACATCGTCCATCATACATCGATGTGTATTCTTTTTTATTATCATTACTGATATAGCACGGGTCATGACACATGGTCTGGCAAGATTTGCAATCCGTTACGGCGTGATCGAACATTATTGTTTGAGGACGTCGTTTAATCTTTACTTTGTAGATCTTGTTTGTTGTCATGGCTCCTTCCAACGCTACGATGTCATTGATCATCGTTTCAATCGATTCTAGCATGTCCATTCCGCTGTCGATGTTCTCCTGCAACTTCCCCAGCAGAATTTTCAGGTTGTCTCTTTCCTTCAAAACCTTCCTTGTAAGATTTAAGCTGGTCGGTGAAACTGTTCCAAGATCAAAAAAGAGTTTCCTTAAGCTGTTGTATCCAAATATCCACGAATAATCACTGGATATATTATCGTTAGCAGCATAAAGGGCTGAGTTGTCGAACTTTAAAGTGTAATCCTTGTTGAATGGGATCCTGTTGCTCTTCACAACTTCAAGTGCTGGTGGAGCTTCTGTATCGGCAAAGGTAAACATCAAGAAAATATTTTCAGTCATGTCATGACCAAAAATATTCAACACCTGATCGTAGATATACTTTTGTTTTTCTGTGATTCTGGCTTGACTTGCTTGAATAACAAGTCCGATACAAGAAAGCTCTTGAATGAAACAGACAGTTTTGTTATCGAAGAGCCCTCTCAATTGATCAATAATGACCTCATCATACCTGATACCACGGGTATTACCAAATGCAGGAGTATCAATTATGGTCAAGCTGTATTCCACACAGAATCCTTCCTGATGATGTAATGCAAAACTGTTTACCCAACTGATCATACTTTCTGTTTTGGACTTGGAAGCATTCGGGTCTCTCTCATCAATCTCCCCTTCCTCCACAACTAACTGAAATCTAAAAGTGTCTTTATACTCGACTCCGTAAACATAATTGATTATGTTGTTTACAAGGAGACTTTTCCCTGCTCCAGTCATTCCAGCCAACAGGATATGTTTGTGAGGTTTCATGGGATTTTCGGTGCCAAGCTCATACCGTCTTAACTTTTGGATTGAATCCTAAACAAATATTAACGGGACACTGTAGTTAATATTTTCATTGATGTAAACATAATAACTTCGTTTGAAGATGGTTTTACCCGGTGAGTAGATGTTACAGGTAGCTTATAAATTTCCAGACCATTCTTTTTTTTGATGAGCCTTGATTGTCTCTTTATCATTCGAGCTAGTTTACCAACTTTCGATTTAGTTTGAGGCTTGTTTTGAAGACGCATCACATATCTGGAAGCAGCCAAAGCGAGGAAAATCACTGCAATAAACATGATTAAGATTCGTTGATATCCCACATAGGTTTCCCATATATATGCAATAGCGACAAGAAAAATAGCTAGCAATGAACCAAAAGTAACCATTAGATCTGTTCCATGTTCTGTGTAGATACTGACTTCTCGTTCATCTTTTCTTTCTTCGACCTCTGAAGAACTGCTTTCATCCATGTCTGCAAGCTGAAAGTGAAACAGTATTCAGCCATTCAATACATCTTTCTTCCCAAATGTTTTCATCAAACAGTTATACAGTAATAATTACAAAGCGGGGCAAAAATTACAAAAGTATGGAGCGAAAACATTGATTACAAACATTGCTCTCGGATCTTAGTATCAAAATATTAAAAATGGAGTTTTTCATCTAGGGTCTCAGGTCTTTGTAACACTTCATAATTTTTATGCCCTCAAAACCTTCCATTTCAAATAAAAGAATATTTCACATAAACATTGTATGTTGTTTATTTTCGCGCATTCATACTATGTGTTTTCAGATCCTGTAACAGACCAGTATGAAAAGTTTGAATAAGGTGCAAAGACAGCAACGACTAAACAACAGTCGAGCTTGTTACTTCATGTGATAATGAACATTTTGATTCTTTCCTTGACACACCTACCTTTTTATTTCAACGTTCACATTCAGATTAAGCGATAGATAAAAAGAAAAGTTTGTACAACATTTCTTTTTGTAAACAAATTTTCACCAGGAATTTCCCTCAAACAAACCTCCACCTTGTGGTTAAAATTGTAAAGATTTTTTGCTATACACAAGATGCAAAGACGAGTGCGGTCTACATAATTTCCTTTTAATAAACCTCCACCTTATGGTTAAAATTGCAAAGATTTTTGCTATATCTAAGGCACAAAGGCGAAAGTGATAGTAGTTCTAGCCGAGTGAGAGGTCTTGGAAATTAACAATTCTTTTATAAAAACAAAATCTGTTTTTTTAAGTATGATTTTTGTATGATTTGGCATAGCGTAACAAATCACAGATACCGGCTAAAAATAGCTCCTTTGAAAACAGAGAAAGTGTTTTTCATACGGATCAAAGATCTTTCTCGTGAACGAAATACGTCTCTTGTAAAACAGCATTCACAGTAAACTGTTTCCTTGCTTTGTTTTTCTAGCAAATTGTTTTAGGCAGAAACAAAAGGTTGGACGAAAAAAATGTTCTTGCTGCTAAATGACTCAATGTTTCGTTCTCAGATAGACTGGAGTGATGGAAAGTGTCTTACAGATAGAGGGGGTCTGAGATCAAAAATTTTGTCACATTTCATGTAAAGAACGAAAGAATCGAATATACGTGAAAGGAATGGTTGAATGGATAGTACAACATGAGAAAACTACGAAAACTCTGAACAGAGTTTTTGCTCTATTTTCAATTTCCGCCAAAGCTTTTTTAACTTATCGATTTTATTCTCACTTCTCGGAAATGCTTTCACTTCTCGAAAATGTTTTCGTTTCGATGAGATGAACGAACGTACTTAATTAAAGATGGCGGGTGAGATGAATACTGGGAAGAAGTTCACAAATCGGTTTTTCATTTGACGAAATTCAACGAATCTTTACTCAAAATTGATGCTCATGGTACCGTTGCCACAATTTTTCTATAAACTAGCTAGTGGTTTTCACTACGAATGACCCTGCAATACCCTGAGAATAAACAGACCCAAGGTAAATCAAGTAAATGTAACAAGCATTACTTTTCGAGTGCTTGAAATTATCAAACAGACGAATAAGGAAGCATTCAACTCTCTCTGTTTGTTGTTGCTGTGATCAAACAACTACGAAAACCCATCAAAAACAAGCCAGGAAAAACTATTTCTCAGATATATGTTGAACTAAAAAATCATGAACTTATTTAATGAATTTTAGGAATGAACACTTCCAAAAAACTTTAGGCAGAACAATTCCCAGCCACTTTATTATTGGTATTCGGACGGAAAAACTTTCGGACATCGTTGCATTGCATATTTTTTGTTAAATCCGAAATATTATGAGCTTAATTATGCAATTATGCAAGAAGTGCGCCTTTCCGAATACCCTTGATGATAAAGCAACATAGCCTGAGGATACGCAAAAAAAATGAGTAAACTACTGAGAAACATTGATATTATTTCGGTCTATTTTGGGGTTTTTTGAAGGGAGCACTTGATGTATTCTTACAAAATAAGTTTATGACATCAAACAAAAAAGAAATTATTGCTCAAGGCTTTCGATTTAGCTGACCTGATGAAAAATCATCCAATTTAACGGGGCCTCACTTGCATAGACATGGGATGTATTTCTTCACATAACACAGACAGATTTTAGACTTTTTTCTGATGTAAGGCGCATGCGTGTTTACCCTGCTTTGTAACCTTACCTAACTAAAAACACCCGGTTATTATCTTCCATATAACTATCTCGTATGGATTAGAACTATCCTCTGAAGTCCGACAACTCCAGTGATCCCGTATGGATTAGGCTGGTGTTCCATTTTCTTCACAACTAAGTAAAAACAAAACAATATGAAGCTACGAAAACAGCCGTGACTGTGATATTCCTCGAGGTATTATATCCTATTAAGCGCTCCTTGATTAATAGCTTTCATGTATGGTAGGGAGAGGGTTAATCTTCACAAAGAACAAGTACTTTTTGATTATCTTCTTTTCATAAACATGTCAATGTACACAATTTGTAATTTTTGAGCTTTCATCGAATATTTTGAATTGTCAAAGTATCATGTATACATAAATGATGAAGAATAATCGAAATTGAAAGAAAAGGTAAACACTAAACGAAGCGTTTGGAAAAGAATAAAAATGTCTTTAAACAATGTGCAGCCAATAACGTCATGTGCATGAACAGAAGTTGAAAAAGTTAAATAATGTCATATACGTCTGCCTAAAGAATTTTTTGAAGAAAATTCTGTTATGATCAAGTCACCCTATCCGTAGGTAATGCTGCAAAACAAGCCAACGGGTTACTGAGAATATCTTCTACATTCAGGTATAAATTATCGAATTGTTCTCGGGTAAACGAGTCAAAGTGATTTGTATTTGGAAAGAAGAAGTCCAAACATTGCTTTTGCTTCAGACAACGTTTCAAGATGATCAAGAAATCAAGAAATCTTTCACCAAGTCTGTCAACAGTCCACGAGAGTTTGCTTTGGTTTTTTGATTGCAACCAGAAAAGAATCATTATGAAGTGAACTGGTAACAACAGTCCTGCGCATGCTCTGTTAGACAAGACGCGGTCGTTCACGACTTGTAGAACCAAAAGCAGCGTTGTGGAGACGTTATCGTTGCCACATCGAGAAAGTAAAACTTTTCATGTTTCCGGAAAATTAACATCCCACGAGTGATGCTGGTTTTTATGATGCTTAGCAATGAGATGGACGTCATTTTGAATTAGTTCTCGTTTATCATCTAGTTTCGTTCAATTACGATCCGGAACAGAATCAATGACATTTGGGAATTCAGGGACATCTAACATCTAGCATCTAATGTCGTAAGTGACGTCATCATCTGGAAAATACATGCTCATCTGCACGTCATCCTTGCCGCCCTTTTTAAACATGATTTCTACATCAACAGGTATTTTCGCTCCCCATCGTTTCGACGTGAATTGGTACCTGGAGCGAAGTTTCGTATTCGCTATGTAGCTGAAAACGAGCGTAAGGTTGCTGGCCGACAATATACGAATGCCATTGTTGGCGTTCTGTGCATAAAACAGACGAAATTGTTCCGCATATTCCTCCTTTTCAGAATAACGTATGCAAAGAGTTCCTTTCTCAATATATAGCTGACTAAAGATATTGATGGACCCATGTTTTCTATCACTCAGTACAAGTCTAACACATTTTTGCCTTTCTTTTCAAATTCTCCCTGTAAAAACAGAGGTTTAATTTTGAATAGAAAATACTTTTGTGGAATATCCTGAAGCATTTTGTTGATGACAATAGTGATTTTATGAAGATGTTTGTAAAAGTTCACTCGCATATTTTGCCCTTCATCCCAGCCTGTATCCATCATGCGCTCAGAAAGATCAACCAATTCTGATTTCTCGCATTTTGATTCTCGATAGAAGAAGAATTAGTTTGGTCCAAATTTGACTTGTGATTCGAACATCCAGTCTAGCGATTCTTCAAACAAATCTCCCATGGAGTCAGTCTCACTAATTAGACTGCGATCTAGGCTGTACAGAATCTGCATCGCTCGATCTTGAGCATCAGTAGGTTTCACGTCATTAAATGGTTTGTTTTCCACCTGTGCCTGATCGTGGAGGGGAGATGTCCATACTATAGTCATAGATCTGCTCTGTTTTCTTACTTGTTGAAACGATTTTCCCACTCCAACCCTTAGCCAACATTACTGTAGTAGCAAATTTATTCCGATCGTATTTATGCTGGGTACCGGGTTGGGTCGATGTGTCAATTGAACGGTTTGTCTTTACTGGAATATATACTCGTGTCAATCGATGAGCCGCTCGATACGACCGTGACCGATACGACTGGTTTACCTTCGTTTGATTATAACCGCTTATAGCAATGTATTTTTCATCAAATTCGGCTTCCGTATTGTTGATTTTCCATGAACGTGACCTTCTGACACCTGTTCTACTGGTAAACGAGTTATCGAATTCTACATTCGAGCGTGATCGACGAACGTTGGCAGAGACTGGTACTAAAGATTGGTGAGGACCCACCGAACTTAACAAATAATTGATCTGAATTTTCATCATTGATCGAAACTTCTTTCTCCTTTTTGGAGGTTTTCCTCTTAAACCTAGATTTTAATTTCATCTTCTTTTTCTTTTTCTTTTCTTCGATTGCACTTTCTTCTTCTTCTCGCTGAATATGATAACGTTCCGATTGGTTTCATTGAGACTACTCGACGAGTCCATGGAGAACTGTTCAGACTGCTGCATGTGTTCTTCCTTCATTTCTTTTCCTGTTGTTGTTGATCGCACTCAGACAGCCGCATCAACATCATTTAAATGCATGGATTGCAGATTATGATTGGGCTGCGCTCAGTTGTGGATGGTGATTCAAATTTCTTCCTTCCGACGTCAACTGATTTTGCTGATGTTTGATCATCGACGCAGGTTTGGATAAGTTCTGTTGATTGGACCACGATCTTTCATTTAATTGGTCAGATTCTGCAACGTTACGAAGCCAAGCAAAATTATCAGGAGACTCATAGATTGTTTCGAGCAGGGATGTGTGAGAGACTTCGAGGAACTTTCCATTCGCGTCATCATGATTTGAACTCTCCTTTGTGGACTCCCAACCAATCAAAATTGTCCATTGGAATAGTAACATATTTTTTTTTTATCTTCCACCACTTCGTCTGTCGGTTGAATGACTCCATTCAAAGGTCTTTCAGATGCTCGGCTTCTATTATTCGGACGGTTATGAGGAGATTCGTGAATTTGTTCGTTCTGTCGAAAGTAATTATTCTGAACATCGCCATTATTGTTTAAAGCATTGTGGAACACAAAATTTGACGCGTGGAACGACCTAGAACCATCTGTCGTCTTTTCAAGTTTATGTCGATATTGATCATGAAACGAAAAGTTTGATGGAAGTGGTTTGATGTTTCTCTCACGATCGGCTACATGTTCGCTACTTCCTCATTTCTTCAAAGTTGAGGAAAAAATATTCGTATTGACCTCCACTAATTCTTCTGCAAATGATCGGCCTCGTCGCAACTGACGTTTTAATTTCACGAACAGCTTAAAAGGGGCTCCAGATTTCTCTTTGAGGTTCTTGCAAAAAGAAAAGTTTTCCAATCTTCTTAGGCTTTCTCTTGTCTGCAGATTTGATTTGAAAGTAACGAAAAAAACAATTGGAAAGCCTAAATTATAGGGAGAGAACAAATATTCTTCAATCAAATCCTGTTCTGTTAGCAAGGCATTTTTAATATCGCATAGAAAATCATTTTATATAGTGGTTAATAATAGGATTCTATATAAAATATCTTTGGTAAATCATACATTAGATAATCAGAGTAGAATCTTAAGTCCTTGTTAGTATATATTCACTACTTACTTTGGGTTGAGAATTCACCAAAACTTACTTCATATACAGATGAAGAATATGTAACATTTCTATAATCCTTTCAGTATCATTAGATAATACCTATCAAATGCACTTTATACGTTCACCAATTATGTTTTGCTGAAATTACTTTGAAGAGGGACTGCTTGGTTGGGAAATTAACCTGGACATTTTATCTGTGCTTGACTACTATAATGCAGTGGCTTTAAGGTGGTTCCTATACAGTTTTTTTAGAAGTATGCTACAATGAATGAAATCAAATAAAACTCATGGGAAATGGCTTATTTTCATAAGGAAATACAATTTTCTTGAAAAAAAATCTTTTTTTGCCCAAAAATGCTCAAAACATGCATAAAAAGGTACAAAATTAGTATAAACTTTAAAACATCATTACTTCCAATCTACAAATGCTACTGCCTCAATTTTTTGCACATACACCCATGACATATGTATAATTGGGCTAAACCAAAATGAAAAGTTTTACACGTTTCGTTCTGACTTCATGTAAATTGACACAAAAGTTTTCCGAAAAATGAATTTTGTGAAAAGTATTTAGTATCATAACTCCACAATGACAAAGGCAATTGTAATAATTGAGGTTCATCCAACTGGTACTGTAATAATGAACATTTCCTGAAAATTTCATCTAATTTGAGCAACTAGGTCCGAAGATATCGTGCATCAAGCATTGTTAGTTAGCGTAAAATTCACATTTTGAGAAAAATAAGAAAAAGATTGTTTTCTAATAAAAAAAATAAAAATCAATCAAACCCTCCTCCTGGCACATAAGCTTCCCCACCCTCTTTATCTTTTTCAATGTCCCCAAGTCCCTTTTTAACAGCTCTGAGTCTTTTCCTTCTCTTTTTAGTCTCCTCGGTCGACTTGTTTTCCATTGAGTTCACGCTTTTCCTGTCTCTCTTTTTGGAACCAGTCACAAAATTTACACCTGGCTTGAATCTAAAGGCTTTAAAGACACCAGCAACACCAGCTGCCTTTTCATAAGCTATGAAGAGTTCATCGTTGATGTTACGGTAAGCAGGTTCTGATAGTGGAATCATATTCAAAACTCGTGAGAAACATTTAATGGCTTCATGTCCTTTACCAATTTCTCGAAAACCCATTACGTATCTCACATTTATTTCAAAAAACTTGTTTGTTGAATTCTCCTTTGGGTGACATTTAGGTGAAGTGAAATAACTGGATTTGTTTTTACAAGACTTGCAGTGTAAGATTAATTGATTTGCAAAACCTTGGCGTGTTTTTAAATCATTCGATAGAATCAACTCTCCACCACATTCACGACAAGTACAACTTTCAGTTATCATATCCTTTAGAATCCCAAAGTTCATTAACAAAAAATAGTCATTTTCATCAGAATTATCTTGGGATGCTCCAGTTGAATTAATTTTGGAAGATCTCAAGGATTTTTTCTGGGCAGGTTCATAGTGCTGTTGGTGTTGATGCTGTTTTGTATATAGACGAGTTTCCAATGTTAATTACACTTTTATACCTTGTACATACTAAAAATCAAATACAATGTATGAAAATAGATAGGAAGTGCTAATGTGTATTGAAACTTTCTAATGTCGATTGTCTTTAAGGGGACTCCAGAGAACCAAATAAAGTGACAACATATTCCATATTGAAGTGCATAAAGAGACTTTTATTTCCTGCGAGGCTGCGTGCGCATACTCACAGGAAAATGACTTGATTAATGATATTTTATGTTGCAATATACCGTAATTATCGAGCAAAGAACACTGGTGTTTATAAACATTACGTCACTAAGAAACTCATCTATTGGTTGTTACCAAAGTGTCGCTTTCTCTTTCGACCAATATTTTTCTTATTTCCCATAATGTGGGTATTTTATTTGTAACGTTATTATGTAGTTCTAAAAAGTGTGATTACTTTGTGGTTAGTAATGTAATTCTTTAGTATTGCTAAAATTCGAAATTTCCAATCAGCTGCCACTTCCTATCACTGTTTATTAAAAAGCTTTTTCTACCATTTACGACATTATGTGTACTTAGCAGAACAGCCTGGTCTGTAAATTACATCACCAAGAAATTTTGGCTCTCCAGACCAAAAATTTAAAGAGATATACTACCCTGATGATCATGAACCAGGCTGTTGCTAAGGCCGTTGCTAGGGACATTTTTATGAGTGTATCTTACTAGATGCCCAAATTTTATGTATTGTAACCATTTTTTTCTTTTTTAACTATTCAAACATGATACTAGACATATTTGTCTACCATAAAAATGAAAATTTGAAAAATTCATCTTTTTGATGAAAAAAACTGTATAGGAACCACCTTAAAGGGGTTTTTTTCCGCACATCTTTCAAAATCAGAAGATGAATCATCAAAAGCTATGGAACAGACAGCTAAAAAAGCCTGTGACTCTCCGGATCGTTATTCAGACCGTCCAACCCAAGTAAGGAATAATTGAAGTTGAGATAAACGAAATGTGTTTTACGACACCATGTTCCTTATAAAATAAAGGAACCCAGATACTTATACCCACAACATGTTACCTTTTATGTGCTTCGAAATGAGGTACTTTAAATCACAACATCAAAGAAAAGCAAAGAAATTACTAAAACCAGGAGTGCTTGAAATATTTAAGAAGAAGTAAAGCTGTAAACCATTTGGTGAAGTGATAAACCATGTTCTAGGAAAATTCTAGTGATTTACAATCCCGGACATAATGAGGGCTCTTCCATCCCCTACCCATGTTGCCTCAGCTGCTACAATAATGATTTGGGGTTTGGGGCTAACTAATGTTATTTTGTTATTTTCTAACTGTTTTGCCAATGTATTTTGACCAGAATGGGGGAAACAAGAGACGCTTTACGGTTACTGAGGTGACCAACGATGCGACAGAATTTCTGGAACCTAAAGGAACGTCGACATCAAAATTCTGACGCGGTGAAAACACAAAAGAAATGATTCAATAACAACATTCTTCTAAAAGCGAAACGGTTTACAGTGACTGCAAGTAAAACAAGACGACTTGGAAGTCGAAAATTTCGCTATATTGCATTCTCACAATTCTAACAAATATATACTGTTCATAGAACTGTGAGATACAATAGTTGATAACGGTAGCAGAATTTCAACTCCCAATTATCCAAAACAAATAGATCAAAACTTATTCGTCTCAAATTGAGACGCCGTCCGTATATCGAAAAGGTAAGAAACCCTGGGTACGAGGTTGGCTTAAAGTCTTCAGGACGGTGTCACAATTACACAAATCTACTCTCAACAATTATAAAACATTCTCAATATAGCATTGCCAAATTGCCAAATTTCGGGCAAATTTAAAAAAATGACTGTCAAATTCGAAATCGGAACCTTTCAATTGTGCTTTGTGCAAATTTTTATGAAAATTGGAGAACTTTCATAATTTGGTCCAAATTTAGCGCCTGCAAAAGATTTTTTGCTAAGGTGTGTGCGGACATGGCTTTTATATGCAATTATTTACTTTAGTGAGATGGTCCAAAATGTCACGGAGATACATAGAACGACGATACCAATACTTCGCTATACTAGCGAAATTAAAAATATCTCCTTAAATATTGCGCACTTGTAAACTGTCTGAAAACCGAAAAGAGGATCACCGCCGCGTGATACTTGTGAGTTTATAAAAAACCCATTGCGTAAAGGATTTGAACAGTAATTGAATGCAGAAGCTATGAGATATAGTTCAATTAACGCACGCAACATAATTACACTCTTAAAAAGGCTGACAATTATTAAAAAAGAAGTTCATTAAAAATGATGCAACATAATTTTAAGCATCCTCCATTGTAAGTTTATCAAACTGATATAAACCAAGGGCAGGTCCACATCTTTTTGCATTAGTAATCATCTTGCTGATTTGACTTATTGATTCAACTTGTTCTTCAAGAAATATGTCCGCTAGGTAGTTGGATAAGTGAGCGTCGTTATTCTTTTCAGCAATACCATGAAGCGCAAGAAGGGAATCATTCACCTTTCTCTCTAGTGACAGCGCATCTTCCAAAGCACTGACAGGGTTCGGCCATTCCGTTAATGCCGGTGCTTTAACGTCATGTAGAACTATACGACCGCCCCTTTTATTTTGATACTTCATCAGCTAAAAGAAAACGTGGAAACAAAGATTTTATGTGAAAAAACAAATAATCATTTCTCAAATCAGATGCTTTTGGGTTCATAAAAACCAATAATACATTAGTTGAGGAAACAGAGCCAGTTCAAGCATTTTTGTGAGTGGTAATGTCAAAATGAGATATCACTATAATCAAACAAGAGCCAGATGGCGCAAAACGGTAGCAGCAAAAGAACTTGCCACAAGAATACTTTTAAATTTGAAATTTTACTTAAAGTTCTTAAACGTTCTGTAAATGTTATTTCTTGAGATATCTTACTGGTGGAAAACAGGCATAAACGATAATATAAGGTTTAAAATTATTAACTCGTGTAAATAGGGTCTAATCGTAACACACCAGCAATTCAATTTATTAGAAGACAAAAGAATTATACATGCATGAGCTGTTTATGACGTACGTTTTTTTTATAAGAGCTTATGTAGGAAAAAAAACGCGTTTCTTCGAAAAAAAAAATGTATGTTTTGAATTATAACTTTTTGAAACCGAAAATGAATTCAAACAGATAACTGCCTTTTTTTAACTCGATTTTTGAAAACCTTGATGTTCAAAGACAGAACAGATAGCTAACAAACGAAGAAAGTAATAAGAAAGTCTGATCTGTGCTTTACTGACACGAAAAACATATCTATTTTCAAGTGCCAAAGTTCATTGATTCAGAACCATAAGTAACTAAAAGTCCCAGTTTTATGTAGACCTATTTGATTAATATCCATTCCTTCATCAACTAAGTGATAAAATATCAAAGAAAACGTATTTTAAATGTATGTGATGTAAAACCTTCGAAAATTCAAAAGGCTACGTTCGTTCATTAGAATGTATATTGAGTTTTTAGTGGGGACTCGCAGACTCTAAATCGTAGACTAAACTGCCATTTCGGCCGGAGGAGGAGGAGGAGGAGTAGTAGTAGTAGTAGTAGTAGTCCACGGGTGTTTTAATACGGTATTCGCTATCGCTGCTACCGTAATAATTTCTGCAGTCAATTACTGCAAAACACATTTGCAGTATTACCAAAGACAACCACTAATTAAAGAATTGGAAAGAAATCAGAAACCACAATTATGGCTGATAATGATAAACCAACCCTAACTGGTCAAATCGACTCAAATTATATTTTGCTAAATTTAGATAGATGAAAAGTGAAAGTCATATGAACCCTTGAACTTGAAGAATTGTGTTTGTAAATAGAAATCTTGCAATCACAATCATACATTTTAACTAACAGGGTCTAATCTAGAAAGGCAGGGCAGCATCCCGCAAGGGCATATTATGAACATCCAAAGGGCACCCTGAGCTTTATTTC
Organism: Turritopsis dohrnii; assembly: GCA_027922465.2. Taxonomy (NCBI): domain Eukaryota; kingdom Metazoa; phylum Cnidaria; class Hydrozoa; order Anthoathecata; family Oceaniidae; genus Turritopsis; species Turritopsis dohrnii. The sequence continues at coordinate 1,188,058 of BQMF02000049.1, read as the reverse complement.
GGTGAGTTAAACCTGTGTCCCCCTATACAAGAGTGATTTTTGAAGTTTTTAAAGTGAAATAATTTTTTTAAAAAATCCTAAAAGGACGCTATTTTGGCCTAGATTAGACCCTGACTAAAGTTATCATATGCACAGCATAAAATCATTATGAGTGTTAAAAACAATTTTATATAACAGGTTTCTAAGAACATTTTATTTGTTTTGATTTTTTGTCTTCTTTAATGCATCTTTGAAACTTAACATTGCTTGTCGCTCTTCACATTTGAAAAAATTATATATATAAAAATTGCAATTTTACCAATTATATTACCTTTTGTGCATGCTCTCTTTCTTCATCTGCCTGGTGCTGGAAAAACTTATGAAAACCTTCCAAAGCAATGTCATTGCGATCAAAATGAGAAGCCTAAACACAGATCAGAATTAGTGCAGTAAACATAAACACACAGAAGTCAAAACAGTTTATTGTCTTGTTATTTTGATGCAAAATATAATTGAACATCGATTTGCTCAACTGGTATATTTTCATCTCCAACTGGCCTTAGAACCACTTTTCGAAGTTGAATTTTCATGCCACATATGGAGTAAAAAATGCTGCAGGCTTCCTACAGAACTACAGGTTATAGAGATTTTAAATGCTAATATTACAGTATTTCCTCTAATGAGCTCCCATCATCTATATAGTACCCCTCTCTAAGCACCAGGGTAAATATATTAGAACTAATTGTCAGATTTGTTTAAGGGGTATATATACTAGAAAAGGGTAGCAGTAGAACACCCTGGGGGCATCATGGATGAAGACAAGTATAAAGATGAGGAAATAGATACTGAGTAAACTTTGCAGAAATTAATCTTGCTGACCAATTAAAACAAAGCTCTGTACTCATATTATCTTTCTTATGTGATAACCTAGGGGATTTTCATAACAAACAATAAGTGTGAATAACAATAAAAAGAACAAAAGAATTATATATATAACATTATTTACAGTTCTTATATTGCAGTGTAACATTAATTCTTTGTTTTGTAACATGATGCATAATGACGTTTTATGGTTTGTTATTGAAGTCCCCTAGACAGCAGAGCTGGAAAGTGAAACATGTGGTTCCTTTATTGATGTACACGGTTTTTTTTATAAGAACAATTTTATCAGAACATGAGCCTCAGATTTGGCCAAAAAATAAGAACAAAATAAGAACAACCTGAGGCTGAAATCTGTGTTCCAAAAATTAAGAACAGCCTGAGCCTGAATTTTCTTGTAAAATAAGAACAATTCATGATGTGAATTCTCTCACTTGGTAAATGGTTTAGAAGTTTATTTTTACCTTCAAAAGTGTGCGAATGCGTCATTATCAAATAGCAACCATACTTTTTACGGGTTGTTTTTAAAAAAGATTTATTTTATTTTACTGGAAGTTCCATAAAACAAAACAAAATTTGGCTGAAATTTGAAACTATGTTCTTAAAGGGATCCTGTGATGAAAAAGTATTTTTTGGGACATGATAGAGCTCAAAAAGTTGATTAACAAGTCTTTTTACAATTTTTGAAAATTTCCTCTCCTTCGCTGATATTTCAATTTATATATATTAAATTATGCAAATGCATAATTATGATATAATAAGAGAGTGTGCTGTTGATGTGTGTAACTTTTGAACTACTAAATATTCTTAGTTCATACTTCATCATATCATTCCACTTGGAATTCTTGATCCATTTACTTAAGTACAAAGATGTAATATTCATAAAAAGCAGTGAAAAATTTTAACTATCACTTATTACATCATAATTATGCGTTGCATAAATCAAATCTAAGATCTTAAAATTGAGATATCTCGAAAACAACAAAGAATTATAAAAACTGTAAAAAGACTTGTTAATCAACTTTTAGAGCTCTATCATGTCCCAAAAAATAATTTTTCATCATAGGATCCCTTTAAAGCGAAGAACAGAATAAGAATAATTCAGGCTGAAAAAGGCTCCAAGAATAAAAACAGCCAGCCTCAGGACAGATTTTACTGCTTCTTATAAAAAAAATGTGTAACACAAGGAAACATACCAGTAAAAACTTATAACATATCTAAATTGGAATTCTCAATAAAATCAGTTAAGTCAGTTATGCAAGGGGCAATTCCAAAATGGGCTGAGATAAAATAAATTAGGAGTATTATAACCAGTTATTGCCAAGAAAGACTTTCCAGGAGACTATGATATGGTCCTTATTTACAGTGTCACAGACTTTCAGTACTCAAATTTGACTGTCATTTATTACTCTGGAAACACACTAAACCATTGTATATACAATTACCAAATGCCGGCTAGCCTGACCAAATACAGCCAGAAGACCCAGCTACATTACTTGCCTGCGACTGGTTGAGTTAGCAGGCTAAGAGTAGATAGGTCTCCTGGCTGCTAGAAGAAGCAGTAATCTCAAACATCATAATTTTTAAAGATACTGCCTTGACAGCATGTCTTTACATTTGAAAGTCATCTATGAGAACCTTATCATGACTGGTGTGATAAACTATTATATACCATTTGCACAGTCATATGGAAACATCCATCATAATACTCACTTCACTCTTTTAAGTATACAAATATCAAGAATGGTGTTATATATCAACTTACAGCCAAGACGGTTGACTATAATGTAGTATTATGATTCATAATGGATGGCAGTATGTTTTCGTTGTTTTTTTTAAAAAAAAGAAGTGGAAACCAACTATATATATTACTCGCAAAATTATTTCAAAAGATCCAATTTTTTTTACCTCATACAATAATTTGGATGCTTGACAGAGGAACAAACAATATTATGGTCACTAAACTCACCATAGCCAGGTATACGTAACTAGCATACAGCTCCATATTGATTTGTTTATTCACAGCAGCCTCACTTTCCTCATGATAATTTTGGCGCACATTACACGACATTTTGAAAGGCTATGTGCTAAAAGGAAGTTTCAAAGCAGTTTCCCCAATCAAAGCTCCTTACGGAACGCACATTTATAATGATCACATGCACGTGCACATTTGCTCTTCTGCTCCGCGACTTATTGGTGACCAACTAGTATCATTTAGAGCTTGATATAGATATAGCCACTCAAATCAGTAATTTTGTCAGTCAGTTGTATCCCCTGCCCCAAGGGAAATAATAAACGACCGGACGATCAGTATCACAAATGAAGAATAAGAACGGGTGGAGGAGTGGAGCCTAGGTTGAATACCGACCGGTCTTAACTTTTCAACATGACATTCGAATATTGAAGTAATGACAACAAATTATTTCCACTTGTTATAAGTTGGATTTAGATTCCGTTTATGAAAGTTTGCTAACAATTTTTGATGTTCCAAACAAGTTTCTTATATGAGAAGTAAAACTCTCAAAAACAATGAACAATTACTACACAAATAATTAGTTAGGGAACAGAAAAGAAAATTCTGCAGGATTAATTACAGTCTCTTATCAGTGTTATACAAGTGATTGATTATAAGCATATTATGGCTCAAAATATTTTAAAAGAAAGTTGCACTGTGTGTTATGTTGCATTGCAATCTTAGAGTCAGTTAAGCATCATTCATTGTGAGCTTATCAAACTGATAAACACCAAGGTCTGGTCCACATCTCTTAGCATTTGTGATCAACTTGCTGATTTCATTGATAGATTCAACTTGCTCATCAAGGAATTCCTCTTCCAAGAAATCACACAAGTGAGCATCGCCATGCTTTCCAGCAACACCATGAAGTGCAAGAAGTGACTCATTAACTTTCCTTTCAAGTGCAAGCGCATCTTCTAAGGCAGCAATATGAGAATCCCAATCCATTTTTACTGGAGCTTTGACATCATGCAACACGATACGACCGCCTCTTTTGTTTTGATACTTCATAAGCTAAACATTTTATATGAATTTCTTCAATCCCACTGAATAAATACATAATATAATTGAAAATTCTATTATGATTCGTTAATGTCTTCATCACCTTACCTTTTGAGCATGCTCTCTTTCCTCGTCAGATTGCTTTTTAAAGTATTTATGGAACCCTTCCAAAGCCACATCATCACGATCAAAATGATATGCCTAAAAATGTATATAAAATGGAACATTAAAAATGGTGGGATAAAATTAATGAATGACCAGCAGTGTCTTTCGTTTTCATATATGACCAACAGTCAACATGCTTATACTTCACTTTTCAGTCGCTAAACATCAAAAGTGTACGAGTACTGTCTTTTCGTAACAACATAAACAAACCACTGGCAACTGTGCAGAAACTTGGAAAGTGACAAACAAAGTTTTCCATTATTAATTCACATACAAAAATTTCAGTAACAACACAAAACCTGCCTATAGAATCATTACTTTCTAATCAAGATGTTGCATTTATTGATTAAAAATAAAATTTCTGGATCATATCTTCAGTTTATATATATCAACACAACTTCCCCTTTCTTCCCTGACTGTATTACCATCAGTGGACAACAGTTACATATTTTAAACGATTTATGAAACATGATTATAGCTGTATAAGTAAAAAAAACAGTGCAGGCAACTTACCATCGTTAGATACACGTAACTGGCATACAATTCCATGTTTATCTGCTTGTTAATTGCAGCCTCGCTTTCTTCATGGTAGTTCTGTCGAATGGCGGACATGTTTGATAGTTGAAAGTAACCAAAACTGATTTTTTCACAAATTTATTTCAAGAAAAATACTTTATTTTAAAAAGCAGAAAGAAAATCTGTATGTTCTATCACTGTAGAAGCAGCACAGAAAACTCTCCTGGTCTGACGATATCCAATGCTCAATTATTTATATGTTTTTGAAGCAATGGTCCATATCTTTTCGCTCATTGGCTAGTTATTTTGGTAGTATCACATGATAGTGAGCTCTTCACCATAGAGGTTTTCTATTTTACGTAATGCTTTATTTACTGTGAAATCAAAATATTACCGCTTGAACTTCTGAGTAATTTTACACTGTATACAGTTTTACAGTGAACAAATAAAAGGCGTCATTGTATCTCTAATGTCCGAAAATCTCTAATTTCAAACAATATTAATTCATTATGAAACATAATCTGAGGTTAAGAGATTGCTTCCGAATTTTGATGTCAAATTTCCAAATAACTTGAGCCATTTTTTCAAGTATTCAACGGAAATTTTTCGACAGTAGTAGTAGTAGTATTTATTTCTCCTATTTGCTAATAAATATACAAAGATATATATTTTATAAGGACATAAATTAGAGGAGACTGCACCCATTTATGAAATACGCGCTTCTTCTTGAGCCGTTACAGCCTCGATTGTTCTTATTTTGTTCTTGCCTTGTAAGTACAAACACAGTTTCACACTTCAGTCTCATTCAGTACTAAACCAATATGATTTTTTAGCAAATCTGAGGTTCGTGTTCTATAAAATTGTTCTTAAACGTGTAAGCGTGTCTCATCTTATAACGAACAGTCAGACATTTTTTGCTCCCAAACAAAAATGAAACATCACACGGGCTGTAAATCTTAATTGATCGAAGGGAACATCTTCCCCTCATTTTTTTAATAAATTAACTTTTTTCAGTCTTCCAAAAACGTTTTTAAAAGATATACATATACACAAGATTTTGAGCAACAACAAAAAATCACCCTTAAAACAGCAAATATTTCTAACTTTCAAGTAAAATGGAGGAGTGTTTATCTGCTGTGGGATAGGATTTACATAATTCAAAATGCTATCAATACACCTCTGCGTCATATGATTTCCTTCTGTGAGGTTACAAATCACTGTGACTCAGCAAATATCTCAAATTTCACAAACATATAAATGTTTAGTAAAAATATGTCATGACGTTTCACTGGATTTAGCTATGTTAGTCATGATGCACCATCCTAGTATTATAGCAATCAAACAGAACTTGCCCCAACCTGTCGAACAGGACACTGTAGCCAAAATCATAACATCTTTAAGTAAATCCAAAGCTATTGGAGGTAAAATTCCTGTTAAAATGCTTCAGTTGAGCGTTGATCTCTGTGCTCCGATTCTACCTTCTTGCTTCAATCAAAGCTAACTACAGACCCATTATTTTTTGTCACTTGTCTCGAACATATCAGAAAATCCTAGTGGCTCAAATGGCACATTTTCTTGATCAAATTTTTTCAAAGTTTTTATGTGGCTTTAAGAAAGGTCATAGTACACAACATGCTCTCCTCAATATGCTCAGGAATTGAAAAGTTGCCAATAAAGTAGGTGCCATTAGATTTGTCAAAGGCGTTTGATTGTCTGTCACATGAACTTTTAAACTACCTACTTACAGATTTGGAAGAAATAGCTTTTAATTTCTTCTTACCCAGCGGGCACAAAGACGTCGTAAAGATGTCGTAAAGACGTCTTTTCAAGACGTCCCTAAGACGTCGCAAAATGGTCGCGAAGTGGGAATCTCAAAAGACGTCCCAATTACGTCTTCACTGAGACGTCTCGATGACATCCCAACGACATCGTAACGACGTCGCAGGATTATGAAATTTACTCTTTCAAAAACTGTAATAGACTACAGGCAGACCCGAACCTGGAACCTCTGGTGTGCCAGCCGAACTCGTAACCGTTATGCCACTGCTGCTTGTTGTCAAAACGTTTAAAAACATTTACAATAAATCATTCTTTACAGACTGATTGCTTTTGAAAGTTTATAATTGTTTCGAAGGTCGTTATTCAATCCGTATAAAGACGTCCCAAAAACGTCGTAAAAGGATCCAATTGCGACGTCCCGTTTCAGACGTCCCTACGACGTCCCAAAATGATCTTAAGTTTATAATTGTTTTGAAGGTCGTTATTCAATCCGTATAAAGACGTCCTAAAAACGTCGTAAAAGGATCTCAATTGCGACGTCTCGTTTCAGACGTCCCTACGACGTCGCAAAATGATCTGGAAAGCGAACGACCATTTTACGATTAAAATGAGACGTCTCAAAGACGTCTTGTGCCCGCTGGGTAGCTATCTTTGTATAACCACAAACACCGAGTTCGGATTCGGAATAATATTCAGTGAATGGCTTGAATTAAACCTGGGAGTTCCACAAGGCTCCGTCTTAGGACCTATTTTATTCAATGTATTCCGAAATGATTTATTTTTCATATTTGATGAAAATGATATCATATTTCATATGATAACAGCCTATTATGTGTGTGGACCTTCTTTAGACATTGTCATCAATTCCCTTCAAGATTAAATTAAAGTTCAATTAAAATTCTGAAATGGTTCAATCAAAATTCTTTAGTTCCCAATCCAGCAAAGTTTCAAGTCATTTTTCCAGGTAGTCCAAATTTGAACATTAGAATTAAATTTGAATGATAATATATTAAAGAGAATATAATAAATTGTAAAGCTTTTAGGTATTTATAGACGATAGGCTGTCTTTTTTACCTCAAATTAAAGGGTTAACTTAGAATGCAAATAACAAAATTAAAGCGTTTATGACATTGAGTACCTTTTTAAATCAATTAAAACGTGACGTTTTATTTCACACATTCATTGCATCTATACTTAACTATTGTCCTTTGAAATGGATGTTTAGTAACAAACAAGCAATTTCCTTGTTGATACGATCTCATCACAGAGCGCTAAGAGCTAAAAAAAACGACCTCCATACACGTTCGAAATCTTAAGCTTATGCTTAAAGAAGTTTTCAAATCTTTCCATGGGCTTGCTCCTCCTATCCTACATGGTATTTTTCAAGTTAAAAACCTATCTTACTCTTTGCGGCCCGGATTGCTATTTGAACTTCCGATTTTCAAAGCGCAAGTCAACACTTTTGAATTTCGTGCAATATTGCCATGGAATCATCTTCAAGCGTTAATCAAAAGTCTCAGAGTCTTCCTGGTAATTTAAGCAGAATGTGCGGTTGGCTGATATCTATTGTCGCTGCAAAGTTTCCTCCTAATGTTTTTTATTTGTTATATATTTCCCCATAGGGCGAAATATATGTTAAAACCGGCATTTTCCTTCTCCTTCTTCTCCTTCTTCTCCGTTCACTTTTATAGCCGCGGTTCAGTATTGAATTTTCGGCTACCCATAGTAGATAAGACTAGAGGCTAGTGTACCGTGAAGTAGTACGCCATTTTTTTCAGTCAGTACAGATGGGACTTCGCTTTTTTCTGCAAAACTTTTATAATGATTCAATAGATAAAACGTTAAATGATGGAAATAAATCGTTTTATTTCTTAAAATGTTTTGTAAAAACTTTTGAATGAACGTGTAAAAAACAGAAAAACATCTGATATATATATATACTGATGATGTTTTGTTTTTGTTGAAAACAATAATGTGTTTATGATGATTGGTAATTAAATGCTTGGAACAACAAACCATTGAAGCTGTAATTTCAGTGCAAAGGTGAAAATTCATTATCAATAGCCAGGGTGAAGATTTATTTAGTATGATCCTGATATAGTGTAGCCCAACTGAACTGAAAGTACGATGATAATATACAGCCATAAAAAGGAAACCCTTTTCATGTGGAGAACAACCAGTTCAACCAGTTAATTCAAAGAGTACATACAAAAACAGCAAGTAAATATATGATGTCGTATATGCAAGAAGAAGTTCAGAAAACCAATCACGTGTAATGTTTTAATACACAGAGGATTGAGACAAATCTTGAAATTGAAAGAATGCTGGCCGAGTGTGCTTCTCTGGACAGTTGTTTAATTCAACAACAGAAACATAGTTTACTATGAATGAAGTATATGGTGATGCATCAGTATACATTTGATGCTGTATATATATATCATATTTTATTTTGCAAAATTAAATATATATGACTGTCAATTTTCCTTTTAGAAACAACAAACATAAATCAAAACACAATCCAACATGACAGTCTGTAAATTTAATCAGGCCAGTCATTTTTATCACATAACACAATGACGGTGAACATAATTTTTTTGAACAGAGATGTTTATTCTGATACCTTAAGGAAAGAAATTGTTTACAGAAGAAATTTGTATGGAACTTTTTTTTGCGAAATTTATTTTTGCGGATTTCGCTCAAATCCACAAAAATAAATTCTGCAAAATTTTTGAAATGTTTCATCTATAAGGAATTGATCTTTCACTTTGGTTTGCATATAACTGAACCCTAAACAGCATCTCGTCTTTACAAAACCATTGGAAAATGAAAAAGGAAATAAGTCGATGTTTTTGAACATCTAAGGACTCATTATTATTCTTACAACCAGCATCTGCACTTGTGACAGGTTTCGTGCTTCATACTGTTGCTTTTACTTTGAGAAATAATGTCTGCAGTGGTATCACAGTTTTTATTGTTATTTTCACTTTTCGTTTATGGGAAGTAGACCCAGACTGAGTCATATTCTCAGTTGCTGGCGTTACATTGACCTCATCTGAAAAAAGATAAGACCTAGCCACATAATCTGTTTGTTATAGTTTAATAGTCTTTTTGATATTTTAACTGCTGAAAAATATTCCATAGATCTGCTCTTTCCATTCAACTAAAGTTTGTATATACACCCAGGCACTAAATTGGGTGTTTCCTTACTTTCGATTTTATCAAATTTCTTGCATCCGCAAAAATTTAATTCTACAAAATCTCTTTTGAAGTTGTCAACCGCAAAAATTTATTCCACAAAATACAGCGTTTTGGGGTCATTTATCCGCAAAAATTTCTTTTGCAAATAATATCTTCCCTTAAGGCATACCTTACTGGTACTAATTTTCGCGGGTACTAATTTTCGCGCTATTCGCGGTTTTGGGAAAAAACCGCGAATATTTGTACCCGCGAAATTTTTAGGTTTTTGAAAACCGCGAAAATTAATACCCGCGAATTTTTTCTGGAAAATTGAATTTCTGGCACTGCTTCTTCACTTCAGATGTTTTTAGGGGTATTCGTAGAATCGGGAAAAAATCAAAAAAGCTGAATAACCGAGTAACTAGCGAAAACTAAAGCATATTTAGTCCATTCAACCTTATTTCGTTTCCTTATTCTCGTCAAAAAATTTCCATAATAACGGTAAATCGCGAAAATTAATACCCACGAAAAATGTCAAAACAGAAAAACCGCGAAAATAGATAATAGTACCAGCGAAAATTAGTACCATTAAGGTATACTTGAATTTGGTTTTATAAGTTGTCATTTTAAGCCCATCTCTTTTTTAAAAATAACTCTTTTGTCCTAATTTGATACACATAATATTTCGTTAGTAGAGGTTGTGATTGCTTATGATAGTTATTTGCTTGTCTACCCCAAAGAATTATATTGTAGCTATCAAAATTAGTTTTAACAATTTTCTTTTCTTCTTTTGTACAGTAAACCTGTATACAAATTGATTGTATGATATTGTAAGATAGTTTTATCCGAGTTACAAAAAGCAAGTGTTCTGTTGAATTTCATTGTTTATCATGATTTTATGGTATAAAGGATGTCAAGCTTCTGCAACAATAAAGATCATACATTTTGTTATGATGAAATTCTTTTACACAATGATGATATGCAGGGGAAATGTTAGTCACATTTAGGTCTTATAACTTTTAGCTAAGTGTCCATATAGTAACTTCTCACTAAAATTATAAGTTTTTTGTGGTATTAAATTCAGTTCCACCATGATTAGTAAGGACAGCATTTTTATCTGAGTACCAGGTTGATGGTAGTTATACTGTAATTATTTTATCACACATTTTTCTCATGGTTATCAATGTACACACAATTATTGACAAAAATTTCGCAACTTTGGGGAAATATATAGTCGCATTTTTGCGAATCTTGTTTTGTTTTGTATTTGTTTTTTAAAGATATTCTTCAGGGCGTAAAGCTTTAGTAAAAAGAGAATAACGAGAAGTTTCATTTTGATTTATAATATAATTATATTTTAAATCAAAATTATATAATTATGTAAATTAAAAATAAAATTAATGAAACTTCTCGTTATTCTCTTTTTATTTGTTTTTTGACTTTAGGACACCCATGGTGGAGTAAAGTCTTTAAAGTTAATCAACGAAGATATATAGAGCTTGTGATAGATGAACAGCGGTAAATTCACGCATGCATAAGAAATGTACTAACACGTCCGTATACTATTACTATGTACAGTCTTCTACAAGTTTTAATGTAATAGCGTTCGGCGGGTTGATTGTTTGCCTATTATTGTGTATATAGTCGATGGAATGTAAACACAGGCGAAGAATTCAAACTTTTGATTTGATTTAGAAAGCAAGCCATGTGGAAATGTTGCTTGTATTCAAGATATCTCCGGCAAAGATTTTCAATTTCTATATGACTTTTTCACAGAATGGCGTGGAATTTACTTTCTCTCCAGACTGGTTTAGAAGAAATTTTCTGTATTTCATTTATCAATATTTTGGATTCTATGTTATGGTGTAGCTAAGCTAAAACTATTGAATTATGACCACACTTTCCTCTTATGAAAGCAGTGGGTGTGCCTTGTTAACTTAACAGTCCTCTTATGACTGAAGCATTGTAACATAAAAGTATGACCAGGGCTTCCTAACTTCTTTTTTCACTGAAAAGGCTAGACCCTAGCTAGGAAGAAAAAAAAAACATTTGATTTCGACATCTGTGTACATTTGAGATTTGTATTTTTAAATCAACAAAACAATGTATATTTCGCTAATACACAACAATTCAGCATGTAATATTTTTTTTCTCATTTTTAACCAAAAGGTTATATACCAAAAAAGAACATGAGTAACATGAGTGGTAATCAACAAGAACAACACTGAAATTTCATTTTTGTTCTGAGATTGCAGATGTTACATAATTTTGTTGAAATTGTTTGTTGATTCTCACCCCCTCAAATATAAATCAAGTTACAAATATCATTTTTAACTGCATAGAGAACTGCAGGAGAACACAAAAAATAACTTGTTGCAAATTTAAGGTATCATCCACACATCAGTCATTACTGCCTACTACTACAGTGAAAAAGAGGATAGACAGCTGGGTTGGTAGTGTGATGGTAGACTTTCCTTCAAATATCCACTGATTTTCCAAAAAGCAACAAAGCATAAAAGGCATATGTGACGGTTTGAGGGAAAATCATAACAAGTGATAATTTCTGATAAATTTATCAGTAAATTACTGATTAGAAAACAATAGATTTCAATGAATCAGTAATTCGTTCGATTTATTAGTAATTTGTTTGATGAATCAGTATTACTGATAAAATAATTGGTAAATACTGATAAAGAATCAGTAATTTATCAGTATTACTGATTCATCGAATGAATTACTGATAAATCGAATGAATTACTGATTCATGGAACAAATTACTGATAAATCGAACGAATTACTGATTATTTATCAGTATTACTGATTATAACTGATAAAGTTCTGATAAATTACTGATTAATTTATCAGTATATAATATCACTTGTTATGATTTTCCCTCAAACCGTCACATATATAAATATAATATAGGTACCGTAAGATGAAATATAAGACAAAAAGAAAATAGTCTACATTGTTCTCCAACCTATGTACTGCCTGTGTTAACTTAACAGCAACATTTATTTTAAAATGTTGCTGAGGGAGGCTCTTCAGTATTCTGTTGTTGTCAATTTTTAAATAAAAGATAGTGTAACACAGGGAATAGGGTGAAATCTATTAAAGGGATTCCTGCGTCCAAAATGATAATTTATAAATATGATAGAGCTGAAAAAGTTGTTTAACAAGTCTCTTTTCAGTATTTCAATTATTTATAGTTTCTGAGATATTTCGTTTTTAAAATCTTATATTTAATTTATGCAATGCATATTTATGATGTAATAAGATAGTAACTTACACTTTTTATTGCAATAACTTTAGATATGATTAATATTACATCGTTGTAAGTTACTATGAAGTAGAGGCTTCCACTCTGAGTTGATTTATAGAAGAATGAAGTCACAATCTATATTCTAATACGCGCTGTGCATCCGCTTTTCACGCTTTCACTCTCTAAACTTTCGGGTCGTTTTTGCGGTCACTTATTCATAATGGAGTGTCAGACCACGGCGGTTAATATTTTTCTACGATTAGTAAGGGGAAAACATTGCATTGCATTTAATCGTTTCAAATGTTTTGATTATTCGCGAGATCAAGAAACAATAGACAACAACGAAAGTATTGCGCGAAGATTTATTAACGTTTTTAGGGTAAGTACGCTTTAGAACTTTTTTGTTTGTTTGTTTTGTTTTTCTTATAGTATTAATAGGGTTTCTGCATCATTACTTTTCAAATAAAGAAATGAATATCATGGTTTTTAATCATGACGCTCTGGGTTCGTAAAGAAAATCGCAATTGTTTTTAATTCACATTTCGACACTTTACGACTTTCGCGTTTGGCTTTTATTTACATTTTATTTACGTTCCATGAACAGTTACAGCGATTTTAATCTTTTTGTTGTTTACCTGTACGCACAATTTATTTTTACTACTGCATATATCGTATTGTGAAAGATTTATTACGAATATTTTGATGTGTTTCAGATCTTCTGATTAAAATTTTTTCTGTTCATAACTCCAGTGTTGAAAAATCTCTAGGTATTTAGATATGCTTTAGCCGGAATACCCAGAGATTTTTAATTAAAAGAGTGAAGAGTGTTTTTTTCTGTATTGACGTTAGATATTTTTAATCATGGGGAACCATTGCATTGCATCTTCAATTTATACAATTTATGTAAAAAGTGAAAAAAGTGGACGCACAGCGCGTATTTTTATTTTTGATGAATTCTACACGGGATACTACATTCTAAACATTCTACATTCCAAACAATTGAGGAACTTTATCATACTAAAATTCATTATACTAAGCCTTTCTCTCTGTTCAGCTCACATCGATTAAAACCTGTAAAAAATTTTTACACGGGATACTAGTAAATAAAATAATCACTCTTACAACTCAATCTACCATTTTGCGTGACATACAGACAAACAGAGAATCGGCTATTAATATATAGATGCACCTATATATTAATAGCCGATTCTCTGTTTGTTTGTTTGTTTGTGCGTTTGTTTGTTTGTAAGTCACGCAAAATGGTAGATTGAGTTGTGAGAGTGATTATTTTATTTTATTTTGTGCGACGTCAGTGTGAAACCATTGTATTGAGACCCTAATCGAATGAGACGTTTAGGGAAAATTATCTCGGTAACCAATAGGGATAACTGACGTTTTTTGGGGTCCGCGATGCAGGCAATAGAGTGACGAAAAATTTGGGTCTAATTTTTTTGGGGGACGGGTCTATGACGTCATCAAAATTTTGATCGACGATATCTCCGACACGGTTGATCGTAGGAAAACAATCCCATACATTTATTTGATCAATTTTTTGAGCTCTACAACATGGGCACACTTATCATTGCAAATTCCTTAATTTTATTTTTGGTGAACTCAAATTTAGGCCAAATTTTTTGGGGGAGTGTCGAAAAATTAAATCACATCATGATGAACTCCCACATGACTTCCTCCCTCATAGTTGTTTTCCTGCTGAGTATGATCTGCAATCTTTTAAATCCAAGGTTAACCGCCACCTTGCTCTGTCTTTATAACTCTTCTTCCTTTTCTCATCCCTCTCATCTGTCTTTATAACTGTTCTTCCTTTTCTCATCTTGTAGCTTTTTGCCTAGTAGTGGCTTCGGCCATGCAGGGAGCAACTCATTTAAAAAAAAAGGGTATCAGTGCTGTAAGTACTTTAAACTTTAAATATAGGAGCGCAGAACAGTCGTTTTACTTGGAAGATCTTAAACCCATCAAAAATAAAAACACGCGCTGTGTGTGGCTTTTTTCACTCTGTAAAATAAATTGTATTGATTGAAGATGCAATGCAATGGTTCCCCGTGATGAAAAATCTAATGTCAAGCCATGTTCAGCATGCGTCTAGTTCACGAAAGATAAAATGAAGAATTGGCAATGATAAGTTTGCCCATGTTGTAGAGTATTGAATATAACTGGTAATAATTTTTACCAGTTTTAGTCAACGTGAGTTGAACCGAGAGAGAGGATTAGTTAATTAAATATTTACCAACTATTTACCTAATCATATCAAAGTAACTCCTATGTAAAACAAATCATAATAAAACTAATGCAAAGAATCCAACATCCCACTATTATAATAATGCGTATAAATGCATATGTGTATCACTGGAACTGAACCGAATAAAGGTTTCGAAAACTTATTTTTTACCCTGGAGACGTGAAACAAACATTGCAACACTTAAAATGCCCTACTGCAGACTAAAATCATGTTTTTACATGCAGATGATTTAATGCAGAAACAAATGGCAATACAACAAAGAAGTATAATATCGTATACACAAAATAGAAGTAACTTTAGTGTAAAAAAAGCAATATATAATACAGAACACAAAAGCAAACATTGAATAACATTACAAAATGTGAATTGAAAACAAATCGATACCTTCCAACTGTGTTTCTTTCGTGTTGAAGTTACATTGGACAGAATTTTTGAAATTGATAATCTGTTCTTCACCAACCATCAACATCATGATTTAAACCATGAGTTTCATTTCTTTATGGTTATTGTATTTTTTATTTTGCTTATCTAAAAGAAAAAAGATTTCGAATGCATAATGATTCAAATACCTAACCGTATTATGACAAACAAACAAACAAACAATAAAAAAGGAACTTCGAGAACATATATATATATATATATTAAACTTAAAAATAATAATTAAAGACACAAACTTAATAAGAGAATTTGTATAGCTAAAGATTTTTTAACAAATGAAAACATTCAAAAAGTATACAAAAAAACTTAATCATGCAATGACGATATCGAAAGAAAAACAAAACAAACTAAAAGAAACCTTGAGAAAGCATTAACCTTAAAAAACACAACCGTGATGACAGAACATTGACATCTGTGGAACCATTTTTAAACTCAGTGAAAAACTCCTCTGGCTAATTCACAACAGTTATTCTTTACTCATCCAGCATACTAACTGTCTTCTTAGTAAACAGATCCATATTATTTTAACTTTGGTTTAACTTCAAACAAAAGACGATTATATACCGTCTTCGTGTCTAATTACGGACAGCCTTCGTAATTACGGACATTGATCAAAACATAATTCCAACCGTCTGTAAATTAAAAACACGGCACATCCCGTACTGTCAACCAAACTGTAATAAAACAAACTTCAGAGAGAGATAATTAAATTTATTTGAACGCTAGAGAAAATTACCAATATGCCATTTAGAATTTATTTTTCTAAACTTTTAAGATTTAAAATAGACTGCGCCCTCTTGAGAATCATGCCTATTTTTATGAGCTCCATGTGTACAATGGTAGCCATATTTACGGATAAAAAATAATAATGGCCACCTCCGTCATTATCGACAGGTCGAAAATTTATGTTTAAAAATGAATTGAGGAATCAAAATGTTTTTAGATCATACTTTTAGAAACTTAATTATCATAAAACAAGTCAAATAAATAAAGTTTTTGTACGTCAATCACAGTGGGAGAGGTTACTTTTTACTGAGTATTGAAATATATTTTCACGGTCCATTATTCTTCAAGTGTTGCTGCTAATTGCTCTCTATTGGATTGCTCTGTTTCATAAAACATTTTATTCAGTTATACGTGGTGAACTTGGCAAGAACGCACGTCTATTTTCGTGACAAGAATGTTTGTTTACATTTTGATGTTCGTAATTACAAAGGCTGTCCGTAATTAGACATGAAGACGGTATACCTTTCAATAATCAATTCACATCATCATCATGTTAGTAAACAACATTTTCTGCTCTTCTGCTTTAGCCATTTTTAAACACTTCTAAACTTTTTACTTTCTATATTTCATACCTGTAAACAAATAACTAAATAAAGTATATGCTTTCTCCCCCGCTCAATCTCGCAAGCATTTTGTGCTGAAAAACATGAAACAGACTTCTTGTTTGCCAACACTGTTTCTGACTTGATATTGGTCCAGTATTGATCGAAGATTAAAAGTTTTTGTAATAAGAAATTCACCCAGTCTTGCTTCGTGCTCAACCAAATTCACCTTCGTCTGCTTCTGTCTGTAGACTAACGGATTTACTAACCGTTCTGCTGCCATCGATTTTTGATTGACGATTGACGGTTAAAGATGGCGGACGCAAAATGTAAACAAGAAAACGAAACCAAAACTGTTTTGCAACTTCTTGCTGAAACAAGTGTTTAAAGACGCAGAAACTGTTGATAAAGAAGTCGTAGTGTTCTGTCAGTCGATTTTTAGATTCACATTTGCTGCAACAAGCCATATATTATTAATAATGTCTTCAAACGAGATCGCTGGATCGCAACCTACGCCGATGAGAGTTACAGTAAACGCAAACCTTCATCTCTGTGTTGCATGTAAACGAATTTGCAAATGCTTATCAGGATTAAAAAACCACCAGAGAACCTGCAAGTCCTTAAAAGCAGATGACGTTGCCTGCTTTGATGCACTGGTCATTGCTCCAGAAATTGTCAGCGAAAATGACTTTAGACGTGAAATACATGAAGCATATAAAAAGATGACAATATGGAGAAAAAACATCTTCCAGTTGCCGAAAGGGAGCACCGGTAAGAGCTTCGTTCAAGAACTCACTAAAGCCATTGATCTATGGAACAACAAGTCGCCGTTGAGAGATGTAGCTCTAAAAATGTTAATGATCCTTCCGAATCTTTTATTACAACGAATAAACTCTAAGAGTTCTGCATCTGACAATAGAAAAGTTCTCGAGAGAAGACTACAATTGTGGAAAGATAGAAAAATCAGTGATCTGGTGGGCGAGTGTCTTGTTATTCAGAGCCGTTTGACAAAATCACTGCCCAAAAAGAAAGATAACATTGGAGAAACTTTTGAAAAACTTATGATAAAAGGAAATGTAACTGGGGCTCTTCGCCTGCTTTCAAATGAGCAATGCAATGGCATCTTACCACTCAACGAACAAACAATGAACGAATTAAACATAAAGCATCCCGATGGTTGTCCTTTGAATGATGATCTCCTACTCAGAGGCCCAGTGAAATACGTAAATCCGGTTGTCTACGAGAATATTGATGAAAATGCAATTCTGAAGGCTGCAGTAAGAACAAAGGGTGCTTCGGGAATATCGGGTTGGGATGCTGACGATTGGCGGAGAATTTTAGGAAGTAACATTTTTGGTACAGCATCTGGCGATGAAAATCTCTTGCTAAATTTGCCAGGTTATTATGCTCTGATCGTGTTAAAGACCCGCAAAGTTTGGATGCATATATTGCCTGCAGACTTATACCCCTGGACAAAAACCCAGGGTTAAGACCTATCGGTATCGGAGAAGTAATTCGTCGAATTATTGGCAAATCGGTAGTGGCGTGTCTGAAGAAGGATATCGTACAAGCAGCTGGCAATCTCCAATTATGCGCAGGAATAAAATCGGGATGTGAGATTGCTGTTCATGCTGCGGTGGATTTGTATGATGACGATAGCAACCATGGTATTTTGCAGGTAGATGCTTCAAACGCCTTTAACTCCATTAAGCGAGCAGTAACCCTTAGCAACATGGAGATTTTATGCCCAGAGTTCTCCACATACATCACCAACTGTTACCAGACGCCAGCTAAGTTGTTCATCCAGGGTGGCCGTGAAATACTATCGAATGAGGGCACAACGCAGGGGGATCCAGTGGCAATGGCAATGTACGCTATTGGAATATTGCCTTTGCTTCAACAAGACTTTGATGACGGTTCTTTGAAAAAAATCGCTTTTGCCGACGACTTCACGGGGATATAGGGACAGTGAAAGAACTTCATTCTTGGTTCAAAAAGATATCCCATCACGGTCCTAATATCGGATACTACCCAAAGCCTAGCAAGAGTTGGTTGATAGTTAAGGACGCCCATTTGGAGGAAGCTGTTCGTGAATTTGAAGGAACAGGTGTCAATATAACCACGGAAGGTAATCGTCATTTAGGAGCAATAGTTGGAAGTGAAACGCACAAAAAGAGATACGTGTCGGAGTTAGTGAGTCAATGGATCTGTGAATTGAGAGTTTTATCAGATATTGCAAAGTCGTATCCACATTGTGCGTATGCTGCCTACGTCTTCGGATTTCAACATAAGTTTACTTATGTGATGCGAACAATCCCTGATATCGAACATGAGTTCAAACCGTTGGAGCTGGTCATCCGTAACACTCTTCTTCCTGCTCTCCTGAACGGCTACGTATGCAACGATGATGAAAGGCTTTTATTTACACTGCCAGTCAAATTAGGAGGCCTAGCAATCCAAAACCCGGTTGAGCGCAGTTCACTTGAATATAGAAACTCAAGAGGCGCAACCACAGACATGGTGAAGAAGGTCAAACTCCAATGCAGCATTTATGACGAGACCGTTGAAACGTCGCAAGCTAAAGAGATTCGCAAGCTGAACGACGAAAAGAAAAAGCATAACGTAGAGAAACTAGCTGCTTTTAAAGTAACGATTTCCGACACGATTACAACGAGGTGTCTGGAAGCAAGCATGGAAAAGGGGGCCTCGAATTGGCTCACAACGCTACCGATAAAACAATACGGATTCCTGCTTGACAAGCAATCATTCTGGGACGGCCTATACATCAGGTACGACATACCTTTGAAGCGACTATCTCCACATTGTGTCTGTGGCGCAAAATTCAGTGTGGACCACGCTCTTTCGTGTCCGAAGGGTGGTTTCATCGCCATAAGACACAACGAAATACGCGATGTTACTGCCGAAATGTTGTCTGAATGCTGCAAAGACATAGCAGTCGAACCAGTCCTGCAGAAGATCACAGGAGAAGAATTGCCAGCCTCAGTCATAAAGAGTGATGAGGCGAGAGTTGATGTTGCTGCCAGAGGGTTCTGGGTGAAGGGACAAGTAGCGTACTTAGATGTTAAGGTTTTCAACCCTACTGCTAAATCGTACCTCACTCAGACACTCGAAGCTTCGCATCGTTCAAATGAAAAAGCAAAGAAACGAGCTTACAACAGACGGGTCAACACCATCGATCATGGCAGCTTCACACCCCTTGTTTTCACGTGCTTTGGTGGCATGGCGAAGGAGTGTCTCACATTCTACAATCGATTAGCCGAAATGATAGCTGAAAGAAGAGATAACGATCCCAGAATAGTGAAAAATTGACTCCGTACAAGAATAAGTTTCAGCCTGCTTAGAAGCCAGCTCCTATGTTTACGCGGTTCCCGATCAGTAAAGAAGATCTTTGCACAGAGTGATGATGTAAATCTGATCACTGCCGAATCAATCCCTCGCGCCGATTGATCGATTTATTATTATTATTATTATTTGTAATACCATAACCGGAAACCTTTGTAATTATTTTGACGGATGTGAAAGATTTTTGATTTTCGGCAGCCAATCAAAATAGCGAAAAAAACATTTCTTGCGTTTTGATTGGCTTAAAGAAAACTGACGTTAGATCCTCCGTAATCGTGAATGTGTCTTGCGTGGTCTAACTGCCGCTATATGACCACGATTAAGAAGATTTTGACCATTAAAAAAACAAAAACAAAACACTCTCTAAGTTAAATGTGTTACACACGATTGCGGATTATTATAAGGAGATACCCGTGTTTCTCCTCCTCCTACTACTACTCCTCCAAGTTATGAACCATTTCGTGTGGTGTTTACATGAATTACATGAATTCTGCGATAAGTTTACAGTCAAGTGCTATTATAGGTCACGTGTATGTTTTGTTTCACCAATCTTTCTGATTAGCCTGAGCAGTAGTACCACGTGGTAATTTGTAAATCATCTTTGAAAAAAAACAATATTCTGAAAGAAACCTGAAGAAGCTGAACGCGTGTTGAAGAAAGTATTTTTCTTGTCTGATTTCTTGATTGAAAATTCATATACGCATCGTTTATCTTATTTTTGTGCTGTTAATCAGTACCATATTGTTTTGTGCTGTTAATCAGTACCATATTGTTTTGTGCTGTTAATCAGTACCGTATTGTTTTGTGCTTTTCCCAAAAGAAGCACCTTTTATTTTGTGCTTTGTTATTCGCTCTGTGCTTTTGCCCAAGCACCATTCGTTCTGTGCTTTCCCCAAGCACCTATTTGATTACATTTGTTTCACATCAATTATTTTTTGCAGTCATTTATATTAGTCTACTTTCTATATAACACAGCTTAATCGGTTTGCTAGTGCAATTAATAAGTTTTATCAGTCACATCGCCTTGCCGTGTTATCCACTGAATTAACAATGTCACCATTGACTAAGGGAAATATAAGAATTGAGACTTCAGTCCAAGGCAGGTTTAATCAAGCAGATGTAATGTTTGGTAGCACAGCTGGCAGGCAGTGTTCATGTTGTGCTTTGATTTCAATCTGTGTTTCAGCAATAAAACATATTGGACGATGGAATGCAGATGATTTGGATTTCATTGTCATGCAAGGGGATGACCTATATAAATCCTTGAATAGTGAAGACTACTTAATGGCTACAGAACTTCCACAACAAATAACTTTGCTGGGAAGCCATATATTTTTAAGATTTTTAAAAAACAGAAGTGGTCTGTTAAGTTATGGAGACCTGTCTGGGTTTTTGGTTTCAGAGGATTTTGATGGAGATTCTCTCATTTTTTTTATAAAAGGTTTTGCATTTCTGTAATTTGGACAAAAAAATTTTACTTTTTATTAGATTCACATAGCAAAGATATATTTGGTCAGTCAACTGCTAATGGTTTCTCAACATTATTGAAATTTAAAACAAAAACTGACCTTGAAAATTATTTGATTTCCACATATGTTAATGAAACTGATTTGTCTGTACCTTTTGAAACACAAAGTATTTGTGTAAACATTTTGGAAGATGGTACTATAGAAAATCTTCAAAATGAATATTCTAAGGCAAAAGATCGGAAAAGAAAAAGAACTGCTAATGAAAAGGCAAAATGCAGAGAACGAAAGGTATCAGATACTGCTAAAGCTAAATGTAGAGAAAGAAATGCATCAGATTCTGCTAAAGCAAAGTGTAGGAAAAGAAATGCATCAGATTCTGCCAAAGCTAAATGTAGGGAAAGAAATGCATCAGATTCTGCCAAAGCTAAGTGTAGAGAGCGAAATGCATCAGATTCAGCTAAAGCTCAGTGCAGGAAAAGAAAAGCCACTGAAGTTTCAAAAGTTAAAAATAAAAATTCCAAGCGAATTGCCTACACATTGAACATAGGATCTCAAAAACATGCTGAAAAAAAGAAAAAAGCTTTGAAGGTTTGTAGGAAAAGTAAAGATTGTATTTCAAGTTTTAAATCTAAAATATGTCAGGGACCTTACCATGTATGTGTGGTTTGCAACCGTTGTCTTTATCGTAGAACAGTAAAGGTGTTTAAAAAGGAATGCTACAAATATGAATTAACTCCAGTATTTACTGATGAAGCAAGTTATGATGGCAAAAAGTATGTTTGTGTCACTTGTGACCACCATTTGCTGAAAGGAGCTGTGCCCTGCCAAGCAGTACGGAACAAATTAGAAGTCTTGCCCCTACCTAAAGAAATTCAGTGTTTCAATCGCTTGGAAAAGACTTTGATTGCAAAACGCATATTGTTCAAAAAAATAAGTATTATGCCTAAAGGTCAAATGCCTAAAATTAAAGGTGCTGTTTGTAATGTGCCAGTGAATGTTAATGCAGTTATTAATTGCTTACCGCAAGGAATGGACAGCAATGGATTAATTTTTGTTAAATTAAAGAGAAAACTTCATTTTCGTGGCCATGTTTTATTTGAAAATGTCCGTCCTGATTGTGTAAAAGGTGCATTGGAGTATTTAAAGGCAAACAACCCTTTCTATGCTGATATTCTCATCAACATGGATAATATCACTAAAGAGTTACTTTCTCTAGTTGATGCTGATGCAATTATTGATCAAGATGAATTTCCAATCAGTACTGAAGAAAATGCAAATACCAACAACCATGATGAACTGGAAGACGAAAATCCAATGAATCTTGAGCAAACAGGTTCAGATGAGATTTGTTTGATACCTAATATTTATAATGCAATAGAAGGAATTTTGGATGTAGCTCCAGGTGAATGTAAGCAGCCTATGTCTTTCTTTGTTGATGATTTTTGTGAAGAGCTTGCTTTTCCATATTTGCTTCCATCAGGAAAATTTGGTTACAAAGTGACCCGAGAAGTTGCATTGTCTGCCACAAAATACTTTAACCAGCGACTGCTAAATTTTAGTCAGAGATTTGCATCTAACACTGACTATATTTTCTTTGCACATTATGTTATGCAGCAAATGAATTTGCTCAACCAAATAAATGTAGCAACACGCAAAGTTCATGGAGAGATAACTGCAGGACAACTGAAAAATAATTTTAAGGAAACAGGTAAAGTCCTTCATGTCAGAAGATCAAGGCTTTTTATTTATGAAATCTGTAAAAGGAACACCTGCATATTGGAAAGGCTTCTTAAATGATGTTCTTGCCATGGTTAAACAATTAGGTTTACCAACATTCTTTCTGACCTTGTCATGCGCAGACCTACGATGGGATGAGCTGTTAGTTATTCTTGCCCGGCTGAATAATATTAATCTTACAGAAGAACATTTTGATTACGCAAACAGGTGTGAAATGTTGAATCAAAACCCTGTATTCACTGCACGGCACTTTCAGTTTAGGGTTGAAACATTTTTTAAAGAAATTCTTTTGCGGAAATATGGACCTTTAGGTAAAATTGAATATTATGCTATAAAAGTTGAATTTCAGTTTCGTGGTAGTCCACATATCCACTCCTTTATATGGGTTCCTCATGCACCTGTTTTAAGCAAAGAAACTAAGAATGATTATTTAGGATTTGTTGATAAATTGATACGTGCAGACTTACCTGATCCAGAAGAGGAGCCAGAACTGCATAAATTAGTGTCTCAGTATCAAACTCATCGGCATTCGAACTCCTGCAGAAAGTACAAAAATATTCCTTGCCGGTTTCATTATGGACGTTACTTCACAGAGCACACCATTATTGCAGAGCCTTTAGATGAAGGTATGCCAGAAAATGAGCAAACAGTGTTGTTAAAATCAAGAAAAAATGTGTTGGAATCTGTAAAAGGCTATATAGATTCTTATCTTGACCAAAATAAACCCAGTTATGTGGAACAAACTAGTATTCCTGAAATTTTAGAGTCTCTTGGGCTGACAACTGATCAGTACTATGAAGCATTGTCAATTTCACCTGACCAAGACTTTCAGATTCATTTTCGTAGGCCTCCTAACTCTTGTTTTGTGAATAATTATTTTGATATTGGTTTGCAAGCTTGGGAAGCAAATTTGGACATACAACCTGTTTTTAATTACTACAAAGCAGTGGCATACATGTGTTCATATTTCTCCAAGTCTGAATCAGACTCTTCATTAGTAATGAAAAATGCACTAGAAGAATCACGGAATAATAACAACATTGACTTCAAAAGTCACATGAAAATATTAGCGGCTGCATTTCTTACTAGTCGGCAATGTTCAGTGCAAGAGGCCGTCTATCAGTTGATGCCAGAGTTGTGGCTTAAAAAATGTTTTCCAGCTGTTGTTTTTGCTAATTCAAATCTCCCAGAAAAACGATACAGAGTTTGCAAGAATGAGGAGGAATTAAAAGAACTACCAGAAGACAGTATCGATGTGTTTAAAAAAAATAACCTTGATAGGTATATGGACAGGCCTGACTTGAAATTTCAAGGAGGAAAATACAGTGTGCTAGACAGCTTTTGTTATGCCGAATTTATGGCATATTATGTTCTTGATACTAAACCTAAGGCAGACGCAGAAAATGACACTCAACCAGAAGTACTTTTAGATGATGATGATAATGTTTCTTTATTATATCCATCATCAATTCCTCTCATGTCATCAAGAGAAAAAATGAAGTGTCGTCGAATCAAATTAGTTGTACGTTACCACA
This sequence comes from Turritopsis dohrnii, assembly GCA_027922465.2. Lineage (NCBI taxonomy): Eukaryota > Metazoa > Cnidaria > Hydrozoa > Anthoathecata > Oceaniidae > Turritopsis > Turritopsis dohrnii. The sequence continues at coordinate 1,163,158 of BQMF02000049.1, read as the reverse complement.
CCCCAAATCCAGTTTCTCATCCAGAAGCTTACGCCCATCACTTATTAATGATGTTTTATCCCTTTAGAAAGGAATCAGAATTAAAAGCTCAACTAACTGGCTCTTATGTTAAAAAGTTAGAAGAACCTGGTGTGTTAAATTTGATAAACACTAATAAAACACGCTTTGAACCTTGGGCAGACTTAGTAGATACAGCTTTCATTAATTTCAGATATGCTCCATTGACTGATGAACACGCACAGCAAGAAAATGATGATGTGGAGGAGGAAGCTACCCAATTCAATAACACAGACGATGAGTGTGAACAGGAAAGTCAAGAAAATCCTGTGTACTTTGAAAATGAGAGAGCTGTTGAAACCATCCCCTTACCGCATATTAATCTGCTTCCTGACAGCGAAATAAATGATTTAATTCGATCCTTAAATGCAAAGCAGAGGGGTGTGTTTGAAGTAGTTAATTCATGGGCTAGATGTTATGTGAAAAATTTATCTTGTGAACAACCGACAATCATTGAACCGTTGCATATATTTATAACTGGAGGAGCTGGTGTTGGAAAATCACATGTCGTGAAAACCATACATGCTTCTGTTTCAAAAACATTAAGTTATCGATCTGCTTCACCTGACAAGCCCAAGGTTCTTTTACTGGCTCCAACTGGTATGGCTGCAATTAATATTGCTGGAACAACAATACACTCTGGATTAGGAATTCCTGTAGAATGTCATGGATTGGTTGTACCAAAACTTCCTGATAAGCGAAAATGTACACTGCGAATGCAATTGTCTGAAGTTAAGGTTTTAATAATAGATGAATGTTCTATGATGTCTAATGAGTTACTATTGCACGTACACCAAAGGCTCAATGAAATTTACGGATGTGAAACATTCAGGTTATTTGCTGGATTAAGTGTTATCCTTGTTGGTGATTTATATCAACTACCGCCGGTATTGGAAAGAGTTATATTTGCAGAGTATGATGACGTATCTTATAATATATTTCCTCTGTGGAGAAATTTTGAAATGGTTGAGCTCACAGAAGTAATGAGGCAGAGAGGTGATAGTGTGCTTATAGACCTTCTGAATAATATTAGGATTGGTCAACTTACTCAAGAGGATGAAAAACTTTTAAAATCACGCTTCATAAGTAACACTGATGAGAACTTTCCACATGATGCACTTCATATTTTTGCAGAAAATTCTCTAGCTAGTCAACACAACCATCTTATGCTCAATCAAATTGATAGTTTTGAATATAGTTTGAATGCAACCGATCAAATCCCCAAAGGTGTTCCTTGTCATTTGTATAAGAATTTGTTAAATTGCCCAGCAGGTAGAACCGGAGGTCTGGTATTTAACTTGACACTAAAAGTTGGTGCAAGGGTTATGCTAACATCCAATGTTGACATTACTGATAGGTTGATTAATGGTCAATTGGGTACAGTGTTTAAATTATGTGAGAGAAATGGCATTGTGGAAAAAATATATGTGCGATTTGATGACGGAAAAGCTGGCTATAATAAGATGTTATCTGATAGGTTTGCGAGGGAAAATCGTGTTGTTCCAGTAGAACGTGTTACTATTGAAATTCGAACAAATGTAAAAAAAAGTTCATCAGCCATTATTAAGCGAACACAATTTCCCTTGATCTTAGCATGGGCATGCACATGCCACAAAGTTCAGAGCTTGAGTTTGGATAAAATAATTGTTAGCTTTGACTTGCTCAGACAAAGAATGTTTAATAATGGGCAAATGTATGTAGCACTTAGCCGTGTTAAGTCAATAAATGGTCTCTTTTTAATTGGACAGTTTAACAAGAATGCTATACGAGCAGATGAGAAGGTAACAAGGGAATATGAGTATCTCAGAGAATATCAGACATTGCAGATTAAAGATGTTATGCCAGTTCAATCCAATAATTTCATAATGACTATCTGCAATGTGAGATCTTTACGAAAGCATTTAGAAGACATAAAAGTGGACCGTATATTATTAGGCAGTGATATGATTCTTTGCACCGAAACACAAATCAAATACTCTGATGAAGATTTAACAGGAGAGCTTTCCATGGCTGGTTTCAGAGTTATGTTCAACAACAGTCACCATAAGTTTGAGAGTCAAGCAATATATTGTAGTACCAATTTACATGTTAATGATTCTTTTTTAACAGATGGCTTTTTTTTGTGCAGGTGAAGAAGACCAGTTTTTCACCAATTTGTTTTAATATTCTGCTTGTGTATCGGCAGAAGGACCAGAAAATGCCTCAATTCTTAACAACATTACAATACTTAGTGGAATCTAAACATGTTAATATAGTTGTGGGTGATTTTAATCTAGGTGTTAATTCACAACTATCTTCTGTCTTAGATGGGTTTGTGCAGAAGGTATCAAAACCTACACATATCAGTGGCTCATTGATTGATCATGCCTATATTCACCAGGATTTGCTTGAAATGTTTTTGACTGAGTGTGATGTTAAGTGTTTGTTTTTCACAGATCATGATGCAGTAAGGATATCTTTCCAGGAATTCTAAGTATTCTGATGAATTTGCCTCAATTGTTTAGACGTACACCTTTTCCATAGCCTAAAATGTGACCCTTGACTTTTTTATGATTTCTTTTTTACAAAATAAAACTTTAACTTTTGAATAAAATATCTTTTTTTAATTGTATGCAAAGGTCTTGCATACCTTGTTTGTGCAGCACAATTGCACAGCTGCACCTGGGCAGTGGTGGGGAGATAATTTTTGGAAGTCATCTCATTATAAGATGTTGCAATCAACCAGTTTATGAAATTTCTCTTTCCTTGAGTGATACGATTTAATCTAGTAATTTTTAGAAACAAGAATTTCATTTTTCAAAAGGAAAAGACTTCAAGTTGTTAAAATACTTATTCTGAGAATACAGCATCTGTTATGATGATGACTTCCAGGTTGAGAAAACAGATTGTAATATTTTTCTTGTTGTTTTTATTCTAGTCAGGGTACTCAGATTCATATTAACGCTCTGTAATGTTCATGTTTTTGAAAAGCTTTTTAAATCAGTGAATGATGGTACCCAAGCATATTTATATAGATATTTATTATTTTATCGTTTTCATTGTGTTTTTCTAGTTCAATATTACTATAATTGTCAGTGTAATGTGAATTCAGGTTATTTTCATACTGTGGTCAAAAAAATAAAACCGTAATCAGAAAATCTTAAATGACAATGGCGACATTACTTTTCATTATGGCTGTGCATAATTTGGTGTGGCTGAACTGTAGCAAGTAGAACATGCAAGTTGTAAAATTGAATTTGGTTGATTGATCTGGATTCAAATTTCAAGTTATATGTACCAAAAGAAGGTAAATACTGTTTCTATTACAATTATCTATTTCAGGTCTTCCTGAGGGGAAAAAGTTAACACAAAGCCTTCTGTTCATATACAGTTTTTTGTAAAAACATTAAGAAAAGTTTTAACAGGGCTAGATGTACTAAACAAATAGAATATAAATACATATCATTGTTTATTTTCAGTGTCATTTAACTTAACTCGACTGATCAGAGTTCATGATGACAGCAAGTGTTAAGCATTGACAAGGTAAGATTTTGATTCATGAATTAGGAAACTAATTTTCGCGGGAACTAATTTTCGCGAGAACGAATTTTCGCAAAGAAGTCAAATTGATATATTTCGCGGGTTTCGCTAGTTTGCCATAAAACACAGTCTTAAATTGAGAAAAAAGGCAATTTTTGACTCGGAGAAACTTCATTTTCGCGAGAATACACGGGTTTCAAAATTAAGCGTTCTGTAAATTATATATAGAATTTACCGAATGATTTTTTTTCGAGTTAACATCGAAAGTGAAATCAGTGCTAGTTTATTTCGCGAGTTTTGCAAACGCCCTCATTTTTAAAATTTCGCAGGAATTTTATTTTGCGGTTTTTTCGAAAATTCACGAAACTCGCGAAATTTAATTCCACGAAAATTAATTCCCTTAAGGTATATCAAATTAATAGATGTGGAGAATTATTGAAAATTGTTATTTTCTTTTCTCTTTTCAGAAGTTGAAATTTGCTGGTGCGATAAATCTTACCAAACCAAATTTGTTCATTCAGGTTGACCATTTCCTAAAAAACTCAAGAAATTATGTTAAATTCCTGTTGCTGTTATATGACTGGATGTGGTCAATTTGCTGCTTAACCTCGATTAAACGTCGCAAGACACTAACTTACATTTACAACGCTTTGAAATCACTGGATGTCTTCGATTCTTTGCTTAACCTCAAACTTGACGTATATCGAACGCTTGAACTCTAACAAGCATCTGTAATTATTTCATGAAGTAAATCAAATCAAACTGGTTGTTACCCGCGTACGAATTTATTTCGGTGGATGATAGACTAAAAGACCTTATGTTGTTACCTAGAACTACCTATAACTTTAGTTTTACAAAAACAAACAAACAAACAAAAACAAAAGCTTTTTAATATGAAAAATTAAGTGTTGTAATCAGTTCATATTTTGTATTGAAGATTATGATTGCGCTTGAGATACAGTATAAATGTGAACTAAGTTTTCGTCCTTCGTTTTTCATAGATACATACCCTTTCATTTTCGTTTTCAGGGTACTATATCGTGCTTCTTTTTTCAACATAATTCGAATTCCTTAAGTTGTTTTGGGACGTCAAACATCACTCAGACTTATTTCACAATTATGACATGTCCTGAAGTCTTCAAGCCATGCAGCTTCTTGTAAGTTTTAGTTTTATTTGTTGGAATGATTTAGTTAATTGCAACTAATTTTTTTAAAAATCCAACAGAAAATATAGTACAGATAAAAAATAAAATAAAATGATGTTTCACTGGCTTTAGCTGTGTTAGTCGTGACGTTTCACTGGATTTTGATTTACACGAAACTGATTTATAACAAAGGAGCAATAAAACGGAACCAGAGAAAGAGAGAAAGTTCTCCTAATAAAAGCAATACCTTAGCAAGTGGGAAAACGTAGTGATGGGTGAGGAAATGCAATGCATATGAAAGCGATGTTTTGACAATTAATGACATTCAATAAACAAGCATGCTCTTCAGACCTAACTGGCCACAACGATGATTAGGACGGAATTCACGGTAATCGTCATAATCGTCGTAAACGCCTGGCGATTACGGAGATGAAATGTCAAAAACTATTGATTGATTACTGATTGACTTTGGGACACCCGTGGTGGAGAAAAGTATTTAAAATACCCGTGGTTTCTCCTCCTCCTCCTCCTACACCAAGTTATGAACTTTTTCACGACATCGTTGCTGAATTCGCATTTTCGGCCAAATTTGGACTTTCACTTGACCAATTTTCATAAAAATTTGCACAAAGCACAATAAGGTGCTGATTTCGAATTTCATAATTATGTTCACAGATTTGACTAAAATTGGGCAATTTGGACTAAATTTGCAAGGTTCTTCAATTTTCATGAAATTTTGCACGGAGCAAATTTGAAAGGTGCTGATTTCGAATTTGACAGTCATTTTGTCATATTTGACAGAAATGAGTAATTCGGGCCAAATTTAGACCAAATGTCGAAAGTTCTTCAATTTTCATGAAATTTTTCATGGAATACATTTGAAAGGTGCTGATTTCAAGTTTGACAGTCCTTTTGTCAGATTTGACTAAAATTGGACAATTTGGGCCAAATTTGGACCGAATTTAGAAAGTTCTTCAAATTTCACTAAATTTTGCACAGATCACATTTTAAAGGTGCAGATTTCGAAATTGACAGTCATTTTTTCAGATTTGACCAAAAATGAGTAATTCGGGCCAAATTTGGACCAAATGTCGAAATTTCTTCAATTTCATGAAATTTTGCATAGATTACATTTGTGAATGGTGCTGATCTCAAATTTGACAGTCATTTTGTCGATTTGACTAAAATATTGGAGAATTTGGCCCGCATTTGAACCAAAATTAGAAAGTCCTGCACCATTCATAAAACTCCGTACAAAGCACAAATGGAAGATATTGATTTTGAATTCGCCAGTCATCTTGTTAGATTTAATCATAATTTGGCGATTCCGCAATGTTGTATTTTTCAGACTAGATATATGTATCCTATAATGAGCACACTTCATTTCCATTTGGATGTAAGTTATGACGCCGTTCTCAATCATGCTATATCGCGCTAATAATTAGAATGGTTACTAACAGAATTTTATAAAGACGCTGATCGTTACATGCGAATTGGGAAATATTCGCGTTTGTTGGTTGGCAACTTGAACGAAACGCCCAATTTCTTTGACAAGATACCGGAATGAGTATTTGTAAAACAACAGATTGTATCGTACGACTCCAAAACAACGAAAAAAAAACATGATATTAGCAGCCACCGATGATGTAATGCCTCCAGCTGAAAAATCCAAGAAAATGCATGCATAGATGAAGAACTGTTTGAGTCGAAGAGATTTAGTTAACAAGTGAAGGGAATGTCACAGAATAACTTTGGTTTTGAGAATTCTTTACTGACATTTGATGTTTTCTCTGTACACGAAACCGATGAAGTTAGTACAAAGCTTATTGAAAACATTGAAAACAAACGAGATATTCTAATGATTCCTCGTGGGTGCACTTCTAAATGACAACCGATGGATGTCTGCCAAACCATTCAAGGCAACATTGTGAAAATGCTGGGTCGCGTACGTTTTGATAGCTACTGCAAACATAGGGTTTAACTGATGATGACTAGTGGACATTAGTCGAAACGTTTTTAATAAATTTTAACAAAATCAACATGAAGCTTCTGTCTTTTATATTTATTTCTAAAACTGATTGCCTGCTCCAATACAGAAGACAAAGATGTTGAACTTCCAGTACCAAGCTGCCAAAGTATGGTAGATTGGAAGATGCATACAATTATATATCAAAGGATAAAGATATAATTCGTCGATCGCTTGACTGACGTTTGTGAAAAACTAAGGATAGTTAGCCTGGATGAACCTAAAAAATATAGTTTGTGAAGACTATAAAGAGTATTTCCTCTTATAGCTCATCTTTTTGTCATAATTGTACAGTGTGTTTCAAAAAATTTGATTCAAAAAAATATCATTGCAGTTTTGAAGGAAATATCCAACTAATTTTTATAAATTTCATATTGATGGAATCCTTATCTTTTGGTCTTTCTCGTGATGTATTTTTTGTAGGAAATGGAAAAGTAGAAGAAGAGAAAATTGAAAATTAAGTTTGGAAAAACTCATTAAATTCTTATCGAAAACTACGATGATATTTTTTGGAATCCAATATTTTGAAACACACACTGTATAGTATATTTCCGTGCAATTTATACAATTACTGAAAACGTTATTTGAAAAAACAAAAGAGCAATTTAGATGGTGTGAAAATGATAAAAGGAAAATTTAATAATACATCCTGTTAGCTTGATAGATCACACACAGGGTGTCTCAGAAAGACTAATCCACAAACTTTCAGTGTCTATTGCTCAACAATTATATGTCAAAGTATTGCGAAATTTACATTGCAAGATAAGCCTTTTTCATTACTTTTTATTGAAAGGATAAGTTTTTTAGAGACTGTATTTCATTCGTTCGCCAGTTGAGTTTGGATTAAACATGACCTTTTTCGTTTATTTTTCTCTTGACGCGCAATATCATTACCTTACATAGGTTATACTTATATGTGATTGTTTTGTATACAAAGAGTTACAAAGGAAAAGACACAAGAGTTTAAGACGTAACAAAACATTTTCTTTAAGATAAACAAACATTGGATGTGGATTATATGCATCATTAAGATAGACTTCCAGTACCAGCCTTGTGTTTTTCCTTTTTTAGATGGCTTTCAATACTGTACACCATTTTTTATTCAGTTAGCTGTTATTTGACACGCATTTAACAAACGTTTAATGCTACACACAACTCCTCGTCAGCATTCAATTTCTGAGAGAAATGTATAGTTTCTTGTTTCTGTCTCCACGACATATTCACTTTATGGTAGCTATGGAAACGCTTGATTCTGACGCATACATACACTTCAAGCAGAGTTAACAAATAGCTTTACTAAACGATAAAATTGTCTGTGATAAAGATAATCAGTCATGTCTAAATTGCAACCCTATTATATCAACCTATCAGACTTCCCAGTAAATACAGTTGACTCTGGTTATCTCTTAGACCTTCACGCTATCTATCCTACCTATCTCGGACAAAAACCTTGGTCTGCCGTCAGCATTTACTGGTCTTTATTATTATTACAAATGTTTACCCAGGATAGCCTCTTCAGTTCCTTAAGGTACTGTTATCAATGAGGGTCCTGCGAAGGAGGTCCTAGAGCATTTAAATCCCCTATTTGGGTTACGGAAGCTGTAATGACAGGAACTGCTCAACTAGACAACCATCCCAGACATCATTCCTACTCTCTTCCTGAGTGCTGAGCAGAGAAAAGTGATTCACACTGTTATAGTCGCTGGGTTGATTCGGTCGGGAATTGAACCCACGACCTCCCGAACATAAAGATGAAAGCAATATCAGAAAGTTCACTTTGAATTTGTCAATTAGGAGTGATCACAATCAGGTTACTGCGAATTTATATTTTGTTGAAAATTTTTTAGTATTCTCTAGAAGTGTTCCGAACTAAAACTTCCTCAAAGATAGATCCAAAACAAAAAAATTGATCAACCAGAAAATTCCCTGTCAAGACGGTTAGAATGAAGTTGTTATACAAGTCAAATACGAACAGCTTACTGTATAAAAAAACTTGTATTTATATAGGTTTGAAAATTTTAGGAATTTGAATTCGCAACTAGCTAAAAGCAGCAAATCAAGTGATGGAAATTGTGGATTACACGACATAAAAGTCCATTTAATATTGATATCTGTTATGATATGTTAAGAGGACAAGTGTAACGTCATTTATCAACATAAATAACACATTATCGTGATACAATAGAAATGAAGATTTAACACAAATGTTCAATATTTCTCCACTCTCATATTTTGCAAGTAAACTTCTGCGTTGCAAGTACTTGACGCAAGCAACTCTTCCACGTTTCCTCTTTAGTCCTTTGAAGAACCATGTTGCAGTATTTCTATTTCTTGGCTCAAGACAATCCAATTTATTGTTGGTGATGATTACCACGTTCTTGAAACTAAAATCATTGGTCACACTTATCACACTTACTGTTCAGCTAGCTTTCATGGGATCATGGAATTCTTGAACTTCCTTATAACTTTGAATCTCATACAGTGGTATGAAGTTATTCAACACAAACCCCGCTGTTATCGTCTTCCCAGCTAAAATGTACCTCGTGTTTGCCGCTTTCACGAAACAGTCACATGTTAAAGGCACATGAACTCGAACGTACTTGTGTGACGGGAATTGGATACTCTGACGATGGAGTGACAAAACTGTAGTAAACACCCCAGATGGAGTTTTTTGGACCAGTAAAACTAAAATGTAACAAAGAGGACACAAAACTTTATAGAGTATGCAAAGTTGTTTAAAACCATTCCGATGAAGAGTAATTTTAATGAAATAGTGTGAATCTCAAATCAGCCCGGTTTCAGCCTGGTTAACCGGGGCCTCGGTTTGTCGAGACAACTTTTTTTCTGTTTATATGAGGAAATTCAGCCTGGCAAAACAGGCCAGATGTGATCACGTGGCTTCATTTTGATGGTCTGAGCGGGTAGAAATTCAAAATGGCACACATAGAAACATATCTTATGTAGTTGCCATTAAACAACATTAAACTTTGTTTCCCTTTTATCTATCCGCCATCTTGAAAATTAAGAAAACCAAAAAGTGTAATATGCACATGCGCATATTATGTAAAATCCAGCCCGTTTTTCCGAGTTGAATGATAAAATGTGTTAAATCTCAGCCAGGTAAACCGAGATCTCGGCTGTGATCAGCCGATATCTCAGTTTGCCGGGCTGATTTTTTCTGATATAAACGCACTTTTATTTTTAAGTAAAAGTCCCCAGTCAGCCGAGATCTCAGTAAACCGAGGTCCACGGTTAAGCGGGCTGAAACTGGATTGATATTTCTCATATAAATACCCCCTAAGTAGTTTGCATGGAAAATGGAACCAGTTTGTGATATAGAAAAAAAGTCTCATTCCATCATACAACTAAATGGCTATGTGAAGTCTCATTCCATCATACAACTAAATGGCTATGTGAAGTCTCATTCCATCATACAACTAAATGTGAATGTTTCATCGGATGCCGTCCTACTGAGGTTGTTACTGTTGTTAAAATCATCAAACTAAGACTTGCAACTAAGACTTGCAACTAAGACTTGCAACTAAGACTTGCAACTAGTAGTTGACTGACCGTTACAAAAGACGTATAGCACTATAACTTGCCCCAGGTCCAATGAGCAGTCAGTCGATGTCTCTTAATGGGCTGATGCGCTTCTTTTAAGTCGTGGAGTGGAGTATCTGACTGCGACATGACTGCGACTTGACCACACGGTCGTAGCAGCCGCACTCTAACCCAGTGTTCAAATTTGTTGAAAACCAATGCAAGGGAGTGCATTTCTATAGAAATATACACACTACTTCAATAAAAATGCTCTTCATCGCAGTGGCAATTTTGCTCACTAAAAAGGTATTAACAATACAACCATCGCTGTATACTGCAGTTGACTATTGTTACCTGGAAAATGCGATATCTCAAACTTATATTTCAAACTATCTCAAACAAAAAAGGTGGTCCCGTCAGGATTTACAGCCTGCTGTAAATCTTGCTATCTCTAGATAGAAGTCTTGAGGCGCGTTATCTCAAAGTTCTCGGTTGTCCATTGGCTGTTCGAGGTATATATATAACTCGACATGACTGTATATAAATTTAAGAATAGAGCATAGAAAATACTAAATATATACCTTACCGAAATCATAGTTTAAAATATTATCTCAAAACTGTAGTCTTTTCGTCGTTTGTGTATTGCTATCCTGCTTCAAACGACAGAAGATACAAGACCCAAAGTAATCTAAAGATAAAGAAACTAACATGTAGGTAATTTATAGTGGAGATAATTATGATGATATGATCACGAGCATCACAAAGGTGTTTTTATCTCTAACATATCGTCTGTACATTTATGATGCCTCAATATTGCTTTGTTGGGTGTGCTTTCATAACAGGGACATTTCTCACAATTTATAAAAGATAAAACAAAAACTAACAACTATTTTTATTTAGACTGTCAAGTCCTGCCAAGCACCCAAAAAATTCCTTTCGTAAGAAACATGGCATTCGTCGTGGAATATTCTGTGAAATGCAAAATATTCTTATCTGTGAAATATAAAATATTCTTTATTTATACAAACATACTTATATGTAAGAAACTCGATCCATCGTATAAGACAGGTGTGGTCAATCTCTTGTCATCCTTCACTTCCGGTTTCAGTTCTCCATTGTTTTCGTCAACAAGAACGATTAATCCCATCTCTTCCATGGTTTCATCGATGGATGATTCTGTCGTTTTCAAATGTGTCGGCGTCGTAGTCGTGAATGTGTCAAAGTTGTCATTTCTGCACTATTAGATAGTCCACTGCCTACTGCGATATCGTCACCACTGCCTCTGCCGTACGTCGTTCCATAATCATCGTCGTCGTCACCTTCGTTATCTTCGTCTTCACTGCCAAGAACGATATATCCGTTAGTGTTTGTCGTATGATGTGACCATAATGACGTCTCTTTTTCAGATGCAGGTTCATGTACATTTGAAACCTTGGTCACACCGACTGAACTGTTGTGTATCTGTATTCCATCGTTATTGATGCTAAGCATGTACGTGTCTAGTTGTTTACGCATTTCGTCAAATTTCTTTGAGTTAAATAGCGTGTGATTTTTTTCGGCTTTAAGGATCCCTTGGAGCAGTAGTTCTAACAACTGGCTAATATTCTTCAACTCTTGCCGTGGTGGGGCCTCCTTAAATACTTTCATATTCGCTTCGCAACTGTGCGTAAGGCTTCCGAATTTTTGAACTACTCAGCAACTTCAAAAGCAATGGACATCCTCCTTCAATATGAACGCTTAGCGTCTCAACAAGCTTATCAAGTTCCAGATCATTCTTTTTTTTGATGAGCCTTGATTGTCTCTTCTTTATCATTCCAAATTTCAATTTAGTTTGAAGCTGGTTTTGAAGATGCATTACATATCTGAAAGCAGCCAAAGTGAGGAAAATCACTGTATTAAACATGAGTAAGATTCGTTGATATCCCACATATATATCCCATGTTTATGCAATAGCGACAAGACAAATAACCAGCAATGAACCAAAAGAAACCATTAGATCTGTTCCATGTTCTGTGTAGATACTGACATCTCGTTCATCTTTTCTTTCTTCAACCTCTGAAGAACTGCTTTCATCCATTTCTATAAGATGAAAGTGAAACAATATTCAGGCATTCAATACATCTTTCTTCCCAAATGTTTGCATCAAACAGTTATACAGTAATAATTACAAAGCGGGGCAAAAATTACAAAGTGGGGCATAACAAATGCTAAGTATGAAGCAAAAACACTGATTACAAACATTGCAAATCTTTCTTTAATTTATTGTTGTTCTGTCCTTTCAAATTGTCAAAACTGGGTCTACAAAAGTATTCGGTCTCGGATCTTAATGTCAGAATATTGAAAATGGGGTTTTTCATCTAGGGTCTCAGGTCTTTGTAACACTTCATAATTTTTAAGCCCTCAAAACCTTCCATTTCAAATAAAAAGGGTGTATAGCTCACTTGGTAAGACGGTTGACTTGTAACAAAAGGGTGACAGTTGGTAGTGGTTCAAATCCTGGCACTGCAGAATGCTAATGTGATATGAAAAAGTAACATATGCAACGAAAGGTATAATAAGATATATTTGTGCATGATGTGATGTAATGAACAAGTGCCTCAATAACATAAAAAAAACCACAATCACCTATCAGTCTAGTATGTGCAAGTTCTCTGCCTTAAAATCTGAGGTATACATTCCTGGTGGAGGCCCACATCAGTGAATAACACTGCCAGTTCCCCCCGGCCTCGCTAAAATAAATTCAAAAAGAAAAAAAAAACAAAAAAACAAAAAGAATATTTTACAGAAACATTGTATGTTGTTTATTTCTGCACATTCAATGTTATGTATTTTCAGATCCTGTAACAGACCAGCATGAAAAGTTTGAATAAGATGCAAAGAACAGCAACGACTAAACAACAGTCGAGCTTGTTACTTCATGTGATAATAAACATTTTGATTCTTTCCTTGACACACCTACCTTTTTATTTTAACGTTTACATTCAAATTAAACGATAGATAAAAAGAAAATTTTGTATAACGTTTCTTTTTGTAAACAATTTTTCATCAGGAATTTCCCTCAAACAAACCTCCACTTCGTGGTTAAAATTGTAAAGATTTTTTGCTATACACAATGCAAAGACGAGTGCGGTCTACTTAATTTCCTTTTAACAAACCTCCCCCTTATGGTTAAAATTGTAAAGATTTTTGCTGTATCCAAGGCACAAAGTGATAGTAGTTCTAGCCGAGTTAGAGGTCTTGGAAATTAACAATTCTTTTATAAAAATAAAATCTATTTTTTTAAGTATGATTTTCGTATGATTTGGCATAGCGTAACAAATCACAGATACCGGCTAAAAATAGCTCCTTTGAAAACAGAAAAAGTGTTTTTCATACAGATCAAAGATCTTTCTCGTGAACGAAATACGTCTCTTGTAAAACAGCATTCACAGTAAACTGTTTCTTTGCTTTGTTTCTCTAGCAAATTTTTTTAAGCAGAAACAAAAGGTTGGACAAAAAAAATGTTCTTGTTGCTAAATGACTCAATGTTTCGTTCTCAGATAGACTGGAGTAATGGGAAGTGTGTTACAGATAGAGGGAGTCTGAGATCAACAATTTTGTCACATTTCATGTAAAGAACGAAAGAATCGAATACGTGAAAGGAATGGTTGAATGGATAGTACAACATGAGAAAACTACGACAGCTCTGAACAGAGTGTTTTCTCTTTTTTCAATTTCCGCCAAAGCTTTTTTAATTTATCGATTTTATTCTCACTTCTCGGTAATGCTTTCACTTCTCGAAAATGTTTTCGTTTCGATGACATAAACGAACGTACTTAATTAAAGATGGCGGGTGCGATGAATACTGGGAGGAAGTTTACAAATCGGTTTTAAATTTAATGAATCTTTACTCAAAATTGATGCTCATGGTACCGTTGCCACAGTTTTTCTATAAACTAGCTAGTGGTTTTCACTATGAATGACCCTGCAATACCCTGAGAATAAACAGACCCAAGGTAAATCAAGTAAATGTAACAAGCATTACTTTTTGAGTGCTTGAAATTATCAAACAGATGAATAAGAAAGCATTCAACTCTCTCTGTTTGTTGTTGCTGTGATAAGACTTTCGGACATCGTTGCATTTCATATTTTTGTTAAATCCGAAATATTATGAGCTTAATTATGCAATTATGCAAAAAGTGCGCCTTTCCGAATACCCTTGATGATATACCAACATAGCCTGAGGATACGCAAAAAAGATGAGTAAACTACTGAGAACAATTGATATTACTTCGGTCTATTTTGGGGGTTTTGAAGGGATCACTTAATGTATTCTTACAAAATAAGTTTATGACATCAAACAAAAAAGAAATTATTGCTCAAGGCTTTCGATTTAGCTTATCTGATAAAAAATGATCCAATTTAACGGGGCCTCACTTGCATACACATAGGATGTATTTCTTCACATAACACAGAGACAGATTTTAGACTTTTTCTGATGTAAGGCGCATGCGTGTTTACCCTGCTTTGTAACCTTTGGACTAAAAACACCCGGTTATTATCTTCCATATAACTATCTCGTATGGATTAGAATTATCCTCTGAAGTCCGACAACTCCAGTGATCTCGTATGGATTAGGCTGATGTTCCATTTTCTTCTCAACTAAGTAAAAACAAACCAATATGAAGCTACGAAAACAGCCGTGACTGTGATATTCCTCGAGGTATTATATCCTATTAAGCGCTCCTTGATTAATAGCTGTCATGTATGGTAGGGAGAGGGTTTATCTTCACAACGAACAAGTACTTTTTGATTATCTTCTTTTCATAAACATGTCAATGAACATAATTTGTAATTTTCGAACTTTCATCAAATATTTTGAATTGTCAAAGTATCATGCATGCATAAATGACGAAAAACATTTGAAATTGATGGAAAAGGTAAACACTAAACACACGTTTGGAAAAAAATGGAAATGTATTTAAAAAATGTGCAACTAATAACGTCATATGCATGATTAGAAGTTGAGGAATGTTAAATAATGCATAAAAATACGAATTTCTATGAATAATGTCATATACGTCTGGCTAAAAGATTTTTTGAAGAAAATTCTGTTATGATCAAGTTACCCTATCCGTAGGTAATGCTGCAAAATAAACCATCGGGTTACTGAGAATATCTTCCACTCACAGGTATAAGTTATCGCAAGTCCAAACATTGCTTTTTCTTCAGACAACGTTTCAATATGATCGACAAATCAAGAAATCTTTCACCGAGTCTGTCAACAGCCCACAAAAGTTTGTTTTGGTTTTTGGATTGCAACCAGAAAAGAATCATTATGAAGTGAACAGGTAACAACAGTCCTGCGCATGCTCTGTGAGACAAGACGCGGTCGTTCACGACTTGTAGAGCCAAAGGCAGCGTTGTGGAGATGTTATCGTTGCCACATCGTCGCCACATCGATTGTTGGCGTTCTGTGCATAAAACAGATGAAAACGTAGACACAAAGATTTTATGTGAAAAAAAAATGATCATTTCTCAAATCAGATGCTTTTGGGTTCATAAAGACCAGTCCATTAGTTGATCAAACAGAGCCAGTTCAAGCATTTTTGTGAGTGGTAACGTGAAAATGAGATATCACTATAATCAAATAATTTCTGAAGTCAATTACCAAAGATAACCACTAATTAAAGAATTGGAAAGAAATCGGAAACCACAATTATGGCTGATAATGATAACCGACCCTAGCTGATCAAATCGACTCAAGTTATATTTTGCTAAATTTACACAGAAGAAAGGTGAAAGCCATAACCAAATAGAAATTTTGCTCTCACAACAATCATACATTTTAACTAAAGCTATCATATGCATAAAATCATCATGAGTGTTGAATTTTATATAACAGGTTTTCTGAAAACATTTTATTTGTTTTGATTTATTGTCTCCTTCAATGCATCCCTAAACTTAACATTGCTTGTCGTTTTTTCACATTTGAAAAAATTATAGATAAAAATTGCTATTTTACCAATTATATTATATACCTCTTGTGCATGCTCTCTTTCTTTATCTGACTGACGCTGGAAAAACTTATGAAAACCTTCCAAAGCAATGTCATTGCGATCAAAATGAGAAGCCTAAACACAGATCAGAAATTAGTGCAGTAAACATAAACACACAGAAGTCGAAGTTATTTAATGTCTTGTCATTTTGATGCAAAATATAATTGAACATCGATTTGTTCAACTGGCATATTTTCATCTCCAACAGGCCTTAGAACCACTTTTTCTAAGTTGAATTTTCATGCCACATATAGAGAAAAAGTGTTGCAGGTTTCCTACAGAACTACAGCTTATAGAGATTTTAAATGCTATATATACAGTATTTCCTCTAATGAGCTCCCATGATCTATAATACTACCCCTCATAATTTAGGAAAGTTCCAATAAGCAACCCCTCTCTAATAAGCACCAGGGCAATAGAACTAATCGTCAGATTTATTTTAGGGGTATATATATATATATACTAGAAAAAGGTTGCAGGAGAAAACCCTGGTGGCATCACCGATGAAGACAAGTATAAAGATGAGGAAATAGATATATACAGAGTAAACTTTACAGAAATTCATCCTGCTGCCCAATTAAAACAAAGCTCCCATGAAAAAGCTCTGTACTCTTATTATCTTTCTCATGTATGATGAACAAGGGGATTTTCTTAACAAACAACTATATTGTGTGAATAACAATAAAAAGAACAAAAGAATTAACATTAACAGTTCTTATATTGCAGTATAACATTACTTCTTTGTTTTGTAACATGATGCATAATGAGGTTTTATGGTTTGTTATTGACGTCCTTTAAACCGTAGAGCTGGAAAATGAAACATGTGGTTCCTTATTGATGTTTACACGGGGTTTTTTATAAGAACAATTTTATAAGAACACGAGCCTCAGATTAGGCCAAAAAATAAGAACACAATAAGAACAACCTGAAGCTCAAATCATTGATCCAAAAATTAAGAACAACCTGAGCCAGAATTTTCTTGTAAAATAAGGACAATTCTTTCACTGGTAAATGGTTTACAAGTTTATTCTTACCTTCAACAAGTGTGTAAATGGATCATTACCGAACAGCAACCATCTTTTTTACCAGTTGTTTTAAAAAAGGATTTATTTCTATTTTAACTGAAAGTTCCATAATAAGAACAAAATTAGGCTGAAATTTGTAACTGTGTTCTTAAAGCAAAGAACAGAATAATAATAATTCAGGCTAAAAAGGCTCCAAAAATAAGAACAGCCAGCCTCAGGTCAGATTTTACTGATTCTTAAAAAAAACGTGTAACACGAGAAGGAAACGATTTGATGATCTCATTTATAATGCTGGCTAGCCTGACGGAACACAGCCAGGAGACCCAGCTACATTACTCACCTGTGACTTGTTGAGTAAACAGGAAAAGAGTAGATAGGTCTCTTGGCTGCTAGAAGGAACAGTAATCTCAAACATCATAATTTTCATAGATACTGCCTTGACAGTACATACATTTGAAAGTCATGACTGCTGTGATAAACTATTATATACCATTTGCGCAGTCATATTGACACATCCATCATAACCCTCACTTCACCCTTTTAAGTATACAAATACCAAGGCGGTAGGCTATAACGTATATATATGATTATTCATAATGGATGGAAGTAAAAAAGAAGTGGAACCAACTATATATTACTCACAAAACAACTTCAAAAGATCCAATTTTTTAACTGTAACAATAATTTTGATGCTTGACAGAGCAAAACTCACCATAACCAGGTATACGTAACTAAAAGACAGCTCCATATTGATTTGTTTATTCACAGCAGCCTCACTTTCCTTATAATAATTTTGGCGCACATTACATGACATTTTGAAAGGTTATGTGCTACACTTAGAAAAGGACGTTTCTGAAGCAATTTCCCCAATCGAAGCCCCCAAGAAACGCACATTTATAATGCTTTCATTGTGATCAATAACGGAATTGCTCACGTGCACATTGCTCTTCTGCTCCACAACTTATTCGGTGAACAGCTATTCATTTGGAGCTTGATTTTAGAGTAAATATAGTCACTCAAATCAAGAATTTTGTCAGTCAGTTGTATCCCCTACCCAGAGGGAAAAATAAATGACCGCATGATTAGTATTACAAATGACGAATAAGAGAAATGGACGGGTGGAGGAGCAAAGTCTAGGTTGAATACCGACCTATAGCGTCTGGACCGACCGGTCTTAACTTTTCAACATGCCATTCGAATATTGATATGTAATGGTAACAAATTATTTCCACTAGTTACCGGTTGGATTTAGGTTGCGTTTATGAAGATTTGCTAACACTTTCAGATGTTCCAAACAAGTTTCTTATAATGAAAAGTAAAACTCTTATGAACAATTACTACACAAGTAATTAGTTAGGGAAGAGAAAAGAAAATTCTGCAGGATTAATTACAGTCTCTTATCAGTGTTATACAAGTGATGATTATAAGCATATTATGGCTCAAAATATTTTGTTGAAATTTGCACTGCGTGTTGTTTTGCACTGTAATCTCAGTTAAGCATCATTCATTGTGAGCTTATCAAACTGATAAACACCAAGGTCTGGTCCACATCTCTTAGCATTTGTGATCAACTTGCTGATTTCATTGATAGATTCAACTTGCTCATCAAGGAATTCCTCTTCCAAGAAATTGCACAAGTGAGCATCAACATGCTTTCCAGCAACACCATGAAGTGCAAGAAGTGACTCATTAACTTTCCTTTCAAGTGCAAGCGCATCTTCTAAGGCAGCAATATGAGAATCCCAATCCATTTTTACTGGAGCTTTGACATCATGCATCACGATACGACCGCCTCTTTTGTTTTGATAGATCATAAGCTAAACATTTTATATGAATTTCTTCAATCCCACTGAATAAATATATAATATATATTGAAAATTCTATTATGACTCGTTAATGTCTTCATCACTTTACCTTTTGAGCATGCTCTCTTTCCTCGTCAGATTGCTTTTTAAAGTATTTACGGAACCCTTCCAAAGCCACATCATCACGATCAAAATGATATGCCTAAAAATGTATATAAAATGGAACATTCAAAATGGTGGGATAAAATTAATGAATGACCAGCAGTGTCTTTCGTTTTCATATATGACCAACAGTCAACATGCTTATACTTCACTTTTCAGTCGCTAAACATCAAAAGTGTACGAGTACTGTCTTTTCGTAACAATATAAACAAACCACTGGCAACTGTGCAGAAACTTGGAAAGTGACAAACAAAGTTTTCTATTATTAATTCACATACAAAAATTTTAATAACAACACAAAACCTGCCGATATAATCATTACATTTTAATCAAGATGTTGCAATTATTGATTAAAAATAAAATTTCTAGATCATATCTTCAGTTTATATACATCAACACAACTTCCCGTTTCTTCCCTGACTGTATTACCATCAGTGGACAACGGTTACATATTTTAAACGATTTATGAAACATGATTATAGCTGTATAAGTAAAAAAAACAGTGCAGGCAACTTACCATCGTTAGATACACGTAACTGGCATACAATTCCATGTTTATCTGCTTGTTAATTGCAGCCTCGCTTTCTTCATGGTAGTTCTGTCGAATGGCGGACATGTTTGATAGTTGAAAGTAACCAAAACTGATTTTTTTCACAAATTTATTTCAAGAAAAATCCTTTATTTTAAAAAGCAGAAAGAAATTCTGTATGTTCTATTACTGTAGAAGCAGCACAGAAAACTCTCCTGGCCTGACGATATCCAGTGCTCAATTATTTATATGTTTTTGAAGCAATGGTCCATATCTTTTCGCTCATTGGCTAGTTATTTTGGTAGAATCACAAGACAGTGAGCTCTTCACCATAGAGGTTTTCTATTTTACGTAATACTTTATTTATTGTGAAATCAAAATAATACCGCTTGGAATTCTGAGTAATTTTACACTGCAAGCAGTTGCACAGTGAACAAATAAGAGCCGTCATTCTGTTTCTGATGTCCGTAAATTTCTAATTTCAAACAATATTAATTCATTATGAAACGTAATCTGAGGTTAAGAGATTGCTTCCGAATTTTGATGTCAAATTCTCAAATAACTTGAGCCATTTTTTCAAGTATTCAACGGAAATGTTTCCACAAGGAGACTCGTTCCATTTATGAAATACACGCTTCTTTTTGAGCCGTTACAGCTTCAATTGTTCTTCTTTTGTTTATGCCTTGTAGTACAAACACAGTTTCACACGTCAAACTCATTCAGTACTGAACCAATGTGATTTTTTATCAAATCTGGAGGCTCGTGTTCTTATAAAATTGTTTTTAAACGTGTAAGCGTGTCTAATTTTATAACAAACAGTCAGACTCTTTTTGCTCCCAAACAAAAATGAAACATCACACGGGCTGTAAATCTTGATTGATCGAAGGGAACATCTTCTCCCTCATCATTTTAATAAATTAACTTTTTTTCAGTCCTCCAAAAACGTTTTTAGAAGATATACATATACACAAGATTTTGAGCAACAACAAAAATCCACCCTTAAAACAGCAAATATTTCTAAATTTCAAGTAAAATGGAGGAATGTTAATCTTCTATGGGATAGGATTTACATAATTCAAAATGTTATCAATACACCTCTGCTGCGTCATATGATTTCCTTTTGTGAGGCTAAAAATCACTGTGACTCATCAAATATCTCAAGATTCACAAACATATGAATGTTTAGTAAAAATATGTCGGGACGTTTTACTGTATTTAGCTGTGTTATTCATGATGCACCAATCTAGTATTATAGCAATCAAACAGAACTTGCCCCAATCTGTGGAACAGGACACTATAGCCAAAATCATAACATCTTTAAGTAAATCCAAAGCTATTGGAGGTAAAATTGCTGTGAAAATGCTTCAGCTGAGCGTTGATCTCTGTGCTCCGATTCTACCTTCTTGCTTCAATCAAAGCTGACTACAGACCCATTATTTTTTTGTCACTTGTCTCGAAGATATTTCAGAAAATCCTAGTGGCTCAAATGGCACATTTTCTTGATCAAATTTTTTATGTGGCTTAAGGACATAGTACACAAGATGCTCTCCTCAATATGCTCAGGAATTGAAAAGTTGCCAATAAAGTAGGTACTATACTAATAGATTTGTTAAAGGCGTTTGATTGTCTGTTACATGAACTTTTAAACTACCTACTTATGGTTTTGGAAGAAATAGCTTTTAATTTCTTCTTAGCTATCTTTGTAACCATAAAAACCGAGTTCGGATTTAGAATAATATTCAGTGAATGGCTTAAATTAAACCTGGGAGTTTCACAAGGCTCCGTCTTAGCACCTATTTTATTCAATGTATTCTTAAATGATTTATTTTTCATATTTGATGAAAATGATATCATATTTCATATGATAACAGCCTATTATGTGTGTGGACCTTCTTTAGACATTGTCATCAATTCCCTTCAAGATAGTTCAATTAAAATTCTGAAATGGTTCAATCAAATTTCTTTAGTTGCCATTCCAGCAAAGTTTCAAGTCATTTTTTCAGGTAGTCCAAATTTGAACATAGAATTGAATTTGAATGGTAATAACAATGTGAACCAACCAGGATGAGTTAAAGAAGGAACAAAACAAAGAATGAGTAATTTCTTCCACACATCCAAGTTTATTAGCTAATACGACTTTTCGAGCGTTCAATGCCTATTATCAAGTAAAGATTTTTACAAGGTATAGCTCTTTTATACAAAAATATAAGTGTCGTGAAGTGATAAATCTCTTCCATAAAAGGAACTAATACATACGAAATAATCTCAAAGTAGTATAATTAAGTTAAAGAAAATTACAAGCATAATAGAACAAAGAAAAAAGAAACTAATTATAAAGATACAATGGAGCAGAACGTGTAGTCCGGTTTAAAACCGGATTTTCTCGTAAAATAAAAAGAGACTTTTTAAGTTCTAATAAATATGAACTATTGGCGTGAGCAAGAATGCTAAATGCATCACAACCAACCGAGTGTCCAGAAGTAGACACATGTTGGCGGATAGCAGTGAGAATTCCACTAGAAGTAGCTTTGCTAGTAAGTGCAGAAACGCCTATGTGCTCACTCACTCTGACTTTAAAATGGCGCTTAGTTTGGCCAATATAGGAAGCATTGCAGCAACCACACGAAAACTTGTAAACAATGCCAGAAATGAGATCTTTGCAAGGACGATCTTTAAAATGGAAAAAATTAGACAGTCTGCACGAGGCTTTAAAGACTAATTTAACTTTACAACAAAATAAATGCTTTGAAATAATTTTGTAAAGACTAGTTCTTATTTGGTCCGAAATGGGACCAAGATATGGAAGAACAATGAGAAGTGATTTTTTCTCAGCTGTACTAACGGTGACTTTAGGAGTGTGAAACTTGTCTAAAAATGTTTTGATGCAACGGTCAATAAAGGAAAGTGGATAACCGTTCTTCTTAAAAGTACTTTTAACTTTTCCAAGTTCTAAGTGAAAATTACTGTAACTAGAGCATAATCGAAAACACCTATATATTATAGTGTAAATCATACCAAATTTAAACACTTAAAAAACTCAATTATGGAGATTATTTCGTCAATTTTGAACTTTTTTATCGAGATATCAAAAATTTAGGAGTGTTATCACCAGAAGATTTAGATTTCATAAAAACTCAAATTAAAGACACTGCCCTCACATCTTTTCGCAATTATAGTAACAATGCAGTGCCTAAAAATCTTTCTGATGAGGAAATTAAGGCTCTTAATAGTTTATCTAAAAACAATAATTTGGTTATACAAAAATCTGATAAAGGAAACTCTGTAGTTGTCATCGATAAAAACATGTATTGTGAAAGGGTTAACAGTGTGATCAAGACCGAACCAAGTTTAAACCTATTGCTGTTAAATCTGGCAAGGAATTGAATTCCATTATTAACCAAGAAAAGAAAGTTAAGGAAATTCTCAAGTCTCTTAAAAGTAGAGGTTGTTTGTCTACTAAAACGTATAATGATTTAAGGTCTGTAGGATCCAAGCCAAGTGTTTTATATGGTTTGTGTAAAGTTCATAAGAAATTGATTGATGGATGTCCATCTTTTCGACCGATTTTATCAGCCATTGGCACTCCTACTTACAAATTAGCCAAATTTTTAGTACCTTTGTTGTCTGGTATAACTACCAACGTATTCACAGTTAAGGACTCTTTTTCGTTCACTTCAGAAATAATTGCACAGGACTCTAACCTTTTTATGGGCAGTTTAGATGTTGATTCTTTATTTACCAATGTACCTCTAGAAGAAACTATTAATATTTGTACTGACAAACTTTTTGAAAATATTGAGAAAATTAATGGTTTATCTAAGAGTGATTTGAAATCTTTATTATCATTAGCTACTAAAGAATCTCATTTTATGTTTGATAATGAGTTTTACCAACGGATTGATGGAGTGGCCATGGGTTCTCCCCTAGGTCCCACCCTAGCTAATGCTTTTTTGGCACACCATGAACAGATATGGTTGGAAAACTGTCCTCTTGAATTCAAACCTGTTTTATCGACGTTATGTTGACAATATATTTGTTTTATTTAAGTCAGCCAATCATTTGCCCCTTTTTAAAAATTATTTGAACACTTGTCACGCTAGTATTTATTTTACTTCTGAGTCTGAAACGAATAATAGGATGAGTTTTTTAGATGCTGAAATTTTTCGAGATAACAAACTCTTTTCCACATCTGTTTACAGAAAGCCGTCTTTTAGTGGCGTTTACACACACTATGATAGTGTTTTATCTACAGTGTTTAAATTTGGTATGATTTACACTATAATATATAGGTGTTTTCGATTATGCTCTAGTTACAGTAATTTTCACTTAGAACTTGGAAAAGTTAAAAGTACTTTTAAGAAGAACGGTTATCCACTTTCCTTTATTGACCGTTGCATCAAAACATGTTTAGACAAGTTTCACACTCCTAAAGTCACCGTTAGTACAGCTGAGAAAAAATCACTTCTCATTGTTCTTCCATATCTTGGTCCCATTTCGGACCAAATAAGAACTAGTCTTTACAAAATTATTTCAAAGCATTTATTTTGTTGTAAAGTTAAATTAGTCTTTAAAGCCTCGTGCAGACTGTCTAATTTTTTCCATTTTAAAGATCGTCCTTGCAAAGATCTCATTTCTGGCATTGTTTACAAGTTTTCGTGTGGTTGCTGCAATGCTTCCTATATTGGCCAAACTAAGCGCCATTTTAAAGTCAGAGTGAGTGAGCACATAGGCGTTTCTGCACTTACTAGCAAAGCTACTTCTAGTGGAATTCTCACTGCTATCCGCCAACATGTGTCTACTTCTGGACACTCGGTTGGTTGTGATGCATTTAGCATTCTTGCTCACGCCAATAGTTCATATTTATTAGAACTTAAAAAGTCTCTTTTTATTTTACGAGAAAATCCGGTTTTAAACCGGACTACACGTTCTGCTCCATTGTATCTTTATAATTAGTTTCTTTTTTCTTTGTTCTATTATGCTTGTAATTTTCTTTAACTTAATTATACTACTTTGAGATTATTTCGTATGTATTAGTTCCTTTTATGGAAGAGATTTATCACTTCACGACACTTATATTTTTGTATAAAAGAGCTATACCTTGTAAAAATCTTTACTTGATAATGGGCGTTGAACGCTCGAAACGTCGTATTAGCTAAAAAACTTGGATGTGTCCAAGAAACTAGTCGTTCTTTGTTTTGTTCCTTTTTTTAATGGTAATATATTAAAGAGTTCCAGTATTGTAAAACGTTTAGGTATTTATAGACGATAGGCTGTCTTTTTTACCTCAAATTAAAGGGTTAACTTAGAATGCAAATAACAAAATAAAAGCGCTTATGAGATTGAGTACTTATTTAAATCAATTAAAACGAGACGTTTTATTTCACACATTCATTGCATCTATATTTAACTATTGTCCTTTGAAATGGATGTTTAGTAACAAACAAGAAAACTCCTTGTTGATACGATCTCATCACAGAGCGCTAAGAGCTAAAAAAAAACGACCTCCATACACGTTTGAAATCTTAAGCTTATGCTTAAAGAAGTTTTCAAATCTTTTCATGGGTTTGCTCCTCCTATCCTACATGGTATTTTTCAAGTTAAAAACCTATCTTGCTCTTTGCGATCCGGTTTTCTATTTGAACTTCCGATTTTCAAAGCGCAAGTCAACACTTTTGAATTTCGTGCAATATTGGCATGGAATCATTTCCAAGCGTCAATCAAAGTCTCAGAGTCTTCCTGGTAATTTAAGCAGAATGTGCAGTTGACTGATATCTATTGTCGCTGCAAAGTTTCCTCCTAATGTTTCTTATTTGTTTTGTTTTGTATTTGTTTTTTAAAGATATTCTTCAGGGCGTAAAGTTTCAGTAAAAAGAGAATAACGAGAAGTTTCATTTTGATTTATAATCTATATATTAATAGCCGATTCTCCGTCTGTCTGTCTGTTTGTTTGTTTGTTTGTTTGTAAGTCACGCAAAATGGTAGTTTGAGTTGTGAGCGAAATTATTTCTTTTTTTGTGTGCGACGTGAGTTCGAAGCAAATACATTGCAACCCCAATCGAACGTGACTTTTTTTGGCTGATGAACTAATAGGAATAACGTTTCGTTTTTATTATTTTGTTAGTTTTATATTCCACGTTGACTTGGCTTTGAAAACAATACATCAACTAAATACAAAGAAACTAACTGATAAAACATTTTGGACAAAAAGCAGCCGTGGGAGAACGTGGCAGCATCTCGGTTTGCCAGTGCATCCTAACGTATCCTTGCCTGACTGTCTGAGACGGGTGAACTTTTTTTTCGAGTAATGAAAACGTTTAAAAACCTATAGGTAAAAAAAAAATATCATAAAACAAAATATTTTTTTTTGCTTTTGTCATAATAGTTGTCTTTAATCGATTTCTTTTAATCTATTTTATTTTATATCAGATCGAACGTTTTTTTTATTCACTTGATTCATTTAGCACGTGCCTTTTCTTCTCTCCTCCCGTGTGATCTTTTTAAGAAGAGAATCCATTTTCCCCTTACGTTTGATAGCACCCATGTTAGAGCGCGTAACTTTTTTTAAACAAAAGTTAATAAAAAGTTGAAGTTTTCTCTCTATAAGTTTTGAGTGTATTGTTACACTGATAAAAGATTGGTTTTACCAGAGGTTGTGACTTCGAATCTGCTTCTGGTTGTACGAGCCGTTTATAAGAAAATTTGACGTTTATTGATACAGTGATACAGAGCAGGTGGACATGGGCGGCGAGCGACGCCGCCTTGGCGGCTAGTCTATATTTTAATAGCCGATTCTCTGTCTGTCTGTCTGTCTGTCTGTTTGTTTGTTTGTTTGTAAGTCACGCAAAATGGTAGATTGAGTTGTGAGCGAAATTATTTCTTTTTTTGTGTGCGACGTGAGTTCAGAGCAAATACATCGCAATCCCAATCGAACGTGACTTTTTTTGGCAGATGAACTAATAGGAATAACGTTTTGTTTTTATTATTATTGTTAGTTTTATATTCCACGTTGACTTGGCTTTGAAAACAATACGTCAACTAAATACAAAGAAACTAACTGATTAAACGTTTTGGACATAAAGCAGCAGTGGCAGAACGTGGCAGCATGTGCGGTTTACCAGTGTATCCTAACGTATTCTTGCCTGACTGTCTGAGACGGGTGAACATTTTTTCGAGCAATCAAAATGTTTAAAAACCGATAGGTAAAAAAAGAGTATCATGATACAAAATATTTTTTTTTGCTTTTGTCATAATAGTTGTCTTAATTTGTTTTAATCGATTTCTTTTAATCTATTTTAATCTGATCGAACGTTTTTTATTCACTTCATTCATTTAGCACGTGCATTTTTTTCTCCTCCTGTGTGATCTTTTTAAGAAGAGAAACCATTTTTTCACCTACATCTGACAGCACCCATGTTAGAGCGCGTAGAACAAAAGCTAATAATAAGTTGAAAAGTTTTTTCTCTTTGCGTTTTGAGTGTATTGTTAAACTGATATTTGATTGATTTAAAATCGTAAAGGAAAACCACGTGAAGTTCACGTTCGGAATGCATTGTGTAAAGCAAGAAAGTCTGCTGACATTTTAAATGCGACCGCGACAATAAACGGCTGAGTTAAGAACATGCAAGATTTGAAACACCATGAACGTATTTCTCTTCACGTGCAAACGAGCTTTATTTAGCGATAAAGCCAGCAGCAACGGAAGTCTTATCGCTGGTTTTAAGGGCAGTAATTTGGAGCAGGTGGTGATACAACGCAAGCTGAACATGGGCGGCGAGCGACGCCGCCTTGGCGGCTAGTATAATTATTTTATAAATCAAAATTATATAATTATATATTTATATAATCATGAAATAGATATATTTATAATTATATAATTATATAATTAAAAATAAAATTAAAAAATCCAACAGAAAATATAGTATAAATAAAAATTAAAATAAAAATGGCGTTTCACTGGATTTAGCAGTGTTAGTCGTGTCGTTTCACTGGATTTTGATTTACACAAAACTGATTTATAACAAAAGGAGCTATATAACGGAACCAGAGAGAGAGAGAACCTTTCGTTGTCCTAATGAAAGCAATAGCGTGATTTAGATCCGAGACGGGAACGTCGATACAACGCGCCATTCTGTACTTATCAGTTGCCGTTCTGTTATTCAACTATTTTAGATTTAGATTGTACACAACAGAGCGCGTGGAAAAAACGTAAACAAATATGGCTACCGATAGAAGCTTAAAAGCTGTAAGGGACTTACTTGTTGCAAGCTATGCGCAAGATTTGATAGACGATGTTGAATTTTTATTGTTACACAATGAAAATATGTCCAGAGAAATTTATCCATATTGGAACTTTGAACGTTTTGACTTAGATTTATGGGATGATGGTAGATGCAACACTGATTTTCGTTTCAAAAAAGATCATGTTTTCAGGCTTTTTGACATATTAAATATACCAGATAGAATAGTTACTTCGCAAAGAACAGTCTGTGATGGTATAGAAGGACTTTGCATTGTCTTAAAAGGACTAGCATTTCCTTGCAGATACACCGACATGGTTCCCATATTTGGGAGAAACTCTTCTGAATTGTGTCTCATATTCAATTCAGTTCTAGAAAACATTTATGACTTTCATGGGCATAGACTCACAACCTGGAATCAAGCTATGCTCCAACCTAATATGTTACAGAACTATGCTACAGTAATTCACCAGAAAGGTGCCCCGGTTTTATTGATGGAACTGTACGTGCTATTTGCCGTCCTCAAAGAAACCAGAATGTTGTATATAATGGCCATAAAAGGGTACACTCAATCAAGTTCCAATCCTTAGCTCTCCCTAACGGAATGATAGGGAATTTGTCAGGACCATATGAGGGTCGAAGACATGACAGTACTATGTTGAGAGAATTAGGGTTGCTTACAGAGTTGCAAAATCATGCTTTGTTTAATGGTTACCCTCTGTGTATATACGGTGGTCCTGCATATCCCTTGAGCATTCATTTACAAGCACCATTTCGAGGAATTCAACGAACACCACAGGAAAATCAATTTAATGAGGCAATGAGCAAAGTGAGAACATCTGTCGAATGGTTATTTGGACTCATAACAAACTATTTCAAATTTGTGGATTTTAAAAAGCAACAAAAACTTGGACTCAGCCCTATCGGAAAACATTATATTGTTTGTGCCTTGTTACAGAATGCACATACATGTCTCTATGGAAATCAAATTTCAGAGTTTTTTGACATTGATCCTCCAACCTTAGAACAATATTTTAACTGAGATGAAAACCTTGGTTTTTCTTGGAATTCTCTTAATTTTGTTTATGTTTTCTCTTCCTAAGAGCTTACATATTGATGAGTACACTAACACTATAAGGTCATTGTTTATTCTTGAAAAATGAACTTCAGATTACAGTTGTCTTATCATATATCAGAGTTAACCTCCCCAGAGACCTACACCTAGCATCATAGTGGTTCGTATATGCACAGCAAAGAAAAAGAGCAATTTGCTTTTTTACATGTTAAGCATATTACAAATAGCTTTTTCAACAAAATGTAAATATATAACATCTCTTTATCAACAAAATTGTGTATAATGTATAACAAAATATATATAGTGTATATGTAGTGAACAAAACACAAACAAAACTTAGCAACTTTGACACTATTTGTTTCTCATTTTTTCTCCAACAATTGTTTCATTAATTCAGTCTGTTGAGCAAGTAGAGCATTCATTTGTAGCTGAATCATATTTTGCTGCTGATTTTGCTGAGCTTAAATGGCCATTTTTTCTTTATGCTCTCTTCTTTCCTGTGCTTTATTTTCTTTATCTGCTTCTAATTTTTCCCTCAAGAAAGCAACAGTATCGAGCGTTGTTCTTCGACATTTCTTTTCTGCTGGAAGAGATTCTTTATTTTTTCGTTTCTGAGTTTCACCCATCCTCTCCATTGCTATCTGTCTCATTTCTGTTGCGTGTATTTTTTCTACTTCAACTTCAGATTTCTTCTTTTTGTTTTCATTTTCAACTTTTGCAATAGTGTCTTCATTAATGTTGATTAACTCTTCAAGTAAAACCTCATTTTCAGTGGAAGCATTGCCCCCAAGTCCACTTTCATTCTTTTCTTTATTTATTTTTGTTTTGTATTTTTTCATAATGTTTGTAAGTCTTGTTGAGATATTTTTATGGTGACGCCATATTTGTTTTTGTAATATAAGATGGCAGCTTAAACGTTGAGGCCATGTTTTTATGTTTAAAGATTCATCCTTAGAATATTACAAGTCTACTTTCTATTTCCCCTGTCATGGCTTGGGACTCAACAGGTTATGAGCCCAGTACACAATGGAAAAACCTAACTTTCGACGGGGACGAAAGAAAGTTCGAAATATGGGAAACAAAAATATTGGGATACATGAAACTGAGAAAACTTAAGGATATTCTCGTTGGGGAAGAAGATGAAGTCGATGAAGACAAAAATGAAACTGCATTTGCTGAACTTATACAATTTCTGGATGAAAGATCCCTCTCTCTTGTTATAAGAGAAGCAAAGGATGATGGAAGAAAGGCATTCAAAATTTTGAGAGACTTTTATGCTGGAGATAGTAAACCTCGAGTAATAACATTATACAACCAGTTGACAACATTGAAGAAAGCGAACTCAGAAAATGTTACCGACTACATTATTCGTGCTGAGAAGGCTGCTATATCATTGAGATCTGCCAATGAACAAATCAGTGATGCATTATTAATCGCCATGGTATTGAAAGGACTATCAGATGAATACAAA
This sequence comes from Turritopsis dohrnii, assembly GCA_027922465.2. Classification (NCBI taxonomy): domain Eukaryota; kingdom Metazoa; phylum Cnidaria; class Hydrozoa; order Anthoathecata; family Oceaniidae; genus Turritopsis; species Turritopsis dohrnii. Next base: position 1,132,529 of record BQMF02000049.1, on the reverse strand, counting down.
CCTTTCGTAGCTATTGTCACCCAATCAGAGACAGTAGACACGTTTCATAAGTTCAAGCAAGCCTTGAGAAACTATGAAGAAATTGAATTTAGTCGTACAGAGAGACCAAGAAAGAAGTCAGAAAAGGACTCTGTATTAAGATTTAAAGATTCTGCTTCAAAGAAGTCCTTTACATGTTATAATTGTGGTATTGTAGGACATAAAGCTGCAGAATGTCGTAAGCCAAAACAATCAAAATGGTGCAACACTTGCAAGTCATCCTCCCACACAGATCAGGCATGCAGAAAGCAAAATCAACAGAAGTCTGGTGGTGATCGAGCAAAGAAAGTTGTTGACAACCAGGATAGTGATCATTAGTATCAGTTTATGTTTAAGATTGATGATGAGAATGACTTTTACTTAGAGACCAATCGTGACTGTTTTCTCGTTGATTGTGGAGCTACTACCCACATAGTTAATCAAGACACAAATTTCATTTCTGAAGATCCTTCCTTCAAACCAGAAGACCATTTCATCGAATTAGCAGATGGTACCCGATCAAACAACGTAGCTTTGAAAAGAGGATCTGTTGCCATACAGCTGCATAGTAGAGAAGGGAGAGCCGTTAATATAAAGTTGGAAAGCGTTCTTTATATACCCACTTATCCACAGAATATTTTCTCTGTACAAGCTGCTACAAAACATGGAGCTACTGTCAAGTTTTATAAGGACTGTGCTGAATTAATTGGTCAAGATGGTACAGTATTCCAAATCGAGCAGAAAGGCCGTCTATATTATTTATACAAAGCTGCTACCACCCAGCAACGAAAAGAAAGCTTAGAAACCTGGCATAAAATCCTAGGTCATTGTAATGTCGAAGATGTTAGAAAGCTTGAGCATGTAGTAAATGGAATGCACATCAACAATCAAGGGACTTTCGATTGTGAAGTATGCACTTTAGCTAAGCAATGTAACGTAAGAAACCGTGAACCTGATGCTCGTGCAACCAAGCCATTCGAATTAGTACACACTAGCCGCCAAGGCGGCGTCGCTCGCCGCCCATATCCACCTGCTCTGTATCACTCCACCAATAAACGTCAAATTTCCTTATAAACGGCTCGTACAACTTGTTCTCAACCCAGAAGCAGATTCGAAGTCACAACCTCTGGTAAAACCAATCTTTTATCAGTGTAACAATACACTCAAAACGTAGAGAGAGAAAACTTCAACTTTTTATTAGCTTTTGTTTTAAAAAAGTTACGCGCTCTAACATGGGTGCTATCAAACGTAAGGGGGCAAAATGGTTTCTCTTCTTAAAAAGTTCAAACGGAGGAGAGAAAAAAGGCACGTGCTAAATGAATAAATAGAATAAAAAAACGTTCGATTAGAACGCTTAACAATTAAATGAACAAATTAAATTATTAAAAGAAAAGCAAAAAAAAAAAACATTTTCTTTTGATATGATACTCTTTTTTTACCTATCGGTTTTTAAACATTTTGATTGCTCAAAAAAAAAGTTCACCCGTCTCAGACAGTCAGGCAAGAGTCAGTGGCAAACCGAACATATGCTGCCACGTTCTGCCACTGCTGCTTTTTGTCCAAAATGTTTAATCAGTTAGTTTCTTTGTATTTAGTTGGTGTACTGTTTTCAAAGCCACGTCAACGTGGAATATAAAACTAACAATAATGATAAAAACAAAACGTTATTCCTATTGGTTCATCAGCCAAAAAAAGTCACGTTCGATTGGGGTTGCAATGTATTTGCTTCGAACTCACGTCGCACACAAAAAAGAAATAATTTCGCTCACAACTTAATCTACCATTTTGCGTGACTTACAAACAAACAAACAAACAAACAGACAGACAGACGGAGAATCGGGTATTAATATATAGACTGATTTAGCTGGACCGATCGAACCTACTGCAAAAGATGGATTTCGTTTTGCAATGATCTTTACAGATGACGATTCAAGTTGTTTATTTACATACTTTTTGAAGGAGAAATCGGATGCACCCAAAGCGCTTAAGAAATTCCTTGCAGATATAGCACCATATGGCAAGATAAAAATGTTAAACTTTTATGAAGATGTATTTCCCTCTGGTGAAGTGAAGAGGATGAGAAGCGACAACGGTGGAGAGTATATTTCACATGAGTTCAAAGAGATTTTAATTGAACACTCAATCAGACATGAATTATCTGCTCCGTATTCACCCCACCAAAATGGGACAGCTGAACGAAACTGGCGAACCCTTTTTGAAATGGGAAGAGCACTGCTAATTGAATCAAGTTTACCCAAATATTTGTGGACTTATGCTATAATGACGGCAACACACATTCGAAACCGCTGTTATGTTAAGCGAATTAACAATACTTCTTATGGTCTTATCACTGGTACAAAACCAAATATTTCAAGAATGCATATTTTTGAAACTGTGTGCTACGCTTATTTGCACAATCAGAAGAAGTTGGACCCTCGCTCCAAAATGGGGTATTTTATTGGATATGACAAGGACAGTCCGTCATACCTTATTTACTACCCAGAAGAGAGATGTGTCAAGAAGCACCGAGTTGTCAAATTCACTGAGAAATTTAACGTATCAGAACCATATGCAGAACCAAACAATTTATTTGCAACACCGAATGCTGATCCAGAGTCTAATGCCAATACACAGGATGCTGACCAACCTAGAGAAAATTCCGAAGCAGCTGAGAATCCTAATGAAAACCGTTACCCAACTCGTACCAGAAAACCACCTGAGCGATTTAGGGAGTATGATACTGGAGAGTATTTAGATTATGATTATTGCTGTGTCGTTAATGGCCCACCCACTTATAAAGAAGCAGTAGAAGGAAGTGAGTCAGACCATTGGAAACAAGCCATGGAAGAAGAGATAAACACATTAAAGTTAAATAACACTTTTTCTGTCACTAATCTACCTGATGGCAAGAAACCAGTTGGGGGAAAATGAGTATACACAATCAAAGGAGACCCAGAGAACCCTACCTATAAAGCCCGATATGTAGCAAAAGGGTACAGTCAAAAAGAAGGTATAGACTATACTGAAACTTTTTCGCCGACAGCAAGAATGGAATCCGTACGTATTCTCACACAACTAGCCATACAAAACGATTGGAAGATGCACCAAATGGATGTCAAAGGAGGCTATCTCCATGCACCAATCGAATGTGAAGTATTTGTTGAACAGCCAGAAGGATTCAAACACCAAGATACCAACCTTGTATGGAAACTCAACAAGTCACTTTATGGGCTAAAGCAAAGTGGCCGAAACTGGAACAATCTACTCCAACAATATTTAACTGAAATGAACTTTGTTCAATCAACTGCAGACCCATGTGTATTTTACAAGATAGAGAATAATGAAATTATTATTTTGTTAGTTTGGGTCGATGATATAATTATAGTATCAAGCTCAGAAAATTTGATAAAATCGCTTAAATTGGAATTGAATAGACGTTTCAACATGAAAGATCTTGGAGAGTTATCTTCATTCCTTGGGATCGACTTCGATGTCACAAAAGATGGAATATCAATGTCCCAATCTCGCTATCTGGCCAACATACTCAAGAAATTTGGATTCGACCAATGTAAACCCAGAAGCACTCCATGTGAAAGTAATCCAAACGTTTATCGTGTAAATGATGAACCGATAAATAATGATGAGTCAGATATTAGACTATACCGACAAATGGTTGGTAGTCTTATATATGCTATGACCTGCACCCGTCCAGATTTGAGTTACTGTGTCACGAAACTTTCGCAACATTTGTCCAAACCTAACAGTGGTGATTGGATCATGCTGAAACATGTATTTCGTTATATCAAACAAACTGTCGATTATAAACTCACCTTCCACAAAAGCGAAAAGGAACTGAGAATTCATGCTTATTGTGATGCAGATTGGGCTGCTTCAGTTGATGACCGACGAACTACAACTGGTTATTATATCAGTCTTAACGAAGCAGTTCCACCAATCAGTTGGAAATCTAAGAAACAATCCTCTGTCGCCCTATCAACATGCGAAGCTGAGTACATGTCACTTTCAATCACTCGTCAAGAAACAATTTTCCTAACCCAGTTATTAACTGATGTCTTGTCAAAGAACCTAAAGCCAACAATCATTCGATGCGATAATCAAGGCGCGATTGCCCTCATTAAGAACCCAGTGAATCGATCAAGAGCGAAACATATAGATATTCGTTATCATTTTATTAGAGATTGTTATAAAGATAATCGTATTGTTATCGATTATGTACCGTCGGAATCAAATGTGGCTGATGTGTTTACCAAGGCACCGAAGAAACATTGTTTGACATTGTTTAAAGTGAAACTATTTGGATAACCAACTAGGCGGCAAGTTGGGGTGTTGAGATATTTTTATGGTGACGCCATATTTGTTTTTGTAATATAAGATGGCAGCTTAAAAGTTGAGGCCACGTTTTTATGTTTAAAGATTCATCCTTAGAATATTACAAGTCTACTTTCTATTTCCCCTGTCATGGCTTGGGACTCAACAAGTCTTTCTCTAACTCCACGCTGTGTAACTATCGAGAATCCTTCTTCAGTGCTTAATTTATCTGCTACTTCTTGCCATCCTTGACCTCTCTCTTTGCTACCTGGTTTATGCAACAAAAGTCCATTGATAGCCACTTCTCTCATCATAATGATGTCTTTTTCCTCTGTCCAGGTCATAGTTTGCCTGAATAAAAGACACAATTTAGACAATCAGTCAAACTTCACATTAACATGTAACTGACTTCAACACATTAAGGCCACTTATACTATAATTCACTTTTTAAACAAAAATGCAGGCAGAAACAACTGATAAGTAAATCCCTGTGCTGTAGAAGTAAGTTCTAAGATCTTCAAAATCAAAACATAAAGTGTAAGTCAATATCTTAAAAAACTGATTGTAATATCATTTTTAAAGCCCTGGAAAATGTAACTAAATTAACTTAGGACATCATAATACTTACTTTTTATTTGTGTTTTCCATATTTCGGTGTACTTTTCCAATACTTTCTACACGTTGTGTACACAACGCGAAACCTTTTGAAATGGCGTTGCGAACGGGACGGCACCATACAAGAAATCTCAAAAATGTCTAGTTTCAGTCTCTTTTTGGGTTTTCCCCGAGCGAACTGACGTGCGCGTTCTCACATCTAAATCACTCTAATACCTTTGCAAGTGGGAAAACGTAGTGATGGGTGAGGAAATGCAATGCATATGAAAGCGATGTTTTGACAATTAATGACATTTAGTAAACAAATGATGCTCTTCAGACCTAACTGGCCACAACGATGATTAGGACGGAATTCACTTTAATCGTCATAATCGTCGTAAACGCCTGGCGATTACGGCGATGAAATGTCAAAAACTATTGATTGATTACTAATTGACTAAAATATTTCTCCTCCTCTTCCTGCTCCTCTTCCTCCTCCTCCTGACTCTGTTTTTTTATTCAGTTAATTGTCGGACGGAAAATCGATATTTTAAACGCTCACAAAACACTTTCGAGAAACAACTGTGCTATTTTTAAGTGTTGATTAGGTAGTATGGACCTAACTTCTTCCAAAACAAATAAAAGTGAGATCGAAAAAGTTTTTTCTTTTAATATATCACAAGGAAAAGTAAATTGTCGGACGGAATCGATAGAAATTGAGATTGAACAAAACTAAAGGGTTTTTAGCTGTTCTATCGAAAATAAGAAGTCTCATACGAGATATGCCTTAAATAATAACTTAGTATAATACTAAACGATGTAAGCAAAGTTTTTAGCTTGTTCATGATCAACACCTAACGATATAAGCCGAAATTCACCCTAATGGAAGTTTCGTCGGACGAAATTGTCAGACGGAAGCGATGTTGACTCAGAAATGTATAAAGATTTTTTTGGAAAAAATGACCTAATTCTTATTTCTAGAGAGTGTCTTCAACTTACCATCATGATATAAGAGGCCAATTTTTAAATTACAAGATATTGAGGCGCCATTTAATCAACTTCCGTGCGACAATAAAATGCAGAAAAACTGGTAAAACTTTTAATTATCATACGTTTTGAAAGATGAAAAGCAAAAGGTCATTAGCTATTTGCATCAAGCCGTAAATACAAAAGACATTAGGGACCTTAAGAAAAGACGACGGGTGGTTGTGTAAGACGGGATTTTCAGACATTACGTCATAATCATGCTTCTGTGCATGCGTGATCTTTGGTGATGACCCTTTAATAACCCGTAGTTCAGCTGTTCAAGACGGGAGAAATTCAATTTGCCGTTGTCAACAAAACGTGAACGTTATCGTAAGTTTCTTTTGAAAAATGAACCAAGAACAACCAAGATCTAGACAGAATGTTTAGTCGCATGAGTTTGTGCTTGAGTGTTTGTTTTCCACGTGGTGGATGTAAACAAGCCTGTTGGAATGAAAGAAAAAACAATGTTATTTCTTCTCTTCCTCTGAACTTAAATTGGCTAAATCTACTTAACTTTAAGTGTAACTTTAAATGTACTTAGCTTTCCCAGGCGACTTTTGAAAGATTCTCTTCAAATTTATTACTGATGGCGATTTTCAGTATTTGTTTATTTACTTTTTAGAAAAATTATGGTGTGGAACGATATCAAGGATGAGCTCCTAATGCGAGAAGTTCTTCTAGTCGAACCCTTTAAATTCGAAGTAAGAAGCAGAGAAAGGGGGAACTGCTGGAAAATGATTGCGGATCACCTTTGTACAGGCTCTACAGATCAGCTATTTTTCAAAGTAGATGGGCGTGCAGTCCGAGAAAGAGTTGATCTTCTTATCGCGTTGCATTTGGCGAAGGAGAAAGCTGAAATAAATGCAACTGGCATTAGTCCTGAGCCTACTTCTCTCGACGATGCTCTTGAAAGTGTAATAGAGCGGATGAAAGTGTGTGAGGAGGAGTTGAAAAGAAATCAATCAGAAAATGACGATAAAGAAAAGCAAGACCGTGAAAAAGGGGAAGAGATGAGGAAAAAATCTATGGAAACATTCATGCAAACAAAATCGCGAAAAAAACTTGAAGGGAACGAGGAAAATCAACCTCCAACAAAACGTCGCAGTTCCGGGTCGGACACTCTTGCATTCCTACGTGAAAAAGCGGACGCCGATCGTGAGATTCGAATCCAAGAACTGGAACTACAGCGTCAGGAACTGGCACTGCGTCAAGAGCAACAGACAACATTTTTTCAAGCTATAGCAGTTTTTATGCAGCAGAAAAAGTGAACTAACGTTAGCTGATGTATAAACTTTTGTTACATTATAGTCTTACACAGTTTCTGACAAAAACGATTTTTATTGTGATAAGTGATTATAAAAAGTGTGAAAACTTCACTCCAGGGTAATTACAATTCATCTTGTAGCTTGACGACGTTTTCACACCGTTTATCAGACGAAAAATCTCTATGCGAAATACTCTTCCAAAATTGGCGGGTCAACTTCAAAATACTTTGACGTCAAAGATTTGTACAAGCAAGTGCGGGCATTTGTCAACAAGGCACAAACTGTATACATCTTTCCAACAGCACTAAGCTGTATCTGCAGCTTTTTCTTGAAATCAAGGATAGCAAAGTAATTAATGATTTCTCCAAACACCCATTCAACTGATGTTCGAACTTTGCTCATGGCTTTGTTGAATGCAGTTTGTGCAGGATTAAGTGCAAGCCTATTGTTATATGGTACTTGAAGTTGTACTCGGAGTGGGTATGCCGGATCACCATATATGCACAAGGGTTGTCCATTCGGCCTAACACTGTGCTGCACAAATAGGTTATATAAATTGGACAAAGCTAGCATGGAACTGTCATGTCTGCGACCTTCAACCGGCCCAAACAAATTAGCTATTAGGCCATTTGGTGCAACGACAGACTGAAATTTGATCGCGTGAATGCGCTTGTGGCCATTATACAGGACTCTTTGATCCTTCCCGGGTCGACAAACAGGTATGACTGTTCCATCTACAAAGCCCCAACAGTAGTCTAATGGCGCGCCCTTATCATGGATTGCTCTGGCGTAGAGTTCTAACTGATTTGGCAATAGCCACTGCTGATTAAAAGATGCAAATAAATGGTGATAATTTTCATAAATGCCATCCATTATTGTATTCGATATCATGCATAACTCGGGCACTGGGCGCCCAAACGAAGGAATCAGGTCTGAATAGCGTGAAGGATAAGCAAAGCGCTTTAAGAAAACACAAAAGGATTCAATGCCACTAAAAACAGATCCATTGTAGCAGATTATTTCCTCTGGTATACCCAAAACTTCGGATAAGCGGTAAATATCGTTTCGATAAAATCTGAATTCACTGAGGCACTCTTCATCGCTCATTACATCCAAATCAAACTGGCTGTATTTCCAGAAGGGGAAGTCGGGATTTTTACTGGTGTTTATATCGTACAATAGTCCAAACTCCTCGTCATTTATCCCACCTTGGTTGTAGGCAATCAAAAGCGATTCTCTCGTTGTCCTGAAGAAAGCCATATTTGTTTACAAATGAAAACACTCGGCTTTTTTGACGATCTTAAATTGAATTTGAGGATTGTGCAAGGGCGCGCAGCGCCCGCAGTGCAATACTGATTTTATGAATAAAATCGAAGCCAACGATCTAATACTGGAATGTTGCGCCTTCTCGCTTAAAGTTACAGACATTGTTTCAAATTTTGTGCTTCCTTTGTATAAGGGGGCACAGTCCGAATTACCTGTAGTTGTTGCAAATTCGAGCATTATCCGGGGGTAACAAAGAGATAAGAATTTATTTGAAAGTAAAAGAGATGTATTTCTAAATCTCAAATGTACAGATTACGGGTATCCTCGTCCATATCCGCTACGGCGTTGATAATTCCCGCGGCCTAGAACAAAACTAAAGATTTATTAACGGGTTGGAATGGGTGGGCAGTATTAGATCGTTGGCTTCGATTTTATTCATAAAATCAGTATTGCACTGCGGGCGCTGCGCGCCCTTGCACAATCCTCAATTTTATTTCATAAAATCTCCGCCCGATCTAATACTGGAATGTTGCGCCTTCTGGCTTAAAGCTAGAAGACATTGTTTCAACGACCTGTCTTTAAAGCTCCCCTAAAACAGCTTTCTGAAATGCCATGTCCTGATTATCAGAAATCTGTTTATTGTAAAATCTTTGGAAAGTTGATTCGTTTGACCAATGCGCCCGTTTTAAAATTCCAGGAAGGGATACACCAGTTAAAATGGCCTTAGATGTAGAGGCTGACCTAGTCGAGTGTGCAGTAAACCCAGGGTTAATCCCGGATAAGATCAGAACCTCTTTCACCCATCTGGAAACGGTTGATGTAGTTACAGGATTATGTGGGTTGATATAGCTGAGGAGCAATTGATTACAATCTTTGCGCCATGCCTTAGATCTGTCTAGATATAAATCAATATGGTAGCACACACACAAGCATTTATTTTTAGGAAATGGATAGTATCTAATACTTGGAATACTTTTACCTGGTTTTCTGGTTTTGGTTAATTTTGAAAAGACAAAGGTGTAACTTGACTTATGTTTGGTCAAATAACGGATGTCTAAATTAGTTATTTCTGATACTCTAGAAGCTGCAGATAAAGCCAGTAACATTGTTAATTTCAAAGTTAGCATTTTATCACTAAGTTCTTTCTCTGTTGGAAACTTTGATAAATAATTAAGTACAATTTCCACATCCCAAATGAAATTATGTTTTGGTACAGGTGGATTCTTATTAAATATACCTGTCATAAGGGCCATCACTCTAGGGTGGTTGCCAATCGAAACACTCCCCACAGAATCATGATAGGCAGAGATAGCCGATCTATAACCAGCAATTGTACTATACTGTAAACCTTGATCATATAAATCTGCCAAAAAGTCTAGTACAGAAGTTAAAGGACCTCGAATGGGATCAATTTGTCGTTCAGAACACCAGCCATGCCACTTTCTCCAGGCCGATTCATAATGAGACAATGTACCTGGTCTTTTGGCACCTGAGATAAGAGTTGCAGCTTTTCCTGATATGCCTTCTGTTTCCAGCTGTTTCCGGAAACTGTCCAGACCACTAACTGAAGTGAATGGTTGATCAAGAGAGGATGTAATCCTCCCTGTGGATCCTTTAACAAGTCTATTTGTTTGGGTAGAAGCACAGGGTTTTGAATTGACATTTGTAATAGTAGAGGAAACCACGACTGAGATTGCCAGGCTGGAGTTATCAGCATCAATGTCGCTCTGTCTGTCTGAATCTTTTTTAGCACACGACCGATCACTGCAAATGGTGGAAATGCATATGCCTTCATGTAAGTCCAGGGTACAAGGAACGCATCCCTTCCTTGACTGTAAGGGTCTAGTTTCCATGACCTGTATTGAGGCACTTGATGAGAAATTCGGGAGGCAAATAGATCTATGTTGGGAGTACCCCTTACCTTGCATACTCTTTGAAAAACAGAGGGGTCCAATTTCCATTCGCTTCGATCTTTCACAGACCTGGACTCCAAATCCGCTTCTTTGTTCAAAATGCCTGGGAGGTATTCTGCTGTAATTGTGATCCCCCGCTTCAGAAGGTATTCCCAAATTTCTTTGGCAAGATCGGATAACATCTTGCTGTGAGTACCCCCCATTTTTACTAGGTATGACAGAGCAGTCATATTGTCCATCTGAATATGGATGGCTTTCACCTTTGGATACAGTGGGCAAAAGGTTTCCAATGCAAATTTTGCTGCTCTGAGTTCCAACACATTTATATGGTCCCCTTGTTCCACTACTGACCATGGTCCTCCTGTTTTTTGTCCCTGGCAAGATGCTCCCCATCCCTGTTGAAAGGCATCTGAAGTTATCATCAACTGGGGTGGAATGGAAATCAGTAATTTCCCCTGACTTAATTTGAGGTTTTTTATCCACCAATCTAATTCCATTCTTGCTTCCTGGGACAGTATCAAAGTGGAATGGTAGCTTCCCTTTGCAGCCAATTCCCAAATTTGTTGTCTTTGAAGGCCCCTGTAATATAGAGGCGCTTGCACAATTGCTATTCCTGTTGCTGATAACTTCCCTATAACCTGGGTCAGCTCCCTTATTGAAACTGCAGATTGGTCCAGTAAAGATTGACACTGTTTTACAATTTTCATTCTCTTTTCTTGAGGAATAGATATAGTCATTTCCTGTGAATTTATATCCACTCCCAGAAATTGAATAATTTGGGTTGGTTCGAAAATTGACTTCTGTATGTTGATTAGGAATCCTAGATTTTGTAATAGATAGATAACACTGTCCCTGGCTATCTGCAGGTCCTCTTTGCACGAAGCTATCATTAGTAAATCATCCAGATATATTATCACACAAATATTTAGCCTCCTTAAAAGTGCAATTGGCACCTTCATCAATTTTGTGAAAACCCTTGGAGCTGAGGCAAGACCAAAACACAGGCAAAGAAATTGGTAAAGTTGCCCTTTCCACTTGAACCTTACATGTTTTTGGGACTTCTGGGCTAGAGGAACACAAAAATATGCATCCTTTAGATCTATCTTGCACATGTAGTCCCCATGTTTTAGCATTTCCTTCAGTAAAAACAGTCCCTCCATTTTGAAATGATGGTAAGGAATGTACTTGTTCAATTTTTTCAGGTTTATTACAGGGCAGTACCCTGAATCCTTCTTTGGAACAAGAAAAATCGAGCTCAAAAACTCCCTTTGGCATGGTGCAACTGGTTCTATGGCTTTCTTCTGAAGCATTCCTTGAATCTCTTGATCTACAAGTTTCGACTCTTCCATAGACATTTGAAGAGGTGGAGGAGGAGCAGGTTGGGCAGGTTTCTCCAGAAATGGAATCTCGTACCCCCGGACATAATTTAGGATCTCCTGGTCGCCTGTTAACTTTTTCCAATTCTTTTGATAGTGCTGAATCCTCCCTGCAGGAGGCAAGTCCAGCCTCAACTCCATAATCAGGCTTTTTATTACAGGATGTACTCTGGGAAATTGTTGAAGGCTTAGTAATTGCACTTTTACAGTGGGTATCAAGTAATGAGTAATTCTTACCTTTTCTAAAGAACACTGGTCTTTGCCCTCTGCCTCGGTGTGTTTCATGCGACAGAGGGCTTCTCTGAAAGGGCTGGCTGTATGATGCCCGACGTGGTAGTTGGTTGGAATTGTTGGTATTCCCACCTCGTTGAAGCCCAGAAAATAATGATTTTGATTTTTGTTTTGCAGTTGAAGTTTTTGAGAATCTCTCTTCAAACTTTTCCCCAAACAGAACATCTGAGGGTGCAACGAATAAATTGTCAGACTCTTTCATAATGTCTTTCACCTTCGGTTTATTATCAATTAGTGTGCTCAAAACATTATTTCGGCGATGATATGTTGTTGCATTAATAGCTTGACCAGTCAACATAATTGCTTGTTCAATGAGACATAGTTCATGTTTTCAATTTGTTCACCTTCTGTATTCTCAACACTTTCCAGGAACATCTTTTTTTCTTGTTCCATCTCATGCCACAGTTTTGTCAACGGGCCATAGATGTGATGTATTTTTTCTTGAATTGTCTTTAAGACCTTTTCTTGGTGTAAGGCAAGAGTTTTGTGGTTTTCCAGTAAAAGCTCTTTTATATATTCATCTAAGTCCTGTGGACCTTGGATGTTCGTGGGAACAGGGTTTAAATCTAGTATTTTATCTTTTAATTCCTTTTCTGCCAAATGTTTTGTTGCATATTTATTCACATAATCAGCCATATCTGTTGTTAGTTGCCATGAGTTATCATGGTCTTCGCACAGCTCGAATCGCTTGGCTTTCGAGGCTGGAGCTGATAACGGTTCTGATTCACTGGCACTACGTTTGTTACCACTGGACTGAATCTCAGTGATGGCAATGTCTACGCTGGTATCCTGCACCTGTGGTGTAACAGGATTTTGGGTGGTGGTACTGGCTGTGTCAGTCATAGTTGACGTTGAAGTTTGCCTATGAAAAATACGTGAAAACATTATCGGTTCTCTGAAAGAACTGATAAAAAAGTCGACAAATCAAGTCTGTAACTTGATTAGTTAGTCTGAGACCAATTTAGAAGGTAAATATGTTTGATTGCTTAGATAAACGTTGATATAATCCTTAAGGTAATTCGGAGTTTACTTACATGGCGTCCATCTTGTTTGCGAGAATTTGCACGAACAGGTCGTTGAAACAATGTCTTCTAGCTTTAAGCCAGAAGGCGCAACATTCCAGTATTAGATCGGGCGGAGATTTTATGAAATAAAATTGAAAACGGCAACAAAGAAGACGGGATTACAATGACGTAATGTCTGAAAAAATGTTTCCCGTTGTAGACAACCACCCGTCGTTTTTTCTTAAGGTCCCTATTATAGTTTTAGACCGTCAGGAAACCAGGAAAAGCTAAAATTTGACTAATATCACTCGAAATTTCCGTCCGACAAAAAGTGAATAAATCAAAAGGAACTTCAAATACAAGTTACTTCAAGTTGTAAATTTACTCAAAGAAACAATATCCCTGAAATCATTGCTGACATTAATCAGTATCCATTCTTCATCTTTACATTGTATGTATTCCCCCAAACACAAAGCAGTGATTTTCGTCAGGTATATTGGATAATTCATGACCACAAATGACAACATCTTCGCCATTAGAATACCATTACGTGAATTCGAATTAAACCAAATTTGAATTTTGAATTCGAAGCAATAACTTGGTTGAATGATTATTTGAAATTGGATAAAACATGCAAATAGCATGAGAAATTTATTGAATTCAAAATTGGTTCTAGGACAATCCTCCCCTGAAAGATTGCCACCCCATATCCAGGGAGCAATTCTCCAGGAGGGGGATTATCATGATACCTAAATTAAGTAAGTTGGTAAGAGTTTAGGAGAAAGAAATAAGAACTTTTTTGATGTTCTGGAGGTGGTTGGAGGTGTAGAATTTTTTCGTCGATTTTTGTCGGACGGAATCATTCAAAATAAATTGCAATTCGGTATTTCAAGTTAAAATGATAATCTTTCTTATATACATCGATACTTTAGAAACATAAACATTTGGTAGTTGTCCTTTTTTTTCTATGAAGAACTTTTTTGATTCGACTTTATTGTCGGACGGAAAAAAAATAGGGAGCACTGACTAAACGATTTTTTGAACCATAATTCTTTTCGGGAAGGTTTCATGCCTTACTTTTCCAATTAAGTTGTTTTATAAGCTTTGAATTGTCATAAAACAATAGCTTAGCAAAATCTTTTAAAGATCTATAAACTTAAATAGAAACAAGAGGCCTTAGGCCTTAAGGTCAGCGCGAACTGTATGCTCAAAAATCTAAAGGTCATAATGACTTTACAAACTAAATGACCAGCATTCTAAAATAGTTTGATTAGTATCTGGGTACGCCCGTATTCGGTTGGTGAACATGCCAATTGAAAATGTAAATCCATTCGCCCAAAACAGATATATTAAAAACCTCTCGTGATAAAAAGGGGCCCTGACATTGCGTACAGATCACTACCTCTGACTTAACATCCTATCTACATATGTCTCATCGAGACCAAAAACGCAAAGTTCTATGAGCCGAATAACGTACTACATCAGTATTTTTTTCTAACGGAAGTCGCTAAATCTCAAGGCAAACGTTATAAAAGAAAACTTTGCATTTCCACAAAATCCTTTTCTTCATTAGTTAAAAAGTTTCTATGACAGCATATAAACTAAATACGGCAATACAATACGCATCAACAGAAATCATATGGGCATTACAATTACAACAACTTCGTTTACTTTATTCGGTTTTATTTTTAATTTTTATTTAAAATTCTCTTCGGAATAAAAACAATTGTTCCCCACTTTCTACTTTCAACTGACGTCATGGATGACTTCATTTTTAAAGAGAAGTAAGCAACTTCAGATATGGGTTCTAATACTTTGTTTGATCTGATCTATTTTTGATACTCTTTGGAATGGTATAAGATTTTTTGCACTTTCATTTTTTTTCATTTTTCAGCATGTCCAAAACCATGACACGTGTCGTCAACCGTGTCACGTGACAAATAGGACCTAATTAAGTAGGTATCAGGTGGAAATCGAAATCTGACCATCCAAGGACCAAATATCAATATAATTAATTGATCAGTTTGTTATCAAAATATCCGTGTCTATGACTCTTTTGTGGTCGCCGTCCTAATTTTCCAGTAAAAACAAAATTGACTTGACGGGTTCGAACATTTACCTCTCGAAAAATCATTAGGTATATATAAACGAAAACGCAATATACCAATGTTCTATTATGCCTACTCATACCGAGACAGTAATTCATAAATAATAGATATTTTTTAAAAAACAAACCTCGGTTATTTTTATAAGAAACTGCACTTTTTTAAAAGAAACTTTATTGACTAAGAAAAGTTTCATCTTATGATTTGACCAAAATTGACGAGGGAATTCGGTGTTTTTCTTGAAATATCAAGAAATTTTAGATCTCTGTGGGGAAACAAGCCGTACGTAGTAACAGGATTTTTTATAATATATGATTCTTGGATAATTATCATAAAAAGTAACTTTACTTTTCAATTTCAAACCCGTATTTTCTGATCTGGTTTTGCGGTATGGAGGCTTTCAACAACCTTTTTGTTCATTCAAAATTTCAAGCTACATAAAATTGAAGTGTTTAACAGTACTAGAACAAAATAAATAATTCAGTAAAAATCACCTAGTATTCCCTTAAGGTATGTAAGCTAACATCTTATCTTTAATACATAATGTTTTGAAGAAAAAGAAAACATAAATCTATTATGCAACTTGCCTGACTTTTTCTTCCTCCTAAATTTTTATCCCATCCAGTTAGGATACGTGGTTGCTAATGTCTTGATTCAATACACTTCAACATAGGTTTATACTGTTGTTACATATTTGCATCTGTAAAACTGATCGGAAAAACATAATAAAAACCTATTTGAACCAATTTTATTTTTTCGTGTCAGCGAGACCTTTTTTATAACAGAGTCTCCTCCTACTAATACTACTGCTACTACATCGTTGCCGATGTCGTTTCGGCCAAATTTGGACTTTCACTTGACCAATTTTCATAAAAATTTGCACAAAGCACAATAAGGTGCTGATTTTGAATTTCACAATTATGTTGACAGGTTTGACTAAAATTGGGCAATTTAGGCCAAATTTGCAAAGTTCTTCAATTTTCATGAAATTTTGCACGGAACACATTTGAAAGGTGCAGATTTCGAAATTGACGGTCATTTTGTCAGATTTGACCAAAAATAGGTAATTCGGGCCAAATTTGGACTAAATGTCGAAAGTTTTTCAATTTCATGAAATTTTGCATAGATTACACTTGTGAATCGTGCTGATTTCAAACTTGACAGTGATTTTGTCAGGTTTGACTAAAATTGGACAATTTGACCCGAATTTGGACCAAAATTCGAAAGTCCTGCACCATTCATAAAACTCTGTGCAAAGCACAAATAATGGAAGATGTTGATTTTGAATTTGCCAGTCATCTTGTTAGATTTGACCATAATTTGGCGATTCGGCAATGTTGTATTTTTGAGACTAGATATATGTATCGTTGTGTTACGTCCTGAAGACTTGAAGGCTTCTTGTTACTAATGAAATCAGTTACCTGACTGAAGATGGACATTTGTCCGAAACCAGAGCTCCGTTGGGTGGATGCGGATATCGTAGTTAACAAGTACACAAACATTCACACATTGGTTTCAGTTACTGATAAAATACTTGAGAGTGTTCACACGTGGCGATTGCGTCGATTAATTTCTTTTTTAATCATCGTATCATCGTAATCACTAAGTCTGAACCAGGCTTAACAGATTTACAAAATAATTGGTCATCTTAACCACGTTATTCCACACTGAAGTAGATAACAAAATTAAGCCCGGATCTATTATATTTTCAACAGCCAACATTTCTAGTGAATAGAGCTTTCCCGATTTTCTGTTTAAACACCGTGTTAATGCCTTGCTATCAAGTTTCGCCTCGTTTCTATGCAATCTATTGTTTCATTTATATTTCTAGTAATATTGACTTATTATTTCCATTGCACAGTGGGATAACTAGCATGTAGCTTTAGCTAAAAATGCTCCCGCGCTCAAGCATTCCAATGTGTACACACAGCAAGCTATACATTGCAAGCTATACAACGGAAACAAAAACAAATTTTTGTCCGAAAACAAATGTTTTGGTTTATTGTTAGCCTGGTAAGTGGCATACTTATAGGCTTAAATATTTCGACAAAGCCAGCTTTTTAGGAAGCTTCAAAGCTGCTCAACACTCATTGAAAATCGTTTTAGAACTGTCTCGCATTATTATCACGAGACGAATAGCATTGAGGCTCCAGTCATAACACTTGTAACTTTTAATGCATCGAAACAGGCATAAAATAACCCCCTTCATTCAAAGAGTTGACATGATGGCATCAGTTGAACTTTAGGACAAAATCGATAAATGAAAAACTATTTAATCGGCCAACGGTCATTTAAAGAACAAGCAATGTTTTATGGCATCATTTCTATTCTTTTGAAGAGAACAAGGGTGAAGGGAGATCAAAAAATTCAGATGAATGTTTTTGCAAATCTTTGCACAGTAACAAATATATACATTTAAACTTTTGATAACATTGTATAAACACAATAAAAACAAGAAGAATTGTGAGCATGATCATTTCGAAATGGGAGATCAGATTTGAAAACTCCTTGACGGATGGTGTTCACGGTTTTTCACTTACATTGGAAATGAGTTAAACTTTCTTTAGGATAACTTTTCCAATTAAAAGAACAATTAATTGTTCATATGAAACAATGGTTAAAAGTTTTACAATGCAACAAATATTTTAATGAGTAGTGTAACCATGTGGCATAGTGTAGCGGTGGCAGTATTTCAAAACCAACTTGGAATATGCTAGATCTAAACTTAAACAGATGAAAATCTACACAAAACTTTGTTACTTTTTGTTATCTCTTAGACCTAAGTCTGCTAATATACCTTTCAGAAAGTGTAAATAAGGCTTAACAAGTAATATCAGAAAGTATTTGCTACAAACAAAAGAAATGTGTGAACTGAAACCATGGATACGTATTTTATAATCAAATACGTATTTTATAATCAAATACGTATTTTGTAATCAAAATAAGATTTCTTAAAGAAATTCTGTAAGAGTCAAAAGAAAAAAACAAACTTTTTCAAACATCAAAAAAAAAAAAAATTAAAGCGAAAAATCCATTAGAAATCTGCGTTTTAAACTTTGATTCAAAACAAAAAGTAGCCAATGTTTATAAAAAAACAACAAAAAAATTTAAAAAGCTTTTATTGATCATGATCACACACTAGTAGGACTAGGTTTGGCGAGGACGGTTAAAGTAGAAAAACACGAAGAACGACAATTTGTAACATAGCTTTCTTGCATACACAGAAATCCAATTAAAATCTTTTTAAGGCAAGATCCGCTAAAAATCAGTGCGTTGAACAAAGTTTATTGCATGAAATATTTAGAGCTAAAACATATATACAAAAAAAAATTGTATGGTTGGCAAAATTTCAGATTTCAAGCTGTGCTTCAAAATCCTTGTTGTTCACTTCACTAAACCAACACAAAAGTAATATGAAAAATGTCTAAGCAATGTTAGCATATGAACTTCCTAAATAACATAGTATAATATAATAATAAATCAGGATAGAGATACGGAAAAACATTGTCTCCCACTTACAGTACCATGCTTTGAAACGAGAAAAAAGCAAAGTCAGCTAATAATTGTATACCACCGTGTAACGTCAACACGGAAAGTTGGGGGAGGATGATGATGATTAAGATGAAGAACAAAATCGGAAACTGACTTTCGCCTATCTTGTGAAACTACTATGCCTCCTCGCTCGCTTACGCTCGCTGCGCGGGCAATTAAAAATAGGGATTCACTGTACAATTTTTTTTATCCCAGAATAACTTCTAGTACTAGCTCTAGTACATTGTATTGATATGTCTACAAGTGAATCAAACAGTATAAAATATGGGAAGTATATATAATTGGATCAACACTGTCACATTTGTTTTTACAAATAGTCATCACAAACATAATGTCTTTGAACAACGTCGTTACAATGAGCACATTTCATTACCATTCGGATGTAAGTTATGACGCCGTTCTCAATCATGCTATCGCGCTAATAATTAGAATGGTTACTAACAGAATTTTATGAAGACGCTGATTGCTACATGCGAATTGGGAAATATTCTCGTTCGTTGGTTGGCAACTTGAACGAAACGCCCTAATTCTTTGACAAGATACCGGAATGAGTATTTGTAAAACAACAGACTGTATCGTACGACTCCAAAACAACGAAGAAAAAAAACATGATATTAGCAGCCACCGATGATGTAATGCCTCCAGCTGAAAAATCTAAGAAAATGCATGGATGGATGAAGAACAGTTTGAGTCGAAGAGATTTGTGGAAGGAATGTCACAGAATAACTTTGGTTTTGAGAATTCTTTACTGACATTTGATGTTTTCTCTATACACAACAAACGATGAAGTTAGTACAAAGCTTATTGAAAACATTGAAAACAAACGAGATATTCTAATGATTCCTCGTGAATGTACTTCTAAATGACAACCGATGGATGTCTGCCAAACCGTTCAAGGCAACATTGTGAAAATGCTGGGTCGCGTACGTTTTGATAGCTATTGCAAAGATAGGGTTTAATTGATGATGACTTGTGGACACTAGTCGAAACGTTTTTATAAATTTTATCAAAATTCAACATTCAAGCTTCTGTCCTTTATATTTATTTTAAAACTGATTGCCTGTTCCAATACTTTTAATATTGCAAAGATGCCAACTACAGAAGACAAAGATGTTGAACTTCCAGTAGCAAGTTACCAAGGTATGGTAGATTGGAAGATGCATACAATTATATATCAAAGGATAAAGATATGATTCGTCGATCGTTTGACGTTTGTGAAAAACTAAGGATAGTTAGCCTGGATGAACCTAAAAAATATAATTTTTGAAGACTATAAAGAGTGTTTCCTCTTATAGCTCATCTTTTTGTCATAATTATGAAATATAAAAATTTATAAAAATTAGCTGGATATTTCCTTCAAAACTACGATGATATTTTTTGGAATCCAATATTTTGAAACACACTGTATAGTATATTTCCGTGCAATTTATACAATTACTGAAAACGTTATTTGAAAAAACAAAAGAGCAATTTAGATGGTGTGAAAATGATAAAAGGAAAATTTAATAATACATCCTGTTAGCTTGATTGATCACCTCAGAAGGACTTATCCACAAACTTTCAGTGTCTATTGCTCAACAATTATTTGTCAAAGTATTGCGAAATTTACATTGCAAGATAGGCCTTTTTCATTACTTTCTATTGAAAGGATAAGTTTTTTTGAGACTGTATTTCATTCGTTCGCCAGTTGAGTTTGGATTAAACGAGGCTTTTTTCGTTTATTTTTCTCTTGACGCGCAATATCATTACTCACATACGTTATACCTGTATGTGATTGTTTTGTATACAAAGAGTTACAAAGGAAAAGACACAAGAGGATAAGATGTTATGAAATATTTTTTTTAAGATAAACAAACATTGGATGCAGATTATATTCATCATTAAGATAGACTTCCAGTACCAGCCTTGTGTTTTTCCTTTTTTCGATGGGTTTCAATACTGTACACCATTATTTCTTCAGTCAGCTGTTATTTGACACGCATTCAACAAACGTTTAATGCTACACACAACTCCTCGTCAGAATTCAATTTCTGAAGAAAAATGTATAGTTTCTTGTTTCTGTCTCCACGACATATTCATTTTATGGTAGCTATGGAAACGCTTGATTCTGACGCATTCATACACTTCAAGCAGAGTACAAATAGCTATACTAAACGATAAAATTGTCTGTGATAAAGATAATCAGTCATATCTAAATTGCAACCCTATTATATCAACCTATCAGACTTCCCAGTAAATACAGTTGACTCTGGTTATCTCTAGACCTTCGCGCTATCTATCCTACCTATCTCGGACAAAAACCTTGGTCTGCCGTCAGCATTTACTGGTCTTTATTATTATTACGAATGTTTACCCAGGATAGCCTCTTCAGTTCCTTAAGGTACTGTTATCAATGAGGGTCCTGTTAAGGAGGTCCTAGAGCATTTAAATCCCCTATTTGGGCTACGGAAGCTGTAATGACAGAAACCGCTCAACTAGACAACCATCCTAGACATCACTCCTACTCACTTTCTGAGTGTTGAGCAGAGAAGAGTGATTCACACTGTTATAGTCGCTGGGTTGATTCGGTCGGAGATTGAACCCACGACCTCCAGAACAGTAAGTGAGCACTCTACCATAAAGGTGAAAGCAATATCAGAAAGTTCAGATACCCTGCTTCACTTTGAATTTGTCAATTAGGAGTGATCACAATCAGCTTACTGCGAATTTATTTTTTGTTGAAAATTTTTTAG
The DNA here is from genome assembly GCA_027922465.2 of Turritopsis dohrnii. Classification (NCBI taxonomy): domain Eukaryota; kingdom Metazoa; phylum Cnidaria; class Hydrozoa; order Anthoathecata; family Oceaniidae; genus Turritopsis; species Turritopsis dohrnii. The sequence goes on along the minus strand of BQMF02000049.1, from coordinate 1,111,058 downwards.
TATTCTCTAGAAGTGTTCCGAACTGACACTTCATCGAAGATAGATCCTAAACAAAGATATTATTCAACCAGAAAATTTTCTTATAGGTTTGAAAATTTTAATTCGCAACTAGTTATAAGCAGCAAATCAAGTGATGGAAATTGTCGATTACACGACAGAAAAGTCCATTGAATATTGATATCTGTTATGATATGTTAAGAGGACAGGTGTAACGTCATTTAACAACATAAATAACACATTATCGTGATGCAATAGAAATGAAGATTTAACACAAATGTTCAATATTTCTCCCCTCTCATATTTTGCAAGTAAACTTCTGCGTTGCAAACAGTTGATGCAAGCAACTCTTCCACGTTTCCTCTTTAGTCTATGAATAACCATGTTGCAGCATTTCTTTTGCTTGTCTCAAGACAATCCAATTTATTTTCAATGATGATTTCCACGTTCTTGAAACTAAAATCATTGGTCACACTTACCACACTTACTGTTCAGCCAGCTTTCATAGCATCATGGATTTCTTGCACTTCCTTGTAACTTTGAATCTCATACAGTGGTATGAAGTTATTCAACACAAACCCCGCTGTTATCGTCTTCCCAGCTAAAATGTACCTCGTGTTTGCCGCTTTCACGAAACAGTCACATGTTAAAGCCACATGAACTCGAACGTACTTGTGTGAAGGGAATTGGATACTCTGACGATGGAGTGACAAAACTGTAGTAAACACCCCAGATGGAGTTTTTTGGACCAATAAAACTAAAATGTAATAAAGACGACACAAAACTTTATAGAGTATGCATAGTTGTGCGTACCCTACAATGAAGAGTAAATTTAACGAAATAGTGTGTATATGTCTATATAAATGCACTCCTTCTCAGTGATCTTTCAACAACAAAGACGATCATACTTTATACTAAACGTATCATCTGCTTTTGTTTTTCACCTATTTCGCATCCAGTGTAAAACTTGTAACTGCATATCGAGCTCAAAAATTAGTTTGAGATCTTTCATGTTAGTTCAAGATTCTCACAATATTTGTTTGAACAATGCGTTTTGGCCATGATGAAGAGTGTTTTTATTGAAGTAGGTATATGTCTTTAGAAACGCACTCCTTCGAAGTGATTTTTCAAGAAATTTGCTTTCTGGGTTGAAGCAGTTGTTTTGATAATTTCGATGTTACTATAAACTACATAAAAACAAGGCTGAATGTGCTAACTTGGTTGTAACGCTGTGTCTAAACAGAAATTCGCGAAAACGGAACACTTAAATTACCTCAAAACAACAGTATTTCTTTATATAAATAACGATGCTTATCGATAAATGATCGTGTTTAATCGCAAGGGGACTATTGCGTTCCTTATATCCTTTACTTAAAACCTAATTTAGGGGGTGTTAATATGAGAAACATTAGCCCGGTTTCAGCCCGGTTAAACGGGGGCCTCGGTTTGTCGAGACAACTTTTTTTCTGTTTATATGATGAAAATGCAGCCCGGCAAACCGGGCCAGATGTGATCCCGTGGTTTCGTTGTCTTAGCTTTGTCTTAGTGGGTAGAAATTCAAAATGACACACATAGAACATATCTTATATAAATGCCATTAAACTTTGTTTCCCTTTTTTCTATCCGCCATCTTGAAAATTAAGAAAACCAAAAAGTGTAGTATGCGCATATTATGTAAAATTCGCCCGTTTTTCTGGGCTGAATGATAAAATGTGTTAAATCTCAGCCAGGTAAAACCAGATCTCAGCTGTGATGAGCCGATTTTTTCTCATATAAACGCACTTTTATTTCTAAGTGAAAGTCACGAGTCAGCCCAGATCTCAGTAAACCGAGCCCCTCGGTTAAGCGGGCTGAAACCGGGCTGATATTTCTCATATAAATACACCCTAAGAAGTTTGCATGAAGAATGGAACCAGTTTGTGGTATAGAGAAAAAAAAGTCTTATTCCATCATACAACTAAATGGCTATGTGAAGTCTCATTCCATCATACAACTAAATGGGTGTGTGAAGTCTCATTCCATCATACAACTAAATGGGTGTGTGAAGTCCCATTCCACCATACAACTAAATGGGTGTGTGAAGTCTCATTCCATCATACAACTAAATTGGTGTGTGAAGTCTCATTCCATCATACAACTAAATTGGTGTGTGAAGTCTCATTCCACCATACAACTAAATGGGTGTGTGAAGTCTCATTCCACCATACAACTAAATGGGTGTGTGAAGTCCCATTCCATCATACAACTAAATGGGTGTGTGAAGTCCCATTCCACCATACAACTAAATGGGTGTGTGAAGTCCCATTCCACCATACAACTAAATGGGTGTGTGAAGTCCCATTCCACCATACAACTAAATTGGTGTGTGAAGTCTCATTCCATCATACAACTAAATGGGTGTGTGAACTCCCATTCCATCATACAACTAAATGGGTGTGTGAAGTCCCATTCCATCATACAACTAAATGGGTGTGTGAAGTCCCATTCCACCATACAACTAAATGGGTGTGTGAAGTCCCATTCCACCATACAACTAAATGGGTGTGTGAAGTCTCATTCCACCATACAACTAAATGGGTGTGTGAAGTCTCATTCCACCATACAACTAAATGGGTGTGTGAAGTCCCATTCCATCATACAACTAAATGGGTGTGTGAAGTCTCATTCCACCATACAACTAAATGGGTGTGTGAAGTCTCATTCCATCATACAACTAAATGGGTGTGTGAAGTCCCATTCCATCATACAACTAAATGGGTGTGTGAAGTCCCATTCCATCATACAACTAAATGGGTGTGTGAAGTCCCATTCCACCATACAACTAAATTGGTGTGTGAAGTCTCATTCCATCATACAACTAAATTGGTGTGTGAAGTCTCATTCCATCATACAACTAAATGGCTATGTGAATGTTTTGCCGTCCTACTGAGGTTGTTACCGTTGCTAAAAGTAAAATCATCAAACTAAGACTTGCTAGAAACTAGTAGTTGACTGACCGCTAGAAAGACGTATAGCATTGCTTTAACTTGCCCTAGGTCCAATGTGCAGTCAGTCGATGTCTCTTAATGGGCTGATGCTCTCCTTTTAAGGCGTGGAGTGGAGTATCTGACTGCGACATGACTGCGACTCGACCACACGCGTCGTAGCAGCCGCACTCTGACCCAGTGTTCAAATTTGTTGAAAACCAATGTAAAGGAATTCATTTCTATAGAAATATACACACTACTTCAATAAAAATGCTCTTCATCGCAGTGGCAATTTTGCTCACTAGGAAGGTATTAACAATACAACCATCGCTGTATACTGCAGTTGACTCTTGTTACCTGGAACATGCGATACATCAAACTTCACACTATCTCAAAAAAACGATGGTCCCGTCAGGATTTACAGCCCGCTGTAAATCTTGCTATCTCTAGATAGAAGTCTTGAAGTCGCGTTATCTCAAACCTTTTGTTTGTCCATTGGCAGTTCGAGATATATAACTCGACTTGACTGTATATAAATTTAAGAATAGAGCATAGAAAATACTGAATGTATACCTTACCGAAATCATAGTTTTGAATATTGTCTCGAAACTGTTGTCTTTTCGTCTTTCGTGTATTGCTATCCTGCTTCAAACGACAGAAGATACAAGACCCAAAGTAATCTAAAGATAAAGAAACTAACATGTAGGCAATTTATAGTGAAGATAATTATGATGATATGATCACGAGCATCACAAAGGTGTTTTTATCTCTAACATATCGTGTGTACCTTATCCCATTTATGATACCTTAATATTGCTTTGTTGGGTGTACACAGACATTACACGGACATTTCTCACAAGTAAAACAAAAACTAACAAGTAAATTTATTTCGACTGTCGAGTCCTGCCAAGCACCCAAAAAATTCCTTTCGTAAGAAACATGGCATTCGTCGTGGAATATTCTGTGAAATGCAAAATATTCTATTCTGTGAAATACAAAATATTTTTTATTTATGCAAACATACTTATATGTAAGAAACTCGATCCATCGTATAAGACAGGTGTGGTCAACCTCTTGTCATCCTTCACTTCCGGTTTCAGTTCTCCATTGTTTTCGTCAACAAGAACGATTAATCCCATCTCTTCCATGGTTTCATCGATGGATGATTCTGTCGTTTTAAAATGTGTCGGCGTCGTAGTCGTGAATGTGTCAAAGGTGTCATTTTCTGCACTACCAGATAGTCCACTGCCTACTGCGATATCGTCACCACTGCCTCTGCCGTACGTCGTTCCATAATCATCGTCGTCGTCACCTTCGTCATCTTCGTCTTCACTGCCAAGAACGATATATCCATCAGTGTTTGTCGTATGATGTGACCATAATGACGTCTCTTTTTCAGATGCAGGTTCATCTACATTTGAAACCTTGGTCACACCGACTGAACTGTTGTGTATCTGTATTCCATCGTTATTGATACTAAGCATGTACGTGTCTAGTTGTTCACGCATTTCGTCGAATTTCTTTGAGTTAAATAGCGTGTGATTTTTTTCGGCTTTAAGGATCTCTTGAAGCAGTGGTTCCAACAACTGGCTAATATTCTTCAACTCTCGGTAGGTCTGACCGAAATGTCCACTTTGTTTATTTTCTTTCGTAAGTGATCTTCTGTGAATAATACGTTTAGTAAAAAGCTTGTTTGTATATTTCAAAGCTTTCTCGTAAATCTTCAAGAAGTTTTCATATGACGTGTCGTTAAGAAATTTAGAAAGTTTTGCAAAATCGATTTTAACTGTAACGAACTGGAGTAAAAGTTGCAAAGACTTTGTCGCGATTGGTACATTGTCGTCCATATTGTTTTCAATTGCTCGGAGCACTGCATCATGGGATATTTTCAAATCTTTCTCTTGCGCAGTCGTACGGTGTATTTCCACATTTTTTAGGATTTTTGGCACCGGTTTATTAGACCAATATGATCTTTTTTTCTTTTGAGCGCCTGTTTGTCCTAAATGTCATAAAATGTAGCTTAAGTGTGGTGAACGTTTGGTTCAAGCAAATGCCACTAGCCTGTGTTTGAACCCAGGTTAAGCTCTCTTTAAAAAATTATTCCGGAATTTTCCAGTTTGTGAATTCAATCTTTTGAAACTTGCCAAAAATAGTTTACGTCAGAAAAAGATTTTGCCAAAAAGTAGAGCTTTCCTTAATACAACAAAAGAGTTAGTTGATAGTGATAATTAAACAAACAAGGCTTGAAATAACATTATCTTACATGGAAACTGTTTTTGAAATACAAGATACAAGGGCACATAGATAATAATACTTCTACCATCATCATTATGGCTTAAATACAAAACGTTGCTACCTACCACTCTTTGTTGGATGAACGTCATGTAAATATCGGCTTAGAACGACGACTGTCAAAACGATTAGTGTTGTCAACAGGCCATGCCATATTTTATACATTCTCCCTAAACGTAAAGCAGCTATCAAAAAGTCATCCCAACATCACCTAGCCTCTAAGTTCTATAAAATGTCGCACTAGCAAAAGTGATGAGTCATTTCTGTTGAATCGAAAACAATGTAGGAAATAAAATTATCTGAGTTTCTTTTTACAATAAACTTGAATATTTTCCTTATATGAAACAAGACGCGTTGTTGAATATTCATAAAATTCGATAGAGCCTATGAAACCTCTACAATGGAGAGCACAATAGAATGATAATAATAAGAAGGAGGGACATACGGCTTATTTTGATGAATTTTATAGTCAACTTACCTTGAAGTCTCGGAAAAGAGACAAAAAATAAACAACAATGATGGAAATGAGGCTCTACAATCATTTGGTCACAAAATTCAATTTGTGTTTGAAAAATTAAAACTAAGAATAGTTCATCTCTTTATTGTCTGCGCGGTAAAATCGGTAAAATCATTGTTATTTTAACCTGGAATAACAAGAAAAACAACTACCCCCAATGGGCAAATTTGTTGAGGAAAAAACACTGCGATGGAGTGCACTTCTATCGAAATATATACACTATTGCAATAAAATTACTCTTCATCACAGTAACCTTTTGAAGATTTTGCCCACTGGGCCAACAACCAGACGGTTTGCTTCGGCTGTTTTTATACTCTAAGCTGAATATTGAAACCAATGTAAAATTTGAAACTTCTAGATCATTTGCGAAATTTAGTTAACAGGGGTTTACAAAAGTCAGACACATATTTGCAAGCATAATTATCGTGGGTTCCACTTACTACGTTAAATTGAATAAACGTAATTTAAAAAAACGCCAGAGATGAGTAACCAGACTTGGTGCCTTCTAATGTAACCGTTCATGAACAACAGGAAGACGAAGTTCACAAAATCATTTAATCCGAAAGTTTGATGGCTTCCTTCATGTGTTTTATGTTTACATGAACCCAATGTGTTTGTGCATACGGATACGCAGTTTTTTTAACTTTTACCTTACCTAAGCGTAAAAACCAAATTGAAGGAATACTATAAAAGACTTTCTTTTCCTCATTAATATTTGCCAAGATGATAGCAACACAATTATTCTAAAATAGAAATCGTAGGCAACTATCTCTGCAATAATATCTTCATTCCCATCGTTACTACTTTCCTAAACCTCCCTCTTTTGCAGCTTGACTGCCAAACAACCTGTTCACCAGCCCTCATGCCCATTTCTTCGAAATACAATCACTTAGAAATTTTAATTTATTCTCATCGTCTCCTAACACAAAAAAAACTATAAGAAAGCAGATCAACATCGGTGACAACCTCGTTCCCAACCTCCATCGTGTGTTTGAGATATGAAGTAATGATTGTGATCACAATTCAAGTCAAAGGTCAATTGACCAGTGGGAAAATTTACTGGATAATCACTGTGAATGAGTGCATTTCCATAGAAATATACACATTATTCCAATAAAAATACTCTTCATCGCAGTGGGTTTTTGACGATTTTGCCCTCCACGTTTAACTTTAGGTTTGACAAAATCCGATCAGTACTAGCTTGTGGTTAAAACTCGTTTTGTTTCTCAGTAGATTAAATGAGTAAATTATTGCGCAATGCCAATCGAGACTTTCAGCCAAAGGATAGAACTGTCACGTGATCTAAAACAAACACAACCTCAGTGTCAAAAAACTGAACACTTTCTGGGGACGAAGTTGCTAAGCAAGTGACATGCTGGCTAAGCGTCAAAACGATTACAGCCGCCTATGGAATTCATGTAAGGTTTTTAATCTCCTTCAATCTTATAGACTGCCCAGAACAAAACATTGTTTTTCAATGTTTAAATCCTCATGGAAGATCTCTCAAATACACCCGCATTATTTAAACAAAAACAAAAAATCACCGACAAGCAATGACTGTAATTAACGCTGTTTAATTTTGAAGCAGCTTTGGTTTCCGTGGTTTAACTTCCCAAAGGGGTAAACGAAAAGAGCATTAGGGCCTCAGTGGGCAAATTTGTCGAGAATTTTCATTGAAAAAGTGTATTTATTTCAATAGAAGTGCACTCTGTCGCTGTGAATTTTTAACAAATGTGTCGGTTGGGAGTCGTTTTTATTTAGTAAATCTCACCATAGTTTCACCATGATTGCTCTATTTCATGTTGCATGTGCTACATAATAGAAATACATTGTGATGTAGATAATGCTCTGAGCGAAAACCATACCTAAGCTACTGGTTCGCCTTTTTTTGTGTAGTGTGAACCAAGCTTTAAAGAAAGCAAAAACAAACAAAAACAAAATGAATTTATTTACTTAATAATGGATATCATTTTAAAATTTTGTACAATAAATCGAAATAGTGCAAACAAAATAATTCAAAATTTTGATTATTTACCTTTAATGTTTTTCTCCTTCGCAAAATCAATGTCGGTTGGAATAATTAAATAAGGTGACATCCATCTTGTGAAGCTGATGAGCTCTTTTATGACAGACGTATTCTTCCCAAAGATTAATGATCGCTGAAATCTCCGTCCACACACAAAAGCGATTTGGTGATAATTTTATCGTGATTTTATGAATTTTCAAAAATCAGCTATTTACTTAAATCATCATTGTGAAAATTATTTAGCATAATCTTTTCGGATATACATTCAGAGAGCAATGCCGATGAATCAACATAAACCCACAGGGAAAAACCGTCAAAAAGTCACTGCGACGAAGATCATTTTTACTGAAATTGTGTGTATATTCCTATAGAAATGCACTCCTACGCAGCGATTTTTTTAAACCAATATGCCCGCTGGGAACCTATTTCGTGTGTTTTTGTGTAAACAAGGTATTACATTTGTTTATTTAATGTAATGCGCAGGATTAGAGTGGGGGTTGGGTTTGGTATAGAATTAGGAGATAAAATATTCTCTCTCATTCTCCTTCTCAGGTGCTGTAAATGCTCATAAAAAAAAAAGACATTCTTCTTATGAACTATAAGAGCAACGATTAGACCATTGGGAAGAACTTCATGCTTGAGTACGTGTTTTGTGAAAGTATTTGTATATTTTTGTAATGTAAGAACAGTTGTAAATGGCTGATGATCGGTAACGTGAAACTGACAGTTCCATATTCTTTTGTCATTCATCTTCAAACATAATATTTTCTTAATTTTCTGATTGAAGAAGTTGAAAGAGATAAATGGAAAAAGAATAAAAAAAAATTATAAGTGCATGTTCAGTATCAGGTGAACTTTAAAAATAACGCGTACAGTATGTCTGCCTCCTGTGAGTAGGTAGTTATAGTCCATGGACTGTCACGAAATTATTAGTAGGGAAAAGTGACGTCGTTTGACGTCGGGGAATAAGGAGGAGAAGGAACTGGATTGGGGACCGTACGTGGTGGATATGGACGGGGGTTGGGGGGATGAAGGTGGGGAAGGGAGTGGGGAAGGGTTTGGGGTGGTTGTTCGTAAGTTGGTGACTTTTCAACCAGTTCGTGGGAGGGAACAGAAGTAAAGATATACAAGTGTTTATGTGGAAAAACAAGAACGCGAATTAGACATAACAGAAAAATTAGAAAGTTTCATTTGAGTACTACTAAAAAAAAACATCAGAAAATCTAATCGAAAAACCGAGTAATATAATAACCACTTTAATTTGACTGTAATTAACAAATTCCTTCCACGAATACCACAGACATAAGGTTTACCAGTACTACAGACCAATAATAATAGGCAAAGAAATCGTTATATCAAGCACGGTTACCACTGAAATACTTGCAACATATCACCAAATACTCGTCCGTTTCAAAGGGTTAACAAAATAAAAACTTCAAAAATGTGCAAATGTGTGCAGGGTTTTAAAACCATTACTCCACGCGTGTTACTACAAGATCTTCTGAGCGATTTGAACGGAGAATTTTAATGAGAGCCGGTGAAGAGATAAGCAGATAAAAAGCAATTTCGAGTTTCCTGATTGATCTTGTTAATTCAGCTCTTCGTCACACTCCTTCGCAGTGGTTACATAAGTTGCCTTTTCTTTTGCGCCGGGTCCTTTGTCTTTCCTACAAAGTCCATATGCGTTAAACATTATTCATCATCCCTCTTTCCATTCAGATGACGTAGTAAGGTCGTTACAATACGAGCGTTGATTATGGATATACTTTGGAATCTCTATAAAGCGGCCACCTCTTTAAGACGGACAGTTTATCTAGGAACGGAGGATTTACAGTCAAACTCTTATGAAAAAATCTTTATAAAGCGGACAATTATAAAGCGGACACTCCATAAAGCGGGCACTTTTTTCAGGCCCCAAATGAACTTTTAGCCTATAATAAATCTCTCTAAGGCGGACACAGATACAAAAACAATTTTTCAAGCAAAATAACTTATATTTTCTGGGAATATTTACTTTTTACAATGTTTTACTCTCTTGTCGATACTATGAATAACTTTTTTCACAGCATCTTCTGCCCACTGAATGGCTTTGGCATGTTCAAGAAATTTGAAAGTTTCTTGGAATATAACATCATATTTCAGCTGATTTCATCAACTGGAATATCCATGTTATTGACTTTTTCTCGACCCATTCTCCATTTGTTTTCGCTAAATATTAATTTTCATATGGAATCTTTATAAAGTGGACACTTTTTTCAATGGTGTCTGCTTTACAGAGATTCCACTGTATCTGGAATTGCAAAGCCATCGTGGATACGAGCTTCAAGGTCAAAAAACGCTCTCCTTTTTGTTACGTACTGAAGTAAATCTTCACCATATTGCATTAATATTTGGTGAAAACACTTATAAAAGTATTTGAACAAATGAGGCTAACACCCTGAGCCTTATCCTAATAACCCAGACACATTTCAAATGCTTTACACGCTAACAGCCTGATGGGAACGATTTGTCATACGAACATATTGACACAGTCACTAGTTTTCACTTAGGGGGCGTGCGCTCACATGGAGAAAAATTAGCCCGGCAAAGTGGGCTGGCTGGGTTGATTTTGTCTTGGGTTTATGTGATTATCATTATATGTTTTTACGTAACAAAAAATATGCCCAAAAGGTGAAAAATCATCCCGGTTAACCGGACTGGAGTGTTCACACGGAAAAAATTTTTGCCGAGATCTCGGTACATAAAAGCGAGATCTCGGCAAACCGGGCTGGTGCATTTCTCATGTGAACACATGTTGAATTTTAAGAGGCTTTCATAGAAAGGTGAGATCTCGGCAACTCGAGCCAGCCCGCTTTGTTGGGCTGGATTTAACCATGCGAACACTCTCTACTACTTAGAGATTCAGTTTAGTGCTGCTTGTAATGCAGAAGGGGGAGGGGGAGGGAATCTATGAAAATGCAGAAGAAGGGGGAGGGGGAGGGAATCTATGAAAATGCAGAAGAAGGGGGAGGGGGAGGGAATCTATGAAAATGCAGAAGGGGGAGGGGGAGGGAATCTATGAAAATGCAGAAGAAGGGGAGGGGGAGGGAGTCTATGAAAATGCAGAAGGGGGAGGGGGAGGGAATCTATGGAAATGCAGAAGGGGGAGGGGGAGGGAATCTATGAAAATGCAGAAGGGGGAGGGGGAGGGAATCTATGAAAATGCAGAAGAAGGGGGAGGGGGAGGGAATCTATGAAAATGCAGAAGGGGGAGGGGGAGGGAATCTATGGAAATGCAGAAGGGGGAGGGGGAGGGAATCTATGAAAATGCAGAAGGGGGAGGGGGAGGGAATCTATGAAAAGGACAGTGAGACATTCGAAAACTGGAAATATATAAGAACAAGGAAGAAGGAACATGCTTTTTCTAAAATAACAGAATTCAAAAATATTTTACAAAAACAATTTGTGTCCGAATCATAAATCGGAATATTAATTGACGGGCGGGTTTATCGGATTATCAATTTCCAATAAATATCAAAAAAAATTTTAGCCCAGGATTAAGTATGGAATAAAGTATGGAACACATACTATGCATACTGAAAAAAAAACATAGAAAGAAAAGGATTTATTTGCAGTGCCGAAATTTTTATTTTTTTTTTAAGTTAAGAAAGATGTATGATGCACTCACAATTGACCGTTCTCATAATTCCATTATCTGCCTTATTCATACAACACAACTGCCACAATGCAATGCTGCAATAACTTGTTTTGAGATTACTTAAAGACCTGTTCAAAACAGCATTATTTGTTAAAAATTCTCTGCGAAGGAGCGCATTTCTATAGAGATATGCACACAATTTCAATAAAAATGCTCTCCGTCACAGTGACTTTTTGACGATTTCGCCCATTGGGTTGTTTTGGGATTACTTTAAGACCTGTTCTAAACAGCTGTAAGAAGAATCAGTTTTGTTTTGAAACTCTGTTCGTTATCCCATTGAAGGATGATTTTGTCGCATTGAATTATGGTTGTTGCAGAATCAGTTCGATAGATAAAGCCTGTTTTCCACTAGGCAGAAGCGGGGAACGACTTTTGTTTGCTTCACGTGATCACTAACTGAATAATTTGGTTGGCTTGCAGGATATTTGAAACTTATGGCAAATTTTATTTAAAAACAAAAGCCCACTCCTCTCCGAGCGGAATTTTCTGCCTAGTGTAAAACAGGCTTAACTGAATTCTGTGAACGACCAATCGAAAATCTTCATCCAACATCACTTAAATAGCGACGAAAACGTCACTCCAACCTTCTTACGTCACTCCACCTTCATATATATATATATATTCATTCATATATACATTCATATGACAATCACAATATCGTGCTGAGAAGTTCCATATTTCTCGTAACTGGTAGGGATTTAAAACGTCCCCTAAAAACAAACTACTCTTCTAGGATTTTAAAAACAATATAAAAAAACATATCGAACGTATGTTCATTTTGAGGAAAAAACCTCGGGTGGAAACAACAAACATGAAGGACAAACAAAAACACAGACACAAAACAAAAAAACACCCTTATGACTGTGCGTATTGCAACATGCATTGCACGCACCTGAAAACAGCCATGGCGGATGAAAGCGAAAAAAATGATTCGAAAAAATATTTCAAGTAACACGCACATGAAAGAATCGCACTCGTTTTATTTTTCGAAGTTGTTGAAAAATCTCTGCGGAAGAGTGCATTTGTAAAAGAAAGCCACATAAATATACACACCATTGCAATGAAAATACACTCCTTCACCGAGGCAATTTTTGGACGATTGTGCCCACTGGGTGTGTAAATATATGTGTATGTAAATAATACCGCACTGCAAACTCAGGGCCGACAAAACCGGGGGGGGGGGGGGGGGGGGGGGGGGGGGGGGGGGGGGGAATAGAAATTATCAAAAAAGAGACAGGAAGATGAAACACCAGGTTTTGAAAAAAGTAATGTTCTTCATGCAAAAATAGAATCAAAACTTGTGTGTTTTAGAGATATTTTCAAGGAGATTCAAGAATTTTTCTAAGACTGATCGTGACCTAATCCCAAATTTGATGCATGTTATCAAACTCCTCTTGGTAAATCCATCAACGTCATGCACACCAGAACGATCATTTTCCACCGCAAAGAATTGACTGACCAAATCAATGTTATTGAAGTTTGCAAAGAATTTGTGATGGTTCGGGAAGACTCAGTTACTTTGGAAAATTTTAACTTGTTTTGTTGTTGTTTTTTGTTAAGTTAAAGTTCCCTACATTGTATTTATCTTAACATTATGCTTTTAAAAGAAGTTTCTTATAATAATATAAACACGCATATAATAACTTTTTCTCGTCTTTAATACTATAAATTTCAGATATTTGGATAGCGTTTTAGCCAATCTGAAGGTCCTAAATTTCAAAAAAATTCAAAGGTTAATTTGTCGGCCCTGAAACTTAAACATTGCATCGTGCTGTCTGGGATTCAGACAACAGACTAAACTAAAGACATCATAAAACAATCATCTCCATCATAAAACAATTATCTCCATCATAAAACAATCATCTCGTCAGTCGCTCTCTATATTCCCGCGCGTCTTCATATTCTGGGTCGGTAGAAAATATAGTGTGGAGATCTTTGAAGGTCGGTCGTTGTGCTGGCTCGATATGCCAACACCTCAACATTATTTGGTAGGTGTGGTCTGGACAGTCTTGGGGTTGTTCCAATCTTTGACCTTGTTCTAACAAAGCAATTACCTGCCAATGAAATAAGAAAAAAAACAACTATGTTATACACTGTCATCATCGGAATAGCACTACAACGAAGAGAATTTTTATTGAAATATTGTGAATATTTCCAAAGAAATGCACTCGATCGCAGAGGCCTTTTCAACACACTTTCCCATTGGGTGTTTATTCTTTCGAACACAGGAATCACAATCAGGCGGTTTCGAACTATTCGACTTAGCCGGTAAAAACAATCAAGTACATGAGCTCATAACACTTATTAGCAATGTAATTAAGGTCCTACAAAAAAAAGTGGTGGAAAAGAAAAGTATTTTCATTGAATTATTGTACATATCTCTGAAGAGATGCACCCGATCGCAGAAGTTTTTCAACAAAATTATCTGTTAAAAACTGTAGCATGCAATCGTAGCATGACACAACAGTAGGTAAAAATACAGGTAGTTAAAGGCTGATCAGTCATGAAGTAGTGACGTCACCAAGGAGCGATTAATGCCCATCAACTAACCAATCAAAAAAACCATAGACCTTTCCCCAACTTTTTTTCAAATGTTGATATTTTACCGAACTATCCCACTCACCCTCCCTCATCGTTTTGATGTGATAATTTGATGATATCGGTCGAATATATTGCAGGTGGAAGAAAAATACTTGCACAGTGAGCAAAATCGTCAAAAGATCACTGCGACGGAGAGCATCTTTAGTGAAATAGTGTGTATATTTCTATAAAACTGTAATCCTTCGCGGTGATTTTTCAACAAGTCTGCGCACTGGGTGGCCAGAATTTCTCACCTCAGCACCTGCCATTTCCCCGTATGGCAATTCACCGAAGGTAAACATCTCCCAGAGTGTCACTCCGTAACTCCAAACATCGGATTTTTGAGAAAAAGTACCATAATTGATCGACTCCGGAGCATACCTTTAAACAATAAAAACATTTCTTGACGTTATAGTTTGAACACGAAAGCCTTGATACTTCCATACAGCCGAATCACGAAAAATCTGGAATTTCCAGTAACTACAACAGTAAACCTAAGTTCTACCTGACGTCATCGCTAACCATATGGTAAATGTACTTGCTCGAGTGAGAGAATCAACTTACCATTTGACTGGCCACCTGCCACCTTGCTGTGCTTGGTAGTAATCACTGCCAGCACCCACTGCTCGTGACAGACCAAAATCGCTTATCTTAGCCTGGAAAGCAAATAGATAAAAAAAAAACAAACTGCATTTTAGCTGAGTCAGGTCAATTTGAATAGTGTCAAATTTTCTGGTTTTCAAAGCTTAATTCGAAAAAAGAACATTTTGTCTGTTGTGTATCCACACTAAGTCAGAACATAATGTCGCCCCCTTGAACGTACATGGCAAAGACGAAACAGAAGTGCAAAGGTTCACACAACGCATTAGTCGGCCTAAAATTTGAAGATGCTGACAACCAAAAAAAAAAAAAAATGTCACTTATACTCATCTAAAACAATAACATAAAGAAGAACACACTAACAGTTCATCTTTCAGCATAAAGGAAACGTCCGCTAGAAAAATATATACCTGATTTTTATTGGCTAACAGAATATTTCTGGTTGCAAGGTCTCTGTGCACAAAACGCTTCTGTTCCAGGTACATCATGCCCCATGCAATTTGTGCTGCCCATAGTTTCAAGTCGACTTCCAGGACTTCAGGCTGGTGATCAATCAAATGGTCCAGCAATGCTCCCATGGTAACTAATTCTTGAACCTGCCGAAGATTATATACATCAGGAAAAAATAATTTTGATCATCAACAGTTTTCGTATATAACAACTGGTCTTGACATAAAAACATTCCAACCCTATCCTCATCTTTCATCTGATATAATACTTTTTTTTCATCCAAACAACTGTGATCCTCTGAAGTTACATCTACTTAATGGAAAATGCCTCATTCTCTCAATCAATTCCTTCTCTTAAAAATTCCGTTGAAAATGTTAATATAATACCAATATCATTGGTGGGCCAAGACAAACTCCCAACAGACGGACAATGCATGAGTGATTTAACTGTGACATAACTCGAGCTTCTCGTAAAAACTCCTGAAAGTAAAGAAATAAATAAATAAATAAGTAAATGAACAGGTGTAACGTTTTGTTTTTACCAGTTTTAAATAATGCTTGGAACCGATTGTTGATTGGTTTTAATGTTGTTAGTTTACCCAGCGGACAACATCATACAAAAATCAATGCGACAAAGGGCATTTCCATGGAAACACTGTGTACATTTCTATAGGAAAGTGCTCCTTCGTAGTGATTTCTCATCAAATTTGTCACCTGGGTAAGTTGTAATAATGCATTACTTTTTCTCCTTGCTGAAGTTTGTCCTGGTGCAAAGTTTTCAAAGCAACTAATATCTAAGAAAGGAGACAAAATTAAACAAACATTTACATAATAGTTATTTTCGCAGAACTCAAAGTGACAGAAAAGGTAAGGTAAGGTACCTTTTTACCATCTGGGTCCGTCCATACACCCTTCAAAACGGAACCAAATTCTCCAACGCCGAGTTCTTGCCCAAGTTCAAGTGATTCTCGTTGAATCATCGTTTGTCTAATGGAGTCTAAATTATTTTAATTACTTTAATCACCCAGTAGGTAAAGACATCATAGCATCACTGTGATGAAGAGTATTTCATTGAGAAACTGTGTATATTCCTGTAGGAAAGTACTCCTTCATAGTGACTTTTCAACAACTTTTTCTTCTTGGTATGAGTCCTATCTAAAAGATCCTTAAATGTTCAGTACACGCTTTTTCGTTTATAAGCATAGTGAAATTTCGTTGAGGGTTTACCAAAAAATAAGAGTGAAATATTCTTAATGTATTCTTATATTTCAGAATAAGATTCCATGACAATGTCACATGTACACGATATACAACAAATATGTTGTGAACTTATGAAAACAGCTTTATGTTGATGTTTATATTGATTTTTACAGTTTTGAATATATTTTTTTGTGCATTTACTGCATCTGTTTTTCACCCTGTTCTGTCATCCTTATGAAACTCACCCTGTGAATATTCTTAACATATTCTTACAAATTAGGCGATTTTCATCCTGATATTCTTATAGAAATTATTCTTATAAAAACAAAAGCGTATATGCTGTACAAGAAAGGAACAACAACAGCAAATGTAGGTTTTACTTTGTGTCACTGGTGAAGCAGCAGGTTCCAGTTGTGGGCTGCTACGGGTGGGAGGTGTCGGTGGTTTTGGAGCAGGTGGTCTTACTGCTGGTTTTGGTAGGTTGGGTTTGCGGAATGGCTTTGTTGTGTCAAAATTATCTACTTCATCATCGTTAGTGGCAACCGGCGGTTTGGGTCGATCCTGTTATAAAGAAAATTAGGAGTAAAAATTTACAAGGAATAATCAAAGAAAAGATAGTACAAAATTTAGTACAACACTTGCAGTTGCATCAATAGCTCTAGAATGATTGGAAGTGCATACCACATAGTTTAGAAAAGGCTTTTGTAATCAGGGCTTGCAATATATTTTTCCGACAACACTAGCTAATGTACAAAGTTTTCCAATGTCATGTACTTCAATACACACTTAACACATAATGACTGTATGTAGTTTCCATCAAAAATAAACCGTGAAGTGTATAATATATGAGGTAACTAAGAACTATTCTTCATCATCATGCTATGAATTGAAGTGCTATGCTACATTTATTTGCAGCAGTTATCAGATGGGGAGGAAGAACATTAAAACAACCCTTTTAATTCACGACGGCACGCGGCAAATGCCGGCGTAATTGCCGTCGTAATTTGAGAAAAGAGCATTTCACGTCGGCAAAAAAATGCCGTCGCTAGAATTTTGGTATTTTTGGAATAAACAACCCGTTAAAAAAATAAAACAAAGGAAAAAAACATGTTCTCTTTTCTTTTACGAACTTGTTCATTCATTTTTTTCTTTCAGTATTCGTTTTTTTTCTTTCATCACGTTCATTCATTTCTTCATTCATTTAAATTGCTTCAGTATAAAAAGAAAGAATTATTTTATTTTACTTGCTAGTATTCTTTTATTGTTTGCTTGACGTTTGCAAAAACGTTTTATTTTTAACCACGAGAAGTATTTCTGATTAAGAAACTTACTAAGACAAAGAAATTTTTTGTTTAAATTAGTCTATGACATCCATTATGATTTGCGTCACGAGGATTATCGAAAAGCAAGCGAGAGTGCGCCGATGCGTTTTCCTACACGTATCTAAAAGTTAGATAACTTTTAGATACGTATAGGAAAACGAGTGGAAAGGCATATTTAATAAAAACAATTTTGCCGACGTGAAAAACATATTTGCCGACGTGTCCAACAAAATCATCGTATCACGACGGCAAAATTTTGCCGTCGGAAAAAAATCCTAATTAAAAGGGTTGTTAAAATCATATAAATATAGTTGATAACTTTACCAAACAGAAACAAAATAACAACATTATAATTAATAATAGTTTACAACTGGTTATGTGGTATTATACTGGCTTCATGCCATGTTGATAAAATATTAAAAATTCTTCAAACGAATCATTTTGAAGAAACATTTTGACTTAAAATTCAATCAAAACATAGCTGAAATCTAAAACTGCATTCTCATTTCCCCTTTTTCTGTTCAATTTACGAAAAAACCATTCAAGTTCTTTTTCTATTATTCGTACATTTGGTTTTCTTTCTACAAAAACTTGAAAAAAGTGGAAAAAGGCCTTATTACATTATGTAGAATGAAATCTTTCAGATAATCGGCAACTGATGAAACATGTGATTATATAGTTTTCATGTTGTAGGTACAAATATTGGTGAAGGTATAGTACGTAAGCCATCATGCGAACACAAAAACAAGAAACTTTCAGCATGTGAACGTGCAAAAAAAAGTGGAAGACAGATATATACACAACTAAAAGTAGGTGTTTGAACAGGTGTACTACAGGTGGCAAACCCTGGTAATGAATAGATCAAAGCCATACCCGTGTAGATGGTGGACTGGGTAATGTTCTTTTTTCAATATTTCTTGCTACAACAGGTCTTGAATCAATACGACTTTTAGAAGGAACTGGTTTTTTCAATACAGTTGGCAAACCATCTGAATATTGCATATAATGATCCACCAGGTGAGATAGCGTTTCAAACAGAGGGCCGTCATCTATGTAAAACCATCGATCAGCCTATAAGAAATAAAGCAATAAACAATTAGCAATTAGCAATCAGTTAGCACAACATTTGGCATGCATGTACCAACTGAAAAGACGACACTTACTCTGCTGTTAATGCGAAAGTGATAAACTTTCATGTCGAACACCAATGACAGAACGTGATACCCATGACATTTGGTGCTGCTCCGAATCAGAAACGAACCTAATTGCAATCCAGCATCGTCTAACCGTTGAACAGCGATCTTATCAGAAGACGATGAGAAGAAATATTTCAATATTGGAAATAAATTCATCATAATTGACTTCAAATAAAGTGCTTACAGCTCGATCTAGGCCTTCGTGCAACCATTGATTAGGAGATGTCTTAGGGGGAGGGCCTTGGTAATTGTCTAAGATAAGAGAACATGTTTTGTTAAAAAAAAAGCACAACATCTAAGAGCAAACATTAAGAGAAACAGAAAGAGTGCCAGTAGGCAAATTTATTGAAAAATCACTGTGGAGGAGTGCATTTCTTTAGAGATCTTTATGCTAATATGCGGTGTGCATCCACTTTATATTTTAGAAAGTGATTGTTTTGATTAAATTTTATGGTCAAGTTCTTCGTAAAACCATGTAAAGGCAAGATACATTTTTGCATCCCCAATCAAATGTGACAATTAAGGGTGATATCTCGAGAAGCTATAGAGATAACTGACGTTTTTTGGGGTCCATGATAATGGCAAAGAAGTGGCAAACAAATTTGGGACCTAAACTTGGTCGATGTCATCTTGTTTGCCCATCATTTTATACCGGGTGTATGAAACTACCATAAAAATCATCATTACACCTTTTATTTATATAAGCATAACGGATATAAGTATAATTAGGCTGATAATTACCAAAAATGTAAGCATATACTACCTTTGACCCTGAAAAAATTGTGTAGGCGCAAATAATTGCAAAAAAATTGGGATATGAAACCTCTCCATAGCAAAGGAGGGTTTTTCTGTGATAAAAACAGTGTTAAGGCCACCTATAATTAATCATTTATTCATAGTCATATGCACGCATTCAGAATTAAAATTCAATAATTGCGCATCGCGTTTGATTATTTTTCTAGTTATAATCATGAAAAAATAGGATTTTTCTTCTTTTATTGTTGCAAAGTAACCAATATAATCTTGGAGAGGTAAAATCGAAAAATGATATAAACGTTCATAAACTGCAAAATCAAAAATTGTTGATAAGCTTTTCACCAACGGCTTTAAAAAAAACCAATGAACTTCTGTTCCGAATTTTATCACACGTTTATAAAACTTTTGTTAACTTACGGAATGTCAAATTTGTTTACAGAATGCACTAAGCACACCCATTAGTTTATGTTCTGTATTTTATAAATAACAAGTTTTTAAAAGGAGCAATAATAAAAATAAAAATGAAAAATAATCAAATAATCACCACATCCCGCATCAAGATTTTTGCATAAAAAATGACTATGAACGAATGATTAATTATGGGTGGCCTAAAATTGAAGACATTGCAATGGTGGTTTGCTTGAAAAGTAATAACAAACATGAAATAAAGCTGAAACTCAATATTTATGGTTATTAGGTGTGGATAGACTAAGCATGTTTATAAGCATGGGTTAAGGCTCGATTCTAAAAATCTTTAGGCAAAACTGAGGCTGAGCCAAATCTACCTGATGCTTATGTAAAAAAAGGTGCATTGGCCTAAATATAAGTTACTCACCAAAATAATCAACAATAGTATGGTTATTATATCGCAGAGCTAAGTCTCTTGGAGTATCACCGTCAAGTGCCCTCGGGTGAATAGAGGCATTAAAAGACAATAAAACTTTCACGCAGTCTAGGTGATTTCTCATTGAGGCTTCATGTAATGGTACCCAACCATTCATTGAAGATCGTTCATGAAAATCTGCATGACCTTGGGCTATAAGTATATGCAGAATTGACGCATATCCAGATGTGCAAACTATCTAAGAAGATGAAAGAGATCAAATGTAAAACTTGAAGTGCTTTTGCTAACATGACAATCAAACAGTTAGTCGCATCCCGGCAGGCAAATTTGTCAAAAATTCACAATGTATTCATTTAATGTAATTCATAACGTATGTTTCTATGCTGTGCATTGCCAGACACTAATTTTCACAATGCAGCAATTTTTTAAAATTTTTTGAAAAAACACTACAAAGGAGTTCATTTTTATAAAAAAGACATGAACATTCATCACAGTGACCTTTTGACAATTTTGCCCACTGGGAAAATGAATAATGCATACAAACCTGCACAGGTGTTTTACCGGTGCTATCTGTAACTGATGTGTCTGCATTATGGCTACACAATAAAGTTGCCATTTTTTCATCCCGCTGAATACATGCAATATGCAGGGCTGTGTTTCCTTGGCCATTTCTAGCGTTTATGTCCCTTTTGAATTCTGGCTGCAGAAGTAATTGTTTCACACCATTTACATCTTTCTGAGAACATAAGATATGAAGTTTGGTGTCGACGCCATATTTCAATGTGCTCAACGGAGGAAACTTGCCTCGGCAAAATGTTGTTAATTTACATGGCAGTCCATCAGCATTGCTACGGTAATGTGCTGTCAATGAATCAAGGCCGTAAAAAATCGGTCCATCGTCAATAGAGAATTTATTATCGCCAAGACAATGTACTTGAAAATGCATGACTTGTTTTCTGTTTAACAAAGAAAGAACGTAATCTCCCGGTGCACTTCCACAGTCCCGAATTAAATAGAAGCCATCTCTTCCATTGCCTTGTTGAACCAAGTATTGTGTAGCAACATCTCTTGAAATTCTCCCATGATACCAAAACAAGGAGTCATGACTAGACATTTTCAAGATGGAATTAAAGCAAACACCAGCTTTATTTCTTTAATATGAATCTTTGGAGCATGTCAAAAAATCAAGAGTTATACTAAGACAACATTTCTTGGTTCTGAAAATGTAAACATTATTATGTAAGTTATCGTTTATTTGTTATCTAAAAAAACAAAGTTCATCTTTAAAAATAAACAAAAGATAAAGAAAACTATGTTTTATTTAGACATTAGTTCGCAGATTGGTTGTTCAGAAAAGAAACTTACTAAACTAGTTTCACTTTCACAAAAAACAATAATTCATCATAGTGATAGCAACAACAGAAAACACACTTGGATAGTTTTTTTGTGATTTGAAGATGTTTTTAATTAGCAAGGCAAGCAGAACCAGGAAATAATATTATATACAGTACAATTGAAACTTAATTAGCCTGTGAAAGTACAACAACACACATGCTAGAAAGTCGCAGGCTACATGCACTGAGCCTATTACTTGGTTCCCTTGGTATTGTATGTACAATATTGATTTTTAATGTCAAGCCAAGACAATAAGTGTTTACAATAATGGTCAAAAGATTGTAGAATTTAAAACTACTGTTGTGTATAAGATCTTCAGCATCCAAAATATATAAATTAAATAATGTTCTCTGGCTATGATGCTTTAGATAAGATACAATATCTGACCACAATAAACAAAGAGGGAAAGCAAGGCTTACCACAATATATATACATATACATTGACATCAAATAAACCGATTTTCTAAAAGAATATTACAGTATGAACAATGTGATAATGAATATTCTGGTCTGTTCTGTTCTACCAACAACATGTGAAAATGTACAAAAAAGGGAAACATATACTTGAAAGATTATAACAATCAGTTCACTAAAGTTCATTTTTCTTCATTGAGCTTCTCTTCGAGTTTGCGGAATTCTTCATTACTTATATCATCAAGTTCGTCAGTAACTTCGTCTATGCCTGTTACCTCTGGAATATAGAACTGCATCATATTCTGGACACCGTTCCTCAACGTAACCGAAGAACTTGGACAGTTCGTGCATGAACCTTGCAGTTTCAATTTCACAATCCCAGTTTCATGATCAAAACCCTTAAAAATGATATCTCCACCATCTTCCTGTACAGTTGGCCTGATACGAGAGTCAAGCAACTCTTTGATTAACAAAACCACTTCATCATCATCATCGCATGGGGCCGTGTCGTCAGCTGGTTGATTGTCAGTTAGTATTGGGAGATTGCTACTAAAAAAGTCCATAATTGTGGCAAATATGTCTGGTTTTAAGAGTGTCCATGTTAATTCATTGTCATCTGTTTTGGTAATGGTTATAAAGTCTGGCCCATAAAACACCCCTCTAACGCCATCAATCCGAAAGAGTTGCCGAGCTAGTGGTGAACGATATGCTTGGGAAGCTGAAGGAATATCAACTGTACCACTTTCCAAAACATCACAACCTGGTATGAACTTCAAGCTGTTTGGATTAGGTGTGTCTTGAGTACGAATGAACATATTTCTTGAATGAACCAACATAGGCATCCTTTTTTTATTAACAAAATCTTTTGTGCTTGGGTATCTTATTGCCATCAATGTTTGATATGTATTATGAGAGATATCTCTTGAAAATAACCGTCTTTGTACTGCAATGAAAGATCCAAGCATTGCCCTGGGAAATTGTCTCATAGCCATTGTATAATAATATTCACTAAACACAAAAATCATTATTAAAATGGGACTTGAACCATGACAAAAAGCTTTCACTATTTTATTGACAGTTATTAAAATTTAAAATTTATAAAGTTAGCAATTCTAGGATTGAAAGTTTTTTACTTTTTAAAAGTAAATTTATGTCATGAATGGCAACTCTGTGTTAATTTGAACCCTGCTGTGGATAGAGAAATTACAAGTGATAGTAACCTATTATCTTAAACTGCATCATGGGGTATGATTAAGTTTATCTGTAGGGATTACAAAATCATTTCAATATTGTAAACATCTTGATCAATCATAAGTAGTTAATCATTTTCTATTTTAATTAGGGACAGCTTCTTATTATATATAACTAGTATCTACGTAAAAGTTTTTTACGGGTTTTAACTGCAAAAGCAATGTGTCAAATCCTGCGTTCCCGTGTGCGAACCACGTGACGAAAAATTAAATCACTGAATTGGAAACGGAAAGTGTACCCATGTTGTAGAGCTCGAAAAACTGATCAAAAACATGTATGGGATCATTTAATTACGACCAACAGTTGCAGAGATATCGTTGATCAAAGATTTTGATGACGTCATAGCCGCAGTACCAAATAAAATTTAGGCCCAAATGTTGTGTCACCCTATCACCCGTATCGCGGACCCTAAAAAACGTCAGTTATCCCTATTGGTTCTCGAAATATTTCTGCAAAAACGTCGTGTTCGATTGGGGATGCATTGCAATGATTCCCCGTTTTCATAAAAATAACTGACGTCAAATGTCATGTGCTATTATACTAATCGTGAATGTGTCTTGCGTGGTTGAACTGCCGCTATATGACCATGATTAAGAAGATTTTGACTGTTAAAAAGGACCTGAAACATTCACTCTCTAAACTAAAAACTGGATACACAGCGAGTATTATATATAAGATAGCAAGTGTTTTATTTTAGAGTGACGAATTTTGTTTAATTTCACTGTCAAAATCTTTTTAATCGTGGTCATATTCTTCATTAGGCCGTGTGTTTTTTTACGATTATTATATAGTAGCACATGGCATGACGTCTGTTTTTCCCATACTTTTTTTTATCACAACATAGAAGGTACACTTTCCATTTCCAATGCACATCGTTTTTGAAGTTTAACAGGGTGAAAATGTTTTACCTGGGATGCTATCTTATTATTATACTAACTTGCATTATGCATCCCACTTTTATTTTAGATATTGATAAATTTCGTTAAAATTTACGGTCAAGTTCTTCATAGTTGGGTGTAAAACCACGTAGAGGCAAGAGACTTTTTCCATGGTGATTATAAAAGCACCTGGCACACGACGTCAGATTTCTTATCATCACAGGGGAATCATTGCATTGCATCCCCAACTGAACGTGATTTATTTTGGGGGAAATAAATCAAGAACCAATAGGGATAACTGACGTTATTTGGGGTCGGTGATAAAGGCGATGGGGTGACAAAAATTTTAGGCCTAATTTCTTTTGGGTGATGCAGGTATGACATCATCAAAGTCTTTGATCAACGATATCTCAGTAACGGTTGATCATAGCGAAACGATCCCATACATTTTTTTGCTCAGTTTTTGGAGCTCCATAATATCGGTGTACTTTCTGTTTGTAAATCTGTGTTTTTATTTTTTGTCACCTATTTTCAATACAGGATTTGTGCACATTGTTTTTTAAATTAAAACCCATAAAAAACTTTTACGCAGAATACTAGTTAAAGATAAATTAAGAAGAATGGTGACTAACTAGGAAAATCCAAAATTTAACTGGGCAATTTCCAGATAAATTAGATGTAAAGACAAATAAAAAATGGGCTTCATTACAGTTTACTGAAATACAAATGAAATACAATGCTTGTAATACGTTTTAACAGGAAGTTTGAAAACATTTATACAAAAAAAAAAAAAACATTACAAATTTTACATAGCTGGAAGTTCAATGTACCTTTCAATTTTATGGTTTCATACTGCCTTCAAAGTTGTTGCACTGTAAAATCAAATCTATATGCGTTAAATTAAGACAGGCATCGAAATTTGGCGGAAAAGGTCGTTATCGTTATCGTTTACGCAATATTCAAATGTCGGTAACGATCCATCGTTTCCCATAATCATATTTCCTTTTTCCTTAGATAACCACAAAATTTGTGTTTTGTAATGTTCAGCTCTCGGAATATTTGTGATATAACCATAACTCAGTCTTCTCGTTATGAGGCACGCAACCCCTAGCGCTTGCTACTGACAATGAAGGATAAATTAGGTTAAGTGATTATTCACCAATTTGCTGTTGCTAGGGAGAACGGCCACCCTTGCTAAGGTTATTTTGAAATTTCCTTCATTATGTGAATTCATTTGTTCACCTGACAAAAGAATACGAAAACATAAGTGGTACCAGCAGGACTCGTTTTCGTGATGAAATTAAAAAGCATCTTAATTTCCAGCTCTCTTTATAATCTTGTTTTATTTCGTTAACGTTAGCGTTGTTACCGCATCGTTACCGTAAATCTTAATCTGCCGAAACGATTTTAGGTTCCGTCGTTTCGGTAAATGTTAAATAACGGTAACCATAAATTGTTTCTCATGGCGCAACAAATTTCCATGCTTGTAAGAGACAATACAGAGAAGTTTATCAAGGCAAAAGTGCAAATTAAGTTTCATAGCTTCAATAGAAGTGTTCTTAACTGTTTATGCTTTTCTAATTCTAGATCATTCTTAATGAAAACCTTCCTCCATTACAAAAATTCCTTTTATTTATCTTAGAAAAGCTTTTTCATTTAATGTTGAAATCTTCAATCAGTTCAGTTTTATCTGATTAACTGGGCTTATAATGTCGAAACAAAAATTATTAACTTTTTATTTTTTTAACATTCTCGTTGATATAAATAAATTGTCCAGAACAGATTTTTTCAATTAAAGCCAAGTTAGAACATGGATGGAATTTGTCAAGATTCAGACAAAAAGCAGCAAGGAATGCGTTCTTTGCAGAACCACATTCCCAAGGCAAAACTAACATCGAGTTTGATTAGTAGAAGAGCTTTTGACGAGTGTGCTACATGAGTGTGCTACTCACTCCAAGACGAGTGTTCTTCAATGCATATTCCCCATACGCAAAATTTAAATTGTCAGCTGAAAATGACGAGTTTTTGGCAAGATGACAAAACAGTTTTTCATTCGAATTATTCATTCCCAAATGCTTCCGAAAACTAAGTATTATAATTTTCAGCATTGTCATGTTAATGATTTTAATATTTGTTTCGACGAAACACTAGGTAATAATAGTGCAATTTAATTTTACAACCATTATTGAAACTTATGCTAATATATATATATCACAAGAAAAGCAGTACTCCTCCAAAGATATAAAATTGGTTTGTTTTCTTCTTTCTTCATTTTCTGAAGAACTAATCTGTAAGGGAAAAACTGCAATGATAAAAAGTTTTGTTTTTACATAAAGTTTCACCACCCCAAAAATAAAAAAAATTACCATGTTGAATTTTCCTGAGAGCTATGTTTCTATTCGACCGCTATGCTAGATCGTCATCATTCAATCGGATGTATTCAAATACCTTAAAATCACAAGAAGTTGTGTACACAAAAGTTGCAAGCAGCCTAAGCTGCTGGTGGTATTGTTTTTTAGTGTTTTTGCGACCCTATTTTTTCCTTTTCGCACCCCCGTACTGTCAACCAAACTGTAATAAAACAAACTTCACAGTTAATTAAATTTATTTGAACGCTAGGAAATTACCAATACGCCGTTTAGAATTTATTTTTCTAAACTTTAAAGATTTAAAAGACTGCTCTCTTGAGAATCATGCGTATTTTTATGAGCTCTGTGTGTACAATGGTAGCCATATTTACAGATAAAAAAATAATAATAGCCACCTCCGTCATGAAATACCGTAAGATGGGGTAACTTCGGAACGCGGGGTAACTTCGGAAACGAACAAAAAAACGGCTGTAACTTCACAAAAAATTAATGTTTTTTCATACTTTTTTCGTTTTTAGCTCCGTCGTGATGTCTTCTCTGGTTTACCACAAGAAAGATGTAGAATCTTCTTTTAATGAAGAAGAAAATGAAGAAAAACAGACGTTTTTCAGTATACGTCACTTGAAGCCGTTTTTCACAATACTTAAAGTGATGACATTGTAATTATTTTTTATAAAATTTAAGTAGAATAATTGAATGTATCTTATTTTTTTGTTTTATGTGAAATAAGCTTTTCTTCCTCCAGTTATTTGGTTTTCAATTAGCTCTTAATTTTCGCCGTTCAGGATAGCTTTACAATTAGCCGTAAACCGAAGTGAATCAGCTGATAACGGTATGTCCAGCTGCAATTGTCGATAATTAATAATGACTCCCATGCGTACTACTAGGACATACATCACAATCGTACTACAAATGACAGTGCATAAAAGAATTCAGGGCCGTACTCAGACGTATTTTGATGCCGTTGGAACGGTATGGGCGCCCAAACGAATCCGCCCAAACTCGTAGAAAATTTCAAAAAATATTGTTCCATAAAGCAGAAGAAATGAAAACTCATTGTCTTTTATACATCATCTAGCGTCGGCCAAGCATAAAAGTGCTTTGGAAAAGCGACTAGAAGTTAAAAGAATACTGGCTAAAGGTAATATATACCAGCAAGAGTTACAAGAGGCAATAACAGGAATTCAGGAAGACGATGGCCCGATATTTAAAGCAAATGCTCGTAATTTTTTTAGAATCTCAATGGAGAGGAACGAGATGGGGAGAAGACTTCGTGGAAACAACTGGTTAGCGGTAGATGAAGATTTGGAAGAACGCATTCTTTCTTTCAAAGTTAAGTTCAAGGATCCCTTTCTTCGTGATCTGAAAGAAGAAATTAATGGAGCGTTACGGGTCGATGATGAGGTGTTGCTGTCTTTCGATGTTTTTAAAGTGCGCCAGAAATTTACAGACGAAGAGGCGAAGGAGAAAATCAATGTGTTGAAAGAGTTTTATGGTTCTGTACAACGATCCTCTCTGTTGCAGAAGGAAAACGAAGCACCAGCGCTATTGAATTACAACGAATCATTCGACCTCTCAGTTGATTTCTTTCTCGCAGATTTTAAAAAATGCGCCAAGAGCTTACAGCAGAAACGCGACGAAGAAATTGCTACAATGATACGGAACGGAAAATTAAGTGTTAAAGACGTGGAAAATTACAGAGAAGAGCACCCCGTGTCTTCTGGAGAAGTCTACGCGAAACTCCACGAAGACCGAGAGCAGTACTTACCTGTCATGAAATTGTTTCGGTTGTCACTGTTGATAACCCCAAGTACTGCCAATGTAGAACGGGGTTTCTCGACGTTAAATCTGTTGCACACGAAGCAGCGAAACTGCCTCAGCGTCCAGACGTTGGATTATCTTATGCGGTTGATACTGATAGGGAAAGAAATTTGACGATGAGACATGGGAACTAATTGTTGATCGCTACAGGGACAGTGCACCTCGGAGAATCGACTTGTAATTTTATGTTATTTAAAGAAAGTTATTTTTAGCTTTTAGTTTTATTGTAACTCGAACGATGTATTTTATGTATGTATGTATTTATCGTAAGGTTACAGTTTGCTTTATCTGTGAATTTAACTGTATTTTGAGTCTATCAACGTGTTAAGATCGCTGAGCTTCCGGGGGCTTCGCCCCCAAACCCCCACCAGCTTATATATACGGTATCGCCCAAATAAACCCTGGGTACGGCACTGGAATTAATTGCTTTTCACACTATTAAATCGGCTGTCATAAAATTTTTAACAATAATTTTGATTTAGTCGGCTCTTTATATAGTTGTTTTTGTTAATGAATCGGCACTGCTTAAAAGTAAATGGTAGACGTTCCGAAGTTTCCCCATCTCGTAATTTTCAAATTTCGATGTTTATGTGATGATATCTTTATCGTTTCTTCATTGATCATTTTGAACTTTGGGTATCTAAAAGGCAGCAATACAAGTGCTTTACTCAGTAAGTTTTATTATTATTAGACTCCTACTTGTTAAGTTATTATAAGAAAAGTTGAAAAATCGTCCGAAGTTACCCCACCTTACGGTACGGTACAAAGGGCTTCGAAAGGACGGAAATTTATGTTTAAAAATGAATTGAGGAATGAAAATGATTTTAGATCATGCTTTTAGAAAATTAATTATCATAAAATAAGTCAAATAAACAAAGTTTTTGGGTGCTATTTCCTTTTCGCACCCCCCTAACTGTATCTGATTATCCTAGCCCTACCCTAACCCTGACCCTAAAACATCCTGGAAGGGAGAGTGAGGGTGCGAAAAGGTAATTGCACCAAGTTATTGTACGTAAATCACAGTGTGGGACGACACTTTTTATTGAAATATAGGCCATTGCATTATGATTCTTCACGGTCCATTATTCTTCCAAGAAAGAGTGTTTGCTCTGCATGCTAATTGCTCTCTATTCTATTGTGCTGTTTCATAAAACATTTTATCCAGTTATACGTGGTGAACTTGGCAAGAGTGCATGTCTATTTTCGTGACAAGAATCTTTGTTTACATCTTGATGTCCGTAATAACGAAGGCTGTCCGTAATTTGGCACGTATAGACGGTATGATGAGATGATGTGATGATGGGATATGGAGAGTAAAAAAAACCCGAAATTTCTCTCAGTCGTCAATAAAAAATTCGACCACGAAGAACCTTCCACTTCTAAAGACATTCTCAAAAAATATAAATAACTAAACTAAAAGATTATTTTCGATAAGTAAGTAGCTATCTATATAAGATAATTATTACGAAATCTTCTTACTTCAGCTGCCATTTTTACTTTCCTGCCTCGTTCTAAAATTCCGAGAAGCAAATGACTTCCATAAAGTTTACCCAGGGCCGTCCTTTCGAACCAAAACATCGAACCATGGAATACATGCAGCCCACATCAGGCACACAACAGCTAATGTGAGTATAGCTCCCCCTGCGGTTATCTCTATTTCAGTCGAGATTAAATATCCACAAAACAAGGTATCTTGGCTTATACTAGCGAAATGTTGGGTCTCAAATATCTGTATGATGTTAAAAAAGGGTGTTTATTGGGTCTACCAGAGTTCTAATTATTTAAATGTCAATATATAAATCAATTGTGTGTATTTTTAGCAATTCGTCAGCAGTATATGATTAATCCATTCAAATTTTGGTCAGAAAAAGCTTGGAATTAAACAAAATATCCATGGATTTTTTATTATGTTAGGTGATGCAATATTATGCCTATTCAGCAATAAATATTGAATCTACCTCTCTTCAACTTCATCAACTAAATACTCAATCAACAGGTGCTGGCTAATTCCTCTACAAATCCGCTGATTTCTTGGTGAAGCATTTTCGGCTGATTCGTACAAAAAGTATTCGGTATAGTTTCCGTTCTACATTACATACCGTCTTCATGTCTAATTACGGACAGCCTTTGTAATTACGGACATCAAAATGTAAACAAACATTCTTGTCATGAAAATAGACGTGCGTTCTTGCCAAGTTCACCACGTATAACTGAATAAAATGTTTTATGAAACAGAGCAATCCAATAGAAGCAGCAAGACTTGAAGAATAATGGACCGTGAAAATCATAATGGCCTATATTTCAATACTCAGTAAAAAGTAACCTCCCCCACTGTGATTGACGTACAAAAACTTTATTTATTTGACTTGTTTTATGATAATTAACTTTCTAAAAGTATGATCTAAAAACATTTTCATTCCTCAATTCATTTTTAAACATAAATTTTTGACCTGTCGATATTTCATGACGGAGGTGGCAATTATTATTTTTTATCCGTAAATATGGCTACCATTGTACACATGGAGCTCATAAAAATAGGCATGATTCTCAAGAGGGCGCAGTCTATTTTAAATCTTAAAAGTTTAGAAAAATAAATTCTAAATGGCATATTGGTAATTTTCTCTAGCGTTCAAATAAATTTAATTATCTCTCTCTGAAGTTTGTTTTATTACAGTTTGGTTGACAGTATGTGATGTGCCGTGTTTTTAATTTACAGACGGTTGGAATTATGTTTTGATCGATGTCCGTAATTACGAAGGCTGTCCGTAATTAGACACGAAGACGGTACATGCATCATGCATGAAGAAAAGAGAAACCTTTGTTCTGCGCTGACTCTGGAGTAAAAGTTATTGTTCTTTTGACTTTTTACAGTAGTGCAGTGCGAAAAGAAGTACTGTAATAAAACAACTAATCATACGCTTAGTTATCCTACGCTTTACAGTTCCAGAAAAAATCCCTTTCAAAACTTTGTAAATTGCAATGAAAACCTATCAAAACATTCATTATATAAGAATTTTCGGTACTTAACCATTTATTTCCGAAACAATAGACCTTACTCTTATTAAATGGAAAGGGTGAGAACTTCAATTACATCGAATTCGCAGCGCATCACTGGAAACAAACTTATGATGGATGAGGGTATAATGTCGTCTTCCTCTCGTACTTCGAAGGGGCTCTCCCTAATTTATTAATGATAAAAGATACGTCAAAGTGGTTTTGACTTTAACTCTAAAAAACATTTTCTTTGTTTTTCTTCTATTTTGTTATGTGAACATTTTGTATACTTTTTTATTTTGAATGAAAGCTTAAAACGCGATCTGATGTTTTTTCGCTTTCATTTTGCTTTGTTTCAATTTTGTTGTTTTTTTTGTTTCTTTTTTTCTTTTGACCTTTCAAAAAATAAAATTTTGATATAAAATATGTATCCATGGTTACAGTTCACGCGTTATATGCGTATTTCTTTTGTTTATATCAAATAGTTTCTGGTGCTTCCTAGTGAGCTTAATTTACATTTGCGAATCTATTTTTGCGAAAATATAGAATGTGTGATAGCTGTATTTTCATTCGAAACTAATTGGAGCTCGAGGGGTTTTCACGTCATCGTAACTGAATGTGCATGCATATGGACGGAAAGAATATCTGATATTTTTGATAGTTTTCTTGGAAAATTAATGCAATGAGTGTAAATCATAACCCTTCTAGATCTTGAATTTTTTAAACACTATTTATTACCAGAATAAAACAAAATGGTTTATGAAACTGCCCTAAGAGCACAGATTCAAAGCTTCCTGACACTCATTAGTTGGAAAAGTATTGTGAATAAAAATTATCACACGAGATTCTAGTCAATAACATGTTTCAAGAATTTCAAGTTATAATTAGATCTTAGACAATCCTATAAACAATCATAAAGAAGCACAAGGAAAGTGAAGCAACAAGAAAAATATAGTATCTTTCATTCTTTGTCAAAAAAATGTTCATGGCATGCAATTATCCTAAAGACGATATAATGACCAAGATGCAAACAGATAAATTGAAAACAGCATCCATATATATAAATCTCCCATTCATATTTTCTAAAAGAACTCAAGAAGCTGCATATGTGTAAAGTTCTCAACTGTTGAAGGAGAACGAACGTCAGAAAAAAATTTTTTCGTAATATTTGTTGGTATGACATCAGTAAAGCCTATTCAATGTAGAAATGATTTTTATTTTTTTATTCTAAGGGGTCAAATTCCTTGTTTTTATATAAGTGAAAGTGAAACTAATTAGCACGGTTTGAAAACATGCTGCATAATAACGTCAATGTTGCGGCACAGCAGAACGAGAACAGATGGAAACGAAGGAAAAGCAAGAAGCGGTGTATAGTGTAGAGAGTTTGGATGACGATGAAAATTTTGAATATAGCTCTGATGAAGAAGATGACTGCCAATATGTTGAAAGTTATTCATGTGAACCCTGAGTATTCCAACGAAGAGCTGCAAAAAATGGGGATTCTGTGTAGTGGTCAAAACGTTTTCTTTTTTTTCACAAATATTTTGAAATCTATTCTTTAATGCCTGGTTCACATATGCAACGCAGACGCACATGTGTTTTCGCGCATTCTCTGCATACTTCAAACTTATATGAAACGAACGGTAACCGAAGTATTGATAGAGACATATTTTGAAATCAGCCGAGTTGTAGAGGAATTAGCCAGCACCCAATCAGCAGGGTCTGTTGATTAAGTATTATTCAGTATGCAGCAATTAACATATATATAAAGTGATCATGAAACAGGTTTGTCAATCAATTTTGTAACTATTTTAAATAGAGTGCCTGCTCCCCTTATCGCTAACTTTAATTATAATGTTGCAAAATTCGTCAATGCAAACGTAAAAACACAGCTAAACGGATTTAGCACCACAATTGGTTATTCTCGATTTCAAAACAAGAACAAACAAGGAGAATAAGATTGATAAAAAATACTGACATTGTAAGCATCGTCGGGGTGATGTTCTTCTTTCCACTAATTTGTTCCTCTTTCCGCTAACTAATTTCACGTTCATCAAAAGTGATGCAAATATCAAAATTTTATGGAATTTGTTGGTGTTCATAATAACAGTTTAATCCCTTTTCTCTCAATTTAAGTGCTTTCCTCCTTTGCCTGCAGATATAAGACAACCACAGGCTTATAAAAATGCATGCCTCTACTGTTCACAAATCGAGGGCAGCCATATTTTCATCAGCAAAGTTTTTTTAGAAAACTATGGTGCCGTCTTGACAAGTTAACTTTTGTTATTTATGACACTGGATTTTGAAGTATTTATTTTTCGAAGAACCCATTTTAACTCTTTCTATACGGCCCCAGTCAAAATCGTTCCATATGGAACGATGACGTCAAAATGGGATTGTGATTGATCTAGGGCCCCGTTTCTGTTTAAATAAAAAGGAAACGGCGCTCCATAAAATTCCCGTTCGAATGGGCCTAGTTTGATTAGCCTGGCGTTGCTACAAAGAGTTGCAAGCAAGATGGCGAATGCTAGAAGCTCTAAACGTTATGATCTGAATTATGCTGTAAACTATATGCTAGAAAGTGATAATTCTGATATTGATTCTTCCCAAGGAGGTCTTGATAGTGAAGAAGAAGAAGAATTAGATGATTTATTAATGGGTTATGGCTCAGATAATGACCAGACGTAAGTTTGTTTTTACTACATATTGCAGCGTGTTTTCTTACCAGGAATATAATTTTTTTACATGAGTGTTTAGGCCATTATAAGAAGCATATATATACCAGTGGTTTCTACTGCTAGTCTAGGCAAGATATTGAATCCAAGCAGCATACTTACAACAACTCTCAAATGTTTTAGATACACAGTTGATGCCACCAAAGACAACTCAGTTGCTGGAACGTCCTCACTGTCAACTGCAACGCCAAGCGACGATACTTACGAAAACTTGTCGTCGTCAGACATTGAATCAGACCCTGGAACTGTTGAGGTTAAATTTATAGATGATGGAAGTGTATTAGAAATGATCAATTTCAATGAAGAAGTGGCAAAACATGTTGAGAAAAGCTTATCTAAATGTTCTACCAAAACACCGCCAGTCGTTGAAGACTCTGTCGTTCCAAAAAAAGCTATTTCAAAAAAGGTCTTTCCGCAAAAGACTACCAAAAAAAAGGCTGCCCCTAAAAAGAATGCTTCAAAAAAGGCTATCCCAAAATCTGTTGATAACCAATCTGTTGCAAAAGAAAAAAGTTATGATGATCCAGACACTCCGAACACTTTGCCCGAATTCAACCCAAATCGAGAGCCGGGAATACATTGCGATGTACCACTATTACGGGGATTTAAAGAACTGGATTTTTTCAAATTATTTTTCACTGATAAAATTATTGATAACATTGTCACTCATACAAATGCATATGCATGGTTAAACCTTGATAAGAAAAAGTCAATTGCCCAGAAAGACGGTTCTTGGAAGGAAACAAATGCCGCTGAAATGAAAAAGTTCATTGCCTTGATAATGTACATGGGCATCGTCAAACTTCCACGTCATGATTTATACTGGAGTACCAAATCCTTGTACCATGGTTTATGGGCAAGGTCAATATTATCAAGGGACAGGTTCATTGCTCTCTTATCTGTCTTACATGTTGTAGACCCTAACGCAGAAGAAAAGGATGACAAGTTAAAGAAAGTGAAACCTTTCATTGATCATTTCAGAAACCGCAGTAAAACGCTTTTTCAGCCAGAGCAGAATGTTGCCATTGACGAGCGACTAGTCAAGTCCAAGCACCGTTCAGGGATAAGACAATATATTAAAAATAAACCGATCAAGTTTGGCATAAAATTATGGGTGATAGCAGACAGTGCGACAGGATATACATGGGACTTCATTGTCTATACCGGAAGTGGTGATGGAGTTACTGACCCCGAACATGGTCTTGGGTATGGTGTTGTCATGGCTTTGGCCAAGGAACTTCTCAATCAAGGATACCACTTTTACTTTGACAATTTTTATACATCTAGTATTTTGGTGACCAATCTTTTCATTCAAGACACCCCATCATGTGGCACCGCAGTTGAGAACCGCAAAGGATTCCCGAACTCAATGAAGGGTGGTAAACTTTGGGCAAAGGAGAAAGAAAGAGGAGATATGAGATGGAGGAGAGAGGGGAAAGTTCTGAATGTACAATGGAAGGACAACAAAGTTGTTACAATGGTGAGCACAATTGATCGTGCTGACAGATATGTCGAGGTGGAAAGAAAAGTGAAAATTGATGGCAAATTTTCCAAAGTTACCGTAAGACAACCAGAATGTATCCAACGCTACAACCAATTTATGAATGGTGTCGACAAATCAGACCAACATCTCGCCAAATACAACCTTCTACGTAAATGTGTCAGGTGGTGGAAGACGTTGTTTTTTCACATGGTTGATATATCTGTTGTCAATGCATTCATTCTTTTCCAAAAGTATCGATCTTTGAATCCAGGCGTGGAATCTCTTAACCGCTCAAAATCTTATGCCTTGCTGAACTTCAGAGAAGCTGTCATTCGACAACTGGCCAATCTCTATGAGTATGCTGAACCTCCTATCTACAAAAACTTTAAGGCACTGTCTGATGATAGATTCAACATTTCCCATATCCCATCGTCTACAAATTTGAAGCGTAACTGTGCTTTTTGTTATGAGAAATTGAAGAAAGAATTCAAGGTGCGTACAATGTGCAAAGCACCACAATGTAACGTTTACTTGCATATCAGAGAGGAGGACAATTGTTATGAAAAGTGGCATAATGAAAAGAAACACAAGTAACATTTGGTGACTGAAATTGAATTGAATTGAATTACATAATTCTTTTTTTTGCCATGTTTCACTATATTTCAATTTTGTGTGTCAAGAACAGCATTATTTTTTCGGCCATATCCAAAAGAGCTTTTGACTTGAAATTTTTTGCAAATTCTCACAAATACCCAGGAGAACAACTTTCTAGGCTAGAACTTGATTGAAAAACCTAAATCTGAGAAGCTAGAAGCCATCAAAGTTGGAAAAATGCTTTTTTTTCAAAAATTTTCGCAGCTTTTCCGCCATTATGGATTTTTGCCATTATGGATTTCAATTTTTTTTTATTTTTATAATCTGCAATCTATAACCTTTCTTTTGAGGGGTCATTGACCTTGTAATGATTATTCTAACTCAAGTTATAAAGGTTTAAGTGAAGGGTATAATTTTTCATGTATTAGAATTTTACAAAAATATTTTCTTTGTGACAACCGTCAATCTATTTTGCTCAATATCTGAAGACCCGAAAGAGCTTTTGACTTGAAATTTTTTGCAAATTCTCACAAATACCCAGGAGAGCAACTTTCTAGGCTAGAACTTGATTGAAAAGCCTAAATCTGAGAGGCTGGGAGCCATCAAAGTTGGAAAAATGCTTTTTTTAAAAAAATTCTCCCAGCTTTTCCGCCATTATGGATTTCTGCTATTATGGATTTCAATTTTTTTTTCTGATTTTTAAATTCTACAATCTATAATCTTTCTATTGAGGGGTCATTGACCTTCTAACGATGATTCTAACTAAAGTTATGAAGATTTAAGTAAAGTCATCCAAATTTGGCTAAAAATTCCGTCGTATAGAAAGAGTTAAATAATTTATTTCACGATGATTGCTACCCGGTGCTAGAGTTTATTCTATAAGGAAGTATTTGGCAATTCACTTTGAAACTTTCCATAACGAAAGCTGAATGCATATACTTTCAAATAACAAGAAGGTTTGTTTGATTTGTTATCTTTAAATGAAGGAAATAAACCATCAAACTCAAAGTTAGCGGCAAGTGGCACATAGCGGTAAGGGGAGCAGGCAGTTTTGACATACTCAGCCTTCTGAATTTACGACGGCATTCAGCTTTTGCTGTCGTGAAGCTACCGTAAATCAAACTTACGACGTCAAAATTTTGCCGACAGTGTTTTTTGAATACAAATATTGTATAATTAATACCTTAATGTGTCCTTTCATTTCTTTCGTTCTACCTTAATCTCTCTATTATTTTCTCAATCACGTTAATTTGTCTGGTTTGCTTACGTGATGAAACAAAATCATTCATTTCTTTTTCTTTGAAAACTGGTGCCACCTTTATTATCTCTAATGAACATTTCATTTCATCTTTTGAGAGGAGAACGCAAGAGAAACTGATGACACTTAAACAATAGCAAAACAATGGCAAGTTGTATCTAACATAAATTGATTTTGGCAATTCCTGGGAACTCCCCTGGCATCTTTTATTCTCAAAAGTTTTCTTTCCATAGTACATTTGTTTACGTCACGTTTTGTTTTTTGTTTTTTTCTTGATAAGTTCATGCTCTATTGAAGTCAGTTTCAGTTTTGTTTTCAATGCTGATTGTCTTGTGATTTTTCTTCTCGCTTGCCGTGAAATTAATAAAGAACGAACGCGTAGGTTTGTTGTTTTTAAACTGCATCTTCACAGCAAATCCCCTGTGGCTTTAAATCCATTGTAAATCTTGTAACTTCTTGTTCCAGACGTATCCAGGGAGGATTTGATACCGGTAGACCGGTATTGGCGCCCAAACTCTCGCGCCCAAAAAATGAAATTTCGGGAATTTTCAACTTTGAATCAATCAATCAATCTTTTAACGATTATTTCATCCATTTCTTACAAACCTTCACATATAAGTCGTTTTATGCTATGATTTACTCCCAAAAACCTCTATAAAGCAGTCAACCCTACGTCCCATTTTGCTGTTGAATTGGCGTACCAACTTTTTTTTTCGCTCATTACTTCGTGCCCCATCTTCCACGCGTGTAAAAAATAAATTTTGTTTACTCTTTTCAGTAGGTGCAAGAACAAAAATTCGTAATAATGCATGGTTTCTATGCGAAGGATGTAATGGGGTCAGTACTTATATTCCAAAGAAGAATGTTTAACTAATTTTTCTGGCGAATAAAAATATTTACTAACGCATTCCTCCCTTCCCCTTGAAACGCTTCCAGGTTTGAGTGTCAGGCTTTTCATTAAGACGCGATCAATCGCTCTCGCGCTTGGTAGGGAGCTCGTAAAAAGATGTTGGCGATCAATTAATCGCTCTCGTCAATTACACATTGGGTTCCATATTTTTTGATTCAAATAAAAAGCATCCCAATGTTTGTTTTTCTCTTCTCTTCTTGGTTACGCAACGCAATTTTTTTTTGATACCGGGGGAGAAAGAAAAAAATTTTAGAAAGATATTGTTTTAATTCAATTAATAAAATTCAATGAGTTAGAGATATCTTTTTTATTTCTTTTTGCTTAATACATCTGTTAAAGGATCAGATTATGTGATAAACATTTTGTGAAGATACTTAAAAACTTTTCAATTCTTCTTCCGTTGCAAAAACATGTCACAAAAGTAGCCAATGAAAAACATTATTTAAAATTGCACTGGGACAATGGTAAGAAGAGAATGAAAAAGAAGAATAAGAAAAAAAGTTATAAATAATTAATTTTTTGTTTAAAATGTTAATAATCAAATGTAATGTGGCGATTATTGGCATCATTTTTAAGATGCGCGCGGGCGACGATAAACAAAGGATTAATTAGAGGCAGCCTTTTAAAGCTATATTTCTTATTTTTTCTTTCCTATGTTGCTTCTTCTTTCATTCAAAGAATGTATGGGAGTCTAAAAGCAATGACGTAGTAAAAAATTCTTAATGTTCTTATCGCTTACCATCTTGAATAAAAAACGGAAACCAGTCTGACTGAAACTAGTGGTATATTACCGAACTTTTCGTGTTCAAGGAATGGGGGTAGTGGCGAAAGGAAAGTCAGTCAGAACCCCTAGGATTCTACATTATTAGTGTTCGGAGTGGCTCCGCCTACTTTCCTAGTACAAGCAAATCGGCTGATTCCGTTATGGAAGTAGGTAGAGGAAGTTTGAAACTTTCTAAGGGTGCCAAACATAATTTTTGTAGTTGTCTGAATGTTTGAAAAGACCTGAGTAATTCTCATTTTTGACGAGTGTTTATAGCAAAATTTAAAAATCGCGCGCGTCAAAATTGATTTACGAGAGCGATTTGCCTAAATTTTCGCGATGTCTTATTTACCAGACCTTTTCTTCAATCTCGTTGCTTTTTATTCCGTGAAAAGCCTGAGTGTTCATTATAAATTCCGCCATAATTTTCTGAAAGTAAAATATAGAAACCGGGTGACTTCTTGAAATATCATTTCCCGCGTTGTGATAACACCTGGTCGTTCAAATTGAATTGAAAAGTCTCTTGTTTAGATTTTATTAGCTTTTTGAATACACTTTTGTTCAGTCGCATATCACCTGAGGTGGAAGGAAATTTTAGAGCATTCTTAACAATTAATAACACAGAATTTCTGACGCTGTAAACTTTGTAGCACATGCGCATCAGATTTAAAAACATCGGCAGAAATTGTTTGTCGCATGTGTGTGCATCGTAATCCAGGGTTCGGGCTTGGGTGGGAGAAATATTGATGTTTTCTTGTAACAAGGATTAAAAACAAAAAAATGAAAAAATGTCATATGCTAATTTTTAATATCATTGTATGTCTGGAGAGTGCATTTTTAGAGCATTTTTAAAACATCGGCAGAAATTGTTTGTCGCATGTGTGTGCATCGTAATCCAGGGTTCGGGCTTGGGTGGGAGAAATATTGATGTTTTCTTGTAACAAGGATTAAAAACAAAAAAATGAAAAAATGTCATATGCTAATTTTTAATATCATTGTATGTCTGGAGAGTGCATTTTTAGAGCATCTGGAGGTACAAATTTCCAAACCAATGTATGTACCGGTATGTCCAAAAAAACTCTGGATACGTCACTGATAACACTATTGATTTATAAAGTATTTAGTTTCTGTTTTATTACCCAATATTCTACGCCAATATTTTTACCGAAATAAACCAATTAAGTTTTGCTGTCATTAACATCTTACATGGCGGCTTTTTTTTCGCCGTCGTTAATAATGATCTGCCATCGCAATTTTTCAAATATGACAGTATTTTTTTGCTGTCAAAGGACTGCATACTTAACTATGACTATGAATATTTGTATATATTATAACCGTACATTTTTTCTATTTCAATACAAAATTTCATGTTACCTAAAATCTTCTAGTTCCAGAGAAATCATCTGATCTTTCTAAGAAAACAACTTATTGATTTTAATGGGGTGTCTTCGATCAGTTTATCAGAAGCGCTATATTACTTATAATTATTTGGCAATGTTATTGAAGTGCTACTATCGCAATATTAACAGACCACCGTTTCTCATCCAGGGTCGTTTCCAGGGTTTTTTCGGAAAGACTGGGGGAAATGATTTTATGAACTGTATGCTATAAAATTTTACGTTTTTTGATCCCCTGGTCATGATCTCTATCCGGCCCTCTAGCTCATATGTTGAGATTTGAAGAACAACTCATATAACAAGACATGAAGAAGATGCAATAAATCACAGTACACATTACATCAAACCTACTATACTTATTATATTAGTTTTCGTAATCAATTGATGATCAAGAAAAACTAAATTGAATATTAATTGATTATTCACCAATTTGCTGTTGATATGGAGAACTACCACCGTCGCTAAGATAATTTTGAAATTTCCTTTGTTTTACAAATTCATTTGTTCACCTATCCAAAGAATATGAAAATATAAGTGGTACCAGCAGGAATCGTTTTGGTGTTATTCAATGAAATTAAAAAGCATCTTAGTTGGTCGCAACAATTATCCAGAGCTAACACACCTGTTTTTCCATTGAAAAACGAAAGGGAGAAGAATAGGCATTTTTTAAATATCTATTAGGTTTGTTTTATATTCAAAATACAACAAGACCATTCATAAACATCACACACAAAATTCGACATGTGGTCGTTTCGAAGTGTTACTTTTGTTGTTCTTCTTGGGACTTTGATCGGATTTGAAGAATGAATTTGTTATCGCAACATCAAACTTTTCGAAATGAAGCGCTGTAGTCACTGTATGCTAGAATAGGGCTTAAAAATTCAATTTAAACAAAGATTGCAAACTTTTAGTTTAATTATTTCAATTACAGACTGTAAAGAACAGCAGAAAAAGTTGCTCAGATCCCTTTTCTAAATAATTTGGATGGACATGGAAACATTTTTTGGGCACCATAGTTTGGACGTCCAAACCGGTCTCGAAAATGCCCTGGATATGACCCTGTCATCTACGATAAATGTTTGTTCCTTAAAGAATAGTGAATGTTAATAGAAAAAAAGATATTTACGATGGCCAAACATCTTGACTTGTAAAATGCTGTTAACCTGCTTATTTCTTCCATCCTAAGTCAATGCTGAAATAGATTTTAGCTTTTCAAAGAACTACTTTTATGGCTCTAAACTTCCAATGGAAATTACATTTCCATTCCCATCCTGTCAGAGGACTAGCTAAAGCCTTGCAAGCTGTAAAGGTGTACCAAAGTTATTTCCAATTTTCTGTATCAAACAGCGCTATTTTTTGTTAAATAAGAATGATCATTTAGTTTAATTTGTATTTGTAGACATTAGTTTCTTTCAGGCTGAGATGTGGTGTTTCCAGCTGTACTTGACCCAATTTTTATCACGTTGCTTAATATGCGTTCTTGAAACTATAAATCAGAATATCTAAAAAAAATAAGTTATAAGTTTATTGACAAGGTTTATTTACCAATACGACCAAGATGTTTTTCATTAACTATGATTTCTTATACAAAAAATATCAACTTCTTTCCTAAATAATGAATGACCTAAAAAGCTTTAACTTGCCACGTAGATTCCAT
This sequence comes from Turritopsis dohrnii, assembly GCA_027922465.2. Lineage (NCBI taxonomy): Eukaryota > Metazoa > Cnidaria > Hydrozoa > Anthoathecata > Oceaniidae > Turritopsis > Turritopsis dohrnii. The sequence continues at coordinate 1,068,697 of BQMF02000049.1, read as the reverse complement.
TAGGCAGATAAGAAAAGGGTGTGGTTCAGTCCTTTTGACTGTACATTTTTTGGTGACTGTAAGCACATCATGTGTTTCATACATTAAAACTTCAGTTGCAAGACCTTCATTTAAAATAGGAAATCATTATTGACACTTCCAGTCATTTGTTTTAGACATCATATGGTAATTCCTTAAAAGAATTGTTGTTGTAACTGATATAATATGGAAGTGTGAGTTATAATCATTATGGTTGGTGTCATAGAGTCATTGGTTGAACTGTCTACTCAAGCATCACTAAAGGATTTGCGTCTTTTAAAGCATTTTGCCAAGTACTTGCATCGCGCTTTGTTATATAAACTGGTTAGAAAATGTTTTTGCGAGCCTAAGAAAGTGCTGGCTTTTACTGCATTGGTACAGTCGTGGCCATTGGAGTACTTCTCCGCTGCCGAAATGAACATTAGAATAAAAGAAGATGACATAATTTTGATTGCTTCTCTCATTCAAAAGAATGAAATTGGTTCCATATGCTATTTTGATTTCATTCCGGAAAAATTTGGTTCCCTTGATCACCGTGCTACTGATGCATGTTTGAGGATATGCTTAAAACAGGAACCTTTGTTATCAACTAACCATTACAGGCCAACAGTATCGTGTTCATATAATGAAGCTTTACAGTTGGCTCGTAGGATGACGTGCAAGCGTCAAATTGATCAGGTGGATGAGGACAGGACTTCTCTTAATCATGTTGTAGAACGAAACGCAAATAACAAGCAAGTCCGAATAAAAATGGAACTTGTGGTGAATGACAATAATTTTAATCAAATTATTGAATTGTGCAAACTACAGTGTGCTGGTTCCTTGAGTTTACGGCTTATAATTTCCAGTCTACACTTTGAATACATGGGTACTACAAAAATAGTTAAAGTGCTTAGTAACATAAATAAGAATGATTTGGCCAGTGTCGACCTGAGTTATAGCTGCTTGTCCAATTCACCTGAGCAAAGATTAACGTCAGTTTGTGAGATGTTGCAGACCTTCCCGAGATTGAGGAAACTTTCATTTGCTTACAATACTATGAATGGCCAGCAATGTCACACACTAAGGAAGTGCTTTCAAAATATGGCCAATCTTCAGTACTTAGATTTATCTTGGAATCGTTTGGGTACAATTGAGAGAAACTTTGCCGATTTGCTGAAACATGGTTTGAAATCCTGTTACTTAAAAACTTTGATATTATCAGGTTGTGCTTTGAAACAGTTGGCTCTGGAAGTTTTAGCAACTTCAGATAGACTTTCGTATTTGGAAAAATTGAAGATTGATCAAAACCCAGAAGCACTTCTGCAGCAGTGGGTTTTGACGAAGCTACTTGATGGTGTGAAGAAAACATTGAAATATTTGGATATATCATCATGTGCTTATCGAAAAGAAAGGATTGTTGACTTATGTCCTTTTTTGTGTGATGTCCAGTATCTACAATGCTTGGTTGTTTGGCCGAATCCTGGAGTCACTGCCGAAACTGTCAAAAATGAGATTTTACCCAATCTGCGACGTTTGCCTTTTCTTGAAACAGTTACTCCTTGTGCAAACATCAGAAATTGATTATCAAAAATCGTATACGTAATTTGTGAATTAATTTGGACTATTTTTCTTATTTCAACCTCAAAAATACATGTAGTGGTATCAAGATTTTCCAATGTTTTTATAGCAAACAACTTTTCAGACATTTGACATTAGTTTTATCCAAGTAGATTTTTCCTTTCTGACCTCAAGCTGTAGATACTAACCTTAATGGCACAATTCAAGTGAAAATGTTTGTATAGTGTGTATATTTCTATAGAAATGCACTTCTTGATACATGTTTTATATGCATAACGTTTATAAGCATGCCCAGCCTCAGTTTTGTCAAGAAAAATAAGCATAATACTAAGCGTGTTGTTTGTGCTAAGCATAGCTAAGCTTATCGTGTTTCATCTGCTATCTACTTCAACTGGTTTTGTAACTTCTTTGAAGTTTATTCAAGCATATTTATGACAAAATACCAAAATAAGTGAAATGTATGCCTTTAAAGGGCAAGAGTAATATAGTAGGTTTATGGTAATTTTTATTACATTTTTGAGAATATTGGATTTTATTGTAATAAGCATAAAATAAACATACATCCAGCCTTTATTTTGTGATAGCTTAAGCATAACCGAACCTCATCTGAAAATTTAATATGCTTATAAAAACAATATTTTTCATCAAATTTACCCATCAGACATTCAATTAATCACTGATCAATCACTGATCTCTCCAAATGATAGTGGAATAATGATAGTGGAATGACAATTCAATAAGTGATTTTCAACAGGTTAATACAGAAAAAAATTATGATTTAAACTGATATATATTATGTTATATTTTGTTATCTGATATATTTTGTTATATAGTTTGTGCTGCCAATGTGGAACACCAACACCACCGAACCCATCCAATATTTGTATTGCGTGTATAAGAAGTCAAGTTGACATAACCGAAGGAATACAGAAGCAAGCGTATTTGCAGTTTTGTAAAGGATGTGGAAGGTAGGATACGTTTGATATCAACAATCTCTATTCAGAGATGTCCATATGGTGCAGGGAAAATAGTTTGTTGTTATCCTGGAAAAAGCATTAGAAGACTTCTGCTTTTGGTTCATTGCCTTGTTGCCTGGTTGCCTGGTTCCATTAATTTACCAGTGCAACTTTATGAAATTATCACATTGATATAGTCAATGATAAATTTATCATCAGGGTCAAATAAATGCATATTTGTTCATGCTACGGCCATACAATAACAATTATGTTATACCTCATGATCAAACAAGACACAATCAAAGTAGTGTATATCATTGTAAGTGGAGAATTAAAATATTATTTTCTTCAGGTACTTACAGCCACCAAATCTATGGGTGTCTTGTGAATTGGAATCTAAGGAACTGCTTGGGTTATGTTTGAAGAGGCTCAAGGGAGTAAATAAGGTTATCATCCTTTAACGCAACATAAAATTTTGAGATTTTAAAAATTTGTTTGTTTGGATTTTTCTTACTTCCAGATAGGAATGTCAGTTATCTTTTTAGACCCACCTGATAGATGCCGGCTTCATCTGGACAGAACCTCACTCCAAAAGGATAAAAGTCAAGCTTACTATACAGCAAGAAGTGTGTTAATTTTTAGTAATACTTGTTAAAGAATATTTCAAAGGAGGCTCCAATTATATTGAAGGGAAGTGGTTTTGCAAACTGCAAGCGATTTTTGATAGCTTTCAACATAAAACTAGTTGCATGGGGACTTGCATTGTTATTATGGTTTTAATTATGATGAAGATGTATCATGATAACAAAGTATGTTCTACTATAGTAATAATTGTCTTTCTTCAGGTTTTGGGTTCAACAATCCTCCAACAGACATTTGTCGTGGACTTTATTGTTCAAGGCCAGCTTTGTGATGACTGCCACCGTAGGGAAGCTAAAGACTTCTGGAAGGCTGTTGTTCAAATTCGTCAGAAGGTAATTAAGTGTTGTATTGTGAATTCTTTATTTTGTTTCAATAATGTTCATTCAGGCTGTTTCATTCAGTCTCTAAATTGCATTTAATTAACTATTTTTCAGGCAACACACAAAAAGACCTTTTACTATTTGGAGCAGTTGATCATAAAACATAATGTACAAGCACAGTGTTTGAATATAAAACAGGTCCATGGTATGTTACATTGTAGTTCTTTTATCATGGTATAGTAAGTCTCAGCTTTCATTCTTTTTCTCTGCCAGAACCTATCTCCATAATAAAAGATTATGGTGCTTTTCATCGTTATGTCTTCGCCCTTTGTTTACTTGAAATGTTGATGTCAGACCCTGAATACAGGGTATAAGTTTTTGACCCATCATTTACGCATAAGAATGACCAGTAAAATCATCATGAAGTATTTCTTTGTGACTGAATCTAAACTTTTTTGAATAGACGTCTTTTTTAAAAGGTATAAACAGCACTTACTCTGAACTAGGAGATTTTGGGAAATATTTCTACCAAACTGAGCATGGATGTTTATTTGGATCGTAAATGTGTCCAAAATCATTGCTATTTGATATTTCCTTTTTAGAGGGTTTGGATTTCTACTTTTCCAATAAACAACATGGACGCAAAATGGTTGATTTTCTAAACACCGTGGTACCATGTAGGTAGGTTGTATTTCTGTTATTTTATTTTATTTTGCCTGAAAAAGTATCCGAAAAGATTATTCCCACCTTATCAACCCACAGCCTTCAACCTTATAACTGTATTCATTAAGATAAGTAATTGATTAGCACTTCAAAAACCATGAAGACGTTCCATTGAAACTTTTTTAGAGTCAAGACATCTGAGCGTTTGATATCACATGATATTCACAATAACACTTATAATTACAAGCATACATTCTCTGTCGAACTTGTGCCTGTTTGCAAGGTAAGATAAATAATACTTGTTTGGAGCATAGGCAAACAGTTTTGATGAGATGATAGACAAATCTCCATTCCTGTGGCTTTCAAAAGAAATTTGTTGGATTTGGATTTACTGCAATGTGACCAACTGCAATATTTTCTTAGGTAGAAAGTGAATTTTAATTCACACATTTAGAAATGTCTATATCTGCATAGTCGAAATTTCAAAAACTCTTTTGTCAATCAAAGTATTCAATGTAATTTTCTGTTTGTTTTTAGAACGATCTTGTATGCTTACCAATTAAAGTTGCAAGGTCTATTGGCAATATACAGTAGGTGACCGTCTTTGTTGCGTTAACATCAATGTTAAAAATGATCTCAATATTAGGGCTTTTTGTTCCATATCGTTTTTTAGTCAAATTGCATTATGCTACAAGGTTACGAGCAGTCTGCATTTTGTTGACCCATTTACAGGCAAAGGTAATTTGAATTGTCTGTTGTCTTTTTTATCTGGTGAAAAGAGAAGTTTGGATTGGAACACTCTGGTCAGAAATATAACTATCAATTCGTATAAAAGCCATAATAATACCTAGTGCGTAAATTTGCTGAAAAATCACTGCGACAGGGGTCGAAATAACGTCCGGCTTTCGCCGAAGCCGGACAAATTCTAATTTAGCCGGACAGTTTATTGGTAGAAAAATCCTTTTTAGCCGGCTGCATTTTGGAAGTTTTTAATTTAGTAACAGCCTTTTTCCTTTCCTTTTTTACATATATGAATCAATGAAACATTTAGAATCACTTATATATTTTCTTTGCGTATTTCTTTTTCTTTCTATTATTAAAAGACAGATTAAGAGCACAGACATTCTCAAAATCATCACGTGATTTCTTCTTTTATAAAAAGAACGAGCGTGGTAAAAAAGCGAAGAGAGTTTCCCGGGTTGTTTGTTCTTTATTTATGTTCTTACGTAACCCCAGCCAGCTGCTAAGAACGTATTTTATCACGAACACGAGTCTGTAAATTCTATAAGCACTTCTTTATTTTATTAAATCTCAAGTATTTCCTTTTTTTAAATACAATTTCTTCCTTTCAAGAAAATTGTACACAAAAAATGTATGCTTTCCGTATGATATTGTATTATAAAGAAACATAACAAAATAAAGAAAATTGTTCGTAATATATTAAGTGAGACTATTTTTCGTTTTGCGTGACCTAAAGAACAGCAGTTAACATTTGTATCAAAAGATATTCAATTAAAAGAAGTTTCTTCCTTAATTCATTAAGTGTGTTTCTTTTTATAACCCTACTTATATCTTCTTTTTATGACGTAAATTGTGCAAATAAGTGATGAGAAAAGCCTTTAGAGTTGCGTTTAAGCTGTTCTACAGGCTTTAAAATCAAAAAATTTTCTTCGTCGCCCAACCATGGTGGGCAACATTAGTCCCACTGCCTTATGCCCATACTTAATTCAAAACAGCCAGCTACACAAAGTTTTCTTATTTCGACCCCTGTGTGAAGGAGCTCATTTCTAGAGAAATATGCACACTATTTCAATAAAAATGCTCTTTGTCGCAGTGACTTTTTGGCAATTTTGCCCACTGGGATAGTTGTTTTTGACTAATTTAGTTTCAGTACAGTGTAGCAATTATGGTGTATAACCTAATAAAACTTTTAAGATTTCTGCCTCGTTTCCTTTTATTTCTTGAAGAACAAGATATTCGAAGTGTCAGAAAAACAGAATGAGATGTCGTTAAAAAAAAGGAGACCCAAATAGTAATGGAAAGCTGCACCAGTTGATAGGCAGAAAAATATAGGTTTTAGATATGCCCAAAGAAAACAATTTCTGAAAGACACAAAGGATTATTTATTCCATTTTCTTGTAAACAAGAAATAATCTTTATAATCTTTATAGAAATGTTATTTTTGCTAAACATAAAAATAATTAACTTACTAAAGTCTGTTTAAAAATAGTGTGCACACTTTTAAGATTTGCTTGCCATTTGCTCAATACTGAACCAATTTTAACAAATTTGGTATCGTTGGATAGACATTAAAAATTACAATATTCTACAGAAATAAAAAAAACGCCTGGAAACCTTATTCTTTGGCGATTTCAAAAATATATATATTTAATGGAAAATTTCCATTAGTTATTGGAATATTGCAGCAACGATGCTATTACTTGGAACATTTTAGACTTTTCAACCATTTGCAATTTTAAAAAAACCGGGGGTTACTTTGTAAATAATTTTATAGTGCATTTAGTTATACATTATTCAAAACAATTACATATTTAATAACACAAAGATGGAATAAAATAATACTTACAGGCAGTTTTATTTAATTCTATTTACTCTGGGTAACAGCCTATGATAATTTAAAAGAAGTGTGATTTGATAAAAGGAAATAGACAAAAAACCACTCAAATAGTGTTTTCAAGCGTGTTAAGGATAGTCCATACCCTCCTAAGCATGATTTCAGTTTTTCCCTGATAATTCGAAATGTGTTGATTTTTTCTTATCAAAAGTATATATTTTCTGAATCTTTATTTAATTATCTGTCTAATGAGCCATATTTTGTTTATTAAAAATGAAAAGGACAGGAATTAGAAGAAAAAAAGTAAAATTTAGAACGCATTGAATTAAAAAGTTCCAACTCCCCTCCATTACACTTTTTTTTCAAACAAATTGCACTTTTGAAATCCATGATCATTTGTTGAAAAAAGTTTGCCACAGTTTTTTTTAAAACACATTACTTCCAAAAATATAAAGCTTTTTGTTCATGACCCTATAAAAACGTTGATTCTTTAACTGCAACTCTCCCTCATGGGGCGAATTTTGTTTCTTTTCAAAATATGTGGCAAACTTTTTTGCGCAAAGGCCAACTGAACAAAATGAAAAAAACCGCATGGTTATATCTGGTTCACAAGGGGAGTTGGAACTCTTTAAATGTTGGTCATCAAGCTAAAATTACTTTCAGAGAAAATCACATTTAAAGATTTTTTCTTCTTCCATCGCTTGTGTAAACAAAATTGAATAGCGATCAAATTCTATTGTGAATGTGAGATGTTGGAATGTATGAAAAGTTAAAATGGTAGAAAACTACTTCATTGAATAATGATAGTGTGTATAATTATAAAGAAAACCACCTGGTTTTATTTTTAAGGATAATAAAGCAAAATATTGAATACGAAAAGTAAACAAAGCCGAAAAAGTATGTATGGCATCATGCATGTGCCTATATTGAGAAAAATCTCTTTTATTTCACCAAAAGATTAATTACTTGTGTAAACAAAGATTTTTTTGCCTTTTGGTTTTTGCTAATAACTCCATAATCATTTGGAATTTTAAAATTCTGATTGCAGAATCTGTTTTTAAATAAAAAATTGAAAGGAAATATTGAAAAAAAATTTTTTTCAAAAAAATTCACCTCGGAGGGTATTGACTATCCTTAACAGGTTAATGTTCTTGCTTAAGTACAAGTATAATTACTGTGTTTTCAGATATTTCCCCCGTCTTTCAAAAATCAACAAAACTGCCAAAATTTCAATATACCCTCAAATGTATCATAATAAACAAAAACTAATGGAAATTTTCCATTAAATATATATATTTTTGAAATCGCCAAAGAATAAGGTTTCCAATGATATAAAAATCAAATATATATGACTTTTGTATAAAAAGTTTGTTTTTTTCATCTTCTGTTTTCTTCATTTTCTTTTTCTTTTTTGGCGTTTTTTATTTCTGTAGAATATTGTACTTTTTAATGTCTATCCAACGATACCAAATTTGTTTTAAAATTGGTTCAGTATTGAGCAAATGGCAAGCAAAATCTTAAAAGTGTGCACACTATTTTTAAACAGACTTTAGACCTGTTTGAAACTATGTTTTCCTTTGATTTTATAAAGTGAAACTGTTATCAATGTTTATAATAACTATAAATTACATTCTAAATGGTAGTCTTAACAGTATGTATGGAGTGAGTAAAGATGTAGTAACATCAAAAGGCAATGTAGGAGAAAGCTTATGAATAAAATGAGACGCAAGTACAAGTCGAGAGCTGCACTAGTTGATAAGCAAAAAACAAGAAAAGTGAAAGCAGATCGAAGAAATGAATTTTGATGCACTTCTGAAACCAGACAGTATTATGTTCACTAAACTGTTTCACGTTTCTCATAGCTGCCATTTTTGTCAACACAAACTCGAAACAAATTTTTGATTCATTTTTTACTTTTCTTGAAACATAGTTGCTGACCTAAATAATGCTGCCTATTGGCGCATGCCATTCACACCGTTTTGCAGTGCAAAGCAGCTTGTAGAGTTCACAGTTTTGGATGTGGAAAAAAATAGGAATACCATGAACAACAAGGTATGTGTTTTGTTCAAGAAGTTGAAGCTGAAAAGTGTTTGACTCTGTAGCGGTTCGTGTCATAGATATCAAACAAATGTCCATCACCATAACACTTTCTTCTTTTCTCTGGTTGCTGTTGTTTTTTAAAATTGTATTGTATTTTAGTAATATACAAAATTTAAGTAAAATAAAAGTACAGCCTAAATTCTTTTCTATAACTTTCAATTTATTCCTTTTTACTGTTGTGCTTGTACATCTTACGTTATTTAAGAAGTTTGTAAATTTAAAGAAATATCTATTCATAAGGTATATGTATTATCTTTTGATGTATTCTTTTTGGTCATATTCTTTATTCAGTCATTTCATATGTTAAGCCTACATTTCATTTATTTATTTTTCAGTATTGTCAAGCCGATGTATATTTAATGCGCAACTTTGAAGCTGCTGGATCAGACGTTCAGTTCCATTGTCGTACGCACCTTGGACATGTTCTCAATGCAGGTGACACAGTCATGGGGTGAGTAAATTTTATTGTTTTATTGTTTTTATTTATTGTAATCAATGTTCTAGATGAATTTTATGAATGCCATAAACGATCACTGTGTGACAAATTTTGTTGGATAATCCAAAGAGGAAATAGACAACTAGAAGTGAATCCTACTTCATCATGCAAACATCATCATGTGCTGATGTCATGATTAATTAGCATTCTTATTCATGCTTGTGTTTTTCCTTCTGTAGATTTGATTTCACTACGTCAAATTCTAACGATGCAAACCTGGAGCAGCTAAAGAAAGATGACATACCAGATGTTGTAAGTTTAATGAATATAGCTTTTCATTGCTAGAGTTTCAAGATAACCAGAGACCTTTTCATTATTATTTTTCTCTTATCGTTATCATCACACTATTTACTATTCATTTTAGAATAATTGCATTTCCATAGCGGAATAGATTTAGATGAGCTATCAACTTCATATGAAGCCTCACTGGCTTGGATATTTTACCTATCCAGTCAGATATCAGTACTTATGTTTTTGTTAAAAATAGTGTTTGAAATTAAAGCTTCTTGTTTTCCATATTGTTTTCATGATAGTATTACGAACTGTAGGATGATTACGATAGCTCTATCCTGTTTTTAAAGTTTTTATGCTTAACATTTATTATTTATTAATTTGATTTTTGTTTAACCAAAATAACCTAACCTAGAAAATCTCAGTTGTCTCTAAAAGCTTAGTTTTCTTGCTTAACACACAACATAGTGTGTTAACTACAGTGTTGCTCCGAAATCCTTTGTTTTCATGGAATTTATGTTGTGCTCTTTCTATTATGGTATTCGTTGGCAAATGTTATCATTTTAATTGAGACCAAAAAACTATTTTGATTATAGACTGCTCCACATTGATGTTTCTATTGATGTCTATTTTATTTTGCTCCTTTTTTTGTTGTCATTGTTTCCGCTTTACGACTTAGGTGTTGGTCAAAAAGGTCTATGGAAACCGTAAAAAGAGAAGTCAGAAAAGGAACTGGAAATTGAAGGAACTGGCTCATCAAACCGAAAAGAATAAGTAAATTCCATTTGTTTGTACATTTATCACTGTTTTTCTCTGACAATTCTGACAATCACCGCCAGGCAGGAAAATTTAATTCTTAGAATACCCAAATATTTTCCATTTTGTTCTCAATTTGTTAATAAAGGCTGCTCTAACAATTCTGGCACTACACTTTTCAACCTTGGCTTGCTCAAACACAGTAATATGAAAGTAATCTGCATCTTTTGTACATTACCATTCACAATAGAATTTTATTGTCATGTCACTTCTCTTATTAATATTTCTGTCATATAACTGTCAGTTTTGTTAATAGAATTTTTAATTTATTTTGTATTATATTAGTGATTATGAGGAATTTCTGGAAGATTTGGAGGAAGACAAAGAATTCCGAGCCACAATCAATATATACAGAGGTAAAACTAGTTATGATTAACCTTTAAGCACTTACACGATTTTTTTTATAAGCAACCCCTTTTATAAACAACGGTACTCATTTTAGTAAGTAGATTAAGCAACGCCATTACTGACAGCCTCACTGGTTAAGCAACTAAAAATAATGCTATGTTTCAAACTACCCTCTGCAAATAAATACGTATTGTAATAACTCATGTATTTTGTTCTCTGTATTTCGTTCTTATTTTCAATAGTACTACTGTAGCATGAACATATAAAGTTGTTGTATATACATCCTTTCGATTTCATAAGTTAGGAAAATTAAGCAACTAGTTAAACAACTTGAGTAGGGATTTTGGATTTAAAATTAAGCAACTTGAGTTCTGATCAAAATCAATCGTTGCTTACAAAAAAAATTGTATATTTTAAAACACTTCTGAGTTGGATGCTTATGAGAAATCATTCAGTTACACCGACATTGAGTATTAATTCAGGCTGGACACTTATTTAACTCAACTAGTTGGATCTAGTCATTACTGACATTTGAAATGACGACCAACAACAACATCATCAAATGGGATACAAACACGTTATCATTTTGTTACTTTATGTCTAGATCGGTCACGTATGCTCGCCAGTGAAAGTGACGCAGAGGATGCACCTCGTGTTGGTCTTGAAGAAATGTTAGAAGACTTGCATTTAGAAGATCAAGAGATGAAAAGTGATGACGAAGATTGAACTTTCTACTTTTGGCTTCCAAAATTTTGCTTTAAATGGTTACAACATGAAATATAAGACCTTTGCAAAAAGAATTATTCTTTCTGTCATATAAAGAGTACAACAAATGATTTTCTATAAGATTATAAGATTTCAGGCCACATCATTTTGTGATTCTATTGGATATATCTAGATTCATTGTTCATTGAAATGCAAACATTACAATTGCGTTTGATAATGGCAGACTCACAAGGTCACATGAATACCATTTAGCTGTTTTAAATTTTTTTCTACCATAAAATAATCCCATTGTTTTTATTAGATATATATATATATATAAATAAATAAATAAATAACTACGGAAGATAATGAGTCAGCAGCCACCTTACTACCAATCTCCACCACCTGGTTACCATGGTTACTCTGCGTCACCATACCCAACTGCTCCCCACCCACCTGGCTACCAGCAAACTACAGTTATAAGTAAGCGAAACAAATGTTATCAATTGTATCCAGTGTTTTGAAAGTAATGTGAACTAGTATGGAATCTTTTTTCTGTCTAAAAGAAAACATTCTACATTGACTTTTGAGAAATCGCTGTCAAGGAGTGGATTTTCATAGAAATATGTACACTATTTCAATAACAATGCTCTTCATCGCAGTGACCTTTTGATGATTATACTCACTGGTCAGTTAGTTAATCTACATTATTCCGGCAACCCTCTTGCCCTTAGGGTAACAAGGAGAAGACATTTTTGCAATACCCATACTGAACAGTCAGTGTTTACCAAAACATGCAATCTTGTGTGCAGGGCAAAAGTCCGGACTAATCAACTTTAGTAATTCTTGTTTAGATAACCCACAGCAGCAAATCTATGTCCAACCTAAAAGTAAAGTAAGTACAAACACTCCATTTGATTTGTCACTGTGATGGATAGCACTTTATTGAAATACCGTAAAGACACGATTAAGCTTATATTTTTCATTTTGTGAGGGGCGCTTAATCCAGTCTTTACGGTAGTGTGTGAATATTTCTATAGAAATGCACTTCTTCCCCGTGGTTTCTCAACGCCCACTGGGTTAGAGTGCCGCTGATACGACGCGTGTGGTCAAGCCACATTCATATCACAGCCAGATACTCCACTCCACGCCTTAAAAGGAGCGCACCAGCCCATTAAGAGACATAGACTGACTGCATATTTGAGCTGGGGCAAATTAGAGCACTGCTAAACGTCTTTCTAGCGGTCAGTCAACTACTAGTTGCAAGTCCTAGATGGATGGTATTTTACTTTTAACAACAGTGGAACCTCATTAAGACGGGATCTGATGAAACGCTCACATAGCCATTTACTTGTATGATGGAATGGGACTTTTTTTGAAAAATGAGGTTTTAAAGGATAAGGAAACAAAAAAAAAAATTCCTTAACATAACAGAAATCATCGCAATAGTCCCCTCGATTAAACACGATCATTTATCGATAAGCATTAAGTATTTTTACTTAATAATTACATAAAACCCATACATAATATTTTATATTTTATATTAAGTTTTTTTTGAATGACACCAGAGACTGCATTATGAAGTACTTCATTAAAATATCTAGGTCTACGGATACTGTATACCGAAAGGTTGATGTGAATTCAGAAAGTGATAATGAAGGCATGATCTTTTATTCTTTTATAGAGTATTTCTCAAACTGTTGCGGTACGTATATAATATTAACCAATATTTTTTTCATGTAAATAGACTTTCCTCCGCTTATTGAAACGATCTGAATTTCAGGGGAGTCTGGGAGGCGCTTTGGGATCAGCCATTCGTTCAGGTGGTCAGCTGGCTAAAGGTGGTGGAAAAGTTGCCACATCTACTGCCCGATCGGTTGGGGCGTCTGTCGCTGGTATTGCTAAGGGCGGTGCGTCGTTCGCGAGTGAATCTGCTGCAGGTTTCAAAGATAGTATGGACAGAACTGCTACAAGTCCATTACTCGTAAGATATTTCAAGCAATCTCATCCTTTATGCACATCAAAAACTCTCTGCGATGAAGAGCATTTTTATTGGCATGGTGTGTATATGTCTATAGAAATGCACTCCTTCGCAGCGATCTTTTCAACAAATTTGCAAATCTTTCGATAAGAATCTTCTGTATGGTTCATAGGATACTTGTTACTCTCTTGATTTTAGAAAGTTTTGTTTCTGGATAAAAATAATGAATTGAGTCAGCAGTTTCCTATGAGAGATTCTATCAGATTCTATTCAGTCGCTCGTTTTTAAGAAGTTTTCAATTGTGGTCTGATATCAGCATGAACAGTTGGTTCGTAACCCACATCTCTATATGTGACAGGTCGTTATCTAGTTTTTTTTATGAAATTCAAATGGTCCGTGTGATATCTAAGTATCTTGTGAAGTTCTTGTGAAACACTCAGCTCGCTCAGATTGTTGGACTAGTCCCATTCGCTACACTCCTATAAGAGAGAGCTGATGGAGTTCTATATAAGAGTGTGTATCGTTATTTAGAACTGTTTCTCGACTGGAAGCGGTATTCAGTTGGTCAGCAAAACTGGAAAAGGTTGTTTGCGTAGTCTGCCGGACGGAACGCTAGATGGTAGAGGCCAACTTGGTCATGATTATTCCTGTAAGTGTTATATGTGTTCGATAGCACAATCGAATCTTAGGGAATAAGATTGCTTGTGGTTTTAAATAGGGCTTTTAGATAATAATGGTTCTAAAGCATTCATTTATTCCTTCCATGCATAGTTGTTGAAAATCTCTGCGGAGGAGTACATTTCTATAGAAATATATACACTATTTCAATGAAAATGCTCTGCCTCGCAGAGGGTTTTCGTCATTTTTGCCGACTGGGTTATCTTTTCGCAGGTCATTGGCTGGTTGTGAATAGATGGGAAAACAAAGCTATCCTTCGCAATGGTGCATTTGCACAGTTTCATCTAGCTATCGGTATGGGAAACACTTTAGCAACGGTACGTCGATATAACAGTTATGACGCAGAAACATTTGTCAATGTTGTTGAATATTTCCATCTCATAATTCTTCGTTTTTATCAGGGTACAGGTGACCGTGCAAGTGTTTTTAAGATCCACGAAACATTGAATCATTACGTCACTCTGCAACACGAAATGACAGGTCATTACGTCGGTGTTGACGCCCAGCAAAACATTGTATCCTCAGCTCAAGCTAGTGGAAATAATGCGCAATTTGAAGTCCACTTGGTCGTAAGTAATATTTTTTTTAGATGTTCTACAGTGAAGTCTTTAAAAGCCGGATTCGTTACCCAGAACGCAAATTTATTGAAAAATCACTGCGACGGAGTACGCATCTATAGAAATGCATACGCTACTTCAATGAAAATGCTCTTCGTCGAAGTGACTTTTTAACAATTTTTTTCCTACTGGGTACGAAATAAGGTCCGCTTTGTTCCTTGTGAAGACCATATAACTAACGATTCTTATCAATCGCTGTCCGCTTAGATTCCACTTTTATATTACTCCATCCGCATTGCCTTCATGTGATTACTGACTGACTGGACTGTAAGAATTCTTCTATATGAATATTTGGCAAGAATGTGCTCACGTTTACAGGAGAAAAGCTTCGTGTGGCTACCCGAAATACCATCCGTTTTATTTGTTTCCCCGTTTTATTGAAGTGTGCCCATTACGCATTATCCACACTCAGCTTCTATTTCAAGTAATGTTGCTCAACTCACGATGTGGTTCATTCTTATGGTAGAAATCGCAGTCTTGCTAATTGTGTCTTGAAGCTCTGTTTACAAAGATCTGGAGGTCACCGAGACGATTTAATTTTAACGGTCAGTTACACCCCAGTGGTCAGTTACATCACTAAACCTAATTTGTTTATATTTTAGTATAGTCCGGTTGGCCATGTATACAAGCCTGTACATTGAACATTCGATGGATTGCATACACAGGATCATGCCAGTCGGTTGTTTGCACTGAACTTATGTAGCCATGATTCAAACTTCAAATGAACTGCGCTTGTTCACATGAAGAAGTTATGTAACCACGATACCATGGTGTTGAGACCGCCCTGCTAATTTGTTTTGTTTATGTTGTTATGTTTTTAATTCTTCAAATAATCCTTTTAAATATTGCATTGTTTTTTTAATTTATTACTTTATTTATTTCTATGATTTGTAAATATCACATGTTTACATACTGATGCCTGGTCAGTAGTAACATTAAACTCGTTCGACGCCATGTTTGTGGTTTTTCTGTCTCCTCCCTCCTAAAATGAAAAAACTGATACGAGTTTTATCAGTCCGACTGGTAGCCTTGTGGTAGTGTGACCCAAAGTGATCCCATTTCAATACCGCCTGGTAGCCTTGTGGTAGAGTGCTCGCTTCCTGTTCGGGAGGTCGCGGGTTCAATCCCCGACCGAGTCATGCCAGCGACTATAACAGTGTGAATCACTCCTATCTGCTTAGCACTCAGCAAGAGAGTAGGAATGATGTCTAGGGTGGTTGTCTAGTTGAGCGGTTTCTGTCACTACAGCTTCCGTAGCCCAAATGGGGGCTTTAAATGCTCTAGGACCTCCTTCGCAGGACCCTCATTGATAACAGTACCTTAAGGAACTGAAGAGGCTATCCTGGGTAAACATTCGTAAATAAATAAATAAATAAATAATAATAAATAAATAAATAATAAAGTCTATTTACATGCAACACCCCCTTATCATCACCATGGTAACTTGATACAAACCACGCGTGTTTGATGAATGATGTTTAGAGTATGGAGAAAACGACTTGTATTCGATCAATATTTTCCACATACGTCGTTATTGCATCATGTAGCCGACCAATATAATAACATTTTGGAGCATTTTGACAGTAGAACCAGTGGGCAAACTTGTTGAAAAATCACTGCGAAGGAGTGCATTTCTATAGAAATATACACACTATTTCGATGAAAATACTCTTCGTCGTAGTGTGTGGTATTTCATTTTAACATAGAAATATGTTTGCGTATACACATACAGGTGGAATTTGCAGAAATTTTTATTATTATTATTATTATTACGAATAAAGGATTAGGCATTTCAGTCTACAAAAAACTGTTTTACAAATGCGTCCTATAAACAAATGCGTCCTATATTTTATTGAAAAATAAAATCATTCGTTCTCACAGAAGATATGAATCATTTTTTTCTGAAAACTTCCTTTTCTTACATTTTGAATTCCCTTAGTATTAAAACCGCTTATCAAATAATCTTGGCAATTACATCATCTGATTTACCACAACCTCGATCCCAGGGTCTCTTGCCTTTTCGATAAACAGATGGCGTCGAATATCGAAAAGGCAAGAGACCCTGGATTCGAGGTTGGATTTATCACAACCTTCATAATCTAGAATCCAATATTTTGGAAACACTTTTAAAGAGAATTTAACGATATAGGTACCTAAAGCGTTTTTTAATGATTATCGAAAAAGTATCGAAGTTTGGCTACCAATTTTCTCTTTCGACCAATGAAGTATTCATAGTACACGTATACTTTTGAGGCAAAAGGTCAATATATAAAGAAACCCCCTAGAAAAAACAGAATTTGTTTCAAAATTAAATTAATTTTAGAGCTATACCTGTTTAAAGGAGGAATTTGTATATCGGCGCGGCGCTGCAATGTGTACGGGTTTTGTGTGGAATATGTTTTTCGATATGAAAATTTCATCAAAGGCGCCATATGTGAAACCTCTGTATACCATCACCACGTTGATGATGCATGCGCAATATATGTTTAAATAATAAAAAAGTGCTTATGATATATGGAGATGGGGGCGGTAATTTGTGCACCCATAATGGTGGCGCTAGATGGTGAATTCAAAATATTGGTGCTTCAAGGCTTTGGAACCTTTCTGAAGAACCTGTCACCTAAGAATAACAGGAAAAATTTACAATTATTTTTAATCTCCATATTCTGGAGCAGTATTGTTAAGATGTTCATCTATCATCTCCTCGTGTGTATAAAACCTCTTGCTCTCTAAAGAAATATGCCAAATGTAAACTCACAGGAATTGCAAAAATAACACATTACATAACATGAAAAATTATGGTGAATGGTGGTGAAAGGAGGAGACAACACAACACATTTCTCGTGTTGGCTACACCCATCCCGTGTTGTTCACGCGCGCCCTTTTATCATCGTCGGCGCGAGATTGTCGGCTCTGCTGCCAATAATCGGACACTACTATGTACACTCCCCGGACTACAATCGGATTCGTTATCTCCCCACTAACTGTATTGGTCTGAAGCCGAAGGTAGATGCGCTGTATAAGTTATCTTTTACTTCCGAAAGGTCAGACACCTTCGTCAGACGATATGATAATGTTCATACATCAATATGGTGGATGATATTTGATTAATAATCAGAACTAATTTTTTAAAAAATCGTGTATTCTTCAATTTTGGATGGTGGTTTTTTTCTCAAACAAGGATCGAAAATGAATACAGAAGTTAAACAAAATTGTATTATACACACAAAGCAAGATTCTATGGAGAATCTAGATGAACTGTTTCGTGTGATCATGAATAACAGTGGTGGACAGGCAACACAGAGTTCATGGAATCAGAAGAATCTTCCACCTTCATTTTTCAATCAGCCTGTTTCTAAGAATTTCCCTCCTACATCTGTTGGTCTAAAACCTACGCATACTAGGGCACAATCTCTGCCAACTAGTATGGCACAAGTTGTCAATAAATCTTTATCGCAACAACAACAGCAAAACAATTCAAAATTTCTTGGCCTTACTCCTCAGCCGCAGCAACAGCCTCAAGCCCAAGCTCATCATCAAAGAATTGGCTCTGATAACACTTTATTAAATGATTTATCTGGTATTGAAGAAAGATTTACCCCACAGGGTCAAAAATACTATGTTGAGTAAGTTGCTCATGCTAATTTTCATCTGACGTTAACCTTTTTATGTATCCTTTTTTACATTTATGTGTTTCTAATCTAAAAGATCAAACTATTGACTATAGATTTATTCTCCACGTATAATTTGTAATACATTTTTACTTTCTGAAACTTTTTTCTATTGATGAAGCTCTCTCCTGAAGTACAATACCTATTATTAATGGACATCATTGACTTCAACACATCTTAAAATTCTTTTGTTATTTAATATTAAACAATTCACTTCAGTTCTCTCCGTTGTTAATTTAAAATCAAAGTGGCTGAAAAATATAGAGAGTTTCATACGAGAAAAATAGATTTTTTTCATAACCCAATAGCAAACCGTTTATGTTGATCTTAACTTGTTCTTTTATTGAAAACAAAACATGTTCAAAGAATTTATCAATGTTTTCTCTACTGCCATGAAAACTTTCACCTAGTGCAAAAAAGAATACTACAACAGAGGTCTTGGTTTAATCTGCTAACCTCTCTTATTGTGCTCTGCAAATAATTTGGTGTTAGAGTCAATTAAGGTTAAAATAATACGGATAATTGGTCGGTTGGTAAAAAAAGGCAACAAATATACATAATAAGATTCAAACACCATGCAGAAGAACTTTCTACAATGTTTTGGTTGTCGGAGGGTCATATAAATGATGTTTTAAATAGACATGGTATTTTCTCTGTAGTTTCATAAATTTGATTAGATTTTAGTGTTATATATAATAGGGTATACAATAGTAAAATTTGTTTTAAATATTTTTTATTGAGCATTGCTTAAAGTGACCTGAACTCTAAAAAAATATGTTATAAACTTTATTGGAAAAAATATTTCCACTGCAGAGTAAATAACAAGTGTGTTCAGCTTAAAGTTTGTATGTTTTTGTATTATATTTTCATGCATTTGAATTAGAGCTGCACTTTTTTGGAGGTCCATTGCAAATTATATTCAACACATAATAATCATGAAAAAATGACATTGTCATGAATATTTTGCGAAGTACGAAGTTCAAGCATTAGTACAAGTAGTAGTAGTAGTATTTATTTACAGACAAAGATAAATTTACAAGAAAAAGAAGCTAAGATATTCATTACAGCAAAATTTATAATTTACAATCAGAATACATCATTTGATTATTTCAATGTTAATCCAATCTGTTGTAGTATACACAAATATGTATAATCAATGTTAGCTGATGAATCTTAAGGAAAAAACTTGGATTTCTAACAAATACTTGTCTTTCTTTAGTAAGCTCCACTTCATTGAGCGCTTTTACGAAAGAAGATAATTCAGCCAACATTTATAATCAATGTTATATAATATTTGGAAACAAATGGGTTATTAGTTAGTGATGTATATTCGATAAATTTCCAGGAACTTTTTATTCTAAATTTCTTTTGGAGAGGTTCAGATTAATGTCATACCAAATGTTAGTTAAAATTATGTCCAATAAAAATCATTCAATCTGAGATATGGAAGAATTTAGGTTTTTTCCCTCATTTTAAAAGGAGGATCCTCATTGGAGATCCTCAAGCATTTCAACATGATTCACAAAAATGAATCCATGCATAGAAAGTGAACACAAATAAATTCACTATAAAAATTCTCCACTTGAAGGTATATACACAGTCGAAATATGTATGGTAAAACTGTTTAGCTCTTAAGATGAACTAGAAAAGTAAATATTTTTGTTTTTTAGGCTTCTTACAATAATGGACAGGTATTAAGTGTTTTATTAGTGAAAAAAAAACAACCTTGTTTTATTTTCCAATAATCATAATACCTCCTAAACTGGAGGAGTTGTGTTTTTAATTGCCATTGAAATTTCATGTTTCATTCAAACATATATATAGATAAAATGATGTTTTAAACTTTTGCTTTGATAAAACTAAACAACCAAATTTACACGATGGTTCATGTTTGCCAAACCTAAAGGCTGTGATAATAATTTGCAAACTTTCAATAAACAGTATATGACAGTTAGTCAACATGCCACAAATTATCGCTATGGAAACACAGGTTAACATTGATGAAGAATGAATGTTCCAGTAAAATCTAATTGAACATGGTTGACATTTTAGCCACATCAATCAGCGAACCACATGGCAAGACCCCCGCAAATCATCATCAATGACAATGCTCCCGTCAAGTGCTCAACAAGCATGCTCTCTTTCGCCTTCTCGTCAGCCTTTACCCGAAGGCTGGGAACAAGCTGTAACAGCTGAAGGAGAAATTTACTTCATTCATCACCCAACCAAAACAACAAGCTGGACTGACCCTCGCATGGCTGCACATAACATGTCACAACTGTCTGCAGATCCACTTGCTGCTCAGCAATATTTCCAGGCCGAGAAACTAAAGCGACAACGAGAACTCATGATGAATCATTCACGACGGTTACAAACCGTCAATACGACGCAGCTGGATTCCAATACTAATTCCATGTTGAATAACCTGATGCGTGATAAATTTGTCAACCAATCCATGAATAGGATCGGCATTCACGGGAGGGGTGGGTCTGTCGATTCTGGTTTGGGTAACATGTTTAGCATCACACCATCAGGTTCCGATGTTGAAGGAATGAGCAGTGTAGAAGATGTCGATATGGATCCTAGTCAAACACCGAACTCCAACCATTTCAACACCAACAAAGATGTGGTATCGCAAAACGCTGAATTACGCCTCAACCACAATAATAGATTGCCAGAGTTTTTCGACAGTATGCAAGGTACCAATGTTGATTTAGGTATACTTGAAAGCGAGGCTGATCTTGGAACTGGTCTAGAAGGGATCAATTCAGAAGTTCTCGGAGAAGTGGACATGATGCTCTCAACCACTAGCAAGGCGGACGGCTTCCTTACATGGTTGTAAAGACAGATAAGACTGTAAAAAGAACAATCTGCATTGTATAATGCATGATTTTTTTGAAGTTGAATTCATCGAAAACCTTCCACTGGTATATGTGAACTATTTTTCCAGTCTAGAAGCCATCTTTTTTATATATACGTATAATAATTACTTTCCTGTGCATTTTTCATTTTCAGAATTTGGATTTTTTTTTATATTGCTGTTTGCAAAGTTACAATATTTTTGTAAAAGTAGATTTTTTTTTTCTAATGAGAGATAGAGAGAGGTTCCATAAAAGATTTACAATGTTCTGCTTTTTTTAAAGAAATAATTTGGTACATAAGAATATATTTTTTCATGTTTTTGTACCTATATTTTTCTAATTTTTTACAATTTTTATAATGATTACTACCTCTTTTTATTTTCTGTTTCCATTTTTTTGAAATTGAAAGGACGAAAGATATTTACGATGACTATACAAAACCACCAGTTTGGGCAAATTAGTTAAAAAATCACTGCGAAGGAGTGCATTTTTAAAGAAATATATACACTATTCCGTAAAAATACTCTTCATTGCAGTGACGTTTGAAAATTTGACGTTTTGAAGATTTAGCACATTATCAGAAAAATATGCCAGTTTTGATGATATACTCCTTCACTGCTGAAAGATTTACCAGAATGTTTTCATTTTTACAATGTTTATAGATATTAATCATTTTTAATTACCCAGATGACCGATAAACGCCTACCTGCCCCGATTAATTCCGAAATAAATGCCCGGGTAAACGTTTGGTACTTGAAAATCTGAAGAATAAACAATTTGCAGCTTTTTGAAATGTTTTTATTGATCCTCGCTACGAGTGTTTTAACTAAATAGTTTTGAAAGCAAACACCCAGACGTTCGATAAAAGCCCACGGTGTTTCAATTGGTCATTTATATACAGTACGGAGATTTTATAATCAAGCCAGCGTTTTATATTTGATCGTTTATTTTATTATTCTTTTTGTTTG
Source organism: Turritopsis dohrnii (assembly GCA_027922465.2). NCBI lineage: Eukaryota > Metazoa > Cnidaria > Hydrozoa > Anthoathecata > Oceaniidae > Turritopsis > Turritopsis dohrnii. The sequence continues at coordinate 1,046,491 of BQMF02000049.1, read as the reverse complement.
TTTGTAAATTGGTGATGGTGATTTTGTTGACCTCGCACAAGACTCTTTTCAAAGTGGCAATGACGTCATGTCAAAGTATAGTCTCGCAGGAGAAGCGTCAATGAATTTGCTGAACTGAAGAGAAAAAATTATTTTTTTATTTATTATATTTAAAGTTTCTTTTATTTCTTAGCTCCAAATTTGTCTTTCCTTTTCCAAGTGGTTTTCATTCAACCCAATGGGCTAAATCGTTACAATTCACTGCCATGGAGAGCATTTTTATTGAAATAATGTGAAAATTTCTTTAGAAGTGCACTCCTTCGCAGGGCTTTTCAACGAATGTCTCCACCGGGAAGACGCTATTTTGATGTAGTAATAAATCTTCGTTTACATTAACGTCCAAATCACCATCTGTTAGGCTGCGTTTATCTCGTGAAATTATCTAATCCTAGTTGCTTGTTTTTTCCGAAACGGTATTTTGTTTCGTCTGTCAATAACTCCCGATTTTGGTCACCGCTGTTTTATTGCAGAAAATGAAGAAAATCCTTCTAACTGAAATTTCTTTAAAATCTTGAATTTTCGTTTATAGATACCAATCCATATATTGACAGAATAGGACTTGATGTTGACTAAATGGGCCATTTCCTATTATTGTGCCTTAACCGTAGGGCTCTTAGTTTTTCTCTTAACGAAGGTGTTAGGTTCAAAGGCTCTATCTGTACGGAGTGAATTTCTATTGTCGGAAATGTAAACTGTCTAGAGCGAGAAAGTGCTTTGTATGATATGTGACTTGTGAGACTGATTCATTGATAAAATTGATCGGATTGATAAAGTTGATCGGATGGATAAATTGAATCGGATTTTATAGTTTCCAGTTTACTTTTTTTATTTTATGTTTTATTGTAAATTGTATGCAATATTCGACGCTTTATAATATGTTTCTTCTTTCATAACTTCTATCATGAGCGAAGTTGGCTTGTTTGCGGACAAATATTTTCCATGTCTGCCCACTGGTCATTATAAAGTATCCTTGTGCACTCACTCATGTGAGGAGGCTCTTTGAAGTATCGCTATAATCCTTTAAGTAGACCATCAATCATAAGCCGTATTCGACGGTGTAAACCACAAGCTGATAGAATCAGACGATGAATGCGTAAGAATTTCTTTCCGTCAGTATAAATTATGAAGGCAGACCGAATAATTAAGACATCATAAATAAATAAGAACGAAGTGCCTTTTCATTCATTGCTTGCATTGAATACTAGCACAGGTTATCTATCAAACTTCTATCAAATTCTTAAATGAAGTTATGTTTATTACAGTACACATTTTGAAAAAGAAAAATGACTTCATATGCGTAGTTTCCGACAGTCGAAGATAGTCGGAAACGCAGTTTCTTATCACTTCTGGACGAAGAGTAAGGAGGAGGATGCGCATGCGTATTAATGTAATTAATAGCATGCGCAGTAAACGATATAAAAAGGAGGCACATGTTGGAAAATGTTTCTGAGGCGTTAACAGTAGCGTGTGTCAAGCTTTAAGTTTAACTTTTGTTTCTTTTCTTTTCTTATGAAACATACGAAGGAGAGCAAGTTTGCATCAGCACTAAATCACTCGTTATGCAGCGGGCAAAATCGTCGAAAAGTCACGACCAATACACCTTTCCCGAATTTCTGTTTAAACACCGTGTTATGGCCTAGCTTCTAAGTTTCGCCTCGTTTCTATGTTCTTTATTGTTTTTCTAATTGCATAATGTTCTCAGTAAGTAATAGTTACTCGTTTTTTCAGTTCCCCAGTGGAATAATTAGAAGTAATTAAGAGTTTGAAAAAGAGGCGAAACTTAGAAGCTAGGCCATAACACGGTGTTTAAACAGAAATTCGGGAAAGGTCTATTGCTCCAAAGAAAAATGTTATGTTGTTTTCTTTTCCCTCGATAAGGAAGAGTAGATAAGAATGTTTAAAAGCTACGTATAACCAGGCCGTCCTCTCCCCCCAAACGAATTTTTTAAAGGAAGAAGCGCTTTAGTGTGCAGTGGGTACTAAGTTACACGATGTTTCATTGATTTCATTGACAAAACACAAAGAGTACACAAGGGATACTTGAAAACCGTGCAGATGCTGTCTGAAGGTCTCTGTTGTACGAAATGACTTTCATTCTTTTGTGAATCATCGTTCATGTATAACAAATTAATACATTCATGTAAGAACGTGGAAAACGTTATTAGAATAAAATCTCAAAGAAATGACTCGAGTGTGGCAAGTATATATTTTTTTTATTTTTTGAGGTTAGTTTTATTTTTATGTTTGTATTAATTGTTTTTTAATATTATTATGATGTATAGTTGTTTCATGTTTTTGAACTAGTCTAACAGAGTTTTGTCAGTGTTTGTGAATTGTATCGTCGTTGAACTGGAGATTTTTGATGGACTTCGTGGTTTGAAATGAATTAGGATGATGGCAGTCCATGACTTTTTCATCTTTATAAAATGTCTGTTCTACTGAAATTTCACTGGAATAGCAAAATCACTATTCTTACTTGAGGAAGCAAGATTTCTTTTTCTTGTTGTTCTTCTTACTTTAAAAACAAGTCTTCAGATGAAATTTTCTTCCTGGGAATAGGCTCACTAAAGGATGTAAAACGATGAAACTTATTCATCAAACCTAAAAATAATGTTTATTCTATAACAGTGAGTTTGAATCAGGCAGTTCCAACAATAGGCAGTTGTTGGATATCTCATTCCTCCTCCCAAAAGTGCAGCATTTTGTATGACTCGGTCATGGCCGTGTTAGCTGGTTGTATCAGTACTGCGTTTACTGGCACTTCTCTCCTGGGTGCAAAGAGGTGTCTTCGGAACGACTCTGCACGGCGAAGAAAGGGATAGCTTTGTGGAGAACGGCGTGTATCCAGGGCCCACAAGAGTGTTTCGGTGCGCAGATCTAAACATTAACATGCTGCATCAATTCATATTGTCTTTGTTGGCTGGATCTTTGATGGTTTTTGACCTACGATTTGCTTTCATGAAGTAGCGAGGACGGAATAGCCCCTATCGGGATGTCTTATAACCTGCTGCTCTTCAGATTGGTACCGCTATACACTGCCCGAAGTCAAGTCTGTGAGTTAGGGGACCCAAGGCTTTCGGGATCTTTGTTCAACAAGACGCTCTAAACATGAGGAGTTAAATATTATTTCCGTCAAAAACAGATTAAAGTAGAGGGCATGAGGTGTAGTGTGTAACAGAAAGATCGTTTTACATCCTGCTGTTAGTCTTTTTTTCTCTTCTTTTTGTTTTGTTTTGTTTTCGTTTTTCTTTATTTAAAAATTTGCGATTTTCAACTTTCTCACTTTCAATAAAACCTTGCTACCTTTTCTGAACAATCAATGACATGTGAGGTTCCTATCAACCTGTAAATCTGACCATCAACGGTTTGAATGGTGTTTTGACGGATCGGGTTGATTTTTCGGATTTATGTGTTAAACGGTTAGGTGTTAGTGGACTTTCATTTAGTCCACATTTATGCAAATTTATACATACAGAAGTCTTTATTATTTACCATGGCATTTGTTATTGTATGGTTTTTGTTATTATGTCATTATATTTTAGTCTTTTTTATTATTTATTATTTTTGTATTATCTTTTATTACCTTACTTATATTTACTTATTATGTAGTTGCTTTGGAATTTTTTTGGGGGTTTTAATGCTTCTTGCTACGACTGAGTATTGTTGTTTTTAGTAGTGGTTTGTATTTTAAATTAGGTACTCATTGTTTTAATTTTTCTTGTATGTTATATCCAATAACTTAGTTTTTTTCTGATTTTCATATTTTGAACTAGTGGTGTAGCTGTAACACTATCATATTTTTCTTCAGTGAGAGGACAAGTTTAGTTTCATTTTGTTTTTAGCATTGTTTAAGGCTTCAATGCAGTTGAAGTGATTCATAACGACTAGTTGTGATGATAATCTCTTTCAGGGATGTGATGCTCTCACAAATGATTATGCATCCTGTCAAAGCATTTGTTTCTTTGCAGGGACAACTTCTGTAACAACAAAATTCATTTTTATTTCAGACATTTAATACTTCATGTTCTTATTTCTTGTGTAGATACTAACGGAATGCTCCTAGGCGTTCCTGTGTTGTGGGAAATCAATGTTCACTTCATGTGCTTTTATTCTCAGGATAGAATAATCTAACTTGCTCTTCTTTTCAGAGATTTAACGCTTTCACTTTCAGGTTGATTTCAGGGCTAATGACATGTTTATGTTAATGATATCATGTTTATTTCCATTCTTTTTCAAGATAATTCATTTTCCATTTTTACAGGGAAAACTGCTAAACTTCATTTCTAGGAATTAATGATTTATGTTTTAGGTAATTTTAGATAGCAGCCGCTTAATACAATGCCTTTAGCATTAAAGTTCCTGTGACTAGTTATTTTTTCATGAACCTTGTTGTTTTTTTGTGAGTTCTTGTATAAAATGAAATTAGTTTGGAGATCGATTAAAGATGGAGAAGATATTGAGTTTGTCATTTGGCCTTGTTTATGCAGCATGTTTGGTCAAAACAGATTTTCAACTCTCCACACAACTTGAGGTAAATATGCAACACCATATTGTTTGTTACTTAGAGGATTTATTTCATTCTCGAATGCTTGTCGTGTTTCATTATAGAAAACGTGTGATAGTGGGTAATTTCTCAAAGTTTTGGCATCGATATTGCAACTAAGGTATGGTTAATTACATGTGTTATTAATTTAAATAAAAGCATAAATTCTTAATGCGCTTAAATTTTTATTTAGAGATGTGAACGCAACATGGATGCACATTATGGCCTTTCCCTCACGGTTTTCTCGACAGTAAAAAATGCCAGATAAAAGTGGCGCTGCTGTTTTGGCTCTTATGCAGTAACTGCGAGTTTTTCATCCAGAGGGTGCTTAGTTTAAAGCATATTCACAACAAATATATAACAGAATAATACACTGTCTGTCTGTTTCTTAACCCATTTTAAGCCCTCCATCCATGTTGGTTTATTCACCGATTTTTTATCAGTTTGTCTTTTGAACTGTTTCGAAAAAAAAACCTCTTAGGGAATTTTCTTAATATTCCTTAACGCTATATTGTCGCTGAGTTATTAAACCCGACTGGAGATGTTATCAGCCTTATGACATCAACGAAGACGACGTTGCTTAAGATGTTCATATACAATTAATCGCAAACTTAGATTTACCAGTTCGTCTATGATGTTTACGAAACTTGTTTGATGAACTTAGAGAGACAGAATCATGAAGGAAGCAAGGAAATTAAATACGAAATGCTGCCACTTTTTTGTCTTCGTTTTGAGCACTACAGTTGCCGCCCGCTAACTCGACATGGACGTGGGCCCGGGAAAAATGTCGAGTTTGGCAGAGCTCGAGTTAGCGGGAGATTTGGAATATCTCATCAATTCCGCCCCAAAATTAATCCTCCCAAGCCAACAATGCACGTGGAAGTTCAGGAAAGGCTTATTTGGTTTCTTGCACCAACGCTTTTAGAATTCTAAAAGAGAAAAGACTGGATATAAACAAAACCTCAACTGTTTTTACAGCATCTGATTTTACTTCAATAGGTAAAAGAGATATAAAACAGAAAGTTTTTAAATGGTCGAAGTAAATCCTCGGTTAAAAATGTTGGTCGGTACAAATTTTCGTCACCTCGCTAAGAATTCCTCGTTTTCGACCGACAAAGTTTTTACATTGTATTACCTTCTGAAACCTTGTAAGACCTTGGCCTTGATTTACCAGAAACCCGGTTCAAAGCAGATACAGTTGAGACTTACTCGAAAGATCCAAACATTGAAAACTAAAATTGATTCTCTGATTTTTGGGAGCATCTGAGAAAAGCCAGTTACGTGTTTTTAAGGCCGCTGAAAATATGAGAAAATGGTATAGAAAGCGAGTTGAGAGAGTTTTGGAAATTCAACATAAACCGACACAAAAAAACATTTTTATCATGACATTATGCTTGCGTTGACCATATTTCTTTTCTTTGCTTTATTGTAATTCAATAAAATCGCGAAGGACGCTCGGGGGACAAAGTATTTAAAGGCTTCTTCATCATGTCTCCATCGAAGGTAATTTGAGTTTATCCAATCGTTCCATGTTGGAAAGTTTGTCAGGCCACGACCCACTTACTTACATTCACAATCACAACAATCTGGGTATTCTAGTCAAGATCCATATTCCTAAAGAAGTTTATCTTTACTAGGAAGCGACAGTCTTTCAAAGTCTCTTTGTATAGTGAACAAAATTTGTCTTATCATCCCAAAATGTAAGGTTGCCTTGTTGACTTGCTTTCTGTCATGATCTTCGTCGTAAAACTCTTTTTCAAAATTTTTCACCTAAAGATGTTTATTTCATTTCCTAGTGGGATCTTGCTATAAGGGATCTTAGTTTTTTTTATCCCAGTTAAAATCCCTGTCTAAAATATCATAGCTCGCGAGAGAAAATTTGAGGGGCACAAGCTTTTTGAAAATGAGTCAACTTCTCATTTTCTTTTACATACACCAGGTCTCACGGATGAACGTAAAGTATCTTTAGGTCTTTATGGTGATGAGAATGTTAGCATGGATTAATAATTGATCCATACTGATGTCTACTGCTTCGATTTGATGTACCCCTTATCACTTGTTCTTTACCTTGATGTTCTATTTATTTAAATGAAACACCTAATACTTCCGTTTCCCTTAATTTGATTTCATTATTTTCTTTTTATTGCTTTTTCTCTTCTTTTCCCTCAGTCTGTTTTTGATAATATACGTAGCTCTTGTCGATGAAGATGTTGTTTTCGTTTTTTCCGCTTATGATTTTGTGACTTCAGGGAAAGACTTCTGCATGTCTTTGTACAGCCCTGCGCATCTCAAACATTGGTTTAGGGTGTGCATTTTTTATTCTTTCACCGGAAATTGTTTCCACTTTTCCTCGTAAAAGAACTTATTATAATCTGACTTTATTTTTCCTTGCTATTTATGTTTCTAAAAACTATGCTAACCCACGCGCTTTTCTGTGAAAATGATGTTTATTTGAAAGTTATTCCTTGAAAGTTGTCTCTTGAAATAATCATACCGTTTGTCTTGCTTTGGAAGTAACCAAGCCGTGAAGATGACAGATGATCGTACAAATCTGCAATCAAACAAACTAGCCATTTCTAGCCTGCTAAAACAGCTGATAATCATCGTACGGTTTTTTAATTGGATGAACGAATCACAAGTTAAACTGTAGGTCCATGTGACATACGCGACACAGTTTGAAGGTTTGTGCTGAATATTTCAACGGTACTTCGAAAATTCAGGAAATGGTAATCACTAAAAGTTCTGCTGAATGACTGCTTATTAAAAAGAGATGCTTTCAAGTACAATTCGCAAAATTATCGCGAGATGGTAATTGTATTTTATATTGGTATGGAAGACGATAGGGATGAAATGTTCTGGATCTATGCGACATACGCCGCATTTTCTGCATGTGACATTTTCTGTTAACATTCCTTTGAATATTTCTTGATTACAGCATCAACTGAATCAGTGAGTTACGTGTTGTACTTAAAAACTAATTGGAATAACAATAGCAGATTTTTTTTATATTTAACGAAGCTCATAAAAGTCGACTCTCGATATCTAGAACTCTCAGGAGACCGGGAGAAAAGTTCGAGATATCAAGAAAGAGGGGTAGGCAATTTTTTCCAGCGAGGTCAATAATTTGTTTTTACTCTTAAGCCAGTTTCATATTGTTCTTTGGGACGCCATACCTTTGGGCTAACTCTTTTTTAGACATCCTTATCTGTAAGTCTTTCAATGCTTCACATTTTTCTACAACAGATTTGTTTGTAAGCCTTCGCTTAACGAGCTTCATGCTCTCGCCTTTAGTAGAGACAATCAATTAATCTTTTTTTTTTTAAAAAAAAAAGAAAAGCTAGATTCATACACTTTTCGAAAATTCGAATTTAGAAAAATTGCTGGGAGGAGCACTTCCAAGCTCATCTTAATACATCTTTTCCACACCAGCCAGATGCTCTCGATCAAATCCATATTCCTGTGAATTCAGAAAACGCTGAACCGGCACCGTCACGGGAGGAAATAGTAGATGCCATCAAATCGATGAAACGTGGAAAATGCCCTGGAATTGACGAAATTACAGCTGAAGTGATTAAGGCAGGTGGTGAACCGATGGTACGTATGCTTCAGAAAATCAGTGATAAGGTTTGGGAAGAAGAAATTTGTCCAAAGGACTGGTCTCGTATGCTTGTTAATCCAGTGCATAAGAAGGGTGATAAACTTGATCCCGCAAATTACCGGGTTATTGCATTGATATCAATACCAGGCAAAGTCTTCCTCAGAGTCTTGCTACAGCAAATGAGAATGCGGATCGAACAAGCAACAAAGGAATCACAGTATGGTTTCAGACCAGGACGCGGAACGGTAGATGCAATTTTTATAGTCAGGCAAGTTATGCAAAAGGCAAGAGAAAGAAAAATTGATCTCCATTTCAACTTCATAGACTTTAAAGCCGCATTCGATACTGTCTGGCGAAAAGCGCTGTGGAAGATGCTGAGAGCCATAGGGGTAGATGGAAAAATAGTAAGCATCATAGAAAATATGTACGGTGCTACAGAGTGTGCAATTGTCATCAATGGGCATATTACAAAATGGTTCGAAGTTAAAGTCGGAGTTCGACAAGGATGCCTCTTATCTCCTACACTGTTTAACATATTCCTTGAATTTGTCATGGCAGAACTAACAAGTTTGCAACCAACGCTTGCTCTGAACGGTGACCTTTCGACAGATATTCGTTATGCTGATGACACCACATTAGTAGCAGCTATATTTGAGAAATTGAAGCTTAGTACCAAAGAGCTTGAAACTTCATGCCAGAAATGGGGGTTGAAAGTCAATCCAGTAAAATGCAAACTTATTACATCATCAGATGACTCAATCTTTATTGAAAGCCGACAGGTGGAAAAAATTGATCAATTTGTATTTCTTGGATCTATGGTTCCCGGAACTTCGTCAGATGTAACTAGAAGAATAGGATTGGCAACTTGTGCTTTTGGGAGGCTGAAAGAAAAAGTATGGAGTAGAAAAGATGTTTCAAACGCTCTGAAACTGAGACTTTTTTATGCATTAATAGTTCCTATTGCAGTCTATGCTAGCGAAACATGGACACTCCTGGAGGAAGATATACGTAAATTGAATGTTTTTGAGATGAAGTGTCTCAGATGTATCCTCGGTGTCACGATGCGAAATCAAATACGCAATGATCTTATCAGAAAAAGACTGAACATACAAAGAACAGTTGTTGACATAGTACGGAAAAAGAGGTTGACATGGTTTGGTCATGTCGCACGTCTTCCTGAAACCAGCCATGTGAAGATAGCTTACAAGGAGGATTTTCAGAAGAAACGACCTAAAGGGAGACCACCGTCAAGGTGGTGTGATCAAATTAGACGGGACACTGGTGGCATTCCTCTTCTGACCAACGAGAGAATTGCGCAAGATCGAGTTAAATGGCGAACTGGTGTTAGCAGACATGTGGCGAAGCTCTCTGGAGTATGCTGCTAAGTAAGTAAGTAAGTAAGTTAAAAAAATGCGAAAATCGAGCCCGGAATTTCTGAAAGTTTTGGGGAAAGTTAGAGATAACGAGAGAAAATCAGCCAGGGGATCGGAAATATTGTTCGAGGAGATACCAAAAAGTTCTAGATATCGAGAGGATTTTGGCCCAAACAAGTGCGTAGTGTCCAAGAGACCGGGAAAAAAGTTCGAGATACCGAAAATTGATAGTGCGCACCTATTAATAAAAAGTAATTTTGATGGACCCTAATTTAGTGCGCACTTTTATCGAAAACAATTTTTTTGATCCTAAATATGACGCGCAACCTTGAAAATAATTATTTTTCAGTGCGCACTATTAGGATATTTAAGGAATAGGATTAAGTGAAAAAAGAGCTTGACACTATTTTTAAATCCCGTAAAATTTTCAATTTTCCTGATTTCCAGTGGAAGGCTATTATATATCTTTGCACCAGTAAAGTAAACAGATCGTTTGCCATATTCAGTTTTCACCTTCGGTAGTTTCAAAGACGTTTGATTATTTCTCGTATTGAATCTGTGTTTCAAGATTACAAAATAATTTTCGAAGTGTTCACTTAGGACATTGTCCATACTTTTTCGTACAAACATACACAACTGTCGTTTCATCATATTTTCTAGGGATGTCAATTTGATATGGATGCTTGGAGAGTGATTTTTGATAATGTTCGAAGCATGGTTCACAAATGATTCGAGACATCTTTTCTGCGTGAGCGTCAAATTTGCTCTTAGGATGTTACAATACGTCATAGTTGGTACAATCATGGATTAGTAAATTGTTTTAGCAGTTTTCATGTCCATCTGTCGACGTAGTTTTGCTAAAAGTCTTAATCTCCCCGCAGCTTTTTTGTAAACATTTTCAAAATGCAAAGGTACTTGTATTCCACGGTGGCGTTGATGAAATTGTATCTGAATTTCACGTTAAGAGTCTCGGTTAAGGTGGATAACCTTTTTAGAGGAAACAAATATCATTACTTCAGATTTTTCCTTGCTTAAATTAGTGATAACTTCATTTTCCTCAAACCAGTAGGCCAATCGTTCCATATCTTCAATTCTTCGATGATGTGGAGATACTTGCCATATATAAACAATACAGTATCATCTGCATATTTGATTATTTCTGTTTTTATAACACATTCATCATTATCATTGAAATAAATCAAGAAAAGCAACGGGCCTAAAATTGATCCCTGGGAGACACCAGTGAATAGATCTTTACTTTATACAATTTCCGTAATTGATGGACATCTTACGTTGAAAAAGGTAATGCGTAAACCACAACAGCTCAGCATCTTGAATTTGAAAAAATAATCATTAAAAATCATTAAAATCGAAAAATGGATTCCCCAAATTTCATCAATTCTAAATCACAATCGAAATACTAAACATTTCAACTTTTCAGACTATTCTTCTTTTGTTCCAGTTTTCCCAAAATCTTTCCTGTTATTTGGCCAATGCATCCGTGTCTATTGATACTCGACGGGGAGTACTTTTTCCTACTAAGAAATAAGTACTGGGGAGAGCTTATTTACTAGAAAATAAATACTAGGGAGAGCTTATTTACTAGGAAATAATTTTTGCAGAGTGCGTTTTTCTAGGGAGTACTTTTTTACTGCAACACCGGACAAAAGTACGATAAAATTCATTCAAGGATCAAGATTATTTTATGGTTTCTTGACCCCATATTCTGCAAAAAAAATTTTGGGACAAAATATTTGCTTCATGATGAATTCTGATAATACCACCACCTAAGAAAAGTGTTTCAGTACATCACTTGATGATACGATGAAATTATTTATTGACTTATTTATCGTGTTTAAATCACGGTAATCAAGGACGTAGAATGAACTAACAGTCCTGCTCTGACGTCAAAGCTAAGATGAAAATAGTAACATTTATGAATTATGCACCTAGCCAATGTACACTATGTTGTGTGATCGATAAATATTTATGATCGTCTCAGATATTTATTTAAATAGTCTCAATGCAAAAAGATAAGTCATTTCGATCTCAAAAATCTTCAATCGTTTTTAACTTGTATTTTTTATGTCTGTATCTTGTTTGATTGTTTAACATGTATAAGTGTGCATTGTCAAAGCCTCCCCACACATGTGTTTTGAGAATATATTACTCCCTATTGGAAATTTTGTTTTGTGTGACAGACTCCTTTTATCCACATTAGCACGTGATGCGCAAGTATGTTTATACGTCTTTCTTAGGGGAAGTTCATGAGGAGTGAATCATCTCGTGATGCTGACACTATTGTCACTTTTGGTTTGTAAAAACGAATACAAACGAATTATAAAATAACGTTCGACAATTTACTGACATTGAAAACATCTGAACACTTTTTTCTTCTATAAAATGGAAAAATTGAATAACAAACGGATGTAATAATTTACAGCTGGCGGCGCTAGAAAATATTTTATGTGCATTTAATAGAACAATGTTGCATTGCATGCAGACAAAAAAAAGCTCTAGTCCCCCCTTAGGTTGAGTGACTGATAAATTATTTATGACTGTCTCAGATACTCTTTCACCAAAGTAACTAAGGACGTCGACTGAGCCAACAGTCCTGCTCTGACGTCAAAGTAACATGAAATTAGTAACAGCTATGAATTAAGATCATATAACCAGTCAATGTCCATTATAAGAACATTTTAAGTGATTGATAAATCATTTATGATCGTCTCAAATGCTGTTTGAAATAGTCTATTTACATATTGATTGTAAAAATAAATCATTTCATTCCTAAAAATCTTCAAACGATGTCAACTTGTGTAAATGTTTATGTCTTGTTTGATTGTTTAACATAAAGGTGTACATTGTCAAAAGAACAGCTGTACAAGTGTTTTGAGTATATGTAATTCCCTATTCCAACTATTGTTCTGTTTAACAGACCCCTTTTATAAACATTCACACATGATGTGTAATTTTCTTCATACTTCTTTCTTAGGAGAACATCATGGGAAGTGGATCATCTCATGTTGATGACAATATTGTCACTTTTGGTTCGGAACAACGAATACAACAATCACAAAATAATGTTCGAAAGCTTGCTGGCATTGAAGATACAATAGAAAACCTCGAAAGTTATGATTCACTCACCAAAGTAGCACCTGATCAAACTCACAATTTCAATCAAAACAAGAAGAAACTTATGCCTTCATTAGATATATTTGAAGAGGTTGATAAAAGAGCTTTGGATGTGAGATCTATTGCTTGTATTTACTTAAAAGTACTTGTGGAAACTGTGGAGATGTGGAGATTGCACATATTGATGGATATGGGATTCTTTAATTCCCACATATGCAACCATCGGCTAAATTTATCTTCTGAGAAATGCTGAAGTAGATGAATTATTATATGTTTTCGTTTTGTTTAGACTGACCTTTCATTGAAGTCATCTTTGAGAAATTTGGTTGATTACCTAATAAAACCATACGAAGATTCTGAACTTTTTAAACTACGTGTCCTGTGGATTTGGATAACTCACAATATCGAATATGACGTTGCTGCTTGCTTCAATCCACAAGATAAAATTCACAGTAAAGCTCATTCCAACAATGTTTTAGCTTCTGGAAGTGCTGTTTGTTCTGAATATTCTGATCTTCTGAACACAATGGCAAGGCAAGTTCATTTTTTCCAAATAATCTCATGTGCATTTTTCTATAAGGTTCTGTTGCCTTTTCATTAATTGAGCTATTTCCATCGTTGAAAATCATTGAAAAGTACATATTAGTAGGGGTCATTGAAAGGTTGTATAAGGGAGTAGATAACGAATCAGAGGCTAAACAAGTAAGCTAAAACAACATGTTTTATGTTTTTAGATGGATGTTGTGTATTGTTTCATGTTATTGTATACATAAATAAATTTCTGAAGGCTTTCTACTGCCTGTTCCTTTTGAATTTGTGAAAGAAACTAACATTAGATGATCTCGTTACAGTATGGCTAATCTGAAGATGGAAACGATTTGTGGTTGGGCAAAAGGTTATTCCTATCATACCGGTGCAAGTCTGCATGATAAAGAGATGAACCACGTGTGGAATGCGGTGCATTTAGATGGTCTTTGGTGGCTATTAGATTCCACGTGGGGAGCTGGCTATGTTGATAACAACAGGAACTTCATAAAGGAATACAACGAACACTACTTTTTTACTGACCCAAAAGAATTTATAATTGATCATTATCCCAAGGATGTAAATTGGCAGTTACTCCAACCTCCAATAACAATGAAGAAGTACGAGCAGATGCCACAATTTTCCAGACACTTTTTTCAATTAAACATGAAACCATTGAATCATTTGGATGGTGCTGTTTCTACGGACACTGGCAAACTACACATGAAATTCAAAATTGACAAGGAAAACCCATTGGAATGTACTGGTAAACTTTACAAGAAAGATGAAACTAATGGTAATGATCAGTACGTCCATGTTTACACTACCGACAAAATTTTACATGTTTTAATAAACTTACCTTGTCGAGGTGAGTATGTGCTCAAGTTATTTGGTCAATCTTGTAATGTCGAAGAAGACAGCAATCACACATCGTTGCCAAATCTCTGTACATATTCCATAACATGTACCAAGGAGATTGACAGAAATATTATTGTTCCAAGAAAGTTCAAAAAATGGAGCACTGGATTCAAGTTGGAGTCGCCAACACAGGAACAATTGATTGTTGGCAAAACATACGAATTTTCTGTTGGTGTTTCGGGTGTTTGTGAAATGGCTGTTTGCCTAGGTAGGAACTGTTAACTCTTGATTATTAGAAATTTTGATGGGCCATTGAACATTATTGCCCGAATTAGAGAGAGTTAATGCAAGGACGTATAAGGAATTTGTTTTTGCCTTTCCTAAAAATTGAAAATCATGTTGAAATTATAGATTTTGAGTGCTTTTATAGGCAATCTAGAGGTAGTATTTTTCAAACATTTTCTTGGCGCATCGGTCCCAACCATGGTGGGGCCTCTTTTGGTAATACAGATTTATTAAGCACCCTGCGACTTTAAAAACATCTATTATTTGATTTCTTTTCATCTTAACTTTTTAAAATTTTATCATAAGTCTTTCTTTTTGTATCAAAGGTGGCAAAAAATCAAGCTGGTCTCGATTAACAAATACGTCTGGTAAAATGTGGCAAGGGAATGTGCACATTGGTCAAGGTACAGAAAGAGTGAATGTCGTGGCTAGATTTACAATTTCGAAGAATACGTCATTTTCAAGTTTACTGGAATACCAAGTGGTTGAGCGATCATAGTGTTGTTGTTGTTGTTGTTGTTATTGTTGTTTTTTTAAAGTTAACTTTGTTTGGTTTATGTGGGAAATCTTCGACAATGGGAGTTTAAAACATTTGGCAATTGGGCATTTGGCAATTGCACGCTTGTGAAAGGAAATGCTGTGTAACTAGGATGTTTTCAATTTTAACGAATCTCCTGGTGCTTTGCGTCAGCTTTATTGTCTTGTGCTTGTCAATTTATGTAAATCAAAAAAAGAACTGAGTCATGTGGAACACCATACAAATCTGTCGATTGACAATGACAATAGAAACTTATTGTCTGATGTTAGATTAAGGAGACCTAAACCAATGTAAAGCATTTCCACGAATTCCATAGTATTGAAGCTTAGGCAGTAATTCAACTGTATCAAAAACCTTTTGCAAATCTAAAACATAACATATATAATTTCTCCTCTACATAAAGATTTAACATTCAACTAGTCATGAAAGACTTCTCTGTAGAATGGTTCGCTCTAAATCCAATTTGAAGAGGATATAAAATGTTAATTACATAACGCATTTATACGTAAGTTTTAGCAAAACCTTAACAATACTTGGAAGTGAAGAAATGGTTGGAAATGTTTATCAGATCTTCTGAAATATTCTGGAATCTTTTGTTAGTGCTAAAAATTGAACTTGTCTCGAGGTTAAAACTGCCATTTTAAGAGTTTTTGTTTGATCAAGACAAGAAGCCAAGGTGGAAGCTGATGAAATTCATCAACTGAATAACAATCTAACTGATAAGAACTTCATTTGACACTCCTCAATGCAACCACGAAAGATTCTATACCGTTACAGTGGTCCATACCAGCCCAGTGGCCCACATCCTGCCGCTAATAAGCAATGTAGCACTTGTCATAAGAAGCCAAAGTTTATTACAGCGGAAAAACTCCTCTAATGGAGAGTATCGATCCAGTCCGATTGACGTTCGCGACTTGAGAAGAGGGACTTAAGTTATTAATCCAAAGCTATGCAAGAAAACTATGTAAGAAAACGTACTTTCTTTATTCCATTCCAACCTAAGTAGTCCAGAAAAAGTATCGGTCGGGGAAAAAATCCCATTTAATAATCTGGGAAATGTTTATCTCCATATTTCAAAGAGATCGTTCAATTATTTACATATTTATTGACATTTATTTAGTGGAGATTTTGGTCAGTGTTTTCCTCGCTCACTACAAACATGTAGATTTTAGACAGGATTTGCCTCGTTAATGATATATTGCAAATAAAAGATATCGTTCTGATAAGAAAGGAAGATCATCTTAACCTCTTACATCTTTTCGCTTTTAAGGGACTGCAACATGTCCTGGGTTCGTGGTTGGTCCATCGCAGGGACAGAACCAACGTCTCACAAGATGTGTTCACAACGTCTTTGGTTAAACTAGAAACTACTTTTTATCTGTATACCTCGATCTTTCAAATCAGAATAAGAGACTTTCAACCATAAAGATAATCTCAAGTGGGCAAATTTGTTGAAAAGTCAATTCGAAGGAGTGCATTTCTTTAGAAATACAATAGAATCCCGATAACTTGACCCCCCACGGGACCGAGAAAATAGTTCGACTTGTCGAATGTTCGAGTTATCGGGGGTATTTTATGAGAAAGTATTGGTGAAGGGGAATTCGAAATTGGTTCGAGTTATTGAAAGTTCGAGTTATCGGGGGTTCGAGTTATCGGGATTATACTGTATACACTATTTCAATAAAAGTGCTCTTCACCGTAGTGACAATTATGACTGCTGGCTATGTTGGAAATAGAAAAGCTTTTTCAACTAACACTTGCTATACACGTACAATTTAGTGTAACAATCACAACAGTTGCAAACGGAAAGAAGCAACAGATAACGGCAAGTTTGTTTTTTTCGCCATACAAAGAATGAACAAGATCATAAAATGTTGATGCTATGGAGGAAAAAAAACACGACGTAGCATTCTTTTAGTTCAATAAAATAATCTTTATCAAAACACATACACAATAAATAACAATTTGGAATAGTAAAAACCTGATTGCTGTACATGATTCAAATATCCAAACAAACACGATCAAAACGGTAACAAATCTGGTAAAGAAGCTTTTTTGAGGTCATTCAAATATTTACAAAATTTACATGTATATCAAACTGTACCATGCTTCTACCAAAAATAAAATTATTTTTCATCGTAAATTCGTAGCTTTTGCTACTTTCCTGAGAGATCAAATTACCAGAGAGAATTAAAACAAGTGAACGTGAAAATTAGTGGCAAGCCCAAACATGGAGACACAAGAAAGGGATCTTCCAAGACACGCCTCACAAACATTGTCAGCGTTGATTTTTAACGTGTTGTAAACACCCAGTGCTTTCTTTTTGATCCCATAATTTCAACCACATCGCTCAGTAGGAGCGTAATTACTAGGTATTCAAACATAAAACTTAACGAAGTTTTGTATTTTAAACAAAATACAATTGAACATTTTGGGATCGAATTATATCTAAAAGCCTCGATGTCATCAATTCCTAATAAACATACTGGAACAAAAGTGGATACTGGCAGGTGTGTTAAGACAACTATAAGTGTTAATATTATACTCAGATTAATACTAGAGGGGTAAAAAAATGCCCAGTACCAGACAACCTTATAAACCTCATAAAAGCATAGACAACATCAAATCATCAAAATTTTAACTGAAAAAAAGAAGCCAGTTACCCAGTGTTTCATATAACATTACGCATTCTATCACATATGGGTACCTCTCCAAGGGTGTTACACTACTACTATCGAAGATTTCCCACATAAACAAAAGAAAGTTAATTTTCAAAAACAGAAACATCTTCATGGTCGCTAAACCACTTGATATTCCAGTAAACTTGAAAATGAGGTATTTTTCGAATCTTTAAATCTAGCCACAACATTCACTCTTTCTGTACCTTGGCCAATGTGCACATCTCCTTGCCACATTTTACCAGACGTGTTTGTTAATCGAGACCAGCTTGAGTTTTTGCCACCTTTGATGCAAAAAGAAAGACTTATGATAACATTTAATCAATAGTTATTCACTTGTTTACGAAGCAATTGAAGTAACAGATATTTTTAAAGGTGAAAATTACTGAATCTACCTGAGGTTAATACAGAATAAATTTTTTGGGTGTCGGCAGCAAAATCCAAATCCAGGAAAGTTTTGAGCTGCTTAAAGTGTCCAAATAGGCTAAAAATGCTGATCTTTGCATTATTTTTGCATTATTTGGAAGGTTGTGGATTTTGTGAAATAACAATAACATTGAAACGTTACTGCAGTTTTGTTGTTATGCTATTTTGCATGATGACTTGCATTATTTGCAGGTGAACATTTTTTGTGCGACAATTTATTTATGCCCAAAAGCCGTCATCGATGTCAAAATCTGTCTGTATAAGCTGCTGTCTACAACTTAGAAAATTGTGATAAACCTTCACTTATACTCTCACAAAATTTTCTTATTAACATTAACTAATACGAGAAATAACGTCCATTGCTCCATCGGAAGTTAAATGAACTTACCAAGGCAAACAGCCACTTCAGTAACAGCCAAAACACCGACAGAAAATTGGTACGTGTTGCCGACAACTAATTTTCCCTGTGTTGGTGACTCTAACTTGAATCCAGTGCTCCATTTCTTGAACTTTCTTGGAAAAACAATATTCCTTTCAATCTCCTTGGTACATGTTATAGAATACGTACAAAGATTTGGCAACGAAGTGTGTTTGCTGTCTTCTTCAACATTACAAGATTGACCAAATAACTTGAGCAAATACTCACCTCGACAAGGTAAGTTTATTAAAACATGTAAAATTTTATCGGTAGTGTAAACATGGACGTACTGATCATTACCATTAGTTTCATCTTTCTTGTAAAGTTTACCAATACATTCCAATGGGTTTTCCTTGTCAATTTTGAATTTCATGTGTAGTTTGCCAGTGTCCGTAGAAACAGCACCATCCAAATGATTCAATGGTTTCATGTTTAATTGAAAAAAGTGTCTGGAAAATTGTGGCATCTGCTCGTACTTCTTCATTGTTATTGGAGGTTGGAGTAACTGCCAATTTACATCCTTGGGATAATGATCAATTATAAATTCTTTTGGGTCAGTAAAAAAGTAGTGTTCGTTGTATTCCTTTATGAAGTTCCTGTTGTTATCAATGTAGCCAGCTCCCCATGTTGAATCTAATAGCCACCAAACACTATCTAAATGCACCGCATTCCACACATGGTTCATCTCTTTATCATGCAGACTTGCACCGGTATGATAGGAATAACCTTTTGCCCAACCACAAATCGTTTCCATCTTCAGATTAGCCATACTGTAACGAGATCATCTAATGTTAGTTTCTTTCACAAATTCAAAAGGAACAGGCAGTAGAAAGCCTTCAGAAATTTATTTATGTATACAATAACATGAAACAATACACAACATCCATCTAAAAACATAAAACATGTTGTTTTAGCTTACTTGTTTAGCCTCTGATTCGTTATCTACTCCCTTATACAACCTTTCAATGACCCCTACTAGTACTTTTCAATGATTTTCAACGATGGAAATAGCTCAATTAATGAAAAGGCAACAGAACCTTATAGAAAAATGCACATGAGATTATTTGGAAAAAATGAACTTGCCTTGCCATTGTGTTCAGAAGATCAGAATATCCAGAACAAACAGCACTTCCAGAAGCTAAAACATTGTTGGAATGAGCTTTACTGTGAATTTTATCTTGTGGATTGAAGTAAGCATCAACATCATATTCAATATTGTGAGTTATCCAAATCCACAGGACACGTAGTTTAAAAAGTTCACAATCTTCGTATGGTTTTATTAGGTAATCAACCAAGTTTCTCAAAGATGACTTCAAGGAAGGTTCAGTCTAAAAACATAAAAAAATAAAAAATAATAATATGGTATATATATATATATACATAATAATCCATTAACTTCAGCATTTGGTAATTCATGGGAATTAAAAACCACAAATCTATGGATTTCAGTTTCAACATGATTTTCTTTAAATAAATACAAATAATAGTTCTCACATTTAAAGCTCTTTTATCAACCTCTTCAAATATATCTAATGAAGGTATAAGTTTCTTCTTGTTTTGGTTGAAATGGTGAGTTTGATCAGGTGCTACTTTGATGAGTGAATCATAACTTTCGAGGTTTTCTATTGTATCTTCAACGCCAGTAAGTTGTCTAACACTATTTTGTGATTTTTTAAGTGTTTTTTCAGCACCAATAGTGACAGTACTGTCAGCAACACGAGATGATCCACATCCCATGAGGTTTTCTTAAGAGAGAAGTATGAAGAAAATTACACATCAGGTGTGAATGTTTATAAAAGGGGTCTGTTACACAAACAGGGTTTATACACACATTTCAGGGAAAATTTCCCTGACTTTAACCAAATCTGGGTATGTATTTCCCTGACTTTTTCCTTGAAATCTATATGTTTTTCCCTGACTCCTACTTGAAAAATATACGTTTTTCCCTGACTCCTACTAATACATGATAGTTGCTACTAATATCACTAGCCCTAGCATTAAGGAAAATCCGCACTATTATGAACGTAACTGTGTCAATATCTTTTTTTTTTTATAATGTTACATCTATAAAACTAGGACGCTAGGACTTGAAGGACGTTACCAGAAACTATCCAGGAAACCTTTTTAAAGAAACATCAACAAACGTAAGTAAACCTTTAAACAAAGTAAAATGTATGTGACTTAACCTTTCTCCCTGACCTGCTATGAGAAAACACTATAACTTTCCCTGACCAATAAATAATTCCCTGACTTTCCCTGACTAAGTGTAAAAAGATATATTCGCCCCTGACTTTCCCTGACCGTATAAACACTGACAAACTAAAATTTCCAATAGGGAATAAAACACTTGTGCAGATGTTTGGACAATGCACACTTATACCCTGAACAATCAAACAACACACATATATAAATTTGAATGAGTCAACATGGTTCAAAGATTTTTCGGATTGGAAAACAAATAATTTATCAATCATTGAAAATATTCTTATAATGGACATTGACACTGATTAGGACCTATAACTTTTAGGAAATTTGTTAATTTGACAACATTCCCTGAATGACAAATTGATGAAAATTATTTCAATTTTATATAAAATTTTTTGAAAGTTTTTGAAAAGAACAATAAATTAAAGTTACCTGCTTTTTTATATAAGAATAATTTTATAAGAACCCGTGCCTCAGATTTGGCCAAAAAATAAGAACAAAATAAGAACAACCCAAGGCTCAAATCATTGTTCCAAAAATTAAGAACAGCCTGAGCCTGAATTTTCTTGGAAAATAAGAACAGTTCATGATGTGAATTCTCTCACTGGTAAATGGTTAAGAAGTTTATAGGGGTTTTTTTACCTCTAGTAAATGTGCGAGTGGGTCATTACCGAACAGCAGCCATACTTTTTACCAGTTGTTTTTAAAAAATATTTCTATTTACTGGAAGTTCCATAAATAAGAAGAACAAAATGAGGCTGAAATTTGAAACTATTCATTTCATGCTCACTCCTTTGGTATCTAAACTAAACTTCTTTCTACATTTGTCAATATTTTGAATGTTCTCTTTATTGACTTGATAAAAAAGGTTCTTATACTTATACATTCCTATTTGTAGTTATCCCGAAAAACAATAACAATGTTACAGTATACTAACAGATTTGGAGTCATTTCAATAACTTATCAATTAGTCAACATTTTGAACATCTGTTACATTCTTCAACATCATGACCAACTGGTATTACTTTCCATGGTTAAGTCATATACTCTTTACGAGACTGGCACACAACTGCCAATCCTGAAGATTATTCGAAAGCTTAAAACAAGATAAACAAGGTAAGGTAAACAAGGCCATTGTAATGCCTTATGCAAATTCATAAATAGAAATAGAAATTTAATGTGTTATCACTACAATTACTATCTTTTTTACTACACAGCTCAATCAAACCTTTTGAGAAAAAAAATCCTAATTTCACTTCTCTCCTTAGTTTCTTAATTTGTTAGCTACAAATCGTGGTTAGAAAAGAAAATAACGTTCACTCATTGTCACACAGTTAAAACATAAAAAATATTCCATTGAAATTGATAACTAAATGTTATGAATTTGACATTGACTTCATGACTTTCATTAGTTTCTTTCATTTTTCGAAAGTTATAATAATCCAGCAGTGTGATGGAAGCTCCAGCCTGTTTATGGTTAGGGACTTGTTCACAAATGACGTCAACTGGGGGGGGGGGGGGGGGGGGGGGGGGGGGGGGTCATGGTTGAGGTCATTTGTGAACAATCCCTTAGACAATAGGTATGTATTTTTCATTAATAAAGTATTTTCAATAAAGTAAATCTCTAAGGACCTTGAATAAAATTTTGTGGTGTAAAAGTGGTTTAACAGCAAAATGTAAACATGAATAATAAGATTCATTAATCAAAAAGGTTAAAAAAATTATAAAATAAATGAAAACACAAATGAAACAAGGTTGCTCTTTCTAGTATTAATATTTGAGGAACCTGTTCCATTAATTTCTACTGCCAAACATAAACGTTAAACATATATTGTCGAAAAAAAAACATGAAAGCACAACTTCGAAAATCGGTTATCTTCTCAATGTGAGAACTTCATTATACACGTTTGTGAATTGAGAATTCTCTTGATATACTTTGAACAAGTGAGGCAAATATCAAGCATTTTTTCGTAACTTTGGTGATGACCTAGGTAGCTTGTTGTTTTTATAACTCAACCGATCCAGCAGAAAAGAGAAGGAAGATGACATAAAAATAATGAAAGAACGCATCGAGATTTCTAGTTGGAAAACCAATTATACTTGATCAAAATAACCTTATAAAATGATCACAACAAAATGGATAAAATGAACGCCCTCGGCGTTTAAAAACTACTTCGTGGAAACATTGTGACTGTATATATGTAGAAACATAAGAAACACAAAAGAATACTGCTTTTAAGGTTTTCGTGTAAGTAAAGACTACATAACTTGACCAATTGAAAGCCAGCCAAGCTAGGTCTAAAAAATGTGACCAGGGCTAATGAAAGTAGCCAATTTGGATAAATTTCCTTTAAAGCTTAGTCCCACTGGGGGCGCTTATTAAAAGTACGTTTATTAATTTATCTTGGTGCGCAATGATACGAACGCCATTAAGCGCCCAAAAAATTCACAGAAATTAGTCACTTGTACAAAATTTGGTCACTTTTTGCCGACTAAATTTTCGAGTTTTAAGTCACTTTTTACCGACCAATTTCCAAGACAAAAAATGTCGATGAAAGTTTGGATAATTTGAAAGTTTTTTTAAGAAATAAAATACAACACCAAAAAGAAAGGTTAGGTGGTAAATTAGGTTAATTAGTCAATTTCAATAACAGTTTTCCTCTTCATTTGTGCATTTTCGTTATTTTGTTCTTCTTGACCCTTCCTTTTGTTCTTGTTGAGTTTGTGCTTGTCCTGGCTGCACTTGTTCTTCTTCATACAATTTGATTTCAATTACTACCGCAAAAAGCACCTGATAAGAATTGGCAACGCAGAGAAGAAAAATCGGCAAAAGTAGTTTGGCAAGTAGTTTTTGGAAAAAAAAAAGTCTGTAAAAAACGTCGGCAAAAATATTAGTCACCTAGCCAAAATTCAGTCACTTTTTGCCGACTTTTTTTTTTACCGATAATTGAAAAACAATTCCCTGCTTTTTTCATTCAGTAGTACGTCAAATAAAGAATGAAACCTGCAAAGTGATCAAAGCATATTCACTGGGACCTTAGGGGCGTTTGCATTTCACTGAATAACTTCACCAAAGAAACGCACTTAGGCGCCCATTATGAGGACCAAGCCTAAGGTCTATTTTCAGGGACCGCGGAGCATGGTGGCTATAGATAGGAGTAAGAATTCTATTGGACCTGTGTGTTCTTCAGTGTCAGATCGGGTCCCAATAATCACTATAGCCCAGCTAGTTCCCTAGTTCCTGATTCGTCAATTCACTTGCGTGTACCAAGAGATTGGAACAAGTCTGAATGGTGATTGGGCACGAATTTTGGGTACTGATTTTAAGTCAAAATAATAAAACGCTCATGGCAACACTGGAAGCTATGAAACGACCAATCATTTGGGAGATCAAATAAGCGGTTAAAAATCGGGTCGTCAAAACTCAAAAAATAAAAATTTGAGTAAGCAATAGCTGAGTCCAAATATGAAATACTTACAGGAGAGAGGTCCTGCGCTTATAGACTCATACCAAAAGCAACTTATGTTGCAGAGCTTGAAAAGTTGATCAAAAAACGTATGTGAACGCATGGTAACGACCAACCGGTCCATAGATATCTTCGACCGAAGATCATCGGTTAGCCAGATATTTACCTTTCAACATCTTTTGAAAAATATTTACCGTTAAATTGTGATTTTCCTATACAATATGAATGACTGAATGCATAATATATAAAATACAGTTACTGGTCCATCAATATAAATTACCGTAATGGGTGAATTATCATAAAACACAATGCACAAGCAAGTAAATATAACTAGTAACCTGGGTAACAATTTTTTTTAGCAGTTTTAATTAATGTGAGCTGAACCGCATACAAAGGCTTAGTAAAATAAATTTCCCCTGGAAGGAACCGAACATCAACATAATAATAAAAAAAAAAAAATGAAACATCAAACGCTTAATATTAGCTCTTTTTAACCAAAGGCATGTTATCCTTTTTCACCCAGAAAGATGGAAAGTAACTTTTACATAAAACAAATAACAACACAATGCATAACACCGTATCCAGTAGGCACACAAAAGCCAGAAACATCTTAGGAAATAATTATTTTGATCCACCGCGAAAATTTTCATCCCGTAAAGTGTAGTTTATACGGCCGAACTTTTTGCCTTGTCTAGTAATGTAAATGTAATGACCTGTACTTATGAAAACTCTTGCATTCTTGCAAGTAAAAGTATTGCAATGTATAATCGCAGGTCAATTGATTTACATTAGGCAAAGCAAAAGTTTGACCGTATAAACTACACCTAAGGTGATTTCGAAAAGCTAGCAAAATTTTCTTCTATTTTATATTGTCTAGTCAATATAGAATTACATAGAGATAACATCGTGGACTAATTTATGCAAATAAACTATCATGTCCAGTTGTTTCCAAATAACACGTGAAACGCTCAACAGGCCATAAAGATCGTCGAAAACTGTTACAGGCGAAAGTGCTAGTGATATCTACCAAACGTGATGTAATACAAAGGTGCCAAAACGAAAAGGTCGAGTTAGAACCAGTGTAAATCAACAAACCGACTCCAGAAGTGTTTTGCCTCACAATTGGGACATGAAAGTTATTTGATATTACCACTAATTTCCCTCTATCAATTGATCAAGCTTGTTCAACGCATCCAGTCCTTTCATTCTCAAACTGATGCTGTTTTGAAAAGGTACATTAGGTTCATTGGGGTTAATCCTTATCAGACAGGTGGAAGAGTTTTTTGAAAGACGAACAAAATTTTCACTAAGATCTCGTACTGTAGGTACGGCAAGTCCTGCCCCAATCTCAATAACAACAGATGCTTCCTGTGAGACTTTCGTAAACCATTCAGAAAACTTTGATTCTTGAACATCAGTACGATCTGATATCCAGTAGTAATCGTTAAACATTAAAACATTTGGACGGGCAAGTTCTTGGTTTGGAGCACCTAAAAAGAAAACCATCATCGTATAGTGGGAGGGTCACGTGACAAATTTTCAAATAGAAACCAGCTAGGGAGGGTCACGTGACATTCTATATTGCATCACAGCATTCATCACTGTCACCTTGTCACCGTTTCAAATATCACTACATCAAGTAGTTATTTTTACAAAGCTTGTAATCTAGTGTTAACCTAAGAAATAGTGCTTTGATTTCATATTTCATATTAATATTTGTGACCGCAAACTCAATATAATGAGTGTTTAGCTTTTAGGGAAGTGCCAGGATAAACAGGAAAATTATGCATGTTTTCCCCACTCAACAGAAATGTATTTTTCCTGTAGTCTAATCTTTTCCTATCATTTCAAACATACTTTGAAATAACAATTTCACAATAAAGAAATTGAAACTTGTGTTTGTAACTATCAATCTATTGCGTAGTTCCCAATTTCTGTTCTTACAATGCATTTCCCAGAGGGCAAAAGTGTTAAAAAGTCGCTGCAACAAAGATTATTTTCATGGAAATAGTGTGTATACATGTAAACGTACTCCTCCGCAGTGGTTATTCAATACATTTGCCCATTGGGGTGTGTCTTTCTCAGGATGGAGAGATTCCTTAAAACAGAAAGATACAGGAAAAGCAAAACTGAAATTTGTATCATATGAAACTAACCTGGGGGTCCTGTTGGCAATGATTCTTTAGCATTTAATGTGCTCTCATCAATTTCCAATTCCAAATTTTCAGGAATCGGCCAAATATTGCCTTCACCAGAAGCCAGCTGCATGAAATTTATACTTCCATGACACTCGACAATATTGTCATTGTGAAAACCGGCTCTTTGAAAGTGCCCATCGACATTACTAGTGTATATGAAATAACCACAACTTTTTTTTTCAGCCCATCTCCGAAGTATTTGAAAACCAGAGTGTGGTTCTGTATTTCGATATAAGTTCAAACGGTGACCATAGAAACCCCAAGCAAAAGCTGGGTCGTCGAAGAACCAACGGGGAGTGGACTATAAAATGTGTGACAATCTGTTCATAAAGAAAGCAGGTGATATATTGAATAAATGATTGAATGCGTTGATCATGACAATAACTTTCCCCATGAAAAAAACAAATGTTTCTGTCTTAGATCTAAGGAGAATCAAGTGTCAAACAAAATTTCAGCATTAAAGCAACTTACTACTTCGGGGAATTTTAATCCTTTTTCTTTAATTGGTGGGTATGCCTTCCAAAAACCTTCAGGTCCTCGAAAGTCTGGCAAGCCCGAATCAACACCCATTCCTGCACCAGCAGTGATAAGTAAAGCTTTTGCATTTTTTATGGCATTTGCAGCTAAGCGTAGCTCTTTCTCCATTCTTCTATAATACCTTTCTTGGTGAAATTTGTATAATATTCCTACAACAAAATCATTCAACCAGTCATGTGAAAATGTACACAAATTTAAAGTTTCCAGGACCAAAGAGTTGGAAACCTCGTTGTTGCTATTTCACAGTTAATCTGTTTTGCTTCATTGCTTTCCATTGTTACTTTGGAAATCATAGTGGGTGAAAAATATTTATATTAAGGGAGTTTTACAAAGAGAAAAAAATTCTAATTCTAAACTTTCATTGTAAGAGATTTTTTGAAAACTTTGTTTGGAAAGCTATGGATTTAGTGGTATGTTTATAGCTTGATAAGATGTTGTGCTTATAATGCCAAGGCAATAACTATTTGGTTCAAATCCTACTACTTAGTGTGATGAAAAGTGATGTGTGCTGAAAATGCTTAAGTTTCATTAATGTTGTATTTAAAGTGTTAAATATTGAATTATAAACACTCTTCAAAACACTTGTTGTAAAAAGAAAAAGATTTTTATTATTATGTCCAAAGACGGACACATACACATACATAACACCATTTCAAAGAAATTCCACAACAGTTGCAAGATATACTTACATCTATATTTTTTTCAAAGAAATACTTCTACACAATATAAAAGTCAAAATACATAACTAAATTACCTTCTCGTTCTCAGAAACCTTCCACATCCTGGAAGTTATTCAGTGTCACTTCAAGCTGAAAGAACTGATATGGTTTTAGATTCCTCACTCTTTTTTTATGGATGTGATGTCCCCTGCCAATTTAAAATATTATATACCCTCTGTAGCATTTGCAATCTTCTAAATCCTTCTTAACAAATGTCGCACAGTTCCCTCACAAGTACACCAACGAAGATTTCACATTTGACCATCATCCATATCATCATCATCTGAGTCAGTTTTTGCTTGATAAGGAAATTTATTATTAAAGGGGAATCAAATCTTCAGATAAAATTTTGTAAACCCATTCCAAAAATCAAATTTGTAAAAATAAAACTTGTTTGAGACTAATCTTCGTTCTCTTCATAATACGTCATAATTGAACCAAAAAACATCAGCGCTGAGGTCCAAGACAAAAGCCGTTGATATCACTTGTTGCGATGTGTATTACACTCAAGTAACGTTTGATCATAGAGAAGTGATAAGGACGGCAAAAAGTGAAACAAAATATCCCCAAATATATCTGATACTACTGACGAGGAAGATGAAGTAATTAAGAGTTCAGGGTGTTATCTAAATAAACCCAAGTATAGCCAAGAAGAATAATCGCATCGACTTGATGAACATCTAGTCGATAAAAAGTAAGGTAAAAGCAGTGAAGAGGAAGATCTTGATACAAGTACGCTTGAGAACTCACATTATTGGTGCAGATGTCGGAACTGTGTGATCTATAACAGTTTCAAGTTGATTGAATGTAAATGCTACCAGGAGAATGAAACTCTTTTATATGATAAACAGGATAACATTCAGTGTACCACTTCACATCCAGACTTCAAAATACTTTGTTTGAACAGACTGGTTTTGGAAATGAACAGGCTTAACAAAATATTGAAGCTGTCTACGTACATAAGCAATAGTAAGCCATAACATATTTTTTAACTATCTCTACATCTTCATTTTGTTGCGTTCAGAAAAAAATAAACAAATATGATTTTCTTACAAAGCCTAGTTTATTTCTAAAAAGTATTTTCTAGATTATATACTTAAGTTTTTAGAAGAATGCTTTACACAAGCTACCAACCACATACAATATGGGTACACTACTTTGAAAAATTAGGACATGAGTGGTGATGTACATCCTACACGGACGATAATTAGATTTGCTTATCTGGAAATAGAAATTTCAGACAGTTTGTCAAGGGCTTTATCGATTAACATTCATGATCAAAATACAGTGTGTATCAGATGGGAGTTGGTTTATGAGACTTTAACCCCAAAAAAATCAAAACCACTTTCATATAAACTTTCGCCACTCTGAGAAAAGACGTATAGCAAGCTATTTGTGTAATAAAATAATTACATGCTGCTGTTTTTCATTCTGTAAGTAACTTAGATATCAATAACATGTGCCACCCGTTTTTGTTGCAACAAAAATAAAACATAGAAAAAATCCATTCTTCAACACGAGAAACTCAAAATCATAACGACGGAGTTGAGTGCAACCTACATTATGAAATGCACTTTTTTCAACAAAGCTGCAGGAACTTATCATATGAAAATAAAATAGGAAAAAAACACTTTCAATGATTTTTTTTATTATCCCCAACAAAATTATGCCTTGATGATTTAATGAAAAAAAATTTTGGGGTTTGATTCCCCTTTAATAGATAACAAATTAGAAAACTATACTCCAGTCAGTTGATGCAGGCAAAAGTGCTAAAATGCATTAACAATTGCATTATAAAAACTGATCTGATCAATGTGAACAAACTTAAAAGTATGTGGATGTCCACATGTCCGGACACGAAGAACATTTAAGACATTAACCCTATTAGGACTAGGCGTCGGCAAAAAGATGCCATCCCTAAATTTTTGATATTTTCAGAATTAACCATCCGTTAAACAAATGAAACAAAGGGAAAAAATGTGTTCTCTTTTCTTTTACGAACTCATTCATTTATTTTTTTCTTTCAGGATTCAAATTTTCTTTTTCTTTCATCACGTTCGTTTTTTGTTAATAATATCAGCCAACAAACAATTCATTTTATTAAAAACACATTTCACATAGTTCATTTTTTCTTCATTCATTTAAACTGCTACAGCATAAAAAGAATTTTAATTCCCACCGGGCCTCAGCTTTTTTGATGAGTTTGAGTGTGCCTTTTGTTGTTTGCTACAGTTGTACCAGTGAAGACGTAAACATCATGGTTAATTTGTCGATAGCAAAAAGTTGAATTTAAGTATTTTTGTGATAATCCAGAAGATCCTTCAAAAGCTACAAAAATAAAATGTTTGGTGTGTAGCGAATTTTACGGAGAACATCCATATGATTTTCGAAAAGCGAGCGGGAGTGCGCAGATTGATCTAAGTTCTAGATACGTATATGTAGTATCTACTATATACAGTTTGAGTGATTGCTCATACAAAGCTCTCTAATATATGTAGTATCTCCAGGTGAACACACGTTTATTCCTGTGCTTATACCCCACACTTCCTATGGCGACAAAGAGGTAAAAGCTCATGCAAAAGAGACACAGTCAGATAGAACTAGAAAGTGCAGCCATAGAATTCGCTGTCAAAGGAAATCACCTTTATCTCTACATGGTTTACCTCACTTCACAGTGATCACCGATCATAAACCTTGATTTATGATCTGATTAATGATTTGGTGACACTCATACACAAAGGACATCAGGGCATAGAAAGATCTGAGATTGCACACAAGGTTTCCAAAGATGGACAAAGCCATAGAAAATGAAGTATATAGCTACATGCATGACATGTCAAGTAGTCGTCGCAACACCACAAAGAAAACCGCTAAAGGTTACAGAACTATCACAACATCCATGGCAAAAACTGACAACTACATGAACCGCTTCTTACAGGGGAACACTTACTAGTAGTACAAGACCTTTATTCAAGATATCCGGTGGTGGAGATAGTGATGTCAACTTCGGCAAAGACATGCATCCCAGTATTTGACAAAATGTTCTCATTGTTTGGGATTACAGAGGAATGCATTAGTGACAATGGTCCCCCGTATAACAGTGAAGAATTTAATCGCTATTCCAAGTATATGGGTTTTAAACACACCACAAAGATACCATACGCGCCCTGGACCAATGGTACAGCTGAAAACTTTATGAAGAACCTGGGGAAACTAATAGAAACATCACAGGAAGGGCATACCGAGCCACTCCACATCCGATGACAAAGAAATCACCAGCATCACTACTCTTCAATGGAATATAAAACGAGATTGCCAACACCAACCAACAAAAACGTAATGGCTTACGACAAGGAAGTAAGAGAAGCTGACAAAAAAGGAAAGCAATGAATGAAACAAGCGGCAAAGGCAGCCTTATCAAAGCTAAAGGACCCAACACCACCATCACTAGACATATACCGCCTTCGTGCCTAATTACAGACAGCCTTCGTAATTACGGACATTGAGCAAAACATAATTCCAACCGTCTGTAAATTAAAGACACGGCACATCCCGTACTGTCAACCAAACTGTAATAAAACAAACTTCAGAGATAATTAAATTTATTTGAACGCTAGAAAATTACCAATATGCCATTTATTTTTCTAAACTTTAAAGATTTAAAATAGACTGCGCTCTTTTGAGAATCATGCGTATTTTTATGAGCTCCGTGTGTACAATGGTAGCCATATTTACGGATAAAAAATAATAATGGCCACCTCCATCATGAAATATCGACAGGTCGAAAATTTATGTTTAAAAATGAATTTTAGATCAAGCTTTTAGAAAGTTAATTATCATAAAATAAGTCAAATAAATAAAGTTTTTGTACGTCAATCACAGTGGGGGAGGACACTTTTTACTGAGTATTGAAATATGATGAGTTTCTGATGTTAATTACCAGTTAAAGATCTGTTTAAACTAAAAATGTAATGAACTTCACAAAAATGGATTTCGAGTGCTAATGAGTATTATTTTTAATAATTTTTTTTGTCTTAAAAACGCCTCCTGAGAACCGGTTTAACCGACAGTGTGCAGAGAGCATCTAATTGCCAACCAAGATGCGTGCGCACATTGGTAGGAAATTGACTTGATCTATTAAGCATTTATGTTGAAACTCACAGCAATTATTGAGCAAAAAACACTAATGTTTATAAACATCACGTCACTTAGAAACTCATCTATAGGCCATTATGATTTTCACGGTCCATTATTCTTCAAGTGTTGCTGCTAATTGCTCTCTATTGGATTGCTCTGTTTCATAAAATATTTTATTCAGTTATACATGGCGAACTTGGCAAGAATGCATGTCTATTTTCGTGACAAGAATGTTTGTTTACATTTTGATGTCCGTAATTACGAAGGCTGTCCGTAATTAGGCACGAAGACGGTAACCTTCTTCAAGAAAGTACACGAGAAACCAGAAGATTATCTGGAGCTGCACGATGAACCAACAACTGATATTATACCGCTAATAGGAGCAAAGCCACGAACACCAGACCTTCTGGAGCAAGCCCAAGTGCCTGAGGGTCCAGCTCAAGCCGAGAGGGATGGAGAAGAACCAACAATGAGAGAGGAAGAGGAACTCGCCAGACCACAAAGAAAACGAAAACCAGAACGCTTTAATGTTTATGAGCTCTAAAGACGGTGATACGAGTAATCCGATGATAGCAATAAAGTCATATGAACACATTAGTTTTATTCAAAGCGTAAAAGACACACGTTAACCATCTTATGTTAAAGGGGGAGGGATGTAATATCTACTATTATACTGTTTGTATGGGTCAGTGCAAGATTCCATACCGTAAAACCAGATCTAAGAGTAAGTTTATCTAACAATTTCAGACCATCAAATCTTTATGGTTAAAACCTTGTTACATTTGTTTGGGATGACGAGTATTTGGTCACGTGATGACTCGTTCTTCCAAACACTTTTAAGAGACTTTTCACCGAGAAGTTTGAATTGTTAGATAAACATACTCTCAGATCTGGTTTTACAGTATGGAATCTTTCACTGACTGTTTGTATGAGGGAGACAAAGCTCTCTAATATAATGTAGTATCTCCCAGGTGAACACACGTTTGTTTTATTCCTGTGCTTATACCCCACACTTCAGTATAGAAAAACGAGGGGGAAGGCATATTTAATAAAAACAATTTTGTCGACGTGAAAAACGTATTGCCGACGAGTCCAACAAAATCATCATATCACAACGGCAAAATTTTGCCGTCGGGAAAAAATCCTATTTTAAGGGTTGACAAGTAAATAAGTTGCATAAATCAATTCAACATGAAAATATACGGTTCCAATGATGTATCACATGACTTTCGAGTTTTAAACAATGGCCCAAATGCTGAAGAAGATGAGCAAAATTTTTTCCAAAATAGAAAGTTAAGAAAAGTAAAGTCACAAAGTTTCAGAGCGATACCCCTAAAAAAGTTATTAACAAAACAATCCCCCCTCCTCAAAAAAGCCCTCCTCTTCTTCGATTACTTATTTAAAAAGTTAGCTAACCTGTATATATTTTACAACTTTACAAGTGTATATTTCCTACTTGAGCAACTTGGGCTGAACTAAAGGATTTCTAGGAATTCAGGAAACCGAAAATGCATTATTATCTCATTTGCATATTTCGTTCTGTTAATTACCTCAGCTAAAAATCGAACTTTTTTGACAACAAAGATTGCGGAAGATTTTTACTACGCACACGTTGCATTACTTCACATCTCATCATCTGAAGACGCTTTCAAGTTTTTCCGAACAAAATCATCGAATATGAGGCAGTTGAAAGGGA
Source organism: Turritopsis dohrnii (assembly GCA_027922465.2). Lineage (NCBI taxonomy): Eukaryota > Metazoa > Cnidaria > Hydrozoa > Anthoathecata > Oceaniidae > Turritopsis > Turritopsis dohrnii. The sequence goes on along the minus strand of BQMF02000049.1, from coordinate 1,013,116 downwards.
AGGTGACCAAGGAAAATGCCAAAATGAAACGAGAAAGGAAGCAAGCTTTCCGAGATGGCCATGAAAAAGTTTTGACTGTTGCATTACCGGTGTTGATTGGTGTTGTATTTCTGATAGTCTTGTACGTTGTAATGAAGACGAGTCAAGGAAAGAAAGAACTTTAATTGATATGAAAGTTTAGTAATTTTCTAAGATATCAACCATCACAATTTAGTGCTCTTTTGTACAACCACCGGAGAAAATTGATGTGGAAATCCTAAAGAACACATTTTGTAAATATTGAGGAATAAGAATTTTATCCTTCTTGTTTTCGTTAACAATTATTTTTCTACTTTTTATGAAGTAATTTTGAATTGGCTGAAGGTAATATTTATAGGTGATTGATATATGTATACATTCGATGTACACAGATAACCAATGAAAGAGACCAGACGAATTGTAATAAACATTATATATACCTTGTCTAAAAACGTGTACATTCTAAGAATCTATATTTCTTTATTTTTTGCCTTTTATCTACCTATGAATAAACAGAAAATTTTACGGCTATGAATAGACATTTTTATATGAAAAGATAGGGAAAGATATTTGAATGAGAAATCTAAGGAATTGATTTAAAATTTAAAGTCTTCCGAAGAAAATAAAAATAAATACAGAACCAAATTTTGGATAATAAATTACTGTTAAAATCACTATTACCCAAAGTACTAATCATAAATTAAACGGTCTGGCAGTTTCCAGTTCTCCGTTCATATTATCCCGTTCCGAAATATAAGTTTCCCAGTTCCCCAAAATAACCTTTGAAATTTATAATTTTTTTCACATATTAGCAAAGTTTTTTATTCACAAAGTTTACCGTTGTTAATATCGCGATCATGTGTATACTTCTATAGAAATGCACTCCTTCGTAGCGATTTTTCATCAAATTTGTCCATGGAGGATAGTTTACAATCGAAACTTAATTTTTGTTTCATTCGATCATTCAAGCAAAATTAACATACTTTCAAAACGTTTTAACAGTCTCTAAAAATCAACTAAAAATAACAGGCCCCACTAAAAGAAAACGTTGAAACAAAAATTTGAGGCATAATAAATTGAAGGCCTCTGTTCCTGCAAGTAGGAAATGCTAAATTATCAAAGGACGATCATAGACTCATGTGCGACAATTCCACACGCGTGTATAGATGCATATATGATGCATTTTAGTATTAAAAAGTCTAGAAACGCATATATACAAGTTGATACGTGTAGCACCCACGGATGGAACAGGTATCTAAAGACTTTCATCGTCATCGAAGTCAGCCAACTTGAACTCTGTGACAGCTGTCTTATTACTGGTATTCGGTGTTGATGAAAAAGTTGGGCGATAATTTGAAGGTTCAGAGAGATGACTGCTGAAAACAGAAGACAGAAGACATTAAGTACAACTTTCAAAGTTTATCTCTTTCGTGCTTATGAAAAGTCCATATACTCTAATGTTAGCACGGATCCATGAAACGTTTTCGATTGTTATCGTTTATCATCATGGTTCTCAGCATTTTACAGAAAAAAAATACCATGATATACCATGATAATACCAGCACACCAGTGAAGAAATACCATGACATTTATCAAAAAAAATTCGAACTAAGATTCAATAAGCTATGGTTTATATGTAATCATCTCAATTATAAATCTTGTAGATGGTTTTTCCAAATTTGTACCGACTGACAGATCTAAACTTATTCTAAAACAAGGACTTTGGCCAAATTTGATCTAACAGGTATATGTAGATGCTGAAGCCATGGAACATTCACATATTCCCATTTAAGCTCCTAACAGCCTACTTCCAAAGGCTCCTCTAAATAACAACTTCCTGAGGTCTTGTCTTACTTCCTTACGTTCAGATTCACACTGATTATTTGTACGTTCACATTCAGCTTAAAGCTGAACTTGTGAACATGGTTCATGAAAAAAAATACAATCTATTAGCTATTTCACGATTCCTCAAGATTTAAACAAAAGTACTAGTTTAGGTAAATATCAAGCATATTTTACCCAGCAGTCTGCTGGAGAATCCTGACTAACTTACAAAAAACTAAAGACATAACTAAGTTGTAATTGTTGAACTGCTTTAAGAAAGAAAAAATTAAAAAGAAATTTCATAAGAAAATCAAACTGAAACCAAACTTTATCACTGTAAGAGTAGCTCGAAAATAGTACTTTGTTATTCATCACTAACACAGTGTTTATATATTCGAGTAACACATTCACGTCAGCAGATTTTGAGCGACAGTGATGGAGTGACTTAGCTTTTTATATCAACCTAGATTCATTATGAACCTAAGTTCTGAATCATTTAACTAACCAAACTACACAACTAAGGCTTCGATCCTCCCATTCATTCTTATAATGTGATTTCGCTTTTCCCTTATTCATTTCTTTTCTAAATTCTCTAACAAATTAACTACAGATTAAAAGAAGGACTAAGGGCAATTATCTTATTTTTATCTTAAATATCATCTAAAATCCATAATCTGACTGAGAACAATTACAGCAATGCCTTGATTTTAAATTTTAACAATTTGAAAGCATCAAACTTCGTCAAAAAGTCACTGTGACGGAGAGCATTTTTATTGAAATTGTGTGTATCTCTATAGAAATGCACTCTTTCGCAGAGATTTTTTAATGAATAGGTCTGAAGGTCTGAAAGTAATCTCAAAACAAATTATTATAGCATTGCATTGTGGCAGTTGTAGTATGTATTTGGGAAATAACTGAACTATTGGAACTCCCAATTCTTTTTAAAAAGCACCTTTATTTATTTCCTTATCAAAACGTCTATGGCGTATTTTATACGCCTAATAAACGCCCTTCCCTTAAAACAGTGTTTATCTAAATGCAGGACAAATTCAAGAGCAATGCGTAATCAAACACGACAGCTTAAACGAAACACAGAGTATTCTGAAAAAACAGTATGGAAGAGACTTGATTGGCAATCACACAACACAAAACATTCATTCATGCAACACTCATTCGCTCACCTTCTCTTTTCATGTTCTTCGTGGGATTCAAGCGAAAAATCACTTTCCTCGTCATCTTCATATTGATTCTTCTAAGAGAAAAGCATCAAATACTACAATTTGGCGCTATGTTACATACACACGAAGTAGCCTGGCATTTTCTTACGTCATGGAATGAAACTGTCCGCTTAGGCTTCTTGCTATTGTCTATTTCATTCGGGCCGTACAAGTCGACGGCCCCAGCTAATTTCTTTTTATCGGGGTCACGTAGTGTTAAACTGGCTTCAAGCGAGGCGGCAAGCTCTTTCACCTAACAATATGAAAAGTTTTGCGAAAAAAAACCCAAAAACTTCTTCTGCGAAAACGTACGGAAAAAAAAGAAATAACAAGACCTTGAAAAATTACAACAAAATTGATTTAGAATGTCCATTCAGAAGGAATAGAAAAGAAAAAGAAATAACCTTTTCTCCTTGAGGTGGTCTCATCTTCGGACGGTAGGGTTCTTCCTAAAACAGAAAAAATGAAAAGGTATTCATCACGTCCACTTCAATGGTGACCATCAACTACTTCGCACGAACCTGAAAGTATTGCGGCGAATCCATAACAGTCGCATCTTTAACATCTTCTCTGAAAAGGGAATTGAGAATACACAAAAAGCAGATAGCTAGTCTTAAAAAATAACCGGCGATGCCTCTTCAAAAGAACGAATAAAACCGAATAAAAAGATATAACAAATAGATACCCAGAATCCCATTCAGATGAATCCGTGACGTCAAAATGATCGTCTTCGTTAGGATCATCTAACTTATCCGCATTATGATGACTAACTTTTGCGTCAACGTCGTCATCATCGTCGGAACTCTCCATCATGTCGTCTTCCTCATTTTCAACGACACCCCGAACAGGTGACGATCTATATGTACTATCATGTGAAGGACTTCCTCTGTTGTTCACACTGAAGTTGCTGAAAGTATACCCAGTGGGCTTTATTGTCGCTGCGACGAAGAGCATACTTATTGAAATATGCTGTATATTTCTTTAGAAATGCACTCCTTCGCAGAGATTTTGCAACAAATTTGACAATACATAAAAAACAAAACATAAACAGTTGATTTTCGTTCAAGACTTACTCGAGGTTCGGTAGGGGTCTGCTGCTTGTTTTCTCACTGGCTTTACCTTTGAATTTAATAACTGACTTCACAACACCAAATAATGCTGTTTTTTTCTTTTTAGATAAAATTTTCTCGCAAAATTCGTCTAGTTTCTGTCTGATTTGATGCCGTTCTTTAACGAACCCTGGGTAGGATTTTTCTTTCAGTTTTTCTTCTTTTTCGTGATTCTTCATCTTCGATTTGTAAACATTCACCGGCATCTGTGTTTCTTCCTAAGCAACAATAGCAACGCCCTTTTACGATTATGGTGTTAATAGTAACATCTTTGTCTGCGAGAGTTTTAAGTGCAGACACTTGAGAAATAACGCCAGAAAAGGGCGGATTAAAAAAACACCAGTGTTAAGATTGGAACGTCGTAAAACTGACTGTTAATGAGACGATAAGGATATGGAATTATTTGATAGCCACAACAAACTAGTGGAACTTCGTCTTTTAAAATGGTAATTGTGAGAAAATACAGCTTACTCGAATGTTTGCACGTTCGAGTTAAGTCGAGTTAAGTTGCTCGTTTCTATGTTGATAATTACTCGAAGTTGTTCCTGTGCGATTTTCACTTAGAACAACCTTAATGAATAATTATCATGAAAACGATGTAATGACATCAAGACGAGGCCATTATGAACAAATGTTCATAAACGTGACAGAAACATGAATTCGGGATGAACCCGGTAATCAAAATCACTGCGATGAAGAGCGTTCTTATTGAAATAGTGTGCATAATGCTATAGAAAAGCACTCCTTCGCATTGATTTTTCAAATACTTACTGGATCGACGCCCCGTTTCTCCAGCTGATCATCTAAGATTTCCGCGATTTCCTTACGCTGTGCCAGAATCATATCAGTACCGTGATTGTAACGCGCCACAGCTAGCGGATTGTTGGGAAACGGGAAAAATTGACCCTTTTCTGGTAACGTAGACATCTGGAAGAAAGAGTGAAGCATCACAAAACAAGGTGACGTTATGAAAGAAATCATTGAAATAAACACCGAAAATATTTTCACATACCAAAAGTGAACCAGATGACGTTCCACCGCTAAAAACAAAGAAAATTAGGTAAAACAAATCACTGCGGAGAAGCGCAGGTCCATTGAAATGGTGTGCATATTTACGTGCTTTTTATGATAAATGTACTCTTCCACACGGATTTTTTAACAAATTTTCTCAGTATGAAACTCGTCAGTAATAAGTGTTTTGCATTATATATAATATGTTTATATGTTGGTCAGTATGCGAGGTGACAGCCATTATGGATTTCGGATGTGCGCGACCCCTAATTTTAAAATCAACTATGTGATTCTAATTATACAACTATTATTGAAAAAATTGTGTTAATTATACTATTATTGAAAATTATTCAAAAAGCCTCTAATTAAAGGCAGGTTGTTCTAACTTAACGCGGATTTTTCAGATTAAATAGCATAAATCGCCAAAAACTTATTTTTTAACCCCCGCTAAAATAGAAGAATTACGGTAGTCATTTGGCTGTTCTTAATTGTGTTTCTTGGTGCATATATCAAATTCCAGCTTAAAGCTTTTTCCCCAGCTTAACTCCCCTATGCCCCTTCAGCTACAATGCTCTTGGCGGTAATATAAGACAACAACAACAAAAACAACAATAGATAAAAAAAACAAACAAACAAAATATGGTTACAAATGTTCGTTCTCGTCTTCATTAGAATGCAGCTCCTCGTGCACACTTCCATCTTCCTTTTCTTCGTGTTTTTCATCTTCAGCCATTGTTTGGTTCTTCTTCCCATCTTCAATGTCCATCAAATCTTCTCGACTTCTGTGAAAAACAACAACAGATACCCCAGTCTTCTTGAATGGCCTATCCACACGGGTAGTTAAGTCTTCCAAAGAAAATCACGATTATCAAACAGATCTGACTATGGAATAGAATATTTCACTTTCCAGAATGATTTGAAATAATTCGAAGCGTTTTTGATCGATTTTATTTCAGGGAGTGAAAGATTGAAACTATACCATGAATGGTCATCTTTGGTAAAACATTCATCGATCGACATAGATAAATTAGTACTCAGTCCCAAAATTGTTTACCATATAAATTTAACGCCAATTTCTAATAGAATCCTCTCTTATGGCCTAAATTAGTAGTTCACCTTATTCAATTACTTCAATAACATGTCCTATAACTACCATGATGCAGTGTTATAATTACATGGTATGGGATTTGCAGAAATGTTCTCCACTATCTCACTAAGGTTTCGTTCAGTTTCGTTCATCAAACGCTTTTATTTTTCCATTACGATACTTTTAATGATCATCTCGCTGTATTCTGGTATTTGTATGAACATATTATGGAGATAATCGAATCGAATCGTAGATAATCGTAATGGGGTGTATAGCTCACTTGGTAAGATGGTGGGCTTGTAATACAAGGGTGATAGTTGGTAGTGGTTCAAATCCTGGCACTGTAGAATGCTAATGTGATATGAAAAATAACATATGCAACGAAAGGTATAGTGAGATATATATGTGCATGATGTGATGTAATGAACAAGTGCCTCAAATAACATAAATAAAACCACAATCACCTATCAGTCTAGTATGTGCAAGTTCTTTGCCCTAAAATCTGAGGTATACATTCCTGATGGAGGCCCACATCAGTGGATAACACTGCCAGCTCCCCCCGGCCTCGTTAAATTAAATTCAAAAAAAAAAAAAAAAAAAAAAAATAAAAAAAATAAAATAAGGAGGATCAGCCAATTAATCGATATTGACAACAAAGCAATCCAACAATAACGGGAACCAACCTTTTTAAAGCATCTGCCAGGTTCTGTTTCACCACCTCAGTGCCCGTAAAACTAGATACCGACACATCGTCATCGTCGGATACACTCTCAAAAATGTCGGAGTTGAAGGTGGCGGACTGACTGACAGTATTCTTTGATGGACCAGTTTTCAAGGCATAAAAGAACAGGCCTTTATATTTCCATCGTTCAACACTATCTTCCTTAGAAATAGTCGTATGTGAAACTGCCCCGCTGCCAGCTTCATGGACGTAAAGTTTAACCGTGCCAAGTAGCTTTGTTGTACTGACGTAGAATGTAAAATCATGCTTATAACCAGTCGGGGCAAGCTTGGAAGCAGATACAAACTGGCGCCAATATGGCGATCCACCACAGGAGTAAACAAAAATAGGCTTTTGAAAATCACCGACAGGCTGTGACAACGCATGGAACGAGAACATGTCCTTCCAGTCACCTTTGGTTGAAGCAGCAGTGCGGAAGACACGATGGATGTGTTTGACGGACTGGTTCACAGAAACCCAAAGACACACGCTGTCTGTAAAAAAGAAAAAACGAAAAGATGAATCGATGTTATTATCGCATCTTAATTATGAACAATCAATTCGTATGGAAAGCACTTTATAAAACATTTTGAAAACACGTAGTGCGTTACGCTGCCTGGTTTCACTACGTCAAACAATGTTCTTTCTATCACCTAACAAAATAAGTTCGTATGTGCAACCACTACCCTAAATAATGTCATCTAGATATCCTGATGAGCCTTTCCCAAGAAGAAGCACAACCTCGTTTTGATGAACTTAATTTCCTTTAATTATACCATTGAGGTATTGGAACAAAAGTAGTAAAAAACACAGGAAAGTACATAGCAACTAGACTGCATCACATAACGAAGAAAACTAGTCTCACCTGTTTCTGGAAGCTCTTTAACAATGGGCGTAGGACTTGGGGCTAAGTTTATGAACATATATGAATATTATAAACATGCATAAATTTCTAAAATTGACTTCCCCTCATACATTGTTTCATACAATAAAGGGAGCAAGACTTATATAGCTCTTTTGTGAGGTTTGAAAATTAGTTACCTGTCTGCTTGGGAGTTTCCAGTGGTTGCAGTGATATGTATGGTTTGTTATCAACTTCATCAGGAGGTACCTATATTGAAAAGGAAGTGCCTATATATTGAAAAGGAAGGTACCTATATTGAAAAAGAATTGTTGACTGCTCCATGAATATCCTCTTGCTTCTCAAGGAGAGGCAGTCCTCCACATCATCTCAAGTTTAAAAAAACTGAGAACACATATTTCAAAACAATAAATAAATAAAATAAATCAGAAATAAATAAATAAAATCTTTCAAAGTATGCACTTTTTTAGAACTGGCCTGAAATTTTGCCACAATTAGAAGCCCAAGAACAATCTGAGACTAAGTGTTTTTTTTTGAAATTTTTATTAATTTCAGGCTGAATAAATTATGAATAGCTATAGTTTGGTCACTGTGCAAAATGAAAACCTTAAATGGAATTTTAACAATGTGTAAGGTTTTCTATTCTTAAATCAAGAATGAAGTTTATTTCCAGGGCGAGTTGGACAGGAATGAAGTTTATTTCCAGGGCGGGTTGGACAGGAATAAGGACAATTTCTTTCAACATTAACATCTTGAAATGAATTAAAAACAAGATCAGACTAAACTAAAAAGTGCTGATACTAAAGTGTTAATTAACCAAACTCATTCATGTGCCTCTACCCAAATCAAAGATTTTTCAGATTTCCAGCTGTGCTGCAAACTTGTTGTTTACCTTAGAGTTTCGAAATAACTTCTCATTTTCAGCAATTTTCTATAAGGGGCAAGAGATAAGTAAGTGAAATAAATGACACTTTTCAATAAACGTTGACATTAGTGAAGTTTGCTTTACCTTATGTAGCAGTTGTATTTGCTCCTCATAGTAATTTCTATCTTCAATTCTTTGCTTCTCAGATTTCAGAAACTTCTCACGCTCCTTGAAAAATAAGAAAGGAAGTATTAAAAACACACCCTTTCTGCAAACGACATTATAAATCATTGACACTGTAATGCTCAAATCTTTCATTAAAAAAACTCTAGATGGATATTACCAAGTACGAAAACAACAAAAAACAGTAACAAAAACAAAAGCAAAAAACTGTTTTGAATTTGAACTTAAGCTCAAGCTGCTTTTACATGATCATATTTTATGACATATAGTATATGGTTCATGGAGGAAAATCATTATGATCATATGATTCAATTTTTAAAAGATAGGAAGTGTTCTATTTCTTCATCACTCTATATATTCACGTAAAGTACACGTCAATGGGCTTACATACCCAATTTAAAAAGGTGAAACGAAACCTTGTGCTTCTGCATTAAAATTTAGAAATGGTGATTTTGAATAGGGATTCGTCACGTAAGATCACACAAAAATCTATTACAGTAGCGTTGGCGTGATGTTAGTTTTTTAATCTATCACAGGGAACCGTTGCATTGCATCCCCAACCGGACACACTGGAAGGCGAATTTGACACATCCTTTTCGAAGTTAAACTCTGTAACAATTTTTACCCGGGTTGCTAGTATACATATGATCATATAACTCTATTGTTAATGTAATCAAGTGACCAATCAGAATACGTTCATAAATGTACAGAAGTGATGTGCTAGCCATGGGTATTCATGCTTTCTTTTATTTCCATTTCATTTTCCATTGCAATTATCTTTATATTATTATTATTATGAGTTCTTCGTGTTGATCATAAAACAGTTTTGTTGAAAAATACATGATGACCATGTAACAACAGGGCATATGATGAAGCATAGCAGGTGTTTCATAATGATCATACATTTACATGCCATATAAAATATGATCGTGTAAAGGGAGCTTTAGATATGATACTTGCTTAAGATTAAATAGAACGTTCTGCACTTAAGAGAGCAATTTTCTTAATTTTCTTTGCAAGCAAACTTTTACTTTTTCGTCACGCAATATATCAAATTTCATCTGGAAAGGAAAAACTAGTCATAAGTAAGAGGTTGATGATAGATCAGCACTCTTTTCTTCAGTTTTTCAAATCATTTCACATTTCAGTCATTCAACTGAATTTTGAAGCATTGAAGATTCCATAAAATGTTTATGAATGCATTAACCTTCTCAATCTTCTTCTGATTGGTGATTCCTTGAACTTTCACATCTTTCGCATGTTTCTGCTGAAGAGCAGCCATTTCTTCAGCAAACTTTTGCTCCAGGGACCTCATCTGTAAGAAAATAAAGTCGCACATTATTTCATAAAAGCGCTATGGTTGAACTGGAACCAACAAAAGCTTCGACTGTACCCAGTGGACAAAATCGCCAAAAAGTCACTACTGTGAAAAGTATTTTTAAATTGTATGTATATATTTATATAGAAATGCACATCTTTTTCAACAAATTCGTCCAATGGCTAGTTTTAAATGCAAACACCAAATTTTAAAGAAATGGCACAGAACTGATGCATAGCTTCACTGCAATGCCATTCTATACACAAGCGCAAAATTGAATCCACATCCTCTTGCTTGCCCTATAAAGACCTCACAGTAAACTAGGACAAGAACATAAGACACATTTATTATAATGATTTAAGATATAATATTTGGGTCTCTGCAAAACCAATTCATATCAAAGCTTCTCTGCTGGCCGATGTAGACATAGCAAAATCATAAGCAATAATTTTAAGAAGAGCCTACCTTGCCATACAGGTCTTTGTAATGTATGCCAGTTTCATCATCCTGTAAAAGAAAACAAAAGATGGTGTTGGGTCTGTAACAAAAGTACTTGTTTTATGTCGGACGGACAAATCTATATAGAAAACAGCACATTTACAATACAATATCAATCAAACGTTTTACGAAAGTATACTAGAATAAACTTTACAAAATTCCAAAACATGATTTCTACAAGGATGATAGTCAAAAAATATTGAAACAAACAGTTATTGTGTCGGATGCACAAAATGCTAATACTCTTGTAACAGACCCTGGTGATAGATATTTACGATTTTCTTTATCATAAAAAGTTTCTTCGTTTAAAGACAGTCCACATTAAGACATTTTGATATTCTCCTGTTTTGAGCAGTGTAACTAATCACATCAACGTACCATAAAAGTGAAATACTCATTCATAGAAAACCCAGCTTAATTTCTTAGCACAACAAAAACATCAAGTGAACCATGATGTGTTTCAAAAAGATTTTACATACCGTCAAATCACCGAGCATTGATTTCTTTTTCACTAAATAAAGAAAAATATCTTAGACATTATTCCACATATTTGCGGTGAATGTGGGGAAAAGGAAATTCAACAGTTGGCTATATCATCAAAGAACTCGAAATCTAATTCCTACTAATGCCACTCAACTAAATGCTGTCTAATTAATCATTTGGGGAAAACCTACAAGAACGAATTATAAAATCAACATTAACACAAAAGAAGGAGGATCTGAATAGCACCTACCACTTTCCTTTTGCAGTTGTTGCAAGTTCTATAGAAGAACAGTCAATAAACAAATATCAAATGTTAATTGAAGGTATAACATCCACATAAAGCTACTGAAACTGATTTGCTAACCATTTGCAATAAATCTTTTTCAGCTTGTGTCTTTTTTAGTTCTTCAACCATCATTTCTTTATATGCTTCCATCTCTACCTACCAAAGGTCATAATACCAAATAAGAAAATCAAAGACAAAGTTCATTAATATGCAATCAAATGCACTTATACTCCAGAGAGCAAATATGTTGAAAAATCACTGCAAAGGAGTGCATTTCTATAGAAATAACCACACTATTTCATTAAAAATGCTCTTCATCATGGTGACTTTTTTACAATTTTATTGCTGGTCAACTGGACAAAGAAACAAAATCATAGGATACATCATACCAACCTTCATTTTTCCCTGCTCTTCAGCTTTCCAGGATTCATGTTCCAGTCTGAACTTTTCAAATAGATCAGCATTCGTTTCACTCTCCTGAATATGAAAGCAAGCATATCGTATGAAGAAACTAAGCCATACTAACAGTCAATATTATTTCAAATAACATCGCAAAACCCTCTCTCACCTTATGAAATATAATACTCATTCTGTGAACACTCACATTTACAATAAATTTATAGAAAAGTCACTGCAAAGGAGTTAATTTCTATAAATATTCACAATATTATTATAAGTAACAACTGATGATTAATAGGGCTAAACCACTGTATAAGCCTTTATGTTACATACTATTCATTTATTACCTTATTCATACTTATTAATGCAGGAGAATTTCTTGCAGCACTATTAATTGCATTTAATTCACAAAAATTTGTCCTGCAACCAATTCTCCTGCAAACAATTTTTACGAATACGGTATGATTCTATTATCACTTTTTATTACCCAACCAAAAACTCAAAACTAACAAAACATTCAGTAAGAAAAAATTACCTTCTTTCTTAAATGAGTCATATTCTGTCGTTCTTTCTGAAGTTCGTCTTCTGTCAGCTTCAACCGAGATCTGATGTTATTAAGCTCATTCTGAAGTTCCACATCATGAAAACTTACATTTGACTGATAGTTGATCTCCAGCGGTTGCAATTTACGAGCCTCCTCAGGATGTCTGCGTTCTAAGTGACTTCGAAGATAATATTCAGACACAAAACTTTTTGAGCAGCACATGCACTAAAATATAGAACAAACCATTTGAAAAATCAGGAAACGCAACTTTTATGAAAATATGACTTTTTCCTGTCCTATGAAAACTGTAAGTTTATTTGAACGTCTTACAAAGACGTGTTATGATTACCTTATGTAAGCCATTTGCGCCAGCACGAATCATCAACTGATAATCACCAATCAGTTTCTTCATTTTTTGCAATTCCTTTTTCAAGTTTTTGTATGATTCTATACGCTTGTTGAGTTCTGACTTCGTTTTTTCATGGTCCTATTAAAAACAATTAGAATCGCAAACGAATAGAAACAACCAAAAAAACTAAAGAAAGAAAAACCGAAGTGCCTAACTGATATGTAACAAGTTTATATCAAATTTATCTTTGGAACAGAATATGAATCTTGTTGGTGGCATATTATCCACTTGGGTAGCAATATTCATTATCAAAAATGTTATCTTAGTCAGCATTCATTTCATTGGAAAGAACGACAAATTTGTTTTATTTTGACATCTTCAAATTTTTTTGTCATTTTTTGGGGTAAATTAATACTATATTTTTTCAGGAATACCAGAAACTAAAAGCCCCAGCCAACATTGAGCACATGCAAAATTATGAAGAAGAAAAGAAATTATAAAGATTATCATTCATCAAAACATTTTGCTCCCTCTCATTCTCAAAGAACTTTCCGTCATTTCGCAATCCATAAAAAATTTTAATTTTCTGTTCTCTAGAGACAGGAAACTGGGGTCCATACTGGTTAGTAATATCATTAGTAAAATTACACTGGATATGAATTTCAGATTTCACATTTCACTGGATTTAATTCTTTCCTTTCTTTACATTTGAATTTATGAAAATCACTACAGTTTTGCACTCAACAGCTTACCACAACCAATTGATTGTTTTGGTGGTGCAGTGTTGTTATTTGAGACTCTTTCTCCTCCATGCATTGCTGTAAATATTCTTGACAGTGCAGAAGATATTCAATGGTCAACTGTGCCAACCGGAACAGTTTGATGAAGTTTGCATCAAGTCCATGGTAACCCTGAACAAATATAAGACTTTAAGAGAAAGTTTCTTGACAACCAAAAACATCCAAAGTGACCGCTTTGAACTCTCTCCAACGTAGTTATTTCGTATAAAAGTTTACTGCTCACAACAACCGCCTAGATGTAATACAACCACTTAAGGCCATAGTTATTTAATACTTCGTTCAGCATAACAGACTTAAGAAAAATAGCGGTGCAGAATGCGGGCATTATTCATTATGCATTATTTTTCAAACGAAATAATGACATACAATGCGCATTTCTAACGATAATGTACTATAAGGCGGATTTTAGAACAGACCTTTTCATAAATGTTATGAAGTATTACACAATATTAATGAGCCATTCTCTATTTATTTTCGTTAAATACATCAGGTGTGTTTGTTTCTTTTTTTCACTTCGCGATGTACTAACATTTGTCTAGACAGTCAAGTAAAAGAAAGTCAGGTCGCGACATGTATCTTAGCAACGTTTATGTTCAAGATGATTATATCATTCTAAAATTTCAGTCACCACTTATGTTGATGACGTAGTTTTATTCTTCTTTTTCATAAAAGAAATATTATTTCTTCGTTATAATGAATTGTTGTGCCGATTTCGATTTCTTTATACGTCTCTAACATGTAAAAATATCAAAAATGCTGGTTATACAAAAAAAAAAAAAAAAAAAAAAAAAATGAAATAAAAATTTTTGAACAATGATGGAGAGCATATCGATTGCCGTTGCTAATTCTGATGTATATTTCATTTTAAAGGAAAACATAAAAATAGAAGTATAAAAGATACATCAACTTGACCAACGAAGAAAAGCACTACAGAGATAAGGAGACATATATGCACTTAAACATAAAAAACCATCTTTTACAAAGCTTCGTTAAAATGAAAATATGTGAAGAAATAACTATTTCGTAAATCTCTCCACCTTTGTTCCGATGAATTTGATTTGAAGATCTATTTACAATTCCATTTGCAACAACAGAGGAAAGATTTACGAAACCAGGGCATAAAACTCTGAGGAGTCATAATTAAATAGAAATATGTATTAAAACATTATCAATGGCGAAGCACCTTTCACATAAGCATCGTAATGTATGTGACGAGGTTCCTCTATAATGTTTTTTTGTTTTGTTTTAGTTGAGCTTTTTAAAGATGCTTTAAGTTGTAAAAATAATGTATTTTAATGTGCATTATTTGTCCGAAAAATCATAATGCGGGCGGCTTACGCTGAAGGAAGTATTAAATAACTATGGCCTAATGCAAAGTTCCAACAGGTGAAGGGACAATGTAGTTTTGCTGCAATCTATCTATCCAAGTTAATTTTCACTTATATTCAGAAATTTCCAAATACTGGAGAACTTTTGTTTGGTAACACATACATACATTAACTTTTGAAAGAATACAATTTTGAGTACTAATTTTTCCCGAGTACATTTTGTATAGAATTTCATGTTTTTGCAAAAAATTTCTCAAAGTTAAATTAATACCACATATAAAGTTCATATAAAAAGGATAAAAGAAAAACTTCAAAACATCATGTATATATTTCCAAAACCTAATCTATTGCAACTTTCCAAAAGAGCTTGATTGTTTTTGCAAGAAAATCCAGGAAAGGGAGGATGACTCTCACACATAATTCGAATGATTCTTCAGAACAATAATAAGTTGGAATGAGCGTCATGATGGCTTGTGGTTGGTGATTAATAGGAAAGTGTCTAATTTCATTAAAATGCGTGTTTTAATTGCCATAGCTACCCATTTCAGAAGGTTTATCGTGAACCTTGAAGTTAATAAAACTTTATTTTTTTAATTTTTTAATTGAAAGTAGACCTGGAAAATTAATTCCTGTGAAAATTATGACCTTCACTACAATTAATACCTGCGACATACAATTGTTTTTTACTTAAGAAAAATAAATATCAGTGAAAATTAGTACTCCTGAGGTAGATATAATTCATTTAACAAAACCTTTCATCAGGAATTACATAATCAAAATAAAGTGGTCAAAATTTGCACTTACACTGAGAAGTATAAAGGGCTAAAACATAAGCACTTTTCGAGAAAACAACTTGACTTACTAGTTCATGTTCAATATTGCAGTATGTAACACTCAAAATGTTATCTTGTATTGCATCTACATCTACATCACGAGATATTCTATCAATATCCACAGATGCTAAGAGAAAAGGAAATTCAATGTAGTTTGCAGAGCATATAAACTCTTCAAGGCCAACGTATGATGATCAATGTATAAGAGATTCCATCTGTATTTCAATTATGTTAATAGTTTTACTTACAACTTACTTTTACACATATCCCAGAATCATGAATGCCACCCTCTGACAAATGTTGCCCTTCGATGAAACGCTGACCCTCAATGAAACCATAGTGTCCTCCACCCCCTGGTCCTCCCCAAGCAAAGGCCCTCCCCCTAGGGTCAGCCTCTCCCCTCTCAAGCAAAGTATTTTGAAAACTCCCCCACCCTTAATGTAGATGTAAACCATGATCAATATAATGCATATGGGTATATAAAATGCTTTTTTCTCTTCTTTGTAGGCTCTTCAGGCTTATACATTTTCAAATAAAATCAACAACAGAATAAAAAGTTTCATTAGAAATGAAACATGGAATCTATGATGTAAACAAATAATCTTATTACGGCGATAGCAACCATTTTTAGTTTTTATTTACATTTTTTTGTATCCTTTTCTCATAAACTGTCACATATGAAGTCTCACTTTCTGAATTGGAGAATGCTAAACCTCTCAAAAATATTAAGTCTCACTTTCTGAATGTGAAAAAATGGGCTGTCTACAATAGTCTTGTGTTAGGTTTCAAAGCAAGCAACTGCAATATAAACAAACTTTGCAAATAATGAAGAAAATGTGAACAGTGGAAATGATCTTTTCCCCCTCAAGAAATGCATCCCCCTTTTCTGACATCTTCTTATACATTCCAATTGCATAATCAGGATTCGTCTTGTTTGGCTGTTGCTGCAACTGAAGCACTGGATCAAGGGCGATCTTCTAAAAATCCTTTTCAAATTTTCGAATCTAACATCAGCAAAAGCTATGAAACTTTTCATGTGTGAAAGAGGACGGCAACAGTGATATTGATATTTTTTGAAAATTTTGTGTATTATGTGAAATATATCTTTTGTTTAAATCATTTTCTCACAATCTTTCGTAAAGTTTTTCAGGAAAAGAAAACGTTGTTGAAAGTCTGCTATATCTCATTTTTCATTTTGTAATAAATGCTGCATCTTAAAGTTGGAATTTTTAAAAAAAACTCCTACGTTTATTAGAGGAAATACAGTTATATATATAGCTAGAATATTGTATATAAATTGCCTTTTAAGGCTAAAATACACGATCAGTTTAGATGGATCAATTTTAACTGACAGTCTTTTCTCATCAGTTAAACTGATGAAACTGACCTGTCTGCACGTTCAGTTCAAAATGAGAACTTTCATCATTTCTTCTTTTTTTAACATGGACAGTGCAGCCAAGGTGCAGTAAGTGCAGCGGTTGTGGCTGTTATTGTAAAAAGGAAAAAATATAAAGTACAAGAAAGAAACAAACAATTAGGGTAAACCCGTGGTTACAACAGAGACACTTATGGGTGCATACAACACGTTGTTAAATGAATTTAGTCAGAAATATCATTTGGAGACCAAACAGTTCTTGCGTATTGAACCTGATACTTTTGATGAATTACTGCTCCCTACTGAACATTCAATATGGAAAAAAAATTCTTTTATTTTTTCAATTTTTTTCATTTTGTTTGCCATGTTCAAATAACCGCTAACTTTACTTTCACATAAAGTTACTACAAAATCTTTAGGAAGTATTGAAAACAAAAGAAACATCTGGTTTATCTCATGATTTCAATAGAATATTTTCATCAGCTGAATTTAGCTGAAGAAGATGAACAGGTCCATCTTTAAATAAACTGATCAGTTTAAAAGGATCATGAAAAATTTGTCAGTTGACCTGATCATGTATTTCAGCCTTTACGTATGTTATGACAAACATGAATACATACCAAGTTTTCTCCAGTCAATTTTTTCATTACGCTTTTGAAATAAAAATCGTCCTAAATTATACATGACACCAGCATAGGAAATAGAATATTTGAAAGAAAAAAAATAAACAAAAGAAATCAAGTCAAGCTTCCTACCAGGTGATTCCATCAGGACAGAAATGTTCATTCATTTTTCTTCATTGATATCTTTTTAGACGTCAATAATGACATAGGAGTACATTATTTTCTTTTTGCTTTTCGATTTAACAGATTATTAGAATAGTATTATAATCACAACATATCTTTGAAAAAACGAAATAAGTATGAATATAGTGGAAAAGTAGCTGGCTTTTGTCATTATTAAGGGGCCCTTGAAACACTATATATACATGAAGCTGTAACAATAAGCAACTATTATTAAATATTAGCCAGTACATATGAAGGAATAAACCCTACATAAAAAAATTGAAAACAGTGATTTTATGATCATGAACATAAGGATTGATTTGGATTGATGACTACACATCTAGGTTGATAAAATTCCAACATAACAGTCGACTCTCGAAGTGTCAAACTCCCAAGGGACCAGGAGATATATCGAGAAAGGGGTAAGGAAATATCTGTCACCAAGATTTTGTGCCATATCAACCCAGGTTGATATTGTGTTCTTTGGGACACCATACTTTTGGGCTACCTCTTTTTTAGGCATCCCTTTCTGCAAGTCTTTCAATGCCTTACATTAAAGTGAAGTGGACATTCCATCTGCATCCCTTCACCATCCCCTAAATTCACAGGATTTCGATTGGCGGTGACAGAACATGAGCTCAGAACAATAATTAAGGAAATAACAACAATTAACATTTTGAAAATATCAAGTTTTTTGTCGAGTGACCGAAGTATGTCGATGTTATAACAAGGGAAATTTCCATTCAAAAATGCCGAATCTGGTGGGACCGAAGGAATTATGTCAAGTTTGGCGGGTGTCGAGATAGCAAGCATTTAGAAAAACAGAATTTTATCAAAACATTCAAAAAACGCGAAAATCATGCCAAGAATTTCTGAAAGTTTTGATTTAGACCCCACGGCACTCTAGAGTGGCTGAGAATCTTGTTAGGCCAAATGCTGTACAAACGACCCCAAGACGATGGATGAAATGGACTTTTCTCATGCTTTTGCGGAACACAGAAGTACAAATTGAGATTGCAAATGTTTTATAAATCTTTTGAGTTTCAAATTGACAGGATTGAGTTTTGAAACTCAACTAAGTATTGAGTTTCTACTACCGTTATACGTTATAGTAGAAAAGTGCTTGGAAATATGCCTGCTTCATTATATGAACTCATTTCTTCACCAGGACTCGTTTTCACAATATTCAATGAACTTAAAAAGCATCTTCATTTCGTTAACGTTGTTACCACATTGTTACCCTAAATCTAAATCTGCTGAAATAATTTTAGGTTCCGTTGTTTCCATAAATGTTAAATAACGGTAACAATAATTCGTTTCTCATGGTGCAACAAATTTCCATTAGTGTACACATAATTTACATACGTCATTATAAACATCCAGTTGTAGGGTTCGAGTCATCATTGGTAAGCACCATTGCAGAAGAATTTAAAGCAGTTTCAGTTTGTTATCTGTTAGTCTTGATTACAGTGAGCATAACACCAGATAATTATATTGAGTCTAAGTTTATGTTGATGCTGAGAATGAACAACAACACGAGCTTGAAATATCAATGAGGATGATGTAACTACTTAAAAATTGACTGTTCCCCAAATTTTCGCTGTTCTGTTTCCCCAACAACATCAACAAACAAATACTATCAAAAAGTTGCTTTACGAAGGCCTTCAAGGCATTATTCAAGAGTTTTATTTTATATTACAATTCACCTTTATAATTATAAACAGTTATCAGACACAATCAATCAATTCAATTCATTTTCCAATAGCGTAGTATAAACATATTATGCATATATATAAACGGATCAGGGTAATTATTATAAGCCCTTATTGAAAAGAAATGAAGCCAATTGAAGGCAACTATTACTATTAAAACTATTAAAATGAGCATACATGGCACCAGGAGGACACAAAGTACAGGACTCACCAGATGACACAAAACACAGGACAAGTAGAACATCAGGGGTGTGGGTAGTGGGAATGGATTAGTAAAAAGCTACGAGGCAACTTTTTAGGTCAGCTTCACTGTTATAGCAATATCAGTTAAATAATAGAGAGGTTCTAAAAACAAATCACGTTGTTATTATAGAATTTTTAGTGGCAAGGAATGGGATTTACAAGGCCTGACTACTCATATGCAAAAGTAGTTTTGCAGATATGGGTTATCATGTGTATAAAATTTCAATATTCTTGTCATAGAGTTTCAATAGTAAAAATATTTTTCTGGGGTTTTGACCTGGAGCAAAATAGATTTCTTTGAATACAAAAACATAAAAAAGGATAAGCATGTCCTGAAAAATCATGGAGACATTCATTTTTAAAAATTTAAAAACACCATGAGGAAACATCACAAGTAGCAATAACTTAACTACCAATATGTTTTAGATCCATAAATGTGATTCACAGACAGTGAGTGTAAAAAATTAACATCAGGTCCACAAATGGGCCATCTTGGCATGAAATCATAAATAAATGTAAAAAAAAGAAGTTAGAAAATATCTTTTGACAGATATATTACTCATTTGCAAAAATAAATTCAAGTCATCTGATTTCATTAAACCCTAAAAGGAGATCAGTTGTTTTTGGTGTTTGATTTGATCTCTTTCTCCCATTTCCGCCAAAATTTGAATCAACAGTGCTGGAATTACTGCGTTGTTATTGTTTCAATCAAGACCTTTTGATTTTGAATATGATTCTGGTCCAATCCCAAGGGGTCTGGATCAAAAATCATCTCTGAAAAAATTATAAAAAAGTCATGGTCGTAACTCTCATGGTTCTTTTTAACTGAAATATTTACGAAGGGTAGAGATCACTAGGATTTATATCTGTTAATATCTCCTACATCATGAAAGTTTTTAATTGCAAAATTACTGGTAAGTGAAAATATTTTATTAGATTGCGAGCATGAAGTGGTCTGGGTAGATTTGAGGATAACATTATTTGTACGTACCTTATTCATATTATTCAAACAACTTTCTTGAGTTGTAAAGTTGTATTTACCCCTTTTATAAGCAGTTAACTATGAAACAAACAGGGAGCGAGGGGAGTTGCCATTCTCAAACAGTCAATGACATCTGCCAACATAATCAACTCCCCCGAACCCAATTTTTTCACTGAAAAACGTTCTACACCACAGCACAAAAGGAATATGCACACAGTGAAAAAGATTACATTTCTTTCCAATTCATGAAAAAAAAATTTTATTATTTTGATACCTATTTTCTCAAAGAAATGAATGTCTTGGAAAGAAAGATTATTTAAAAACACTGCCGATCGCTTGTGTATTTGATTTTGCAGCACTCTCCATCCACGATATTTAGGGTTAGGGTATGTAAAGGTTAGGATTAGGGTTATTATTTATCGTTTACACTGTATTCTCAAAGCAAGTTTTTATCTGTGGTCTTGGCTACTATTTTACATTGATTTAAATTTTTAGAATATATGTAAATAAAATAATAAAAAAAAAAGTTCAATCATAAATTTTTGAAAGTGTTTCGCGTCATTTTATTTTTTTCTCATGTTATTATTTATCTCCGTGATGAAGTGCCAACTAGTAAAAAAATATGGCAGATACATTTGTGCGGGCAAATCGTTTCATTGAAATTTTTTAAAGAAAGCTTGAAATTTAACCATACTTATATCTTTATCTTTTGTTACTTTATCTGCTTATATTTGATCTTTTTTTCACTATGTGCATGTTCCTCATGCTGTATAGAACGTTTTTCAGTGAAAAAAAATAGGTACGAAAAGGAAATAGCGCCAATTACATCTACAATTAGCATGCAGAATGTCATCAAACATTTGTATATTCATTACTGGTATGATTGGCTTTTATTAGCATCTGCTGTGCTGTTTATTTTCTGTCTCCTGTCTCCTCCTTATCTTATTAATTCCTAGCATCTTGACCTCAAAATTAAGAAGTTTGGTGTGTCAAAGTAACAGAAAACTCATTATATTCATGCACTGGAAAAACCTCTACCAATTAGATGTGTCAAATCCTGTGTTCTATAAGCGAACCCTGTGACGAAAATTTTGATTACACAATCGCGGCTCAAAAGTGTACCCATGTTGTAGAGTTCGAAAAACTGATCCAAAAAATGTATGGGATCGTTTCGCTATGACCAACCGTTGCAGAGATATTGTCAGTATAAAGATTTTGATGACGTCATAGCCGTAGTACCAAATTAATTTAGTCCCAAATTTTGCGTCACCCCATCACCCATATCGCGGACCCTAAAAAATGTCAGTTATCCCTATCGGTTCTCAAGATATTTCCTCAAAAACGTCGCGTTCAATTAGGGATGCAATGCCATGATTCCCTGTGATGGATTAAAAAACTGACGTCACGCCAGCCCTACTGTAATAGGGTGTGATCTTACATGACGAATCCTTATTCAAGATCACCATTCCCAAATTTTAATGCAGAAGCAAAGGGTTTCGTTTAGCCTTTTTATATATTTCCCCGTAGGGCGAAATATATGTTAAAATCGGCTTTTTCCTTCTTCTTCTTCTTCACTTATAGCCGCGGTTCGGTATTGAATTTTCACCTAGCCGCCAAAGTAGATAAGAATAGAGGCTAGTCTACAGCACGCCATTTTTTTCAGTCAGTGTAGATGAGTGGAAGATTTTTGTTTTTTTCTGCTAGCTCTTTAAAATGATTCAATAGATGAAACGTTAAATGATGGAAATGAATCGTTTTAGTTCAGTGTTGTCTTAAAAAGCTTTGTAAAAACTTTTGAATGAACGAGTAAAACCAGAAAAGATTGATGTATCAATGCAATGATGTTTTGTTTTTGTTGATAACATTGTTATGATGATTGGTAATTAGTATGGTTCGAACAGCAAACCATTGAAGCTGTGGTTTCAGTGCAAAGGTGAAAATTCATTATCAATAGCCAGGCTGAAGATTTATTTTTATTTTACATCCTGATATAATGTAGAGCTCAACTGAACTGAAAGCACGCACGATGTACCAGCCATAAAGCAAAGGAAACCCTTTTCATGTGGGGAGAACGATCAGTTCAACCAGTTTCAAAAAGTACATACAAAAATAGCTAGTAAAAACATGATGTCGTATATGCAACAAGTACAGAAAACCTATTACGTATAATATTTTAAAACGTATTATATAGTCATTTAATCCAACAACGGGAACATAGTTTACTATGGATGAATTCCATGATCACGTATACTGTTTTGATACTGTATATCATATTTTGCAAAATTTAATATATGTACTGTCAATTTTCCTGTACGAACAACGAACGTAATTCAAAACACAACACAAATTTAAATCACGACGGAGCACGAACTTCTACTTTCAGCTAT
The DNA here is from genome assembly GCA_027922465.2 of Turritopsis dohrnii. Lineage (NCBI taxonomy): Eukaryota > Metazoa > Cnidaria > Hydrozoa > Anthoathecata > Oceaniidae > Turritopsis > Turritopsis dohrnii. The sequence continues at coordinate 989,897 of BQMF02000049.1, read as the reverse complement.
GGCTATGGATATACTACCAAAGTTTTTTTTTTCCATTTGGGATTTATATATGAAGGTCATTTTTACCACAAAATAAACACAAAATAAATATTTCTGTTATTCTGAATACTTGAATTTAGTTTTATAAATTGCCACTTTAAGAGTGCGTTTACATGAGAGCCTTAGTGAACTCATACCGGTTTGAAATTTCAATCCTCCCGTTACGAGTTTCGATATGGGTAATTATTTCATTACGGTTCCTGGTCAAACCTTTAGCGATGTTTACATGATAACAGCTGTACTGAAATTTTACCCGTGATGATTTCAAACCTACTTAAGAAGTAGGTTTGAAATTTCGATACAGCTTGGAAAGGTGTGAAAGTTTTCACATTTCATTGTTTTATCATAAAATGTGTTAACAAGCATGTGCATGTTAATTAAATTTTGCTGACACATGAAATAAAAATATAGAATGTGCTAAATTTATTCCATCGTTCATAGAAAATATTTCTACCCGTATTGAAATCCCAAACCGGTGTGAGTTCAGTATAGCTCTCGTGTAAACACGCACTCGTATAGAGAGCTAGAAACTAATAAATCTATTGTTTCGATTTTTACTTGACAAAACTCTCCAAGATCGTATCGAAATTTCTCGTAAACAGAATGGCGATTTCAAACAGCTTAAAATTTCAAACTGGTTTGAGGTCACAACGGCTCTCATGTAAACGCACTCTAAGGCCATCTTTTTTTAAAAAATAACTATTCTGTCCTAATTTGAAATGTTACACGTAATATTTGTTAGTAGAGATTTTGATTACTTTTGATAGTTATTTGCATATATGTCTACCCCAAAGTAAACTGTGGTATCAAAATTAGGTTTAACAATTTTCTTTTCTTCTTTTGTACAGAAAACCTGTATACAAATTTGATTGTATGATGTTGTAAGATAATTTTATTTGAGTTACAGGAAACTTGTCAAGCTTCTGCAACAATAAAGATCATACATCTTATATTAAGATGAAATTGTCTTACACATTGATGAGTTTGTTGATCTGCAGTTGTTTAAGGGAAAATATTAGTCGCATTTAGGTCTTCTAATTTTTAGCTACGTGTCCATAGTAACTTCTCAGTCACTTTTTAACTCCTCAGCAAAAAAATTTTAAGAGAAACCTTATCATTTGACCGTGAACAATTTCATTTCATAATAACTTCAAAGTAAGTTTTTTTGTGGCATTGAATTCAACCTGAGTATCAGGTCGATGGTAGTTATACTGTAATTATTTAACGATACATTTTTCTCATGGTTATCAATGTACACACAATAATTGGTAAAATGTTTGCAACTTTGGGGAAATATATAGTCGCATTTTTGCGAATCTTGTTTCAAGTGATTAATATCTGATTCTGTGTTTGTTTGTTTGTCTGGCATGCAAAATGGTGGATGTGAGCTCTGATTGAGATCAGGGATCAGCACTGTAAGATCACACGTAAATTATCTCTCTTCTTGTGTACGCCGTCATTATGAAACCATTGTCAGAATAACGTTATTTTCCCAATAAGTCTAATAATTCCATTTCCCAATTACGTCTACATTTTTGTCACTTCTCCCACTTGTAACCCTACACAATGTCCCCTATAACCTCAAGCTGAAAGGTGACTGATGCACCAACTTCCCAATACAGTGAAAAACGTCATGTTCTCTAAATTTCTAGCTAATGTTGAGGGAAAATTGTTTACTGTATTTGTTTACTGTATTTATGAGGTTTGGTTATATCCCCTGTGGTGATCATATCCAATGAAAAACACAGCAAAACATGATGAATTGTTTTTTGTAAACAACTTTGCAGGGTTTTTTTTAACAGTTCATGGTTAAGGGGGTGAAGGACTAAGATAGCCACTTGTGAAAATGATGAGCGTCTATTGTGTCATTTCTAGGTAAGGAAGTCTTCTCAGATGCTTATAAATTTGAACTGGTCGATGATCTGTATTACCAGGTGTATGGAACTTACAAAGCTAGTGACTACTCTGTGGACGACAGCTTGATTGGTGGGAACAAGTCAGCTGAGGATACTGACGCTGGTGGTGACAATGCAAATAATATCGTTGTTGAACCAGATGTTGTAACTGGCAGTAAATTAGAAGAGATTGATCACATAATTTCTTCGAGAAAAGAATTCAAATCAAATTTTAGGAAAATTGGTCCTCGAATAATAAAGTATGCTAAAGAAGAAATAGAGGATTCAGAAAAACTCGATGCAATTAAAAAAGGATTGCAAGCTTTTGGTGAGAGTGTTCTGAAGGAATGGGACCAGTATCGATTTTTCGCTACAGAAGGCGATGGTTTTGAGCTTAGTGGTTCCTTGATTTTCTTCAAATATCCGGATAAAGAAAGGACGGAGGTTTCAGGTGCCAAATATCACTTATATGTGTTTAAATATGGACTGGAAGAAGAAAAATGTTAAGGTATATCTAACTCTTTTCTTCACTCTACAACAAAAAAATCACTAGTGGTTTGAAATCAAAGTTTGAGTTGGATATTTCTTTTTTTATACTTCAATTTTGATATGCATGGGGGATATATGATGTGCTAAATGTTGCTCCAGAAGAAGTATCCTTACTGCTCTTTGAAACAAGACCACAAGTGTTTTCTGTACCAGTTTTGTTTTTGTTTTTTGTTTTCTTATGTAAGTTTATCAGACAAGTTCAAGTTATCCATTCCATGTTTGAGAGGTACTGTATTTACTGTAATGAGAACTTTCTGATATTAGAGGGTGCTTGTTAGAGAGGGGCGGTTATATAATTTTGTTTTGAAGGGGAGAAGCCTAAAAACTTTTCTGACACTGTTCTGTAAACAAAATATTCCTGTTTTTATTCTAAAATTGTCATCCCCAACCGGTGCAATGGTCAGAAGCAACGTCTTGGGCAAACGCTAGTTGAAATAACTTGAAATAACATGAGCATTTGTGAACAATTGTATGTAGTTGTCAGTTTTACATCAGATGGAAGCAAATGGGGCGCTTTTAAAGGGGATGCTTATGTAATAATTCTTGTATCAAAGGGGGCGTTTATTATAGGGAGGGTGCTTACAGTAAATATGGTATTTTATATACGGTTTAATGGCCTACAATGTTTTGATAAAAACTGGCTATTGTATTCTACATTTGACTTTCAAATTTGATCTCATTATAGAATTTCTACAGCTATACAAGAGTTCCACAAGAATACCGGCTCAGTCAACACAATACTCATGTATAATAGTGAATAATAAACATGTCGAATTATTTTGCCGAGTGTTGTTCTTGCTTTTAAACATCTGATTGAGTTCCATTTAGTCTATCATGGAAGGACAGGGCATAATTTAAAATGAAGTAGATGGAATGTTTGTTATCGTGAGATGTTATCATTTCGCTTCGCTTTGTAAGATGAACTAGAAAACTAGTGAATTGTTGCTAAAAGTGTTTTAACTGTTGCTATTGTCGTAAAAATCTGGTCTGATAATTAGACTGAAAAACTGGAATTTATCTTATTTATTTATTCATATTTCAAGTCATCCATATTTATTTGCACAGCCGTTTTGTGAATATCAGTTTTGTGTACAACCCCAGTATAGAATTTTTATTGGAAGAAGAAAAGACGATTTCACCTTCCAATCAACATGTTTGTCCTAAAGATATAATTTGAAGTTTAAGGACATACGGTTTGGCACTGCTTACGTAATGTGTTTAAAACTCCTACTTGCTGACGAAAGTATTGTCTGTAAAAGGTCCAAATTTGGTTCTCAACTGTACTGAAAACATAGAAATGCAGTGTTTACGTAAAAAAAAGGTGACAATTGACCATATTCATCGTCGAATAAAGTTTCATTTACTAATTCAAAGTAAGGGATGGTTGTTTCGGAAAACAATTCTATAAATGTTCACTTTAAAAATTTACAAGTCACATTTTCCCTACAAAGAAACTTCACATCAACACTCGAAATAAACGTGCAAAGTAACGATGTTTCTTTGAATACAAGAAAAGGGTTTAAATCTCTGAAGTAACTTTTTAGTTGAACAGTTTTGAAAGAAATTCTCACGTGTAACAGGCTCGTCGATTTTACGAATCTCCCTAATGGAAAGATGAATTCCAAATTATACAATTACGTCAGGGCGCTTTGCGCCCGCAATGTAATTGCGATTTTATGAATAAAATCGAAGTAACGATCTAAGATTGGATAATCGAGACTAATCGCGTGTAATATTGGAAACCAGACGTTACGTGCTAAGGGACAAGAAATTTTGAAGGGGCTCACAAAATAAAGACACATTATTTCAAGCGAATAACATTCAGTGAAATGTATTTTTTTTTTTTTTTTTTTCATGATAAATCAGCATATCCGCGATGATAAATCAGCGTATCAGCTCTTTCCTGAAATAGATAAACAAATGAGTGAAAAACCAAAACTTGCGTTTTAGGGCAGGTGGGTGGGACAATCTTAGATCGTTACTTCGATTTTATTCATAAAATCGCAATTACATTGCGGGCGCAAAGCGCCCTGACGTAATTGTATATTTCATTGCATAAAATCTCCGCCCGATCTAATACTGGATTAACGCCCTTTCCAGCCTTGAGGCTGAAAGTCATTATTCAGGGCCTCTTTCGCCAATTCACGCAAACAATATGGACGCTTCGTAAGTTTGTTTTTCATATTTTGAATTTTAAATCCACAAATATCTCTTCATTCATACCGTGTTTGGTAAGAGATAAATTTATTAATGTTGTCCTCAGATAGGATAGGCATATATATCATCACTATTTACGATTTTGATGATGTTTAAACGTTTGTGTCATAGACTTGATGACAACGAAAATTCTTCAGCTGACGTACCCGCTGAAAGACAAGTGGATCCCGAGACTCCGTCCGGTGATACCCAAGCAGTAACTGATGAACCCCCTGCTAAAAGAGCAAGGTTCGAGCTGGACAGTGACACCCAGGATTCCTCTTGGGATTTACCAGATGGATTGCTGGATTATATTCATAAATATATGAAATGCCATATATCGGACAAGGATGTGAAGGACAAGGTGCTGGTTGATAATCCAGTGCCATCGAACATCCGGAAGGTTCCAGCACTTGATTCTTACATCAAAATCTTATTGCATAACAACTCCAAATATTCTACCTTGAAGGTAGAAAAATCGTTGAAAACTTTGCATGATAAAGTTAATAATATTTTTGGCCCACTGTCGAAAATATGGGCATTGATGGATACAGAAAGAGATGCAAACCCAGGAGATGAGGCTCTTGGGGAAATTTCGGTCTTATTCGAACAAACAATCCTTCTACTATCACAGGCATGTAATTCTGTGACGTACCACAGAAGAGAAAATATCTTGTCAACCTTGATTGACTCCAGTGCCAAAGTTAAAGATATCCTAAAGACCCAATCTGAAGAGCTGGATGCTGCTTCTAACCAATCTTTATTTGGCGACTCATTTGAAACAAAGCTGATCAAAGACAGCAAAGCCCTTAAAAAGTCGGAAGCAGTTTTCACTGGCTTGAAGACATCACGACCAGCTTCGTCTACTTTCAGATCAACATCATCTGGGTTTTCAGGCAATCGGCCCTTTCGAAAAGGCCCCCTGTTTCAAGGAAGAGGCAGGGGGAACAATCTGTGGAGGAATAACAATTTTCAAGGAACCAGCAATCAAACCAGAGGTAAAAACATTTCCTTTGATTTCAGTACCTATTGTGTGTTCAAAGGTCAAGGAGTCTCTGTCTCTTACCAAGGTTCACCCTTTAATCAAAAACTTGTTTCCCCAAGTCTTGAATGTAAATTTACCACAGGCAGGGAGACTAAGATTTTACCTTCAAAATTGGAAGGTTTTGACACAGGACCCAGAGATTCTACAATGGGTCCAGGGATACCAGATTCCATTTCTGTCAACTCCTCAACAATGCCAAGTTCCTCATCCTCCCAAGTTAACAATGGAGGAGGAAGCTTTAGTAGATCAAGAGGTTCAGGAAATGTTGTCCAAGGGAGCCATAGAGAGGGTAGCTTTTTCAGGTCAGGACCAGTTTCTAAGCTCTATATTCCTAGTACCCAAGAAGGATGGAGGAAACAGACCAGTAATAAATCTAAAAAATTTGAACAAGCACATTCCATACGAGCACTTCAAGATGGAGACCTTGGCACTTTTGAAAGAGCTGTTGAAAAAAGGGGACTTCATGTGCAAAATAGACCTCAAAGATGCATATTTCTCAGTGCCTCTTCACCGACACTCCCAGAAATATGTACGGTTTCAATGGAGGAAAAAAATTTATCAATTTCTGTGCCTGTGTTTTGGCCTTGGACCAGCTCCAAGAATTTTCTCAAAATTATTGAAAGTTCCAATTGCATTGTTGAGGCGACTCAATATGCGTCTCATCATTTATTTGGACGATTGTTTAATACTAGCCGAGAGTGCTCAAAAAGCAGAAATGGCACGAGATACTTTGATTTTCATTCTTCAGCATCTAGGGTTTTCAGTAAATCTAAAAAAATCAGTTTTGAAACCATCGCAACTAATTCAGTTTCTGGGAGTAGAGGTGGATTCTCTAAATCTAAGACTGAGCTTGCCTCAGGAGAAGATAGACAAGATAATAGCTCAGTGCAAGGGTCTGTTATCTGCAACGAAAGTCTCAGTAAGAGATTTAATGAAAGTGATAGGTCTTCTCTCCTCCTCAGCAGTTGCAATACTTCCGGCACCCCTTCAATACAGGGCTATGCAAAGGCAACAAATTCTGGAGCTTTCTGCCGGGAAAAGTTACGACACTTTGATGATCCTAACACAGGATGTAAGAAGGGAACTCAATTGGTGGTGTCAGAACCTACAGTTGTCAAATGGGCGGTGTCTAGTGTCATGTCCCCCACAGCTGATAATATCGTCAGACGCATCCCTTCACGGGTGGGGGGCTTACTGCAATGGTCAGAGAACGGGAGGTCAATGGTCAGCTTCAGAAAAGAAGTTGCACATAAATGTACTAGAACTGAAAGCAGCAAAACTGGCAATTCTTTCGTTTCATCGGTTGATTCCAGAAGCTCTGTCCATTCATATGCAAATGGACAATATTGTGGCACTAACCTATCTAAAAAAGATGGGCGGCACACGAAGCGAACTTTTGACAAAGATAAGCAAGGAGATCTGGGGATACCTTTTGGACCATCAGATCACGATTACTGTAGAGTACTTACCAGGAACACTCAATGTGGAAGCAGATTTCATGTCACGGAGTGTGAGGGATTCCAGCGAATGGATGTTGGACCCAAACGTATTTTTGGCGCTGTGCAAGGCAAGGGGCACTCCGTGCACAGATCTGTTCGCTTCCAGGTTGACTCATCAAGTACCCCTATATTATGCTTGGAAAATAGACCCGTACAGCAAGGGACAGGATGCTTTTCAGGCATCCTGGACACATCTACGAGGGTATGCCTTCCCTCCATTTTGCCTAATCGGGAAAGTTTTATGGAAAGTACATTCCGATTGTGCAACAATTCTGATAATTGCTCCAGCGTGGCAAACCCAGGCTTGGTATCCTCAGTTACTCCACCTATCAGTAAGAAAACCAATACTTTTACCTCTGAGGAAAGATCTATTGTCAAACCCACAGGGAGAGTTTCATCCACTACTTCTAAATCGCACTCTTCAGCTAGTGGCTTGGACAGTTTCCGGGAAAAACTCAAAGCAGACGGAATTTCGCAAAAAGCTGCCAATCTTATCACAGCAGCCAGGAGGTCTGGAACAGTCTCCCATTACCAGTCGGCCTGGAATAAGTGGAGTAGCTGGTGTCGTAGGAGACAGGCTGATCCATTTCGATGTGCTATAAACTTTATTATTGAATTTTTGTCAGACTCATTTGACGAGGGGTTAGAGTACAACACAATTGCTGGATATAGATCTGCAATTTCGGCTTACCACGAGACAGTGGATGGGGTGGTTATTGGTAAACACCCATTAGTTACTTCGCTTTTGACAGGCATTCACAATAAGCGTTTCCCTCAACCAAAATATACTTTTATTTGGGATGTGGAGAAAGTAGTGGCGCTTTTGGCAACAATTGATACTCAGAATATTTCAGACAAAATGTTAACTTTGAAATTAACAATGCTGTTAGCTTTAACTTCTGCTGCTAGGGCACATGAAGTGGCATATTTGGACATCAGATATTTAGTTAAACACCATTCAGAGTATTCATTTCATTTTAGCAAGCCTACCAAAACAACCAAGCCAAGTAAAACCCGTCCACCTATAAAATTTTCGCATTTCAGAGAAGATGATAATTTATGTGTTTGTCATCACATAGATGTTTATTTAGAGAGAAGTTCCTCTTGGAGAGCAGAAAATTTTCAACTCCTATTGAGTTTTGTAAAACCTCATAAAGCCGTTAAACCTTGCACAATTTCAAGATGGATAATGGAAGTTCTTTCTCTATCAGGCATAGATACCAATACATTCAAGGGTCATTCTACTAGATCAGCTTCCTCTTCTAAAGCTGCTGCGCAAGGAGTACCTATGAAGGAAATTTTGAAGAGAGGTCATTGGGCCAGTTCGACAACTTTTGAAAGAACGTATAGAAAGGGTATTATAGCTGACCCTGAAGTTTTCGAGTCATCTATCTTAGCGCTTTGAACAGAGGCCCTGAATAATGACTTTCAGCCTCAAGGCTGGAAAGGGCGTTAATCCAGTATTAGATCGGGCGGAGATTTTATGCAATGAAATTGAGGATTGTGCAAGGGCGCGTAGCGCCCGCAGTGCAATCCCGATTTTATAAATAAAATCGAAGCCAACGATCTAATACTGCCCACCCACCAAGACCCCTACATCTACCGCATTAATTTACTTTTTATTACTATTTTCAGGTACAGGTTCCTTCCGTGGTGCTTTCCGTGGAAATCGTGGTCGTGGCAGTGTCTAATCTCACTGTAGTTTTTTGTTTCTTGCAAAGATGATTAAAACATTTGTACATGACTTGTTATTTCTACCTTAAGGGAAGAAATTTTCGCGGGAAGAAATTTTCGCGGAAGAAATTTTCGCGGAATTTAATTTCGCGATTTTTGCCCCTTACCGCGAAATTAAATTCCGAGAAAATTCGATTTTAGTTTTATATGTTAAATAATAAAAGAAAAAACGATTCACAACGCAAAAAAGGAGGCATTTTTTCTGTTAAGTATTTGTTTGAAAATCGAAAACCGCGAACTTTAATTCCGCGAAACATGTTAAAATTGGTCAATCGCGAAATTAAATTCCGCGAAAATCGGCCATTTTTACCATTTCAACCGCGAAATTAAATTCCGCGAATATTTCTTCCCGCGAAAATTTCTTCCCTTAAGGTACTTCACCCATGTTTCCTGAATTGGCTCATACCGAATATATTTATATTGCGTTCAATCGAAGTTTGTGTTGTGTTCATAATGACTTTCTTACTCAAGGCGTGAAAGGGCGTTAATCCAGTATTAGATCGTTGGCTTCGATTTTATTTATAAAATCGGGATTGCACTGCGGGCGCTACGCGCCCTTGCACAATCCTCAAATTTTATTTCATAAAATCTCCGTACGATCTAAGATTGGATAATCGAGACTAATCTCGATAATATTGGAAACCAGACTATACTCATCCTTGGTTCAAAGCTTCAGAATTCAAGACAACCGATTCGAAAGAAGTCTGAGTTTCGATTTCCTTATTGTAAAACTTTTGCCATGTCGACTTTTGACTCCATTGACCCCTTTTTAAAATATCATTTAAAGATAAGCCTAGAACCTTCGCCTTTGATGTAGAGGCAGACCTACAAGAGTGAGCTTGGAACTTAGAGATATCTATACCAGCCCGTTTCAGGGAAACTTTTACCCAGTTCGCAACAGTAGAAGGTACTACTTCCTTGTGAGGGCTTAAATGACTAAGTAATAATTGAGACTGCCTCGCTTGCCTCCAACACTCTGTCTTATTTAAATAAATATCCAAATTACTAACAGGGCACAAATTCTCATCTGGAGAAAACTGGTTGAACTCTAAAGATGGAGGGGATTTCCCTTTCCTCCACGTTTTGGTTAATTTTGAGAAATAAAACACATATGAATTTGATGTCCTAACCATAAATTTTATATTCAAGTAGGCAATCTCATGACCCCTCTTAGCAGAAGCTAAAAATAATATAATGGCAATTTTCAAGTTTAATTCCCTTCCAGTAATTCTCACTTCTCGGCAGGGATTTAATATACAACAAAACCTGTTCTACATCCCAGATAAAAACATATTTTGCTTGTGGAGGTCTTTCATTGAAGACCCCTGTCATAAGGGAACAAACCTGAGGATGTTGCCCCACCAGGTAACCATCGATTTTTTTATGATAGGCAGACAAAGCCGATCTGTGGCAATTGATTGACGAGTACTCATACTTAAGTTCAAATAGGTGTGCAAGAAAATCAAGTACAAATTTTAACTCGCCATTAAAGGGATCAGTTTGTCGTTCACCACACCAGCGCACTCATTTTCCCCAGGCCGATTCATAATTACTTGAAGTGCCTGTTCTTCTGGCCTTGACAATAAGGTCTGCAGCCCGCTTTGAAAGGCCCTCTGCAAGTAACCCTTGCCGGAAATTCTCCAAGCCACTAAATTTAGGGTCTGATTTTCTATAAGGGGGTGCATCTCTCCCTTTGGGTTTATCAACAAATCTCGATGTGGAGGAATAAGTATTGGGTTGGCTATGCAGAGTTCCAACACCTGATTGTACCATGCCTGGGCTGGCCAAAGTGGAGTTATTAATAGCATTGAAGCTTTCTCTAGGTTTACTTTCTTTAAAACCTTGCCTATTAAAGAAAATGGTGGGAAGGCATAAGTTAGCCCTACCCCCATCCAGGTCTGTTGAAAGGCATCTACTGCTTGACTCTGAGGGTCTGGCTTCCAGGACATGTAGTGCACAAGTTGATGGCATGCTCTGGATGCAAACAAGTCTATCGAGGGATTCCCCAACTTTTGACATATTTGACGGAAAACTTTGGGGGACAACTTCCATTCGCTGGAGTCCATGAAAACCCGTGATGCCTGATCTGCCCTCACATTTAGCTTCCCAGGGAGGTACTCCGCAGTAATCGTGATCCCTTTGGACATGGCTATCCCCCAAATATCTTTTGCTAATGCTATCAGGTCCTTGTTCTTGGTCCCTCCCATTTTCACTAAGTAAGCAAGGGCTGACATGTTGTCTGTTTGAAAGTGTACTAGTTTGAAGGTAAAAATCTTTACAAATGTCAAAAGAGCTAGTTTCACTGCAGTTAACTCTAGAACATTTATGTGAAGACAACTTTCCTGGGGAGTCCATTGCCCCCCTATGGTCCTGTTTTGGCAGAACGCACCCCAACCTTGTTTGGATGCATCTGTCTGGATTATTATTTTGTTGTGTCCTTGATTCAGAATAGCCCTTCCATTCGAGAGTTCGAGGTTCCTGGCCCACCATTCTAATTCCTGAATAGAATCCTGGTTGAGGTAAACTTTGGTTTGAGGGTTCTGATCTTTCCTCAATTCCTGAATGTACTGGAATTGAATATACCTGACCTGAAGGTGCGCTGGGAGTATGGCCTGTGCAGTTGAGCAGAGGGAGCCTATTAAACTTGCCAGTTCCCCAATTGTGGTAGAACGATCCGACACTAGATCCGAACACTTTTCCTGAAGTTTTGTTACCTTCCCCTTTGGTAAAGTCAGAGTCATACTCCTGGAGTCTATTTCCAGACCCAAAAACTCTAGCGTTTGGGTAGCTGTTAATATGGACTTCTTCAGATTTATTACTAAGCCCAAGTGTTGAAAGAGAAAGATCAATGTGTCTCTTGCTATATTCAATTGTAAAACGGACTGGGCCATCAAAAGAATGTCGTCTAGGTAAATGATCAATCTGATATTGATTTTCCTCAATACAGCTATAGGGATTTTCATAAGTTTTGTGAAAATTCGTGGGGCTGGCCCTAGGCCAAAACATAGGCATAGGAATTCGTATAGCTGCCCTTCCCAACGAAACCGAATATATTTTCTGAGATTTGTGTGGAGAGGAACACAAAAGTATGCATCCTTTAGATCTATCTTGCACATGTAATCTTTCTCCTTCAATAGGTCTTTCAAAAGATGCAAACCTTCCATTTTGAAGTGGAGGTGAGGGATGAAGGCATTTAGATGTTTCAAATTTATTACTGGTCTGTTGCCCCCTTGTTTTTTGGGTACCAAAAAGATATTGCTTAGAAATTGCCCTTTCTGATCCTGAACTACTTGAATTGCACCTTTTTCCAACATGGCTTCCACTTCCTGGTTCACTAAATCCTTCTCCTCCTTGGACATTTTTGCCTGATGAGGAAGTTTTAGCTGGAGTGGTTTGTTTGTAAAATCCACTTCCAGTCCTGACACCCATCTTAATATTTCTGGGTTGCTTGTTATCCTTTTCCACTGTGGGAAAATCTCATTAGAATACCAGAGACTGTTTGCTTAAGAATGCTTTGATGGCTCTATTAACTGCGAGATCTAGCGGCTGGAAAATATGCGAAAATAAGTTGGAACCAGCTTACCGTTGCTTTCCTTGACAATTTCTTTAACTCCATCGGTTCATTTTGACTTTTGAAACTTCTGCGATTAACAGCCATTACTTACCGTTTCGTGCCTTTGGGTCATTCTTTGTTTTTCGAACGTAAGGGATAAGGACTTCAAGCAAATTTTCTTAATCTTCATTTGACCAGTGATTGTTACTGTGGGTTCGGCACTTTGTGTTCGTTTATTGTGCGTCAATGGTCATGAGCAAATCTGGCGTTCTCAGCCTTAGGGATTGTTCACAAATGATGTCAACCAATTTTTCAAACTTTTTGACCCCCCTCCCCCCTCTGTCAACCTGCGTCAACTTTGCGTTGCCCCCCTCCCCCTCAGATCAAGGTTCTGAAAATTGTGAAGGTTGACGTCAGCAGTAGTATCACCCACCCCCCCTCCTACCCCCACCACCACCCCCTGTCAACTGGCGTCAACTTTGGCATAACCCCCCTCCCCCCCCTAACAGTTGACGTCATTTGTAAACAGTCCCTTATGCAAAATAGACATTATACGGGAAACTTAAGATTAATTACTGTGAACTCCTCTGGGAATGGAAAATTTGGGTGACACTGTTTGGTTTTTCCCTGGTACATCAACTGCATGCATTGAATACTGAAAACACCATACTGAAAGCATGCCAGGAATAGCTACTTGCTTAGATTCCTTTTGTGCCATTGTATATTGACTAACAAGAAATAAGGCAAAGGAGTTTGATCTAAATTGGGGGATAACATGAGCATCAACGATGCATTTAATAGCTACTTTGAAAAAATGTCAAACCAATCTCTTTGACAAATCCAGGTTCAATAGGTACTTTCGCAGTGGTGGCTTTACGTTTCACAAAAACAATTCGTTTGAAAATAGACTGCGCCCATGTCATCGAAAATTCAATTTTGCCACTATTTTCTTTGAGAAGAGTACGGTCATTAGCACATACAATACCCTTTATTATTCCGATAAGAATGTCATATGGCATTGCAGCACCAGATGATTGCATCTCCTTTAATAAACTAAAGCGCCTTTTCATCGATTTCGTCTGGTAAGAGTTTGAACCCTCCACATCTTTTTCGTGGAATTGATTCAAGTTCGTTTCTTTAATCATTTAACTTTCCTTCTTCATAAGATTTAACAAATCCACGAATGGTAGACTCTGGAATGTTGTATTTTGCTGGTCGGGGAACATTATTTGGAACCCGAAATAATTCCAATAATAGCTTCAAGACCAGACTACTTATTTTGATTTGTAAATAGGAACGTAAACGGTGATAAAAATATGATTTCCCAAATCATATTATTCCGAAATGTCTGTAAATGTCCAGTAAGATATCTAAAAAGTAAGCTTTATTAAAGAACTTTTTAGTATCTTTTAGAACTTTAAGGAAATTTGCTGCTACCGTTTTGCACCATCTAGATTTTGTTTACATTCAAAACAGCAATAAAGTTGGTAAATGAACGAGAAAAATCATTTTTTTAAACAAAAATTTGAAGAAAATCTAAAGTCTTCTTCTTCTTCTTCTTCTTCTTCTGTAAATATGAAATGTACATACCTATCCAACATCATTCCTCTTTTGACCCCTCCAACTACCATTCCAGCTGGATATGTTCCTTTCGGAGCTTCTTGAGATTTTTTATCATTGGTGAAAGTTTAAAAGCCTTGTACTCGTCACCTTGTCTCGGAACCTCTGCCGTTAAAGCAGTAAAACTTAACTTCTCATTCCCAGTTGTTGGAATTTTTACAGTTTTAATGCCACTGACATCATAGGTTGGAGATCTTGGTAAATCAAAGTAACACGGGGTTCCATCCATATTCAACATCATATCATAATTTTGGTAACAATTTTTTATCTCGACAAGAAATTTATCACCTCGCTCCGGTGCATCTATGGTATTTTCTGTCCTGCACTTGTTCCCGGACGGTAAGTTGTTTCTGCTTAGCATTCGAGTTAACCAACCATTTGATGCTTTGAATGTTTCTTTTGGATTAGGATAAATCTTCGACGTTTCCTTCTTTGACGTACTCCACCAGAGCATCTTCAAGGAGTGGAAATCATGCTTTCATACCCCTTATTCGTCATTTAGATCTAGACTTCAAGCCCTTTGTTCGACGAGCTTTCTCTATTGCTGACAATTTGACAAGGGTGCAGTGCCCTGATATGTTCATTTCTTCCTATTGAAATACTAAATAAAAATTTAAAAAGTATTTCTGCATATCACTGTGTAAGGACCCAAAATAGATACAGCTAGCACAAAAATTGTTACAAAACCCTTTTCTCTGAGCGTTTTTTGGTTAACATAAAACGCATAATGTACTTGAATTAACATTAACGGCTATTTGCTAGGTTGGGCTTTGAAATTTGAACAATTTGAACAATATGAAACCTGGTCGCTTACGACTGATTTATATTGAATTTGTAGCATAGGGGACTCAACATTTGGCAGTTGTTGACAGAATGATGATGTCATGTCATAAATCGAATTAGAAGTGAAACTTGGTATGCTTGTAACAGATCTCTACTATAGAAATTTCAGCATTTGGCCAAAATTTGATACTGATGACATCACAGTCGTCTGTTTAGCTTTTGTGCAATTGTTTTTTTGCTAATGTTGAATAGCATGTCATTGAATCAACGTAGTATTATGATAGTTTAACGTTCACATAATGATGTTTTTAATCCTTTATTATAAGCGAATATGGTATTTTATAAAATTTTATGAAAAAATAAAAAATTTTACTTTATTCTTTACAAAAATGGTTTTACGTATCAAAAATATCTCATTTCATCCATTGTCTGGTCAGTTCTCCTGCTTTTTAAGCAGCTCATCAACTCATTCACAACACTTTCATTACCTTGTGCTCGATAACTAGAATCTCAAGAGCCAAAAACGAAAACGTTTGTTGAGAAAGGACTAACATTAGATTGAATTTTCCAAAATCATTATCTTTAAAAGGAATTGGAATCACAGGACAAGTTTGTTTACTTTAAACAAGCTTTCATGTTCAATAATTATATTCATATCAATAGGATGGTGATTCACGGTTCAATGTACAAGAAAAGCATCAAATAAAATTGAACATGTTAAATCGCTATTGAAATAAACTTGTATTACGCAATAGCTTGTAAAATTCATGGAAGTCTATAACACCTCACCGTTTTGATCAGCTTCTGTAAACATTTCCTTCAATTCTAATTTCGAGAAACCCATATGAAACTTTTTATTGATATATTGTAAATTCTGAAGTGTAATTTTCTCCTGATTTTCAATATCAAAATTTTTGAATCCAAGTGAAATCTCTGCTGTCATATTTCTACATTTAGTTTGAAAAATTGCAACAGCGATAACAAAAGCATTTACATCGAAACTATCCATGTACTTTCCACCACAATTATGGGATTTGAGAGCAATCTTTAATTCTATGTCACCAACTTCCAACATTAAAAACCTCATTGCTTTTTGTAAGTCTAAGAAACAAATTGTCCCAGAGTCAGTAAAAGAAAATAGTTCAAAGACACCTTTCAAATCTTCAATTTCTCTGGTATCAAGATTATCTGTAACAATTGGTGGCAAATGAGAATCATTTCTTGATTGAAGTAACTTTCTTTCCTCGTTGACTTTCTTGGTTATGGGTTTTGTTCGAACAAACGATACAACTTCTCTCATGCTGCTTTTAATAATATGGAAATCCTTAGGTTGTGATGCAGCAGCACAAAGCAAATTATTTGTACTCACAACAGAAGAGAGTTCCTTCAAATGTTGCTTTGCCATCTTCAACAAAACAACAAATGAAACTCTGCCCAAAAGCACATGGTAATTGCATGGTGGTCAATATGCAGACACAACGTTGTCAACAAAAACATTGAAAAGCTAGACCATTATGTTGAAGGTCTTATTTTCAAAATGGTAACACAACAAATTAATTGAAAATTTTAATGAAGTTTTACTGTTTAATGAAGTGAAAAAGATAAGAATAATAACATTGTGATCATGACAATATGTTATTGATAAACAATTAACAAGTCTGTAAATTATTCGGTGATTGACTAGCCCTAAACACAAAACTTGGTTTTATAGGCTAGTAAATTCTACGCTTAGTCAGCATCAAAAATGGCTATTGGATACCTTGTTGACTTGCCTTCTTTGAATTTTATACAGTTTTTCTTTCTTTTGCTGGGTGTTTGTTCCGGGTTTATTACTGATATTGTATGTGATTCTCTAATATTCTTCTCAAAAAAGAGATCGAAATTTCTCTCTAAGATGATAATAATAACATATAATGACAAAAAAGCTTGTCTGGTTGTAAAAGGTTTTGTCAAGTGAGCCTCCGTTAAGTAGCCTCCGTTAAGCCTCCGTTAATATTTTATTCCATTCTGAGACCATGCTAAATGATAATATCCATGGATGACCATGTAAACTGCCTAAAACTTCTTTAAACAATTCAAAACACTCAGAACTTATTTATCCTTGCAGGAACCACTCAAAAATCACCGAAAACAGTTTAATAATAATTAATAATAATAACCAATTTAATTCAAGCATTTCCATATATACAAATGGTTCTTCGTCTTGAAATGCGTATGTTGTATATTATGCGTACCGTAAAGCGGGGTGACTTGAAACACCTGGGGTGACTTGAAACAGCGTCGAAAAAACGTTATTTCTCATGAAATAATGAATGAAACCCCGAATTTTTTTCAGATTCCGTTCGGAGACTATCTAGCGCAACATTCGATGGAAAAAGTTTTTCAATCAAGGAAGTTCTTCAGGAGCTGAAGATGAAAAAAGCGCCGAAAATCAGTGATGCTGTAAAATAGCTCGTCACGGCGATACAGCATATCGCCAAATATATATTTTTTTATATTTGTAAAATAGAAAGGTCAAATGGCGTAATTCCAAAATTTTATTGAAAAATGTTTAAAATTGAAAGAGATATATCCCATTAAAATGATTCGTTTTTTTTCACTCGATACACTTCGTCTCTTCGATTATTGCATAAATATTCTTATCAATTATGATGTAAACGAATCATTGATGTGTGATAAAGTTCAGCCGATGGAGTTTCAAAGGTGGTATAAGTCATTTGGTAATTATTATAAGTTCCATAATAGAAAGGGTCAATAATCTAAGAATTGAACCTCAATAGACTCGTTTTACTAAGTACCATAACTGAATACTAATCAGAATTCTGAACAAATCGGTGCTGCAATTATATCCTCCGTTCAAGGCTATGGGCACACCATACTTATTGTGAAATTGGCGATAGACGGGCTGCATGTTGTTACTTCTACAATTTCATACTTAACCTCGTTACCAGGGCTTCTTCTTGCCTTTTTGATATATGGACCCCGTTTCATACTCCATACATGTCATATGCAATGGCGCAATAAATTCGCGTAATCCGGATGAAATGAAGAAGCGCTTGTGTGGAAAAAACAAAGACGATGGATCAATTTCTAAGTGACATTTCTATTGAAATGGTAAAGTAAATATATCCTAAACTAAGAGAAGCACGAAAAAGAAAGTTGGATACTCTGAAACAGGAATTTTATTATACATAATTCAATTTACAAGTTTTAAAGTAAGTACAGTCGTGTAAACTAGCTATAAATTCAAATTCATCTTGCCTGCTTTCGATATTGTTTCTGAAACAATTACGTTATCACACGCTTAATGATTTTAATGGCTTCAGATAACTTATTTTTTACAATGTTTTACCATTCTGAAATTTTGAGTTTTCAAAATTTACAAACACTCTCCATCGCTTAATAAAAATGAAACTGGCAATAACAAATTATTTTAATTTATGTTTTATACGCAAGTAATCGTAGATCACACGTTTTCTGTTTTGGCGCTCTATACAACAACATTTTTGTGCAAACAGCACTGTTTCAAGTCACCCCCGCACGATAAATTTCAGTAGGTGTACTTTGTGAAGCAATAACTTGAGGTGGTGTGCATCAATTAGTTTGAACACTTCGTTATCTGAAAGACAAAAGATGAATGGACCTTTTTTCAAAATTTCATAGTAATTACTTTCTTAGATTAAAAGTTATGAGCAAATCTTTTCAAAAAACGGCGAATTTTGTTTCAAGTCACCCCGTTTTACGGTAAGTGTAAGTAGAAAAATAATTCGAATAATAGACAAACAAAAAAACCAAAAACAAAAAAAAAAACAAATCAATTGACAGAAAAAAGATTATTTCATTGCTCGGGCTAAAGCTTTATCTAGTAAATAGTTCTTCAATGCACTTTTGAATGAGTTTAGCTTGTCAATGTCACGGATCGACTTCGGCAGGTCATTGAAAATGCATTGGAAGCTCGTGACTTTATCTTTGCATTCAATCATGGCTCCTTTTATGTTGGTGTTGCTACGAAGGGATCTTCGGTCCACCTTGCGCTCGCCTCGCATGTTTTCAGGAACATTTTCATAAAGAGCTTTGAATGCTAACGCTGAAATAGCATATTCATGTCTCTCTAACACTGGAAGCCACGACAGCTTGATAACATCTTCTATGTTGGCGTGCTTTTGGAGAATGAAACCTGCTGCTGCATTCTGAACTTTTTGAAGTTTTTTCAGTAGATAAACTGGGGTTGTTCCAATGTAGACTGAATTTGCATAGTCAAGCTTTGACAGTATCAGGGCATTGGCAAGCTGTTTCTTCAGTTGGAAGGGTATTAGGCGCTTCATCATCCTTAGCAACTTTAGCGTACTGAAGCAGAATTTGACTGTGTTGTCGATGTGTGGTTTCCAGTCTAGGTGTTGGTGGAACGTAACGCCGAGTACCTTGAGCTCTTCCACAGCCTCAAAGATGTGACCATCATATTGAATCTTTGTATTAGTGTTTTTTATGTTGTGAACACGCGACAGCTGCTTACTGCTGAAGAGCATCGTTTTCGTTTTGGTGTTGTTAAATACCAGATTGGAGTCTGTTGACCATGACTTTAGGTTGTGAAGATCAAGCTTGAGGAGCTGTGTGTTTTCTTCAATTTGTGATGGTTTGTGTCGTCTGCGTACTGAAGCGAAGCGGATGTGTTTAGGTAGTTGGAGAGGTCTATCACATAGAGATTGAAGATGACAGGTCCAAGTATGGATCCCTGCAGGACACCGAATTTTGTCTTACGCGTTGTAGTACATTTGTCATCTATCTGCACGTAATGCATTCGGTCTGCGATGTACTCTGTTAGCCAGTGAAGAAAGGAATTGGAGAACTGTAGCTTGGTAAGCTTTCGCAGTAACACTTCATAGTCTATTGTGTCGAAAGCCTTTGAATAATCCTTCACCTCTCCTCTATCCATTGCAGGGTTCGAATTAACGTATCGCATTTCGCGATTCGCGATGCGTTTTTGAAAAACCACGAAGCAAAAATCTCAAAATTCATTAAAATTGCGATGCAACATTTCTTTAATTTTTATGTCTAGTAATTCTTATATTGTCAGGTTTCATTGAAATCATATCATCATAGTGTGTATACTCGCCTGAAATTCAAAATCTATAATGAAGCACTCCAACCCTTCTGTGAGCTGCGGATTTATCTGACCCAGCACAGATGTGCACTCACCCGCAGCAGGCTGTAAATAAGTTTTTTCCCTTGCCGGACACGATTGTTTTTGTTTGTCTCATAATATCATCTCGTTTCACACTTTCTACACTTTTTATAAAAAATCAGGAGGAGAGCAACTTGCTTTTTCAATTCCTCAAATTATAAAAAGAAAACAAACAATTGTTTCATTGATGAATCTTTTAGCTATTCAAATATAGCTTAATCTTTCTGATTAATATGTTACCTGTAACTTGAAAATTTTAAACAGTAAACAAAATTAATAATTAACGAGTTTATATCCTGTATCTTATGATATTCATTCTGCACACTTTTTATTCCTAGCATGTTCTGCACACTTTTTATTCGCAGGATGTTAGAGTTCAAAATGGTCGATAGAAACGGCGATAAATTTCTGTCGGACATCATGTCCGGCAGTACAGGATCTCAGGTCGGACGTAGCGTATTTCTTGCCGGACAATATTCGATGCTTATTTACAGGCCGGCCGCAGTGAGTTTTTTTGCCTGTATGTTGATCAAGATCGGTACATAGTACATACGGCTTGTAATGTCTTTGTTAGGTAAAGAAGGAATAACGTCAGGGCTTTGAGTGTTAGCATGTAGACGGAGCGCTGGCCTTAATATATGCAATAGTTCATTCTTACTACAACAAAAAATACATCGCAAATTCATAAAAACACATCGCAAAAGTGCAAAAATTTTCGCGCCTTCGGCGGGCTTTTCAGCTCGCTTCGCTCGCTATAAAATTGCGATACACTTTTGAAATCTTAATTCGAACCTTGCATTGCTTTCAGAATGTCATCCTTCATCTTAAGGAGACATGTTACTGTTGATCTTGATTTTTGGAAGCCATGTTGCATTTGCTTGTATAACGTTTCGATGTGCTCTACCAGTTGCTGCAGGACAACTCTTTCGAAGACCTTGGACAAGACAGGCAGGACCGATATAGGACAGTAGTCAACTGCTGCTGAAGGGTTTTTGATTTTCGGGATAGGGCTGATTCTCGCTGTTTTCCATTCGGACGGAAAAGTTCCTTGTTGGATGAAGCCGTTAATGATGTGACAGAGTGGAGAGATAGCATAGTCGATGACTGGTTTTAACAGGTGGATTGGAATAATGTCGTTTCTCGTGGAACAATCGCTTCTGATTTTACTCAGGGCATTTTTGACGTTGTTGTAGGTAGTTGGTTTAATTGAAAAACCTCGTGGATTATCAGGAAACTGCTTTATAAGATTATGCAGTTCATCACTGTTCAAGGACTTTTTTTCAGTAAGTTTTTCTGTGATAATGTTGAAGTGTTCATTTAATATTTCAGGGTCGTTGTGAATGGTTTTGTTGCTTGGGTTCAGGATTCTGATCAGTTAACGAAGGCCTTAACAGAGGCTGAGCGTTTTGACAGTCCAAAACTGATTTGTTAACGGAGGCTGTTCTCATAATACAAATATACAACGAAGAAAAGGTTTTTAGGTGTTTTTCAATAGTTTTAAGACCACTTCTGATGCGCTGATCAGTTAACGGAGGCTGGCATCACGAAAAGATTCTTAACGGAGGCTGAGCGTTTTGACAGTCCAAAACTGATTTGTTAACAGAGGCTGTTCTCATAATACAAATATGCAACGAAAAAAAAGGTTTTAGGTGTTTTTCAATAGTTTTAAGACCACTTCTGATAAGCTGATCAGTTAATGGAGGCTGGCATCACAAAAAGATCCTTAACGGAGGCTGAGCGTTTTGACAGTCCAAAACTGATTTGTTAACAGAGGCTGTTCTCATAATACAAATATACAACGAAGAAAAGGTTTTTAGGTGTTTTTCAATAGTTTTAAGACCACTTCTGATGCGTTGATCAGTTAATGGAGGCTGGCATCACAAAAAGATCCTTAACGGAGGCTGAGCGTTTTGACAGTCCAAAACTGATTTGTTAACAGAGGCTGTTCTCATAATACAAATATACAACGAAGAAAAGGTTTTTAGGTGTTTTTCAATAGTTTTAAGACCACTTCTGATGCGTTGATCAGTTAATGGAGGCTGGCATCACAAAAAGATCCTTAACGGAGGCTGAGCGTTTTGACAGTCTAAAACTGATTTGTTAACAGAGGCTGTTCTCATAATACAAATATAGGTATTTTTCAAAAGATCCAGGACCTCTTACGATGCACTGATCAGTTAACGAAGGCAGAAATCATAATGAAAATATAGCATTCAAAAATATTTATATATCACTGTCACTACTACTAGATGAAAGTTCGTCATAAGGATTTTTCATTAAACCTTCGATGTGTTTTATGTCGCATCCTGTTCTCTCTGAAAGGTACTTTTTCAATAAATACGGGACAATAACGATAGCAATATAATCATTTGAATGGAAATATGTTCCTTTCGTAATATCTAATGCGACGTAACAGAATTCTTCGTGATCGTAGAACAGGCCTGGAAATTTGGCGGAAACAATCGTTATCGTTTCCGTGTCGTTTCCGCAAATTCTAAATTACGGTAACGATAGTTCGTTTCCCTTAACATAGAACAGATTGTTTCGTCTTTAAAGCTTAGTTCCCACTTGAGAATTATAAGTTCGTCGCAAAAGTTTTTCAGAAATGCCTCACAAACTTCTCCGATTGTGGACCACAAAAACTCTCACGATCGTTTTGTTTACTCTTTCCTGGTCATGAATGGCGCGCGGTATCGTAAATCAATATAAACTAAAGTCACACATGCAACATATTTTTCATGTTCTTACATGAATAAAGACCACATCTTTTTTCTTCCATCTATTATGTATTGTGTTGAATTAACTACCTGTAGATGAAATAGCTGGTGTATTAATATTAACCTTCGTCATTGTTCATTATTTAAAAAAGGAAATTCATTCGTTCAAAACTCACCACACGGGTGTGCATTTTAAACGAAAGTAAAACTAAACAAAAAAGAATAAGAATTACATAGATAGATGATAGGCAAATAACTGTCAAAATTTTATTCCCCAGTGCAAGCATCACGAATGTCGTGTAGCAAAGCGTTACAACAACACAGATGAGAACCAGTCTTAGGAAGACACTATAGTGCATTCTCGTAACTAAACGAACAATGATAGGGTTCAAATAGTTATCACGCGGTGAATAAGTATTAATAGAACACACCTAAAACACCTAAAAACCTTTTCTTCGTTGTATATTTGTATTATGAGAACAGCCTCTGTTAACAAATCAGTTTTGGACTGTCAAAACGCTCAGCAGTCTTGGAAGAATAAGGCGCGCTATCGCGCTTGCGCACCTCCATACGCTCCTAGAAAGACTATGGAGCGCTTCTTCTCGCGCGCCTGAACATCTGTTACGTTTTTTCCCAGCAGGCAAAAACCTGTTCGGAGTCAGCAAAATAACTTAAGAGCAACGTTCATTCAAACGTTCTAATGTTAATTTTTGCTGACTTTGAGCAGGTTTTTGCCAGTTTGCTTGATATTTTAAAACTCAATCCACATAATTTCGTCGCAAGAAAAAGTTTATTTGTATATATGTAAATTGGGCTTTCGAAAGTACGCCACCAGTTCTTTATGTAAAAACATAAAACGCAGGAAATGTCTGTGTAGAGAAAATGTTGACTAAGCCGACAGCCTTTGGGAATACTATCGTGACGGCTGGAAAAGCTGGGAAAGCTGGAAAAGCTGGAAAAAAGCTTGTTTTTGAGAAATGGGCTGGAAAAGCTGGGAAAAGGTCCCTTTTTCAAGCTAAAGGGCTGGAAAAGCTGGATTTTTAATTTTCGTGCACAATGTTTTTTTTTTACTTTCAGGACATTAATCTTCTTGAATATATTTTGTTGAGTTAAGGATATATTATCAATTTATGAAAATGTTCTTGTATACGTTTTTGAGAATCTTTTTATAATTTTCAAAATTGTTTTGTTGTATTTCTCACAGTGAGAATGTGTGATCAAATACCTTTGTTAAAGAACATTAGGTGGGCTTATGCTACCATGATAAGGGCTGGATTTATGTACCTTTGTTTGCCTTGAGGCTTGAATTTAGTACCATTTTCAACACTTCAAGGCTGGGAAATTGCCTCAAATTTGATAAAAAAAGCTGGATTTTTGTTTCAGAAATTTGTTAACCACCCTGCAGGTGTTTACTTCATCATGTTGTATTTTTATCTTCAACGATATGTTTTACAATAAAACATCTGGAAAAATTTTTTCTTTTCCAACGACAGACACAACCTTATGAATAATTAATGAGCTTCCTATCAATACAAACAACGTATCACTGACATAACTTTTCATAATATAAGTTTTGATATACAAGCGTCTTTATATAAACAGATTTTTAAATTATCGCGAATTTACTAACGACGAAATTGGTAGTATTTTATCATCACTATCACGCGTGATTGTACTCCTTGAATAAACGAAAACGATGCTAGCATTCTTACTGTTTAAATGGCACGTGATGGTGTGCAAAATAGGTGCGCAACACGCCTAAAACAGGTTGAGAAGTGCTGTTTTTAAAAAATTTGCTGGCGCGTTTATAGCGCGCCAAGAAGGCCCTACGGGCTTCTTTGTTAACGCACCTACTAAAAAATATACTTCCAAGACTGGCTCAGCCTCCGTTAAGAATCTTTTCGTGATGCCAGCCTCCGTTAACTGATCAGCGCATCAGGAAGTGGTCTTAAAACTATTGAAAAACACCTAAACCCCTTTTCTTCGTTGTATATTTGTATTATGAGAACAGCAACCAGTCTTGGAAGAATAAGGCGCGCTATCGCGCTTGCGCACCTCCATACGCTCCTAGAAAGACTATGGAGCGCTTCTTCTCGCGCGCCTGAACATCTGTTACGTTTTTTCCCAGCAGGCAAAAACCTGTTCAAAGTCAGCAAAATAACGTTCATTCAAATGTTCTAATGTTAATTTTTACTGACTTTGAGCATGTTTTTACCAGTTTGCTTGATTATTTTAAAACTCAATCCACATAATTTCGTCGCAAGAAAAAGTTTATTTGTATATATGTAAATTGGGCTTTCGAAAGTACGCCACCAGTTCTTTATGTAAAAACATAAAACGCAGGAAATGTCTGTGTAGAGAAAATGTTGACTAAGCCGACAGCCTTTGGGAATACTATCGTGACGTCTGAAAATGTTCATTCATTTTTTCTAAAGTTATTGAAGAAACTTTTTTGCGTTGTGCAAATCAAAGCAAACTAACTTGCAAACGTTTTAATGTGGTCAGTGAACAAATAAATAAAAGTTGTTCAGGTGTTTACTTCATCATGTTGTATTTTTATCTTCAACGATATGTTTTACAATAAAACATCTGGAAAAATCTTTTCTTTTCCAACGACAGACACAACCTTATGAATAATTAATGAGCTTCCTATCAATACAAACAACGTATCACTGACATAACTTTTCATAATATAAGTTTTGATATACAAGCGTCTCTTTAAATTATCGCGAATTTACTAACGACGAAATTGGTAGTATTTTATCATCATTATCACGCGTGATTGTACTCCTTGAATAAACGAAAACGATGCTAGCATTCTCACTGTTTAAATGGCGCGTGATGGTGTGCAGAATAGGTGCGCAACGCGCCTAGAACAGGTTGAGGAGCGCTGTTTTTAAAAAATTTGCTGGCGCGTTTATAGCGCGCCAAGAAGGCCCTACGTGCTTCTTTGATAACGCACCTACTAAAAACTATACTTCCAAGACTGAGCAACCGTTAAGGATCTTTTTGTGATGCCAGCCTCCGTTAACTGATCAATGCACTAGAAATGGTCTTAAAACTATTGAAAACGCCCCAAAACCTTTACTTCGTTGTAATTTTGTAAACGTTCAGCCTCAGTTAACTGATCATTGCTGTAGAACCCACACAGTAGAAAAGCTCTCTGCGGTGGAGATGCATCGATGTCGTCTGTCGGTTCTGCCATACCGTCGTTTTCAAAGTTATTATGTTTTTGAGACTTTACTACAGATTGTAAGATGTGTTGGGTTTATTAAAGTATACGCAATAATCGAAATAACATGATAAATGATTCCCCCCTATCATATATATATTTTATGCCATATACTGTTCATCAAGTCATTAACGGAGGCTTAACAGAGGCTACTTAACGGAGGCTCACTTGACAAAACCGTTGTGAAATATAAATATACCGTAAAGCAGGGTGACTTCGATCAATTTAGCCACTATTTTAAAAGTAACTTCCGAAATACTAAACCATTACTTCTGAAACTTTGGAATCATTACATTACATATTTTTTCTATTTCATTGCAAAATTTCACATTAACTTAACTTGTAATTCCAGAGAAATAACCTGGTCTTTCCAAGAAAACGACAATATCGATTATGGGGTGACTTCGATCAGCTTATGAGAAGTGCCATATTACTTATATTTATATTTGACAATGTTTTTAAAGCGCCATTATTACAATATTAACAGACCACCATTTGTCATCCGCGGTAAATGTTCGACCGTAAAGATCAGCGAATGTTTGTAAAACAAAAGATATTTAAGACTTTCACACATGTGTGACCCTCGTTAATACGAAACGAAATTAACATTGAAATTTCATTGTATCTCAAACAAAATTTTTGAGATCTATCATCATGGGGAAAGAGCACTATATTAAAATTTTTTCAGTAAGTCATTAAATTTCCCATGAGATACGACAACTTTTCACGAAGTTCTTGCGAACATGTAACTTATAGCGATGTAAAACATTCGTTTTTTTCGTGTTTTTATAAACACGATATTATCAATAAAGGAATAAGGAAAAGAAAAACAGAATATAGTGAAGAACAGAATTTCTTTCAGACATATTATAATTTTCTTTACCATCAGCCTCTATACTTCACATATCTACCAAAAATGTCCAGGCTAAACTCTTGAATACGACGTAAAGCGATGACCAATGTGAGCGGTGAAAATTTTGATGTTTTTCGTCATTAATTTCGGAAGAAATTGATTGTTTCGCTTGAAGACGATTCTGATGATATTTTACAATAAGAATCTAAATGAAAATCTTAAAAAATGTGAAAAACGCACTTTAATTTCAGAGTTTAAACAGTTTATTTTTACTGATCGAAGTCACCCCGCTTTACGGTAATGAACGCACACCACTCACTAACTGGCGATGCAACTCGAAGATGATTTACTAATTTTTAACCTTAGATGAAAAGATAAGATCAGATTTCTGTGTAAAGTTCTGAGATCCACCGAAAATATAAAGAATCTAAACAATAAAAATAAAAATTGTCCAAAGTATTTTGTTTTGTTTATGAGTGATCTGATTGATTGTCTCTGTCAAGCAGACACAAATTCTATACCAACTTTATCCGAATCAAGTTTATCTGTCAGATCTTTAAGCATGTAGCACAGAAAGATTACCGTCTATGTTCCTAATTACGGACAACCTTCGTTATTACAGACATCGATCAAAAAATAATTCCAACCTTCTGTAAATTAAAAACATGGCACATCCTGTACTTTCAACCAAACTGTAATAAAATGAACTTAGATAATTAAATTTATCTGGAAAATTACCAATATGCCGTTTAGAATTTATTTGTTTGTGACGGTTTATGGGAAAAGGATAACAAGTGAAAAAGCGATTCTTTAAAAGCAATTCTTTAAAAGCGATTCATTAGAAGCGAAAAAGTGATTCAAGTGAAGTGAAAAAGTGATTCAAGTGAAGCGAAAAAGTGATTCATGTGAAGCGGAAAAACGATTCCTGTGAAGCGCAAAAGCGATTTTGAAATCGATTTGGAAGATAATAATAAGAATAAAAATGATTCGTAAACAAGAACCAAATGGTGAAAAACGGTATTATAAACTGGCGCAATAATATGAATAGATACAAAAACTAAAAAAAGATTTTTTATTTTAGACTAAAGGCTGTTTTTCACTTTTGAAAAATTTAATGCGGAAAGAAACGGAGGAATACTAGAGAAAGGACATGAATGGGTCTTTCGCTAATGTAAACGTAGCTTAATTAATAACCAGAATTTATAACGAAAGAAATATACTTGCATGAGCTGCAAAATATATTTTAAAGACAAATGTGCGCCAAGAGAGAAAAAAATATTTTTCGAAAAGAAAATGTAAATAAAAACTTAAAATCGTTGCTATCGCCGTAATAAGATTATTGTTTACGTCTTAGATTCCATGTTTCATATGTGTGACCATCCAAGGGATTTTGATGACAAACGATATAAATAAAATAAAGTAATGGTATTTTGTTAGAATATGAAAAGTACGTTTCGTTTCATTCAACGTCTGTGTATGTTTATATTTTTCATATTCCCATGCGCCAGTTTTCGAAGTTGGAACATAACCGGGAGTATTATATCTAATTGCTATTTTGCCAAATAAAAATGTGACGGATGTATAATTACAGGTAGCACGCGTTAGTGTTTAATAATGAACTGATTACCTGGTTTTTATTCAGTTAGAGATAAAAGAAACAAAAGTTTGTTCTCAGGTTGCTACAAATAGAAACCGTCTGCTATAATTCTTTTGTGTTTAAGTTGATGTTTATCAGAATTTTAATCAACACTTGAGTGAGTGATATAGAATCAAAAAAGCGATTCATTAGAATCGGAAAAGCGATTCATGTGAAGCGGAAAAGTGATTCATGTGAAACGAAAAAGCGATTCATGTGAAGTGAAAAAGCGATTCATGTGAAATGGAAAAGCGATTCTGTGAAGTGGAAAAGCGATTAAGTGCTTCAAATCGCTTTTTCGCTTGTTATCCTTTTCCCATAAACCGTCACATTTTTCTAAACTTTAAAGATTTCTTTTAAAATAGACTGCCCTCTTGAGAATCATGCATATTTTTATGAGATCCGTGTGTACAATGGTAGCCATATTTACGGATAAAAAAATGGTAATGGCCACCTCCGTCATGAAATATCAGTAATGTTGTCTGTACGGAACAAAGGGCTTCGACAGGTCGAAAATTTATGTTTAAAAATGAGTTGAGGAATGAAAATGATTTTAGATCATGCTTTTAGAAAGTTAATTATCATAAAATAAGTCAAATAAATAAAATTTTTGTACGTCAATCACAGTGGGGAAGGGCACCTCTTACTGAGTATTGAAATATAGGCCCATAATGATTCTTCACGGTTCATTATTCTTCAAGTGTTGCTGCTAATTGCTCTCTATTGCTCTGTTTCATAAAACATTTTATTCAGTTATACGCGGTGAACTTGGCAAGAGTGCATGTCTATTTTCGTGACAAGAATGTTTGTTTACAATTTGATGTCCGTAATAATGAAGGCTGTCCGTAATTTGACACTTAGACGGTATTGAATCTTTTACGCTTCATGGTTGAATGCCAAAAGTCTTCATCCTGTTTGCTGTAGAAAAGGATCTTTCAGCTTCAGGTTTGCACGAAGAAGTAGCAGGATTTACAAGAAAAGGACTTATACATCTTTGAAACAATTAACCTCTTCATTATCTAAAATTGCTCTAGAAACATTTGCTTCAACCTAATCATGTCAAAATCAACTTCATCTTCGTACATCTTGATATGGGAATTTACTTTAATGTCACCAGTTTTTGTTGCCTCTAAAAGCATGTTTTCAAAACTCTCGATTACAACGAAGCTGGGCTGGTTAAACCGATGTTTGATGGCATTTGTCATTGTATCAAGGATTTCAAGTATAACCTTCGATAATGCTCGGTAGGTGAAGAACCATAAAAAGATTCCGCACCGCTAGATGTGCACTCAACAGTAAATAATCTGTTAAACGTTTATAATGCGGGTCATTTCTAGATAAAATTACTCCCCTTTCTTCTCATCTTGTGCTTTTTATTTTTATCTTTTTATTTCTTTTATTAATTCCTTTTACCAAAAAGTTGGGGCGGCTTCATGTAATCTATCTTAGCTTTCTAAGGAACAGCATATGAAAGAAATAGCTCCTGTTATTTTTCCAAAATAAAATAAAAACAAAAAACATCATAAGCCATCTTGACTTGTTTATTTCAGCATTGACTTTAACAGAGGGTTAATGATATTAGTAACATGAAGCTAAATGATGATTTGGTCATTATTGGTCATAAAGTTGTACTTGTTCCATATAAGAAGCATCACGTAGAAATTTACCACGAGTGGATGAAATCGCCAGAACTTCTTGAACTGACAGCTTCTGAGCCACTTTCTCTTGAAGAAGAGTTTACAATGCAAAAGAAATGGTGGCTTGATGACGATAAGTGCACTTTCATTGTGTTGAGCAAACAGGAACTTCTGAAACATGTCAATGGAGATTGTAATGACAGGAGGGAGCTAAGTGCTATGATTGGTGACGTTAATTTGTATTTAATTAACGCAGATGATTCTTCTGAAGCAGAGCTGGAACTTATGATTGCAGACCATTCTTTCAGAGGGAAAGGTTTAGGGAAAGAATCCGCAAAGTTGATGATGTACTTTGGAATTAAATATTTAGATATCAAAAAGTTTGTTGTAAAGATTGGTTCCACAAATCTTCCCAGCATTTCTCTTTTTACAAAGTTTGGTTTTGTGCTGGAAAGCCATAGTGAGGTATTTAAAGAGTCAACGTACTGTTTATATGGTGATAGTGAACATTTCAAGTGTATGCATGACGAAATTGAATGTTACTTCCTTACAGACACTTACAACTCATTTCGACAAACAGGCATATTAACTGGTTAACTGTGACTCCGAAAATGTAAATCATTATTGGGAAATATGTAATGACCATTGTTTTGTAAACTTTGTAGCATATTATAAAAATAATCCAAAAGTCATTAATTTACCAAAAAAGATATTATTATTTTATTATTATATTTTAATATCCTTATATTCAAGATTTTGTCCATTTTCCTTCTAGCAATAAATCCTTTTTCTTTTAATTTTGCGATTTGTTCAAATCGTATCTTGATAAAGTTCTTCCTGTTAAAAAGTTTTGTTTTATCAATGACTTGGTGTAAAGAAATTGGAAAAAAGCAAGAAATAGTTTGAGATATTATAAATCCTGCTTTTTTAAAAATTAAATTTTAAATTTCTGTTGTTTTCTTTAAGTTATTTGTTGTGATTCTGTTTTCAAAATCAACTGAGAAACCTTTTTCTCCATTGAAAATTAATGAGAACAACTGCAAACTCTTGTATGTTTTGACCAATTAAAGATAAATTCTTAGTATTTTTAATAAGATGTTTATGATTGTAAATATATCACTCTAGGAGCAGTATTTAAGAAGGCACTATATCCATTAATATAAACTGTGTTCTTAGTTTATTTAGAAACATAAAGATTAATAATGACTGTTGATGCTAACAATCGTGACAAAATCCTTGGAGATTACAGAAAGAAATTGAGTGAGCATCGAGAAGTTGAAGCCCGACTGAAGGAAGGTCTGTTAAAAACCCTATCAATGTCATTCTTTATAATGTTGTAAGATCACAAGTTAATTTTGTGTTTTTATTAACCTTACATGAACTATTTCAGACTTGAACTTTTAAAGGACTTCTCTTATTACTTTCTTTGCAGAAAGAAGGTTTTTACAGGTCAATACAAATACTTAGTACTTACAGGTTTGTTAAATAGATGATAAAGCATGTCTAATATTAAAACATATAAAATCAAGTGGGGCTTTTTTCCCCTGAAAAGTCACATGTCTATAATACAAATGTTGAACAAATACAATATATGTTGTTGCACAAAATATAGTATAATTTATTTCTCCAATTTCTTCCCTTTTTCAATTCTTAGTACATTTCTTAACTTTAATTGCATTTAACTTTAATTGCAGTGCGTGAACAGCTAAAGGAGCTCACATCTGCTTATGATAAATCTGAAAATAATCTTAAAGCACTCCAGAGTGTTGGTCAAATAGTTGGTGAAGTTTTGAAGCAGTTGACAGAAGAGAAATATATAGTGAAAGCCACAAACGGACCTCGCTATGTTGTTGGTATTCGTCGAGGAATTGACAAGGAGAAACTACGACAAGGAACAAGGGTTGCCTTAGATATGACTACTCTAACCATAATGAGGTAATTTTTGGTACTACATTCTTTGGACCTAGATTTGTTCAAATCAGCTTTTATTGAATATAACCTGTTACAGTGTACAGCTAAAGGACCATTAAGTACCACTGCCTCATTGATGAAATCTTATTATTCATAATTTAACAGGATGCTACCAAGGGAAGTTGATCCTCTTGTTTATAATATGTCACACGAAGATCCTGGTAATATTTCATATGCACAAATTGGTGGGCTGTCTGAGCAGATTAGAGAATTGCGTGAAGTATTTAACTTTTAATGGTTTTTGACAAGTACTGACACATATTGCAATTATGTAGTGAATGAAATTCTATTTTTCCAGGTGATCGAATTACCACTTATCAACCCAGAGCTGTTTCAACGAGTTGGCATTTCACCACCGAAAGGTTGTTTGCTGTATGGACCTCCTGGTATTTATTGTTTGTTATAGCCGCTTTCTGACCTTATGTTCTCGATGCTATGATGGTTCATGAAATTAGAAGTGAATTTCCTTTCTTCAATTAGGTACTGGGAAAACGTTGTTAGCAAAAGCTGTTGCTAGCCAACTCGATTGTAATTTTCTTAAGGTATGGTTTGTTCTTCTTGTGAAAAAGTATGAAAGTTAATCTTGAACTACTGGTAATTTGCTGAAAAATCTCTGTGAGGGAGTGCATTTCTATAGAAATATACACACTACTTCGATGAAAACACTCTTATTTGCAGTGACTTTTTGATGATTTTGCCCCCGTGGGTAGATGACTACCTTAAAGCAAATCATAATGCAAGTTGTTATAGCAATGCATTATGGTAGTTATGAGATACATTGCGGGAATAAACGAATACAGCGATTCTCAAGCAAATGATACTGTAATGAATTGTTTTGAACTTTCTTTTGGCCGTCTTTTTCGGTGTTGTTTGGACAAAATGTTTGCTGGTTTATATTAGCTTTCCATGTTCCTATTGAAACACAACTTGACTTCTGTATTAATTTAGGTAGTTTCGAGTGCTATTGTCGACAAATACATTGGTGAAAGTGCTCGGTTGATTCGTGAGATGTTCGGTGGGTGTTATTCATTGGTATTTTTACTTGTTTTCCATTTCATAGATTTAGTTTGTTATCCTTACAATTTTTTAGCCTATGCTCGTGACCACCAACCTTGCATTATATTCATGGACGAAATCGACGCTATTGGTAGGTTGTTTTCCTGATGTGAGGTCATAAAGAAATCTGTATACTAATGTCCTAAGAAGGTTTATCAACTTTATTTTCAGATGTGTTGTCTTCGTTGTTAATTTTCCACTTTTATTTCCATTTCGACAGGTGGTAGACGATTTTCTGAAGGTACATCTGCAGACCGGGAGATTCAACGTACTTTGATGGAGGTAAAATCATTTGTACACTGTCTGATACCGCTGTCTCTCAATTTTATGTCAAGTCAAAAATAATTCACAGATGCTTTATTCTGATTGGTTGATGAAAACCTACTCATTGGCACTCATTGGTTATTGAAGATTTTCAATTTTTTTGAATGTTTATCATTTGTGAGAAAAAAATCCAATGTTCCTTATTAAACAAGAAACGCTTTTCATTTTAACGATTGCATTGAACAATTTAGTCCAAGTTAGGCTAAAACTTCCTTTTTTGACCAAATGTCGATGTCAATTAAGAAATTTGAACCACTTTCAAAATTTGGTACAGTTAAACCTCAAATTTCTCTTTTGTAATTGTTAACCATTCAAAATAGCCACAAAGCGAGTGAATTGTAGGTTCTTGAGTTTTGAGGCTATCGTTTTATTACATAAGATGATCGATTAGATTTCTTTCACAGAAGGTGTAGCTTCAATACTTCATTTCACATTTATTCTCCTCCTGTTCATTTTTTAGCTTCTTAATCAAATGGATGGTTTCGATGTCCTGGGGCAGGTAAAAATCAGTGAATTTTAATGTGTTAATACAATAGACTCTCTCTAACTCGAACCTCGAAAGGGAAAACAAAATTGTTCAAATTTAAGAGAGTTCGAGTAATGGAAAGTCCACTGTAATGCTTAGAGGAGTTCGTGATATAGTAATGTTAATTTCTACCTTTTCTCAATTTGAGTAAATCAGATATCCTACCGAAAACCATTGTTTCATCAGATGACAAATCGTTCTGATAATGATTCTGTGTATGATTTCTTATGTACATGCATTCTACTTTCTTAAGGTGAAAATGATAATGGCCACAAACCGACCTGATACACTCGATCCGGCATTACTTCGTCCTGGCCGACTAGACAGAAAAATCCGTACGTCTCTTTTCCTCTTTTCTTTATTAAGTATGTCCTGGAGTTAAATCCAGTAGGCAAATTGGCTGAAAAACCCCTGCGAAGGAGTGCATTTCTATTATACACATTTCAACAAAAATGCTCTTCATCGCAGTGACTATACGAATTTGCCTTCTGGAAAGTTTTTCATTATTTTCGAATTTCTTTTGACATCACGTTATTTGTGAGTGTGGAAGCCTCGTTTTGGTGTAGTATTATAAATTTTCATGCTGGTCTGTGTTTTATTCCAAGTGAGTATCTGAGATACTCCAATCCATGCTTCAGCCTTTGCCTCGTTTTGAAGTTTAATCATAATGACACTCAAAAATTGATGTTAAAAAATTACACGTTTTTTTAGAAGCAACAAGTTTCCAAGCAACACCAGTAAATTTTCTCAAAAAGTTAAGCAACAGTACTACAAGGATCTTAGATAAATTAGCTTTGAAATGATGTAGCTAGAAATAGCTACAGTACATTTCTTAAAGTTGTTACACTAGGTGGTTCCACTAGGTTTTGTGCTCGAAGTAATTATTTAGACTTTATACTTACACTTTAATTAAACAACTGAAACGGGCAAAAAGGTTTTCAAGACGGGACATATAATATGAATTATCGATTAATGCTTAGCAACGAATTAAGCAACACTACTACTAAAAGATAATCATTTTTTAAACAACATTACTAAAAATGTCTGACATTGGTTACATATAAAAAAACATGTTATGGAATTTCTTTATTCAATTAAGTTATTTATCATGCTTGGTTACGTAATAATTTTAATTTCGCTTTAGCGAATTATTGGTATCGTCATTCTATGTACGTATCTCCATGACATTTTGGACGATCTCACTAAAGTAAATGATTCGATTAAAACTTGCATACAAGCTTGTATATGCCCGCACTCACCTTAACAATAACATCTTTTATTGACAAGCTGACTAACTCGCAATTTGGACCAAATTTTTTAAAGGTCAAAAAGTCACTACGGTGAATGACGTTTTCATTGAAATATAGCGCATATTTCTATAGAAATGCACTCCTTCGCAGTGATCTTCCATAAAATTTGCTTACTGGGGATGTTACCTTAAGCACGATATTAAACAGAAATACGGGAAGGTCTTTCAAAAAGCACGTAAGTTATGAAGGAAACCTTCAAAGTATGAGAAGTTTGATGTGTGTGTTTTCTACGTAGATATTGATTTACCTAACGAACAAGGACGAATGGACATTTTAAAGATTCATGCTGGGCCCATCACGAAACATGGAGAAATCGGTATGTAACATCCGTTCGATTGCATTCGATGAACAAACAACATCATCAAAGAAGCACTCCGACGGAGAGCATTTTTATTGAAGAAGCGTGCATAGTAACTTCGGAGTGACTTTTCGACAAGTTCATCCACTGGGTTGGACTGTTTATTTTTCGTTCAATCTGCGGATTTGATTGCATTGAGTGAGATACCATTGTTTTGTACCTTCACTACTTAACCCTTAACACTGTATCATGATATTGTCTAGATTACGAGGCAGTGGTCAAACTTTCTGACGGTTTCAATGGAGCGGATTTGAGAAATGTTTGCACAGAAGCAGGTATTCTTTAGTGTGTCCACTACATGAACTGAAGTTTCGGACATGTGTCGATAATGGCGATATAAGCAACAGCGTGGTCACACATTACCTGGATTTCTGCTCCCGCTGTGTGTTTTGCTTAACTCGACTTTCTTCTTCAATAAAAACCAATGTTATTACACCTATTTAACCTGACATGCTCAGAAATGTTGAAAAATCTCTTAAACTTATGAGTAAAACATAAGAAAGCTTTTTCTGTTAGCTGTTAGCACTCTGCGAAGGAGTGCATTTCTATGGAAACGTACTCACTATTTTATTGAAAATCCCCTTCGCCGCAGTGGTTATTTAGCTTTCATGCAATCAACATACTTTTGTATCACATCCCCACAAAATAAAGCGAAGATTGTATTGATTCCTGTCAACCTTAATTCACCTTTTCCAGGTATGTATGCTATACGAGCTGAACGTGATTACGTGATCCAAGAAGACTTCATGAAGGCCGTTCGGAAATTGAGCGACAACAAAAAGCTGGAAACGAAGTTGGACTACAAGCCAGTGTAGAAGAAGCACGCTTCAGTAGTTCTGCACAGAAACGTGTTTTTTTCAATGACAGTTTTTCCTGAAATATATCTCTTGAAAAGTGTTATTGTTGTAGCAGTTGTACTTTGATCGTGTATGGAAAACCAATCTTTTCAGATAGATTTATGATTTAATTATTGTTAAGGTATTGTTTTACGTGTCACGTGAACACGCTGAGTAGGAACTCACCCAGGAGGGACCACGGTTTGGATTGGAAGCCACGGAGTACTTGACACTCTCCTGAGTGACGCGAACCCAATCAAGGGCCTGTGCTCTCCTGGATGACCTCCTGCACCCGATGTATCATCTACTCAATTCAGCGCTGTGGTGTATTCACTTAAAGCATGGTGAATCGCCGCCAAGGGGAATTGAACTCTTATCTCTCGCAGGAACTTCGAGAGTGGAAACCACTATACTACGGCGCTATTCCTATTCTGACGTTTTTAACGAACCTTCGAACCATGATTATGTTAGGGTTGTCTCGTGTGGTCAACCGCTTTCCTTAACCATTTAACCATGAACTGAAGGATAACGAAGACCGAAAAACAAGCATATTTTAGCAAATAAACTGAAAAAGAGCAGCTGAAAAATGCAAAACTACAGAGTTTGTACAGTCAGTGAAAGAAGAGAGGATGAAAAAGGGGCTTTTTTGATAAGGTCAGGGAAAGTCAGGAAATCTTTACGTAGGTCAGTGGAGAAAGGAGAAAAGCCCTGCTCGGTCGGTCCTGTTTCTTTGAAAGTAGATGAACTTCAATACTGATTGTGTTGAAATAATTTCGAGAAACCTTTTGTATAAGCTGTTGTTTATTATCATAATGTCATAAAGAGGCTTCAGGAGTTTTTAATCCAAAATCAAGGAAGAACATTATGTATTTTAAGAGAAAGTCAGAGGAAAATATATCATTTTCAGGATTTGTTTTGGAGAAAGTAATAATATATACTTTCCAAGAAAAGTCGAGGAACTTCTTAGGTTAACGGATGTACCAACCTCGAATCCAGGGTCTCTTGCCTTTTCGATATATACGGGGGATAGCCGCTATCCGTATATTGAAAAGGCAAGAGACCCTGGGTTCGAGGTTGCGGATGTACCAATGCTGAAAATAGCAAACAAACGATTGACTCTTTTGCTTCCCTTTTAGAACACCGCAGACTTAAATTTGTTGAAAAATCACCGCGGTGGAGTACATTTCTATAGAAGAATATACAACATTTCAATGAAAATTCGCAGTGACTTTTTGACATTTTTGCCGACTGAGTAAGTTTTCTCACCACTTTTATTACAGGTCGTTTCCTTGAATGTTTCTGGATATTTGAAGAGAAAAACAGCGTTAAATTTAAGGAATAATAATATTATAGAGTGGAATTTCTATTAAGTGAAACACCACCTTTCTGTACAGTTGTCCTCTTTATAGAAAGTCGTTAAATACCAATTTTTCAACTTTCTATGCCGAGATATTACCATTTACATTTTCGAAAGCTAAAATATTGTGAATCTTCCAACCTCTGAATCCTAAAAAGGCTAAAAGTATGAAAGGGATTCCCGCGTCTAAAACACTATATTAGGATAGAACTTGCAAAGTTATTTATGATGTTTTACAGTTTTTGGAAATTCTGTTTCCTTGGGCAGATATTTGAATTTAAAAATCATCATGCAACGCATAATCATGACGTAACAACCCAGTAGGCAAAATCGCCAAAAAGTCACTGCGATGAGAAGCATTTTTATTGAAATATGGTGTATATTACTATAGGTATGCACTCCTTCACAGAGATTTTTCAAAAAATTTAGATAAAATTTTGTTGATGCTTATAATTATAACTTCTTAATTAGTAAATACTAAAACCACATTTTTCTGGCAATCAACTCAGAGTGGAAGACTTCATTATCCAGTAAGTTACAAAGATGCAATGATACGTACATATGTAAAGTTATTGTGATGAGAAATGTTCACTATTATCTTATTACATCATAATTATGTACTGTATAAATTAAATATAAGATTTTAAAAATGAAAAATCTCTAAAACTAGAAAAAATTTTTGAAATACTGAAAATAGAAAAGATACTAAACAACTATTTCGAGCTCTCATATTTGTGAATATCATTTTAGACGCAGGAATTGCTTTAACAAAAGACAAAAGAACAAACCTACAAAAATTAGGAGTTTAAATTTTTTACTCCTGTCCGTGTTAGAAAGTTTATTTCAAGGGGAAATTTCAACTCGATCATGAAGAATAGACCGCCCGTGGTCTTACGAGCGCCTGCTTTACAATTGTCCACTTTATACAGATTGTTTTATGTGAGTTTGACCAGGAAAGCGTTTCTTTCCTAGATTCGCTGGACAGCCTTACGAGCATGCCCATTTAATGTCGTCTCTACTTGATTCCACTCATTTTTATTTTAATAGACAGAAATATAACCTCGAACCCAGACTTCTTTTTCAAAACTATATCAAAAACGCGAGAAAGTCTGGGTTCAACATTGATGGAAATTATCATTTGTGCCTCAATAAAAGTTTTTAAAGCCCAGTTACATTTTAAATTCATGTTTATAAAAAGGATTGCTAAGAAAATCTCTATTGTGTCATGATGACAAAGAACGAGACTGTTGAAGTAAATTTATGACAGGATTTTTAAAACTCGTTTCCTCCTAATATGTCGAAAAAGCTGCAGACGTGGTAGCATTAAGTAATGCAAGCTGTTAAAATAAACTAACTATATCTCTTCGCCCACTTCATGAAAATAAATAAATTTTCCAACCTCGAACCCAGGCTTTCTTGCCTATTCGATATGCAGACGGTGGCGAAGAAGTTAGAAAATGGAAATTGTTTCTTTGGATTAATGGATTTTAACATCGTGCTCACGAAAAAATTTGATTTTTTCAAATTCGCGAAATTAAATTCTTGCGAAAAATCCATTTTTTTCGATTTGCGAAATTAAATTCCCGCGATAATTTCTTCCCTTAAGGTAAACAATCTGGGTCACACTCCCAGCAGAGCATGACATTTCAACTGCACCCTGCGCCCTGGTATCACATCTTTATCGAAACATCATAATCTCTGAAAGTTTTATGACAGGGCATCTCCAATCTCTTCCTCTATCAAACCCTGGGAAAGTAAAGCTCCTTTTGGTGCTGAGCCACGTGTGAAGAGATAAAAATGGAACAGCTTGTGAATCGAATTCTTTTTACATTGGAGTGGTTTTGCGCATGCGCTGACTACATAAATGCACGCTTCCGACAGTGAATCAGAAAAATAAGAAAGACCTCTTTCTGATCTTATCAATTTGTTACTTTATGAGAAGTGTTTTTCTATTTTGAATTGAAGAAAATTCACCATGATAATGATGCTCGAAAAAAAAATACAATTCAAAATTCCATAGCTCCCTTCGTGATACAGAATTACTTTCAGGATCACTTCATTAATGGACCCAACTGGAAAAAAATATCTCCCAAGTCAATCATGGAGTGTTCAAAATAACTAGAGTTTGATATCTTAACAGTTAATTTTTTTAAAATTTTTTTATGTATTTTTTTTAACTTCTGTTTTTGCAGGTGTCTTATGTGTAGATTAAAAATCTTACACAAAGAAAATGAAGAATGTATTATCATGCTGGAAAATGAAGAATAGTCAAAAAAAGCTGGTTTTTGAAATAGAAGAAACACAAAAAATTATTTGTTGTAGCGTTACATTTGTGGCACTAGATTTCTTACTTGAAAGGAAGCAGGCTAAATTCTGTTTTGATGATGTGGGTTAAAAATGGCGTTCATGATTCGTGTCGATAGGATTGTCATGACAACGGTGAGAAGTGCACACAAAACAGTTGAGCAAATTTTTGTCGGAGAATTTTTAAAAGAGCAAGAGAAAATGAAGTTTCGTTGTTTGCATATTTTATAAATGTGTGCTTTTAAAGTTCTTAAAAAGAAAAACTTAAATATAATGTTTATTAATAGTTACTTTCATTGGCTACTGAGATGATATATTGTATAACACACTAGAGGTCGTAAACAAATACATTTTGAAACGAACAGGGAGTAAAATATTAGCATTTGACTTCGAAATTATATTTATGAATAAGTAATAATTGGCAACGTTCATGAGAGGTGATTACTACATTAAATTGTTTTTTTAATTACTTTGCTTTGTGTTATTGCTTAATTCAAGAGCTGCTGTAATCAATAGAATTTTGTTTGTAATATTTCATCCTTGGCTGTTACTGGAAAGTTAAATTTGAAAAGTATTTTCTTAGAAAACGAAAGCATTCTATATGGGTTTTATCTGTTTACTGACAATAATGTGGAAAAATGGTTTGAACTTTGTTTTCTAAACGTCAGTGGTAT
Organism: Turritopsis dohrnii; assembly: GCA_027922465.2. Classification (NCBI taxonomy): domain Eukaryota; kingdom Metazoa; phylum Cnidaria; class Hydrozoa; order Anthoathecata; family Oceaniidae; genus Turritopsis; species Turritopsis dohrnii. The sequence continues at coordinate 949,011 of BQMF02000049.1, read as the reverse complement.
TGTGTGTGTTTGTTTAATCAAGGCAAGTCTTGATGAGTCATTCTTTAAACAAAAGTTTGAATGAAAAAATATCAAAACATTTCGATGGTGGCGGTAAATTGATGGGGTTATCTGGAGTAACGCGAGGTATGTTATGCACTCTTTTCCAGACGAATACATTTCAGAAATGAAAGACTAACGGTTGGACAAAAACGACCCGTGTTACGAAACTCATTTCTCTCTGTTGTCCTCTACGGTGTCATTTTTAAAGATTTAAGATCCGTGTGTGTTGTGTGTGTGTGTCGTGTGTTTATTCACACAGCACACACACACGGAGAAAAAAAAATGATTCTCAGGCTGTTTAAACACGGCTTTGTTAGATTAGTCCTTGGTCACACTAACACAAATAATGTTAGGCTTTTGTATGTTGGCGTAAAATGATGGGGATAAAAAAACTTAAAATTATTTGTTTTGAAATTTGTTATTGATGCAATACGTCAAGAATTAAGCTGTAATGTTGCATTTTTCAAGTCTTCATAAACATTTCTACATAATGAGGATATCTATTTCATCTACAGGAGCCTGAGCTCTATAAACAGCAAAGTTCTAGTTCGCCATCCCATTTATAGTTTTGTATGGTTAAACTCATTAAAGTAGTTTGTTTATTTATCATAACAGCCAGCGTACTTTCAGTTAAAAATCATTGCAATTTTCAATTTAATCGAAGAGTACTGCCAAAGGTATCATCCGATGACCAAGTGACTGATGTGTTGATAAGTAAACTTCATCTCCATCATACATGGCTTAACCTTCTAGCAGCCATCATTGGAAGCAACTTTTTGGCTGTGGGTCTGAAAAGATTTTTAAAGAAATTCTCGATATTTGCTGAATGTTTTAGGGGGTATCTTAGTAAATTTAAATTGTTCTAATGCCCTCCGAAGAGTAATTTATTAAAAAGACAAGCTCTTTAAAATTAGGCATCTACCACAAAGTAAATGAAAATAGGACTTAGACCTCTTATTCACCCCTGGTGGGATGTATAACATGGTATTAAAAATATAATTTCATGAAGAAAGAATCACAATCTCAAGACAGTATTATGACTGGAAGACAAAGGACCACTTCATTAGTGGACCCAACTGGAAAAAATAGCTCCCCAGGCAATCATGGAGGGTTCAGAATAACTAGTGAGTTTGTATCTTTTGTGAAATGCTTTCTCTTGTGGTAAATATCTATATAACTAAGTTAGTACTGTGTCAGTTTTGATGCAGTACATCAATTTGCACTCAATAATTTGCAGAGTCAATTTCAATAAGTTGGAGCTGAATAGCTACCTGAAAGTCTATATTGATTTTAGTTTATACATGGAATTATACATTTACCTATTCTAAAGAAGGATTAGTTAATCAATGGAAAAAAGAATAGTGATTCATTGTCATGTCATATAGCATTACACATTTTTAAAGTTAAATAATTTTGTTTATATTAGGCTCTTGTTTAATGTTTAGGGTTCAATCACATATACGTAGGGAATCACCATCAACAACTCCTTAAATATGTGAAATAGTAAATGATGATTGTTAATTAAACTATGTATAGTATATTTTATGTGTAATAAGTACCAGACTGATACTCTGTTGCTTTGTGATTGAGCATCAACAAATTACGAAAAACCAGACCTTTCATGGCTATAATACACAATACTTTATGTATGAATTCGATGTAAGTGAAACTTAACAAGAAAATGTTAAGAAGTTTGTTATACAACAAAAGTTAAGATATATTTGTAATATATATATGATTAAAAAATGTTATTGTCTTTTTCTCCTTTTTTATGAAGGAGATCAATTAAACAAATCAGTAAATGGTAACAATTTTGATGTCCTTGTGCAACTATCGAAACCAAACTGTTTTAATGATTTTTTTAAAAATTTTGTGTCATATGAAAAAGGTTTTTTTCCTTACATAAAGAAGTCACTTTTGAATATTCAAGAAACATGAAATATAAAAATCTTAAATGATATTATACTGGTTATATGAATTTGCTGTTCTGAACTGGACTGAGTCCAAACTACCTGTCTTTTTTATTATGTATCTTGCATGTTAAATGACCGTGAAAATCGACTTTGCTTTCAATTAGGCCATTCAGTTGTGAGAAGCATTTTTTTCATATGATGTCAGTTTTTTTTATGATGGCTATGAGCATGGATATCTGATCGTTTTTTGGGTGTTTGTGATATTGGCAATGGGTGTGACAAAATATCAGAATATCAAAATCAAAATATCAATAACCATACATCAGAATTTAACTGAATTTTGATAAGTTATTTGAGCTCTACAAGATGTTTATGCTTCCGTATTATGTGATTTTATTTTCCTCGCGTTTTGTCACTGGAGGTAGGGATTTTGAGACATCATTTTAGACAGTAAAAACAGTATAAGGTGCCTTTTAATTATTCACTTGAAGGTAAATATTTATGTGGTCTATGAATATTATTGCTGTTTTAGGGGATAAAGATGGTGGTAAAATCACAAGTGTTTTTGCCACCACTGGCTCATTACCTGACCAAGCGGAAGAGATAAGTTATACTGACACAAAAGTTATTGGTAATGGCTCGTTTGGTGTTGTGTATCAAGCAAAAATTGTTGACTCGACTGACATGATTGCCATTAAAAAAGTCTTGCAGGATAAAAGGTTTAAAAATAGGGAACTTCAAATTATGAGGAAACTTGACCACTGTAATATCGTAAAGCTGAAGTACTTCTTCTACACAAGTGGGGAAAAGGTGAAGCATGTTTGTTAATTTTTATTGCCAGTAGTTCTCACTCTGAAAATGATAAATCATGTTGTTGTGTTTGTACTTGCCAAACTAGTCTAGTGGATCCAGGGTGTTAGCTAGGGTCCTACAGGCGCTGTTAGACAGCTCTTTCCCAATCCAAAAAACTACTAAGTTTCCCAATTGAGTCCAGCAATAAATTTATGGAAAGTTAGTAAGTAAGCTTGCTGTTAAAATAAATGATTTGATTCTGTTTTGAAACATCTGCTTAAACTCATCACTAACATGCATTTCCGCTTTGTATAAAAATGTTCATCATAATTATAGTCTAACGGCCTCAATTGAGAATTTCTAGCTAACGCCCTGGGGTGCCTTGTGAAGAAAGAGGGATGCCTGTTTACAAATGAGCAGAGAAATATTTCAATGCTTTCAGTGAAGCAGTTCATATATTACTTGTTATAAAAATACTCTCTATTGTTAATATGCAAGTTCAAACCCAGTTGGCAAAGTTGTCGAAAGTCACTGCAAAGAAGAGCATTTTTATTGAAGTGATGTGCTTATTGCTATAGAAATGTACACCTTCACAGTGGGAAAGGGTTTAAGATTTTGTATTATAAGCGTGAAATTCTTAAACTTTTTTTGTCCCTTAATGACATTTCTTTTATTCGAAATGAAGTCTCAGAAGTTAAAAAACAAATCGTTGGTATATATAAGAGTGAATGAAAAGAATCATTAATGATGTAGACGAAAGCATAGAATAGAAGAAGTGTCTTTCACATTATATCTTTTGCATTTCCATTCTCTCTGCTATCAATTGGAACAATGACTGGAAACAGTGAAATCCTTTCACTTCGAACATTAGCCCTTTAAGCTTGGTTCCCACTAGGCGATGGATTTTTGGCGACATAAATTGGCACTATCGTCACAATAATTTTCAGGCAATATTTTCACCCGATAAATTCATGAATCACCTTGACAAAAATTATCGCCAAACCGTTCTCACCAAAAATGATTTTATCATCACATTAATTCTTTCATGTAGACAAATGATGGCATGCAAACGTTGTGCACTTCTTGAATCTTTGACAATTTTCGCATTTTCATTTTGATTTCATAATACAATAATTTTCTATCGCCTCGAAAATTGGCGATGATTTTCTGTTTCCTGAGCATTAACCTCGTTATCGCCACTTTGACTAAAAGTTTAAAATCGTTCTTTATTGCCCGGTGGGAAGCAAGCTTTATCTGTTATTATAGTCTTTCATTTTTTCGTAAATGATTTTTTAATTTGTTCGGGGTTTTTTTTATTATTTTTGGTCCTTTGCTATATCATTATTTAGTGCTGGACAAAGAATCAGCTGCCCAATATTTTGATTTCTCTCAAAAATGAGTTAATTGCAACTTAAAAAACCCTGTCGATGTCCTTGTTTGAGCATTTCTCTTTCTCAATTTCTCTTTTTATACAGTGATCTGATTTTTTCTTTACAGAACATGCACAATGTTTATGTTATTTGTGAAATTTTTTAGACATACAGTTTTCATAAGCTGCTATAAACTCTCAGGTCACTCCAGGTGTCATGTAAATGACATTTTAGGAGTTCACAGCTGGTGGCCCATCAATGAAAATTTTGATTATTTTTTTTACAATCCTTAGTAAATTAGTGAAGCGGATTTGATTTTTAAGTCAACTAACTCTCAGAATGAACCAGGCCTGGTCATGAATGGCGTGCGATCACACGCGCACGCGCCTAGATCGGCTAAGGCGTGCGTTAATCCCACACGTGAATTTTGTGAAAACAGACCCTAGGCATGCGATTACCGCATGTGCAATCAAACAGATTTATAAATCGCACGTGCAGAATATTTACGTTTTTTTTCGCAATAAGGGAACATTTGATCACATATTTTTTCTTCCATCAGCTGGTAGAAAGAATGATCAACTTGAATTAATCATTAATGTAGATTAATCAACAGGTGTTATATTATGTTCATATTTACGAAAGAAAAACTTGTTTGATGCATGAAGTCACGTTTCAACGAATACATATTTTTTTCAATTCCCTTAAGACGAAAGAAAAACTTGTTTGATGAATGAAGTCACATTTCAACGAATACATTTTTTTCAATTCGTCACTGTGCTTGAAAATGAAAAAACTTTGAGTTAGTGTCATTGGTCCTTAGCGTTTATCGCAACACATCATGCGGATGTTTTTTTAAATCAAAGTAAAAAACTAAACTTCACCGTTTCCTTATTTGTTAAAATATTTTTAATTTAAAGGAGAATTAACGTCAAAATTAATGTGCCTTTTTTTTTCGATAGTTCGATAGTATTGTTAAAGAAGAACTCGTGTTCAAAATTTCAGCTTCATTGCACCATGTTTCGTCAAGTTATGACCAAATAAAGTTTTCTATCTTGTTGAAACTGTGACGTCACGTATGTCCAAGGTTAAGTTTGCGTTTGTGATCTAACATTTATGATCACGCTAACAATAAATGAAATCGATTAACTTTTTCCTTTTTGTTTCAATTGACTATTGAAATGTTTTTAAACATCAAAGAAAGAAAAAAAAGTTAATGCAGCTACGTCGTAGGGGGAATACGCGGATGAATAAAGTATTTTTCTATTTGTAATTTAACTTTTTTTTCACTTTTTAATAAGCTTCCAATTTTAAAGTTAATAAGACTGAAATGACGGTTTGTTAGGCATATGGATGCTTTCATTACCGCGACTATCTTATAAAAACCAGGTTATATTCTGTGTAAAGAAAAAATTTTTCATTGCTTGTTCTATTTATTTAACAACAATGAAAAAAAGATTGTGCGCAATATAATAAACTCAGAAAAAAATATACAAAAAAATATATACTAGAAATGTTTTCACCAATAAAATACGATAATCTTACTTTAGATGTGAAATTTTTGACGTCCTTGAAGTTTTTCTTGTATCTTTGAAATTGAATGTACGCAGTTTCCAGAACAGTTTTATTGAGACAGATAATATCAAAATCTTTGTGCTCAGTTATACAACACCTTCAACGCTGCTTATGCTATCTTCGTCCATATACATTATAAAACAGATGGACATACGTGACGTCACAACTGTAATAACGGTTAGTTGTGGAGCATAACTTAAAATGCTTATTTAAAGCGAAATAAAAATTTTTAACAAATTTGGATAAAGCCATTTGATTTGTAAAAAGATAAAGTTTTATTTTAGCAAAAGTTGTTTTTTGACGTTAATTCTCCTTTAAGGTGGAGAGTAGCTTGTAATATCTGGTTTGCAGAAATCTTTGGTGTTCTATTGTCAGCAAAAGTTATTTATTTAGTTATTTATTTTTTATTTATTTTAAGGATAGTATTGTAGTTTTGTTATATTTTTTAGCACACGCCTTGAGTTCGTATGGTGTGCGATCATCGCACGCCATATTTAAAAATACAGAAAATGGCGTGCGATTGCCACACTCCAAGCATTTTATTCATGACCAGGCCTGATGAACTGTTTGTTTATCAATGTAATTTTTTGTTCATTTTAGAAGGATGAAGTGTACCTGAATTTAGTACTGGAGTATATCCCAGAGACCGTTTATCGTGTTGCAAGACATCACAGTAAGAACAGACAGACTATACCGTTAATTTACATTAAGGTAATATGTTTAAATTCATTCATTCATTTTTATCAGGACTTGCATTTGTAACAATATTGTTGTGTTGAAGTGAATCCTGTATCAATTTTCAACATAAACAGGGTACGAATTAACATTTCGTGATTCGTGAATGACGAGTCATTTTCATAATTTCACGAAAAATTTTTTTCCAAATTATAATAAAGCTACGAACCACAATGTCCTGATGTACATTTACATTGACATCAGACTTAATTTTTGTTCTGGAAATTTAGGTCCGTATTTTTTGGCTAGTCAAATAAAGGAAGTGTCTCACTACATAAGCCTGCCATATTTATTTATTCATTTACAAGGACAGACGTTCTGCCAACATGCAAATATTCACAAAATGTAATGTGTTAGGACAATTGCCTCATTTTCGTATAATTTTTAATAACAATTTTAAATAAATAAATGACAATTCATGTGATAAAACTAACATTCTCAAAATGCCACCAGTAAAATGAAAATGATAATAAACAAAATAAAGAGACATATGAAAATCTTATTTCCAGCGCTGGTTTATTTGTTTATTCAGAAAGAGAGTTTGCTTGAAAGTTACAACTGCGTCGTAGGGCACAAGGTTCTCCCTTGTTCTGGCTATCATATATAGCTTGCCTTGGTGCACACTTTCCCGTAGTTGAGTTGAATATAACACGAATCAGTCGGAGTGTCAGGTCCCTGTGGTTCCAAATGGGGCTGCTGATTCGATTGTTAATCAACGAAACATCAGAGCTTAAAGTGTTAGCCTGTAATCTCAATGCCAGCTTCAACTGGCTATAGAAAACAAACGAACAAAATTACACTGTAAAAATAGTGTTTTTCAATAAATCCAACACCAACATAAATTGGCCGCAAGTGCATTTTCTGCCAACCTAGACACCTATATTTCAAAAAATTTCCCCACTGCGGCCACCAGATATATACCATGTGATAATCATATGTACTTCGCAAAGTCCCTGATTTCTTTTGAGATCTAAACACTGTTTCGAGTGCTGGACATTTTCTGCTAATCTAATTTCGCCTGAATGTTAAAAAGAAAGTGCTTTAATCTGATTGCTGTTATCTGTGTTCGTTAACAGCTTTATATGTACCAACTGTTTCGTGCTTTGGCGTACATCCATTCGCAAGGTGTTTGTCACCGTGACATCAAGCCGCAGAACCTCCTACTTGATCCAGATACAGCAGTGCTTAAATTGTGTGACTTTGGAAGGTATGCAAGTTCATTGATATTATACCATGTGTTTCAATGAAAGACTTCTTCAGTTGAGAGTATGATTTTGAAATTGCTTGAGGTCGTCAATAAATCCTTTGATTATTTTCAGCGCAAAAGTATTGGTTCCTGGTGAACCAAACGTCGCATATATATGTTCACGTTATTACCGAGCTCCTGAATTAATATTTGGTGCAACTGATTACACAGTCAATATTGGTAAGACCATCTTTTAAACCCTGTTCCTATTCTTTCCAGTACATGGGTTGGGTAGTAACTGATGTATCTTGTAGATTATGTTTTCATTCATATATGTGTGCAAATGAATTCTTTGTCACACTGTACTTCCAAAACTTCTTCGTTCAGTGGGCCCAATCGTCAAAAAGTCATTACAATGAAGAGCATTATTATTGCCAATAGTGTACTTTTTTCAAGAGAAATGTCCTCCATTGCAGTGATTTTCAACAAATTTGCCCACTGTGTAAACACTATGACTAACCTCCCTTCTCATCTGTTTACATACACTCCTTCTTTTCTACCTCCATGGTTTAAACATCTCTCTGCTTTATTGTTATCTCATGCTATAGATACATGGTCGGCTGGTTGCGTGTTGGCAGAACTCTTGCTTGGTCAACCAATCTTTCCTGGTGACAGCGGCGTTGACCAGTTGGTGGAAATAATTAAAGTGCTGGGAACGCCCACTAGGGAGCAAATTCGAGAGATGAATCAACACTATACAGAATTCCGATTCCCTCAAATAAAACCTCACCCGTGGTCAAGGGTAATTTCTCGAATATTTTTTACTATTATTTTAAATTTTGGTTATAATTCTCTTGCAGGTGTTCTTGAATCGGTTAGGAACTGAAAATACTTGTTCTTTCTAGGTTTTTCGGACGAGGACGCCCTCTGATGCGATTTCCCTTACATCCAAGTTATTAGAGTACACGCCCGGCAACCGTTACTCTCCGCTGGATGCGTGTGCGCACTCCTTTTTTGATGAGCTTCGTGAACCTGGCATCCGGCTTCCAAACGGAAAGGATCTCCCGAAACTGTTCAATTTTTCATCAACCGGTACGCAGACGATCTTTCAGTCACACGGTTTTCTGTTTGAGGCAGACCATCTAAGATTCTACATTTCTCAAATCCCTTTAACACGTTCTTTATTGATTGCTCTTTTAGAGTTATCTTCGAAACCTTCCTTGCAGTCTGTCTTGATTCCCGAGTACATGCGTCAAAATTCAATTGGCCAAAGTAGCGCCACAGCAAACACGACTGGCTCCACATCTAATACCGCCGCTAGGGACTCTTCACAATCTCAACCGCAAACGACAAGTAATACAATAGTGGCTTCCTCCGCGTCATGATGCGCTGTCTTTGTTCGCAACTTCGCTATGGTTACAATGTGTGCTCATCCGGAGATGGCAACCGTTATCCGCCCTATCTACGTCCCAGCATGCTTAATGTCCGCGAAATTCTCTGTTGTTTTGATGTCATTGTTGAAATAGCTCTGTTTTAAAAGCGTTCGTAGTTGAAAGTTGGTTGGCTGCTGTAGAAAACTGATGGAGCTGGTGACGAAATTGTGAATTGCTGTTGCCATGTAAACTACTGCTTACCTGTACTATAGTAGAAATTTTAAATTTTACATATGTGTTTCTGGAAATGACCGGACCAATCAGAGACCATCGTTTATGATGTTTTTTTTTATGTTGTTTTTTTTGATGATTTTTTTTTTTTGACTTATCTTCCTGTGTGAAATCTTACTCATAAACCTCTCATACAATTTTTCTAAATAAAATAAGTGAAGTAGTAACAAAGCCCAGTTGGTTAAATTTGTTGAAAAAACACTACGAAGGAGTGTATTTCATAGAAATATACACATTATTTCAATAGTAATGCTCTTCATCGCAGTGACATTTTGACGATTTTGCCGGTGAGGCGGTATCTCGAGATAATCTAAAACCCATATTTGCGTTTGTGTAGCCAAGCTGACTTTCAATGTAATTTGAAATATAAACATGAATTCGAAAGAGGTGTAGATCTACCAAACGAATAAGCAGAGTTTCTGAAATTCCATCGCTTAGTCCTATCACATTTGCTAGTTTGTTCGTCTTGAAGAACTATCTCTCAAAAATATTAATGTTGTTTGCCATTCAGCGTAAATTTCAGTGTAGATGAAACTCCCTTTTTTCACTCACCTGGAAATTTCCGCTTCACTTCTCACCAGTAGTCAGTCGATCAAATGGCGTAGAATCTTATTTACGCCCAGAATTTTACGCTGAGTGGAAAACGCCCTTTTGCACGCCAGTCAATATAGAAAGGCTTGACAACTGGTTGAAAATCCGGAAGTTGGTGTGACGTCACATCTCTTACGTTTTCTTTTCTGACAGTGGCTACTATGAATTTCAAGTGGAACTTTGGTTAATTCCAGTTACATATATGTGATACAATTGGCGCTCTATTGTGAATATTTTTCGTCGCAGCCTGGTCTGTGAAAAATTTGTATAAATTGTGGTCTGTTTTTTAATTTTTTTTTCTTTTTTTCGTTTTTCTCTTTCTCGAAGCTCGTTGCCATGACGACTCGATGATAAGTGAGCTGAGGTTGGAGATCAGTTAGGCTGCTATTAAAATTTTTATTGAAATTTTTTTATACACAAAGCAAGTTATACCTGTTTACAAACAAAATCCTAGATTGTACCAATGAGATCTGTGTGGTGGAGTGCTCAATTTTGATTGTAAACTATCAAGAACTCCACCGCAGAGGTACTGCTCTTTTCAACCTATATTGAATTGATTTTTTTTTCCTCGAGTTTATTTTTGAGTACTTGTTTATTTGTTGAGAAGGAGCTTTGTGTCCTGTTTAAACTATACCTGTAACTATTTGTTTTTTTTGCCATATTGATCAGCGAGTGAACCTGTTCTTAGTAACCCGCAAGCAGTAAAATCATCGTAAAATATGCATGATTTTGTTGAGAAGAGAAAAATAATGTTTATATGTTCAACATGTTAGCTTTAACATATATGTTATTCAGTGTACACACGTTTGTCCCCTCGTGTTTTGTTAAGCCTGTACACAGATGCTTTCTAAATTATACGCTAAATATTTTAAGAGACTTTCGTTCATTCAAATGTCCACCCATGGTATGTTCACCACCCATGGTATGTTCTTAGTGATAGTTTATACGGTCGAACATTCGCCTTGTCTAATGTAAATCAATTGACTTGCGATTAGACATTATCAATACTTTTACTTCAGAATGGCTCTGGCATAATTTGCTCGCTTTGACCAGTCCAAAGTGCCGAAGTTTCTACTGCATAGCCTTCAGTAATCGAAATCGTTATACGGCAGGTTATACCATTAATGTTCGGCTCGGAAATCAATCTAAATCTGATTGTGTTTATAATGCCTATGTTGTGATATCGCTGACGTCACTATCGAACATATGCCAAGCATGTTTCTTGAATTTGGTTTGACGCTGAAAGAAATTAATCTTCGTGCCTTGAATAAAATGCTTCAATTTTGCGGTCTTGTAAACGAGGAATCTCCGGATTTTCGTCATAGCATTTGATAACATCTTCAACAACTGGGCGATGATGTTTTTTAACCTCGTGTAATATGACGTCTACCTTTTACACAAAATATGACGTAGATATGATCGAAAGCTTCACCACAAACACATTGCGTTGGTAGATTGAGGGTTTTACCAATGGATCGACTGCGTAATTACCAACCTCGAACCCAGAGTTTCTTACCCTTTTGATATACGGATGGCGGCGTATATCGAAAAGGCAAGAAACCCTGGGTTCGAGGTTGCGTAATTACACATCCCTAGTAATTAGCATATCTTTGAAATGATACTTGTTTAGCTTGTGTTATTCAATTGGTAGCGATGTTAATTAGTTCCAGACCGACTAAGATGTTTGCTTCTTTCACTATTTTGTTTAGTGTTTCTCTCAACGACTCTCTAATCTTTTCCTATTAAAAATAAATAGACAGATCAATTGAATATATCAAATCATGAAATTTTCGTTTAGATTTATCCATCCTCTCGTCTGTGGAGCAGGGATGAATTGAAAGAGTATCAGATTGTATGAACAAATGAAATTGTTTTTGTTTTTTATAGCTTCCAATTCTATTTTTTATATTTTCATGATGAAAAGAAGAAAAAAATGAGAATGAAAACTAAAACTATGTTGTTCATTTAATCTTTCTTGCTGAATTACTTTCCAATTATGTTTTCGTCAAAAATTCGAATAAACGCCCGTTTCTCTGAAGGTTGAAGGATGGGCGGTGCTCATTCGAGGGGGACGCTTATTCAATGATTTTACAGCTGGGGTGGGCGCTTATTTGAGGGGGCGCTTAATCGAGTGGTTGCTTATTCCGAGCATCACACAGAATTGAATAAACAATGATTCTGGGACCTTACCAGACACCGATGTGATTGGAACATAAACAGATCTGTCTCATCGAAGTCTTTCACTTGCTATAACTAATACAGTGGAACCTCCTTAAAGCGGGCATCCTCTCAAACGGACACCTCCCTAAGACGGACAAAAGACTTTGTCCCGGACGAATCCTTATTAAACCCTTATAAAAGACCTCCCTAAAGCGGACAGTCTAAAGCGGACACCTCCTTAAAGCGGACATTTTTTCAAGGTCCCGCACGACAATTCCCCCTAAAATTTACCTCTATAAAGCGGACACCGAAAAAGTTCGATAACAACATCAAAATTCAGTATTTTATTTCTTTTTCTAATTATAATTTTCAGTCCTAACGGTTTTTTAATATGCCAAACAAATGTTTATTTTCAGGTCATATTCCCTTTTTCGAATGATTTTTACCTAACTGGGCAATAGCAAAGAGTAATATGGGCATGCCTAATGGGTTCCCGACTTACGAGTGGAATTTCTTCCAAGTTTCTGGCCAAAATGATCAAAAGGCGGACACCTCTCTAAAGCAGACAAAATCTCTGGTCCCGTAAGTGTCCGCTTTAAGGAGGTTCCACTGTAGCTATTAGGGAACTTACGAAAGTACGACGGCAACGTGGACGACGACGTACAAGATATTCATCTTCAATGAATCACAAAAGAGCAGAAACTATACATTTGGGTTAAGAAGTTTATTTATAATGCCTTTGAAGTTTGTTTTTTGAACTTTGAGAGACAGAATCATGAAAGAACCAAGGAAAATTTATCGGAAGTACTGCCATTCTCACGTCTTCGTTTTCAGTACGACTTCAAAATATTACTTTTCACGTTGTGTGTAGAACGTGCAAATCTAATAATGATATTAGTAAATTAAAAACATTTCCCAATAGTATAGTGTGAAACGACTTCCATTCTAAAGCAAATCTATGAAGTAAAGTGAATCTTTTGTTTACCTCACGTCGTCGTCCACGTTGCCGTCGTAGTTTCGTAAGGTCCCTATTACTGTACAAAGTAACATAACATAGTCGAAAACGAGGCGGGCATGCAAAGTTTTTCAACGTTTAAACCGAAACTATTTAAAAACGAGTTGGACGTTAATTTAGACTAATTACCCGGTGGAGGACAAGTTTGTTGAAAAAGCACTGCAAAGGAGTGCATTCCTATAGAAATATGCACACTATTTAAATTAAAATGTTCTTCATCGCAGTGACTATTCAAATCCAGTAATTTCGATTACAAAACATCGTTTAAAAAATGAAACCATGAAATTACTTTATGATAAAAAATATTGAGACATTATCTTATGGGGATATAGCTCAGTGGTAGAGCATTCGACTGCAGATCGAGAGGTCCCCGGTTCAAACCCGGGTGTCCCCTAAATTTTTCTAGATGCTTGTTTTCTTATAATTTAGGCTGGTTTGCTGGTGCACTCCACCTTTCGGAAAGAGTAGATTTACCAGTACAAAATAAGCGTTTTCTCCACAATTTTCCCAAAAAGCGAAAATCGCATAACTGTTACTTTTACTATGTTACACACTTTTTTTGTTAAAAGAATGGTGTTTTTTCGTTTCATGATGAATATTCTTAACTTTTTAGTCAAAATCACCCTAATATATTCTGACATTCTTGACTTTTTGGCCAATTTTATCTTGAACATTCTTATAAAGCGTATTCTTATAAAATAAACAAACGTGTAGTTCTTTGCTAAAAAGAGAATGTCGGAATGGCCCTCAGTTGTATAGAAGTTACTAACACAGCATATCACCTGTATAAACACAAACCAACATAACTCTATGCTATCAGGGGGTACATTTGTTAAAAACCTCTGCGAAGGAATGCATTCTATAGAAATACACAGCTTTAATAATAATGCTCTTCATCGCAGTGACTTTTTGAAGATTTTTCTCACTGAGATTGTACCCATATATAAAACGGCGTAGAGTAGATTCTCGACCTTTTTAACACTAATGTATGAATTCAGAAATCCTACAGGTGTCTCCAAACTGTTTCTCCGACTGCAACCATACTATCAGAACAGAAGGTCAGTTTTCAATACAAGCCGAGTCTTCCCAACAAAAAAAAAATGAATTAATTTTCTCCAGGCTAGAAACTAAACTGCAGAGCGGGATTGAAGTCTGAGGAGGTGAAGCTGATCGGGTGCAGCATGTTTCCAAACTGGGGGTTTAAATGATCTGGAAACATTGGTGTGTTAGTACGAGGAATGATATTTTAGAAATGCGAAGACTTGTGGGATCTATTAAAGGAAATATAAAACCAACGTGACAAAACATCCTAGATAAGTGAAAGTGTTTATCATCGGTAACAGTTTTACCAGAATTGAACTACCATCTTGAGTAAACGTCAGAACGTAGATATTAGACTGATCATAAGTCTAACCAGATAGACAAAACGAGCCTAGTTTGTTGAGTGGTAACTGCGAATAAATTGAAAGTGGAAAATTTTTTCCCATTATTTCCATTATTTCCCATTATTTCCATTATTTCTCATTATTTATAGGATTTCGATGTCTAAGAGGGCCATGAAATCATTCTTTCTTTCTTTCTTAAAAGTCGGGGTTAAAGCGACAAATTTTAACAGTGTCTAGATTTTTCCGTAACTAAATTTAAACCAGTCCACTAAAAGGCTTGGAGAGGTTCTTGCTGTATGATTTTCAGGTCTTGTTGTTCTTCGCCACTTTTGAAAGCAAATGTGTGAAAGTATAGAGTTAGTTTTAAGTGTACTGATTGGTGCCCTTTTCCTCTGCCGTCTTCTTAAAGGCCAGTCCTTACCACGTATGATTTCATTCTTTCGGAATATTTTGAAAAACTCAGGGGCTACTTATCAACAGTTGTTCAAATTTTGACGTGAAATCGCGTATTTCCTTCGGTAAGCAAAGTACGCTGAAATAACTGTAAGCTTATTTATCGTGTTTACATTCAACGTCCTTTCTAAAGCGCCTCCCAGATTTCTGGAAATTTGGAAAGTAGTGCGTCTGCTTATAGAATGACAAACAATGACAAGAGGTTTCAGCAATATGTTGCGCCCAGATACAACATGTTATATCTCAGCATTACGTCACGTCTAAATATAATGCTGTACGTCACATCGGTACAAAAACTGTTCATACAACACAAGGAAGCAAATATAAATGAAAAATGGGGAAAACTCTCAGATCACATTTGGTATAAACGGGGGGAACTTCCCAGAATACATTTGGTGTAAACGGGAAAACCTCCCAGAATACATTTGACGAAATGAGTGAAAGCCTTTCAGAATTCATTTGACACGAATGGGGAACATGTAAGGCAAGCAAATGTTATGTTTTGGTTTTCTTTCAGCACGTAGAGTTGTATTTTCTAAAACAATCACCGTGAGAGGTTCTTGTTACACATCATAAGGAGTGTGTGACCATAAATAAAATGTTTCATCACATCATGCTTTTGTTTATAAAAATTTCTCACGAACAGGAGGTTGTCATAGCTGATGACTATATATTAGTTGTTTTGCTGTATAACCTTTTTTGTTAGTTGCACCACAGACGTTCCCGTGACAGGCTATTTCTCCAACTAAGAAAAGTTTGAGAACCACATGAACACAAGTGCTTATGAATAGAGAAATAACATCTTACATCAGCACTTTTGTTTGCCATACTCACTACTTCGTTCTCATGATCTTCCCTACCATTTAATTGGTTGTTGAAATTCGAAAGACTGATTACTAAGTTGTTTTTTTTATACAATATCCATTGTTTGATATTTTGTTATGACAAATGAACTTTACACTTTTGTCTTGTGACACTTGACAGTATGTTGCGCCAACAGTGTTTGCATAGCGAATTTATCTTAAACAATAAAACCCTACGTAGGGAATATTTTTATGTACTTTATGTGCATAGGAACGGAAACAAACACAATTTATTTCTTGTTTGTATAACAGAAGGAATGTAGATCTTGTTTTCTCTGTCATTCTTTGAGTATGTGGTATTTCGAATTCTGATGTAAAACATCGTCAACAAAGAAATCCTTTAAACAACTTTTTCATAATCCCCTGTACAACCCTTTGCATGTGATATTGACGTGATGTGAAGAGATCACCAATCAAATAGACGTCAGTATGTTTTGTAATTGTTTGGAGGGATTCCAAACGTGTCAACTGCCTTGTTTTTGTTGGAGTTACTGTAATTCAAAATTTCAAAATATAAAAACAATTTCAAATCTCTTTAACTGTGAACCAACAAAAAGTTGGATTTTAAGTTTCTACATCCTTGTAGTTTTGGTAAAAGACAAGGAGCACGTTCGAAAATGTAATAGACAGAATGCCTGAATCAAACCATTTACCCTATCTTATTTCAATTTTAATTTTCAAACCCCTAAGACATAATTCGTTCTGAGGTGCCTTTCTGACGGAGCTTATACACTAGTCCACAAAAGTACGATGTTCTGTTATTTGCTTTCTTCTCTTCCCTAACAGGCCTCACAAAATCCAGTTAGTCACTAGTCTATCATCAGACCAACAATGCCGCCACGTTCAGTTGCTAGCCATTAGCGATGCATAACCTGATTACTCGATCATCTTTGTCCCCAGGGCCTCTTACAACAAAGTATTTCGAAAAGGCAAGAAGCTCTGGGGCCCAACCTCGTACCCAGGGTTTTTTGCCTTTTCGATATACGGACGGCGGCGAAGAAACCCTGGGTACGAAGTTACTCTGGGGCCGAGAGTACTGAATATCGGTAGAGTAGTAACATTTAACATTCCAGCGACCTTCATCATATTACGTGGACACTGAGTAGTAACCGCATATCAGACATCAGATATATTTTTGAGAAATTAAGTCTTTCCTGACTCACTTATTCCAAAACATTTCCAGACAGTAAAGGCTAACACACATTTTCTCCCATGGTCACACACTCACGTCATAACCCCTTCACTTCGACTTATGTCAACGTCAAACGTCAAATATCATAATTCAAGAAGAGGTACTTCAAATTTGTTTATGAACTGAATCTAAAAGGTTTCTTTAGAAATTACTAAAACGCCTCTAAAACACTCTGAAAATTACTCTTTTGAATAGACTCGCAATTACCTGACACATGGAAATATTTTCCGTTGAAAGAACGAGCCCTTTAATCTCAATTATCACCAGCATAAGTATACAACCTGACCTTTTATTGTCCCACATTGTCGCTAACTGAAATTCAAGAGAGTCGAGAAAACCAAAGTCGAAGATGGAGCAGAATGACAACACGAAGCATCATCTTAATTTAATTATCTTTTTCCTTTTTCTTACTATACAAGCCTACAATAATTCTGATTTCACTCCCAAAAAACTTAAAACATAACAAATAAAAACAAAGGAAATTAAACACAGCAAAAAACTGACATCTAACAACGGAAATGAAAAATTCTTGACTAAAATAACACGAGGTGCATATATGAAATGTGCTAATAAATATTTAGTTTTTAAAAATCACTATTTGCCCTGCCTAGAATATTTTCTCTAGTGACCTCACAATTCTTGCGTAAGTGTACAGGCGTGGGAAATATTCTAAGCAAGGGTGTTCGATTTTGATTTTAGCCAGTGGGCAAAATTGTCAAAAAGTCACTGCGATGGATAGCATATTTATTGAAATAGTGTATGTATTTCTAAAGGAATGCAGTGATGTTTCAACTCATTTGCCACTGGATAGATACAACATTTTTTAAAAGACCTATTTACAACCTAAATTCCTAAATGAATTTAATTCTTTACTTTTTTTTGGGTCCCCCAGTGCTAAAATATAAAGTCAGGACCATTTGTATGTGTGTGACAAAAATTTTATTGTTGAAAAAATAAATTATAAAACATAAAAAAACCCATTTTTTTCTCGTTTTCTCAAAATATGACGTGATACCATTTTAATTTATTTTGTCCTTCTGGCGTGCTGTTTTTCGGCTGCCGTCTACTAAGAACGTAGGAAATATATATGCCGGTGCAAACGTTTCTTCTTCTTGTGCATATTTGAAACATCCATTGAATGAACATGTTTTAGTTTTTCTTCTCGTTTTTGATATATGTCTGTATTTTTTTTGTCTTTTTTATATCTTATTCCCATAATATGAGATCTCCTTGCATTTTACGTTGAACTTCTTCGTCTTCGGCTATTGCATCCCAGTCTGTGCTGCCACGACGAAGCAGTGCACAGGTGCCATTTTCAGCACTGCGAGAAAGAATTTCTGCATAAGCTTGATTAGCTTCTTCATCAAAACTTTCAGTTTCTTCATCGCTTGAATGGTGAACTGCGTCCGCACTGCTACGTCTGATGTTTAAGCGTTTCAATCCACCACTTGTAACGAAATCACTCGCTCGTCGTTTTTCGAGTTGTTTTCTGCTGGGGATCTGAACACTCGCCGCAGATCGACGTCGGTTGATGCCTTTTGGTCCATTTACATCTGGTGTCGACATATCTTTCGCTTTTTGCCAGTTGGAAAAACTATTTTGAAATGTTTTGGCGAATGTCAAGCATATTGCGCGTGATTTTGCGAGATCATCGCACATGAAGACGTGACACTGTAGATCGGAGTGTTCCTTAGCTGCGATGAATACAAAGAAATGTGGGTACCTTTTATCGACGTTACAATAACCGACCTGGTGGATTTTGTACGAGTGGATCAACTTTTTCGTCTTCTTTAAGATAACCTCAACGCCATCTTTAATGGAAATCTTTAAGATTACATCATGTTTGTTCTTGTGATCAAGCGATCCTTCGGCATCTAACGCCATGTCGACGGCTTGGTTTGAGCTGTCGTTGCTTATATCCGACACAGAGATGCCGTCCATGAGTAGTGCTTTTACTTTGAAACTTGGAGCTTTTACGGATATGTCATAACTGCCTTTACGACTAAAACGACGAGTAGCATTTTTGAAAATCGATGAAAAGTTATCTTCCATTTTGTTTCTGTGAAATCAATTTTCTTTCTCTTTTGCAAAAGACAACGATGTTACTTTCAAACTGCAAATACAGCGAATATAGTTTAAGTCGAATGTTACTCTTTTTATATCGAAACATTCAAGCACACTTTATCAAATTAAATGTAAACAATGACAACTTCGAACTTAAACCTTCATGTTATTAGACGTTATTTTCTCACAAGGGGGATTGGGTTCAAAGTTGGAGTTCAAAGTACGGTATGAACATGTTTTCAATTTCATGTGTAAATAAATTGACATGAAAATTTGGCATAGGATACAAAAATCTGTTTTTATTTTTAGGTGAGGATAATCAACCATTAAAATAGTTTATTTAAGAAAATATCTTCAGATTTCAAAAGTTTTAGGCCGATTTACATGACTATTTCTCACAAGTGTCACCAAAAAGTTTGTATATTATTTTTATGTTGTTAATTGTTAAGATACTGGACATAAGTTTGTGATGAAAAGCCATTGGTATCTCTGAAAAGGTCATTCCTACCTAAAGCTCTTAGCTTAAAATCCATTTCTATATCTGTACTCTATATTTTTTTACCTATTGCACGAAAAATATTATGGCTTTATCTCCCTAACAAATAAAACTTAATATTACTGAAAGAAACGTGCGAATTAAAGATAGTTCGTGAAATCAGTTTCAATAAAGATTTTTTTGTTTGATATTTTGCGACCTCTGTTTTTTTTCTCAATAAACATGGTCAGGAAGCGGAATACACCCTGGGACCGAGGTTGTTTCTAGAAATATTAACTCACGATATAAAAGTTGAAACGTGTTTTTTTGCTAATGAGTGATTCAGTTTTTCGAACTTTGATACAAAATGTTTACATCGTGATTCCGCAAAATATCTCACGTGTTCACAGAATCAAATGTTGGCGAAAAAATAAAAAGACTAAAGGAAAACAACAAATAAATAAATACAGTGAACAAAAGGGAAAAACAAATAAATCTTCACAAAGAATTGCATGTTGGGATACGAGCGTGTTCATTACTGATTTGAACATTAATGTAATTATACTTGACCTGAGAAACCTCTGGATATGAGGGGGGAATCAATAAATTTGGTTTCAGGACTTTGTGTTTCCATTACACGAATAGCAAGAATTTAGACTTGATGACGAAGTATCTAAAAACACTCAAGAACTACTTAGACTTTTGTCTATGCGTAATGGAAGCTGCTAACGGAACACCGAGAATAGATCGAATAACCAATCTTCACGTTGTTAGAGCAACGTTTCGGTTGAAGATTCGGTTAAAGTTATCCCGCCCACGACATTAAAACTCCCAAAATACTGATGAAATTGTTATTATAGATAACATAACATTGCCTCATTTAACTTAAAGTTCAAATTTTTACTAGTTCATGTTGACAATTATAATCAAAGAATATGGAAAGCAGGCTAGAGAAAACGTAAGATTTGTGTATATAAGCAAGAGCTAGTTGGCAAGTGAAGATATAAAATATTTAGAGAGGTCACACGTTAACACTGTCATGGAAATTTAAGCAGCAGAGTCATGCATGGTACTGTGCAATAGAGCATGAAAAGATGATGAAAAAAAAATGCAGATTCAGCAGAATCTTAGGTAAAATAGAAAATATCTAATCATAAATGATCGACCCAAGGTGTAATAATGCAAGATGTAAACATAACCTTAAAATCTCTTGGCAAACGATTGATTTCACGAAACATGTTTTATTATTTAGTGTAAGTGTGAAAAGAGAGATATTGCATTACATGATTCACGAGTAAACAGAAGGTGTTGCGTCATCACATTTCGTGAGTGTTTGTGTCCATGCTGTTCGAAAGAAAGAGAGTGTCCATATTATGTCCGCAATGTCAGACAAAAACAATTTTAAAAACAGTTCATCTCAAAACTTTAGACTCGATTTTGCATAATTAGGTCACTTAACATTATCGATATGGAAACGTCCTCGACCACGTGATTTTGAAGAAATCGACGAATTCAAAGAACCGTTCTGACGGATGTTTTTTTTTACGCTTTTTAATATGTTTTGTTCCCCATCCAGTTGGCCAATTTGTTGAATAATACCTGCGAAGGAGTGCATTTCTAAAGAAGTATACACAATATTTCAATAAAAATGCTCTTCGTCTGAGTGGTCATTTTTTGACCATTTTGCCCACTGTGCACCCACTTGGCAGAGATTATATATATTTATATATATATTTGTTTCTGAAAATTAATGTGTTTGCAAGTTCTCGTATGAATCGAGTGAACATTTTCGATGATGATGAAAGGAAATTCCATATGACGTGATTGGCTGCTGCGTAGGTAAATAATTGGAATAATCTATGAAGAAATCAAAAGGCTGAAGCTGAAGCCATTTTAGATTAAACACAGAAATCAAAATATTTAATTACCTGTCGCTTTTCAGAAAATATCAAAATTTTGTCTGCACAGAAATTTTAGAGGCCATAGTACATAATAGATCCAATTGAAAATTTTCCACGATGGTTTTGAATTTCGTTTGTCTCGGATGTAATCCGACTCCTTGTTAAAGCGGTTTCCAAAACTGGAAACACCGGTTTTTTGTTTATGATACCAAGCAGGTGTTGGAGAATAGACATTCTAGAGGAAGCTTTCCAATTTATTGACTTAGATCTTTTTATGTTCAAACATGTATGGTTACGCTTCCAAAATTGTCTAAATCTCACTGCGGCGAAGAGAACTTTTATTGCAATAGTGTGTATTTTTCAATAGAAAATGCACTCCTTCGCAGTGATTTTCCAACACAGTCAATAAAACAAACTGTAGCTAGTATATCCACGTTGAATGTGACTCAGCATGAATGGGGATTTTGCATGGCAAGTTGAGTCCTAGTACGTCTTTCAAGTGCTTGTACTTCAAAAGACATCCACTTCAGTAAAGCCTTTGATAACGTGATGCTTCGGTGAAGTACTTTAAAGGATTACTTTAGCGGGATGTTGAAAAAATAACGAGGAAAGCGCAAAAAGAGAGAACCCGAATGTTAGCCGCCAAATGAGCGAAAATAACGCCCTTTCTACTTAGCCTGAAAATTGAGTGAAGATAATGCCCTTTCTACTTACACTGCTTTGTGTTTTTAAGAATCACATATCTCGGACCAAGCCTAATGATTCTTAACAATTCTTCAACAATGAACCTTAAATATTTTGGCGTCATTTTGAAATTTCTCTTGAAAAGGAATAGCTTTTATGGAGCGGAGCAGAAGAATAATTGCTTAGTTTAAAATTTTCTATTTTTTCAGTTTTCAATCTCACAGTTCTTTAATATAGTTTTTTGTCATATTTTTGGTGTTATCAAATAAATCAAATTCATTTGAATCGCATCATTTTAGAAAATTTTAAGGCTTTTTGAAATTTTTGATTACACATTATGAACTTGAAGGTGATTCAGTGACAGAATTCTATTTCTGTAAAACTGTCCGTCCGGTTCACGGTTTCTGCTGGAGAAGATCTACGTAACCGCATCTCCAAACTTTTGATAAGATCTTTCATGGAGATATTTGTTTTTATAAGTACTTGAACACAGGTATGGAATGCTAAGCAATCTCTTCGAAAGACAGTCGAGCTTTTTTCACTTAAAACTTTAATACTCAACTGAAATGATTCGAAAACAGGAAATTAAAGGGGTTCAAAGTAAATATAAAATATACGTTAAAAATATTGTTTCCATGTTGTACGTTATACTGGAAGCATTTAATCCAAGAGAAGCTCGTAAACTCAAAATGTTTTGCTGAAAAACAACACATTGCAACTCGAGAAGGGCTTGTCGAATTTACTGTGTAATATTACCATTAAGAATTCTGGACGTTCGCCAAAAACGTGGTCTGGATGTAAAATAAAACTATTCTCAAAAATTCAGGGGTTATGGCAATAAATTTTTTTTAAAAACAAGACTCAAGTAATACTTTGAATAAAAACACGTTATCTAACTCAGAAACAGTTGCAACTCTGCAATATGAAGGTGAGACTAATCGTTTTATAAACCAATCAAAACTCGTTTTATAAACCAATCAAAACTCAAGTACACTGCATGCAGGTTGGTGCAGAAAGAAAACCAATTCCTTCACGTTTTGGCAGTCAAAATTTAAGGGCCTACAGCCTTTTTTGATGTCTGAAAAGTGGTGAACACACACTGGAAGGACTAGGGCGAAGTTGATTTTCCTGTTCATCGTCATCTTTCAGGAAAGTCATTTTGAACTATATGATCGTTGACGATTGAAACGTGAGAATCGTGAGGTCAAATAAGGCCAAATTTGAACCAAATTGTAATTTTTTTTAAAATTTGAGACTGTATGAACTTGATAGTACTGATTTCAAATTTTTCAGAATTTGCTCAAAAATGGCATTTTATCCTAGTGGACAAATTTTTTGGAATATCTCTGCGAAGGAGTTCATTTCTATAGAAATATACAAACTATTTCAATAAAATGCTCTTCGTCGCAGTGACATTTAGACGATTTTGCATGCCGGGATTCTCGGTAATGTTGCAGTTGTGTGATAAGAGTCTCAACTCAAGCCTGACTGCAAAGTTAACAATATCCTTAAACATCTAGATCTATAAATATCCATAAATATCCATAAATACAAGCTTAAGTAACTTCCTTGAATTCCATTGACCCTGATAAACAGCGTAGTTTTCTTATTCTCATTAAAAACAGTCTGAGCTCCTCTGGTTTTGTTTTCTTTAAGAAGAAGAATTGCGATATTTTTACTTTGCTTATTCTGGGTGACTTAAGAAAAAGTTTATAACGCCTTTTCGGAAATTATAAGAATCAGTTGCCGTTACAGCAGGTAATTTTGACCAAAAAAAGAGATTGACAGGCAAATAATCGAGAAAAGAAGATCTTTTTAAGTTTGTCAATGTCAAGACAGAAATTCTGAAATCACTAATTACAACTAACTACAACATCCATTGATAAAATTGCTCTCAAATGATTTTGTAGGGATAAAAGTATCACTAATAAAAGCCTCAAAATTCAATGAATTCATAAATTGAATAAAAAACAAGGTTGAATGTACTAGAAAATTTTCAAAAAGTCACTGTTGCGATGAAGAGCATTATTATTGAAATAGTGTGAATATTTCTATAGAACTCCACTCCTTCGCAGTGATTTTTCAGAAAATTGTTTAGGTCAAGGCACGTTGCTCAGGCAAATATTTGGAAAAGTTTATTGACTTCAACAAGATTCAGCCGGATAATCAGCGTTTGGCCTCATTGGGATCAACAATAAAGATGAAAAACGTTTCAACTACAATATCAAAATTTGCCAAGATTTACATTTGATACCATCTATTCATTTCTCGAAGTTCATTCTCCCAAAATTTTCCTTCTCTTTCTCTTTCTAATTTAACTTTCTGCATGCGTTGCATCAAATCACCGTCGAATAAGTCACCATGGAAACCAGCGTTATTTTGAATCGTTCTGGTGGCATCTAAAAATGAATATACGCGTTTTTTTATAAGCAATCAAGGTTAGAAATTTATAGTATTGTTGCTTAAAAAATGATTATCTTTTAGTAGTAATGTTGCTTAATTTGTTGTTAAGCATTAATCGATTGGTATATGTCCCGTCTTGAAAACTTTTGTGTACATTTTAGTTGTTTAAATAAATTATCCAAGTGTAAGGCATTTACACGGAGTGCACAATGTAGTACTGCAACCTGGTATAATAACTCATAATGTAACAATTTTAAGAATTGTGCTGTGCTAGTGCTGCATCATTTCAAAATTTCATGTTGCTAATTTATCTAAGATCCTTGTAGTACTTGGAAACTTATTGCTCATTGCTTGTATATGTTACGGGGAATATGATAAATTGGGAATTATGCATATTCCCCGGTTATTATGCATAATAACCCTAACCCTAGCCTTAACCCTATCGGTTATTATGTAAAATCATTGGTTACTATGCATAATCTTCGAATTTATCACAATCCCCGTAACATATATAAAAAAACGTGCATGCGATTTTAGATAAATAAATGAATGAATTAACAACTACATTTATGTATTTATTTATTTATGTATTTTCCTCTACTTTTTTTAGTATTGAGTACTGTGATAACATTGCTTCACAACACTTTTTATTCATTTATATGTAATTTTATGAGATTCCAATTGAGAAGCTCCCGTTTTTCAATGGTGTCAGGACAACCCCCCTCCCCTATATAGTTTTCTATATATTACATTATTACATTAATTATCATTTATTAATATTATTTATTATTTATTATTTATTATTTTATTTATTTATTTATTTATTTATTTATTTATTATTTATTATTTATTATTTATTATATTACATTTCATCAGATTTGCAAAAAATTTAACAAGGTTAGGGAAGTCATATGTTTTTTCTTCTCAATAATCCAGATTTTTTCCGCTGTTTCATTTGCTCACTTAACCAATCTAATCCATGATGTAAACCTGTTCCACTCACAGCTGAAGAAGCCTGTATAAACCATGTTTTATTTCTTAACCGAAGTAAGTCTAGTTTTTCAGTGAGTTCCGTTGTACTCATAACATCTGGTAAATCCTGCTTGTTAGCATATACCAATAACACAGCATTTTTTAAGTCCTCATCCTTCAAAAGGTTATACAGTTCTTCTTTAGCTTCTTCGATCCTCTCCCGATCACTGGAATCAATAACAAATATAATAGCATCTGTTTCTTGAAAATATAACCTCCACAAAGACCGAATACGATCTTGGCCACCGATATCCCATACTGTACACTGCAGGTCCTTGTATTGGATGGTTTCCACGTTAAACCCGATTGTTGGGAGTGTGAGGACACTTTGCCCGTTTAATTTCCAATGATATAAAATTGTAGATTTGCCTGCAGCGTCAAGACCGACCATTAGAAACCGATATTCCGTTTTCACAAAAAGATCTTGCCATAAATTACTAAATATATTTCCCATATTAATTCAGCGGTTAATCTTCTTGATCGTCAATATTTATCATTATTTAATGTGGAAAAGGTCTGCGTACCACATTGGGTGCAAGTAATAACAACAAAGTAGATGAATATTGATCACTTGCTGTACAAATTTCTACTTAGCGTCTAAATATTTTTCGGCATGATTTTCGGCTGCCGTAAAAATGGTTTAATATGAAATTTAACCTGTTTACTCGTGCCGTTAGGTAAGACTATGAACATTGAGGTACATTTTAGGGATATTCGTAAAATTGATGAGCCTGTTACACGAATAAAATCAATTAATAAAGAAACATCATTACATTTCACATTTCAAGAGTTCATGTGAAGTTTCTAATGACTTGGTAGGGAAAAATTCGCGAACAACTCTAAGTTGTATATGATTCCCTACTTATCTATCGAAAAATAGTTTCGTGTAAACGATACACGATTTTTACGAATCACGGTAATAACAGTTAGTGAGTTAATGTTTCAACGGAGAACTATAATATTGTGTGCTTACTATGAACCGATACTGGTCCGTTAATTAATTCTCCGTCGTATGTACACGCTTCTTTTTTTTTATAAGCAACCAGGGTTACAGGTTAGTAATGTTGCTTAAAAAATGTAGTAATGTTGCTTAATTTGTTGCTAAGCATTAGTCAAAATATGCAGATGCCCTGTGTTGAAGACCTTCTTGTGCGTTTTCATTGTTTAATTAATTTAAGTAAAAGTCTTGTCATCACATAGAGCGCACAACCTTTAAGTTCTGAAACCTAGTGTACTAACCTAGTGTGACAAATTTGAAAAATGTGTTTTAACTATGCAAGTAATGCATCATTTCAATACTTTATGTTTATCTAATTTATGTAAGGTCCTTGTAGTACTGTTGCTAAATGTTTTGAAAAAATTTACTAGTGTAATTCTACTCGTAAAAAACGTGAAGTCAATTTTTTAAACTGCAGATGATATTTCAAGAAATTTTTTTTTCTCCCATTCAATTTCTCTACTTTTTCTTTAGTCCATCGAATTATTAAGAAGAAATAATTAATTTTAGGTTGTTTTCCCCATTCTTTTCACGTCCATAAAAAAAACCCGATGAAGAGCAGCAAAGGGTATTGATCTCCCTTGCTGTACGGTGTATTTGCGCCATTTAAAACCTACTCGACATAGCCGTTCGTCATACAATGTCTTACCGTCATTGAGTGGCTTTGACGTCGAACCATAAATCAAAAACAGCAAACAGACAAATATTTTATCCACCATCATATCTTCCAAGACACAAATGAGAGGAATAATGAGGAAGAGTAAAAAAATGAAAACGAAATATGAAGCAATAACCACCATCATAAGGTTGGGTGTGAAATTCTTTCGAGTTACAAGTACTTGGAAACCATGGAAACAAAAAATAGCTCAAACACGTGTGCACGACCAAGGTTGTGAAATTTCGAACAAATCTATGTTGGTTTTTAAAACTTTACGCATGATAAAAGTTGTGATTCCGTGTCTCAGATTCTTTTCATAATGTTGTCGAAAAATGTTATTTTGGGTCAAAATTTTGACCAAATTTTAAAAGTGGTTCCAATTTTACGATGGTTTTAAATTCAGACAAATTAGTCACGAAAAGGGTATTTTGACCAAAACTTTAAAGCTTGTTTCATTTGTAGAAATAAAAAGTTTCTGTTGAAACCAAGGAAGGTGAAACACTGAACAGAAAAAATAAGAAAAGCCGAAAATGTGAAACAGGGTTAAAGAATGTGAAATGTAAACATCTTAATTCACGTTCTTTATGTTTTCTATCGAATAACAGTTTCAACCGTAGACTTTAGGATACAGGCTGTGAAATATTTAGAAGAAAATTTCTCAGATTAGATTCTAAGTCAACATACAGTTCATGTGACAAATTGAGTTCATTAAAACTTCATGGTGAAAACCTTGTTAAATTTGCTTGGGTCAGTGAGCATAAAATTACGTCATGCCTCGTTCTTCCAAACATTTTTATAAGACTTTCCTGCAAAAAGTTTGATGAACTCAAATTGTCCCATGAAACTACTCCAATATCAGATGCAAAACATTTGCAAGATATATTTTGGAGAACAAGAATTGTGTTGTAATCTACAGCAGTCAGTCAGAGGAGGACCACGAAAATTGTAAAGATGAGAATTTAAGTGAAAACACATCTAATTCAAAATGATATTACACACATATATAAAATTTCATTTTTCACATCTGTATAATAAATAAGAAAAATATTTACTTTGCTATAAATTCAAATGAGACAGATCTATAATTTTGCTTCTCATACAAACATCAAACTTCAAATTAGTCTCGTTTTCATGGAAAAATAAGGGACAATTACGTCATCTTGACATGAAGCCTTCCTGTGAGCATGACTGATAAAAAAAGTTTTTCGTTACATCATTATGAAGTCGGTCAAAAATTAAAACTACATTTATGATTAACGGAAAGCAATCACTATTTAGTCTCGCTATGTACGCTTCTCATAGAATCTAGGCTAACAGACTGTGTTTTAAACGTTACATTAGTTATTTATTGATTTATCTCAACACAGAAACGAGGCTGTTACCAGTTAACTCCAACTTAGCATATAATGCGTCGTATAAACATTACTAAAGAAAGACGTTATATTGAATGAACCAATAAATATTTTGACATCAGTAATTTTTTAAAAAAATTTATTGAAAGTTACTGAGAAAAGTGGACTTTCCGACGGGAAACTTTACTACGATGTAATCTCAAGGCTTCAGATAATTGTCTGAAATAGCAAGATGAACACAGTGGGCAAAATCATCCAAAAAGTCACTGCGATGAAGAGCATTTTTATTGAAATGTCTATTTCTATAAAAATGCACTCCTTCACAGTGATTTTTTTTATCAAACTTGCCCACTGAGAAAGAAGAGTTCAAACAATGAGAGAATACTTGAAACGCACAGTAAGTTCTTTTCAGACTGTATAGTATTCACTTGACAGCATTCGCTTGAAGTTCATCAACAAAGTTGGGCTTTCCTTTGCCTACAATCGAGTTTGATTTACTTTCGTGCTACATGTATTACGAAATCTACTTTGCATTCCGATCGGACGATAGCAAGATGTACATTCAAGTTTTGGAAACATGATTTCATTGGTTGTTGTGGATTCAAAGAGTCTCTTATATTCACATTCTACCATGCTTCACAAACGAAATTGCTTCATGTATCAAACCTCTTCGATATTTTCTTCTAAGGCATAAACAATTTCTTCGATCTTTATAGGTTAATGTGTAACCCCATTGCCACGATTCATGTTTCACACCATGCGAAGACACGACGAGAAGACTTCCAAGCGCAGTTCACTTTCACTTTCTACCTGCTGCTTCGATCTGGTTATACGTTCGTTCCAAACACCGCACGATCCAATTTATACTTGATCTCTTCAATCAACTCAGGCGGTTTGGGTGTTACAGGCGAGCAGCTGACAGAAGAAGATGACGAGCCAAATTGGTGAAAGATCTCGTCGTATACGTCATAACAGTCGGTGACGTCAGCAGCGTCACCACTCACATTGATCAAGCATTGCACCTGCAAACAGAACATGAGTAACAGAAAGAACGTCTGCAGCCAATCAAAACGTTTGTTTTAACACCCTAACATCACATGAGAGGATAAATTAACACGAACATATGTGACGCCCCATATGATTTTGATAAGAAACCGTAAAAAGTTAACGTTATAACGTGACTTACGGTTTTACGGTTTTACGGTTTCTTATCAAAGTTCCCTGGAGCGGACATATATTCTCTAACATTTGTTATTACTAAGTCTTGCAGAATGCTCAAGACTTAGGACCAATGGCACGGATACCGAAACATCACTGACCTGGTTTTTGTGGGGGTTGTGGAAGAGTATCAATTGTTCCAGACGAAACGATAGGAGAGCATTTCCACCAAGCGAAAGAACATGTGCTTTAACAATAGCGTGAATCTCTGTCATGAATGTTTGTGTAAATAGCTGCAAACCACCATCCTACGATGCACGAAAGACAATATTACGGGATCGAGAAACTGTGAAAAATCAGACGGAAAGCGCGACTGAAACTTCGATGAATAACACCATCTTCCTTAGACTGGGCGTTTATCACAGGGCGTGAAAAAGCTGTAAATAAACACCAGCGTCGTTCGTTGCCGTGATTAAAATGTGTTATCCTATTTCGCAGAGAATTGGAAATTATCAAACAACCGCCAAGGGGGCGTCATTCGCCGCCATTTATAACTGTCAGCCAGAGTCGCATGTCGTTTATCATGCAAGAAAACAAAATGGGTATTACGACTAATATGTAAGTCGTCTCACCAGATATGTGTAGAGACTCTGGTCGAAAAACTGTATAGCATCACCTACTTAAGCTACCATTTTGCGCAACAGATAAGTGGATAGGCAGACATTTGGACAAACGAAAAAATAGATCATAACATATATAGACATGAGATATTTAAACAAACAACCTCTTTGATTGACATGCTTTCTCGGATTAGAAACATGTCGATATGCCCAAGATACGACATGACGGTTGTGTTCGGTATATTATCCATCGGACAAATAGTGACGAGCGACTGTGACGTCTAAAACATGACAGATGAGTGACGTCATTAAATGAGATCATTCACTAGTACTTGCAAAATCATTGCAAAGGCTTCTAATGTAAAGTGCAGGTAAGAAGTAGCTCGCGTTGTGGTTGCTTCAACCCAAGGCTGTGAACAATTTTTAAAAGGAAGATTTAGTTGACTTTAAAAATCCATTCAAAATGTTTATTGTTTACAAGTTTATGTTTATTAGTGTTTGTTTGTGTAATTAATTTTCGATTGATAACTGTTTGTGTTTTTTACTTGAACGGTGAAACCCTGGCGCTGCTTTCGTTGGACGGAAATAACATAACTATGATTGGTGTTCCTACCACATAGAAACACGATTAGGTTAGCTTGAAGACGCTGTTTCAAAAGAATCTTCCCAAAATTTCCCATATTGTATACAGAGCATCTTATCAAGGAACATGCCAAAGTAGGTCTGAGTTGGGTCTTTCGGGTATCAGCCACATATCATGACATATTATAACAGCTGGTGGGTGCATATAGCTTTTAAAGGTGAAAAATTAACAAGTGATATTTTTTATTCGTTTACCGGTAGTTTTACCTGACGATCGGTTTTAATGGAAGGTTTAGAGTATCACCTACTTTACGTTTAACCACGTGATCTAACAATGAACTGAATTGACCTCGTGGCCAACTGGAGCAGAGTGGCAGCGAAAACTAAATATATACGTAGAATAGAAACAACATGAAAACATTCATAGCGACAATCCTGTTTGGATAAGTGAGGTTATCTCGTCTCGTTTAATCAAACACGTTATTGTTAACAGTTAATTCAAGTTACATGATCTATATATTTCTTGGTTTTCTGTCTGACGAGAGAAGATGCAGCCGACTGTCGAAAGCTCGAACTCTCAGGGTCAAGAAAAAAGAAATTCCGGTTTCCGGGAGTTGAAATTTGTAGACATTACACTATTTATTATGTCAAGGGACCGACAAATGTTCGAGTTGTCGAAGAGTTCGAGAAATTGAGTGTTCGAGTTTTCGAGAGTCGAGTGTATGAAATAAAAGCATTGTTTACGAGAAATGTTTATGTATTATCTGATTATCGTTCATAAGGTTTTAGCTAGGTAAAACGGCGAGGAGGTTAAGTCAATCGGTGATGTCGCTCGTTCCCAGACAAATCGTCAAATAGTCATTGCGATGAAGAGCACTTCTATTGAAACAGTATGTATTATTTCTATAGAAATGCACTCCTTCACAGTGACATTTTTGTTGATTACTTATTTATAGTCGCGAATGCCGTACTTAGATGCTTTATAGGATGTGAAGTGAAGACGTTCGAACAAGGCGGTGGAGTGAGTGTGTTCGACTAAGGGTGGAGCGAGGGAGGGTGTGGCGGTGTTGACAGTGATCAAGGTGGATACATTTTCTTGCTGTCGTAGTTGGTCTACAAATAGATAATCTATTGAACGTAATCGAACTCACCGAGAACACTTTTTTTCTTATCTCGCTCTTTCCTGAAACAATAATCTTCGGTAAACCAAAGCCATAATGGGAAATGTGTATAATGAAAACCAGGCTATAAATGGGCTACACCTAAAAGCCTATTTTCACTATAACGAATAGAATAAAGTGATATTTTGAAATCTGTTCCGTTTGTGAGATAGAAGCAGATAACAGCACAGCGGGTAAGCATGTTTTATATTTCATTGAAGTCCCATTCATGGCTAGCAAGCTACCCATTATTATGCTATGCATTTCAACAAAAGAAAGAAGATAAATCTTCCTCCTCGAAGTTCAGAAAACTGATCTGCTAAGTTGTGTCTCACAATACCTTAACCTTGATATAATTTGCAGACTACCAAGAAATTGAAATGTATAATTTACAGACTAGTTTGATGGTCGTTATTTTACACAGGTTTGAAGACATTTTCCCTCACATATATGTATGAGTATGAATTCAATAATTATTTATAAAAACAATAAGAATTGAACGTAGGATGCAATACCTGGTTTCAAAGTGTTGGTCACGCCTTGCAGGTCTCGATTACTGACATTATCATCGGAAAGTTTGACGACTAAATGAGACAAGAACATAAAATAAAGTTTATTCATTTGCAAAATTGTGGAAAACAAAAGGGATACACAACAAACGTTTGAAGAAGCTGTAAAAACAACAAACTTGCTTTCACCAACTCAGGAAAAACAAGGCAATATTTATTAGTTATCTATTAGTAAGGCTGCCCAAACTAGAATCACATATAACTCTCTGTATGATAAAATTACTAAATATTGTTAAGGAAAACTGAATGAAAGAGACTGTAGTGAACCCCCCCGTCACAGGCAGAATAATAGGCTCGTTTTCAATCTTACAATATCATAAATATAGAAAAAGATTGTAGAATGCGGAAAATAAAATCTTCTTACGTAGAAAGTGCTCTATCGAAAGAGCATTAATACTTCAGACATAAATAGAAGAAAAAGATTGTAGTATAACTTTGTTCCACAGCTATAAATGTTTTTTTCGTATGAAAGTTCAATATCATATGTAAGGCTATTCATAGAGATGATTGTGTGCCTTCACAAACCATCCAATTTAACGTTTTGTCTCAAGCGTTTCAAGATGACGAGGAATACGAACTAGATGTTTCAGGGCAACGTTACTCACGTGATGAGGTAGACTTTGCAATAGGGCGTGGCCCCGTGAAAGGTCTGTTCATCTGCTCGTCAATTTTCAAAGCGAATGTGGTAACTGTGATCTAGTACAGATAACAGAACATCAAATCAATTGAAAAGAATCTTTTCTAACCATTGTATAGGAAAGTAAGCAGGATATCAATTCATTCTTGAGTAGGAAAGAGATTGAGGGCCTGATTCTATGAGGCGAGTTGACCAAGGTTGTGTTGTAAATTAGAGTTATAGCAAACTCACTTTTCTTAAGAAAGTCTATTAAAAACTTCATCGTAATTACATGAGAAATGCTACCTTGGATCAACTCACTTTAGTGAGTCAACCCGTTTTTACAACCCGGGACAGAAATCCAATCCGGGTTGACCCACGTTGAGGTTTTATCTCCCCCTTTTTTCATGTAAATGCAGGTTATATGAAATGAGCCAACTCGGCTTTCAACTTAACCCGAGACAACCCACCTCATATAATCAGACCCTGAGCTGTTTAATCTTTAACGGGTGCAAGCAAAATTGAGAAAGCAACAGACAGAGAATTTAAAAAACCTGAATGAAGTCATCATCCTCAAGCCCCATACCAAACGTCGTATTCATCAAGCAACATGGTACCATGTGACGTGCTTTAACGTATATACCCTGTGCACGAAAATCAACAAAAACATAAACATCAACACAAACAAAAACGAAGCACGTGGAAAACACGTGAATCGATATTGAAAAGTAGAAGTACCATGATCAAATTCTGACAAAGGTTTGATAACCACAAACTAGCTTTTTGACTCTCTTCTCCATGTTGTGGCATTTTCACTCTGATAAGTGAAGAGAAGAACTAAACAAACACAAATATGACAAATACAGAATAACAAAAACTCTCCATCGTTGGGTTTCCTGCTGGAATATGCAGTTTCTTACCTGGTGGTCCTGTTTAAACAGAGGAAAGCCAGGAGAAGAGTTGGTGTTGAAAACATAACATCCTGAAAATAGGCCGTATTAATGGTATACATACACCTATGCTATAATAACATCCATTCATTCATAAACTATGGTATAATAACATCCATTCATTCATAAACTAACAAACAAACAAATAAATTTTTGTCCGAAAGTTTTTCCGTCCGAAACTTTTCGTTCCTAATGTAGATGAATCTCATGCTAACATTTGTTTTTAAACGGCTTTTATACAATCAACTTTTATTCATAGATTTACAAATTTTGAATTCTTGTTACAAGCTATGAGTCCGTTTTTGCTAACGGCAACGGATTTGTGTGTGTTGTACATAAACTTAACGTTGGAAGGAATGTCTGCAGAAGAAATTGGCCTTGATAATAAAATACTTTATCAATGAAAAACGTGTCTATATTATGTAATCATCGCGACATATAAAAAAGTTATACATCGCCATGGATACACTGCAGGCAATAAAGTTTAGACAGAATTTCAGTCCTATATCGCGAGTAGCAGAAAAAGCATAGTTTCACATAGTTCCACCGCGTCGCAACAGAGAATTAAGCTATTTTTATCCTTTTTTATTAAAATACAAAACAATTTTTAATGTAAACATACTTGAGAATAAAAACTGTGGTGTTTTTAGTTTTTTCAGAAGACGTCAATTCTTGGACAACTCATAAAAATTTGATTACACAATACACCTCTCACGAACATATGTGTTTTGATCTAGCTAGTGCACCCAACTTCGTTTTGACGTTTACTGTTACAACTACTGTGCGACTCTATCACTTTAGAAATATCCTCTTTTTTTAAAACTCCCTCAATGATGATTAAGAGTAAGTATGATATTAAAACGATGTTCACAATGCCTCCATATGAACAGCCCCTAAAAATGATGTTGGAAAAACTTGGTGTTTAAACTGATAATTGGATAAGATGCATTGCTTGCAAAACACTCTTTCTTTATATAAGAATCACGAAAATGCTACTTGAAGCTGGCTGTTTTTATTTTTTGAGCCTAAATTGTTCTTATTTTAGCGCTAAGAAGACAGTGCTAAGCAATTATATCAAAGATCTCCTTCCTTGTCCGGTCCCCATCGTGTGTGTGTGTGTGACTACGTGAGATTTGCAGTCCTTTCCACCATGGTCATCTATTCGTTCGGAGAGTCTTCTACCCTCACTTCCCCTATATATGTTACTTTACAATTTTGTTTAGGACATGTGACCTTATATGCCAGATTGTTTTCTTGTTCAGATTGTGATTTGGGTTTTTGTGTTATATACTTTGTTTTTAACTTGTAATATATATTACTCTTTGGTTACTGGAATGGGTTAGGCGAATATATAGCTTTTAGAAAAATATTTGTCACACTCATTTCTCTATTAAATAATCATGAAGCTTCTGATGATGTTAAATATTCCAGTCAATTTTCCAGGGGGAATAGTCCTAGAACCCGCCCGAACACGTTTATTCAAAATTTTACGAAAGCTATTGCCTTAATTGAGTCTCATATGTCACATAATTACCGTGGCCCATTAGTGACATCTAGATCAATTTTATTCCATCAAATACAATTTATTATTGAGTTAACATTATCGCGTTTTATCTGCCTATGCCACCTTTCTCGATCAAAAAAATATCGACCCATTAGAAAATACTTACTTAAATTATCACGTCCTTTTGAGTTGACTGTCCATTTCGTTTATTATCACGCTTTTCCCGAACTAACTGTCCCTTATGTAATCATTAACGCGCTTTTCCCGAACTAACTGTCTATTACGTAACTATTAACGTGCCTTTCCCGAACTAACTGGCCACTGTGTAATCATTATCGCGCCTTTCCCAAACTAACTGTCCACTATGTAATCATTATCGCGCCTTTCTCGAAATAACTGCCCATTTCGTGCACTAACGTGCTTTTCCCGAACTAACTGTCCATTACGTAATCATTAACGTGCCTTTCCCGAAATAACTCTACCGTAATTAAATGTTTACTTTAATTCACATGTCTGTGAAATTTCATCAGCAATGTTCAGTAATCCACAGCGGTAGTGCTTACAGGAAGATAAATGGTATTAGACTCGTTTCCTATTTTGTATTGAAGTGGTGGGGCTTAGAAGAGAGAGTGCAGTATGAGTGATATATAGATATAAGGATATATGGGAGATTCAAGAGAAGACATTATTTCTCGTTATTTTCATTTGGATTACAGCTACAATGAGATTTTATGCACTCTGCAAGAACTGTATGGAATAAAGATATATGTAAACGTCAGCTACACAGAATATTGGGACAGCAGAAGTTGTACCGAAGAAAGGAAAAAAGCTGTATTAACGATATTTTGATTGCAGTGAGTAATGAGATAATAAATGGAGCTGGACGATACGTTGGCTATCGTAACATGCACCAAAAGTTAAGAAGTATAGGGTATACTGTTGATCGTGAAACTGTAAGAATAGCTATTAAGGCTTTAGATCCAGATTAGTGCGACGAAAATACTTTGCTAGAGGGCCAAACTATCTGTGGCATTTGCCATCCATGGTGCCATAGATGGTTACAGTCGTAGAGTGTTATGGCTTCGTGTTTGTAAAACTAACAATGTAGTAGTATCCCGTTATTTGCGATGTATTGGACAGCAAAATATAGTTCCAAGGTGCGTTCGAACTG
The DNA here is from genome assembly GCA_027922465.2 of Turritopsis dohrnii. NCBI lineage: Eukaryota > Metazoa > Cnidaria > Hydrozoa > Anthoathecata > Oceaniidae > Turritopsis > Turritopsis dohrnii. Next base: position 912,182 of record BQMF02000049.1, on the reverse strand, counting down.
ATAGAGGGTCAGAAAACATTATTATTGCTGGTGTACAGCGATATCTGCGACGATATGGAACAGATCAAATGGCAGGACACTTAAGTTTTTTGTTTGGTACTTCAACTGGTAACCAAAGGATTGAATCATGGTGGTCTTATTTCAAACGTAATAGTTCAGGATGGTGGATAAATATGTTTAAAGATTTAGTTGATTTGGTAATTTATGATCCAGACTGTATATGCATCTACCGGTTTCAAACCAGCTAATTTTTACGGTCAAAACCTTGTTAAATTTGTTTGGGAGGGTGAGGTTTTGGCCAAGTGTTGTCTTGTTCTTCCAAACGCTTTTAACAGAGTTTTCACTGAGAAGTTTGATGGTTTGAAACCGGTAGATGCATACCCTCCAGACGTTTCATTTCACGTTGAATGTACAAGGTTTTGCTTCATGCCTATTCTGCAGAATGAACTTGACGAGACAGTTTTACTATGGAACAATCATAGGATAAGAAAAGTTAGAAATTCTGACGCTCCATCGGGGCGCCCAGATATCTTATAAGTTTCCCCCAGACTGACTAATGTACCGGAATGTGGTTAGGCTTTGAACAACCGCCGAGACCTGAACATTGGATTACAAATTATAGAAGATCCAAATGCGCTGCCATGTACGCCAGAAATGAATTAATTATGCAAGTGATTGATGACAAGCCTTTCCGAAAAATCAAGGGCGCCAAAGATTTATTTATGGCATTGATTCAAGAAATAGATAATTTTGTATAGTTCTTAGGAATTCATTTTATAAGAATTACACCATCCTTTTTAACTGCAATGAGTTTTTTTCTAACAAAGTCATGGTTTTGTATGTTTGAACTAGATGTTTGGAGACATTACAGTATATTTAACTGAGAATTTCTCCTCACAATAAGCTCCTGTATGTAACATGATCACACTTTACAATTTTATTATCTATTCATACATAAGTAAACATGCTGAACCTTTGGTTGAAAATTGTCAAAGAAAATAAATACAAAAATGTTGAGCTATTATGTTTGTTAAAGTTTAAAAAATTTAAAAAATATTGATAGAGAACCGAACTATAGCCGGAGTTATTATTTTTCATCACTTCACTTGTTGTTTTGAAGTTAAAGTTTCATTAAACTGTTTGTTTTCCTCGTAGTTGATGAAAATTGGTTGCTTTAGGTGTTTTTGATTATTTCGTAATTATGATATCGCTTTTAACTTTGCATAAGTCACACGCAGTTCCAGAAATAAATTAATTGACTCATTTTTCCGACACTTCTCGCTGCCATCTTTCCATCTTTTCAAGCGCTTACTTTCCCGCCATCAGCCATTTGTTCCAGAAAGGCGCGTTAATAATTACGTAATAGACAGCTAGTTCGGGAAAGGCGCGTTAATGATTATATAGTGTATCAAATGATAAAACGACAATGTAAAAATTTTTGGAAATATATTTCGATCATCTCGATCATTCTCAATCAACTAAAAAACATTTTGTTAAAAGTTAAATTATGAACAGCTAAAAGTAAAAGGTGCTAATTGATATATATATACAGTGTGTTTCAAAATGATTGCAACGGAAATTTTAAAGTTGTTTTTCTCAGTAAGTATATCGAATTTTGAAATAATTTTTACATCAATCGAAAGCCCTTTTTGAGATCTTTCGCCAAGTATATTTTTGTGAGAAATGAAAAAGTGGTTTTCGAGAAAACAAGGAAAATGTCTTGGAAAAATGTCATTAAATTTTTAATGGTCGATTAAAATGTGTATGAGAAGAAAAGAGTTTTTGAAACAATGACAGCAATTTCGGAAACAATAAACAAATTTAAGCTGTGTGTTCACGAAAAACGTTTAACTTTTATGTTTTTAAATATCAATTTGTGGGTCTCAGCGCAATGATAAAATTAATAAAAAATTTGAATGGATTCAGTGCTTTGAAACAATAAGCACGATGTAATTAAACGACGTGTTAATCGACCATTAAAAATTTAATGACATTTTTCCAAGACATTTTCCTTGTTTTCTCGAAAACCACTTTTTCATTTCTCACAAAAATATACTTGGCGAAAGATCTCAAAAAGGGCTTTCGATTGATGTAAAAATTATTTCAAAATTCGATATACTTACTGAGAAAAACAACTTTAAAATTTCCGTTGCAATCATTTTGAAACACACTGTATATATATAGTACAATAATTTATTAAAATATTCCCAAGGCTAACATTCAGCGACAACGAAAATTAAAATATCATAGCATTGTCATATTTTGATGATCAGTTCCCGACTCCTGAACTCGTCCTTCGTATTAAGACTTGGTTTGAGCTGACGAATAAATAAGGCTTCTATCGTCAATAAATGTTCAAGATCACGAATTCCTGACGCAATTATCTCCGTATCCTGGATGGACGGTTTCTCGGAAATGCACTCTCTAAAATGTGTGAAAACGGAACCCTTCTTATTATTTCGGTGCTCTCTGAATCGACTTAGCAAATGCCATCTGGTTTGACCAACATAGCAAGACTTACATCTTGGACACGTTATTTTGTATACTAATCGACTTTGAAGCTCCATTTTGGTTGTTGGTTTTAAACTGGGTAGTGTGGTTTTCAATTTTCGTAATGTTAATACTGGTTGAATGGGAACACCAGATGATTTCAATTGGCGTACGAAATTGTCCGTTATGTGACCTCGATATGGCAACGTCAGTTTTACTTTGGGTTGCGACTCATCACCTTCTCTGCATGATTGTTTTTGTTTCGTTTTACCCGATACATCAGTTGGTTTAGTGATGATTTTCTCAATAGTTGCTGCAATGATTGGATCGTAAAATTCGGGAGGGTATTGGTTACGTTCGAGAATAACCTTCGCCTTTGAAATGTTGTCATGAAAATAAACCCAATTACTGCACGCTCTATGAATGCGGTAGACAAGTCCCTCGACGACAGAACGTTTATATCGTTTCGGTGCTAAGGCGTGAAAGTTCATTACAAGGCCGGTATCCGTTGGTTTGCAATACCAGGTGGACTGAAGCTTACTGTCAGAATGGATAACACACATGTCTAAGAATGGTAATTTTCCATTTTCCTCAACCTCTATCGTGAATTTCAAATTAGGGTGAAGACTGTTAATTTCGATCAGTTTGTTTTGAACTTGGTCTCGATGTATAGACCGAAGAATATCGTCCATATATCGTTTAAACAATTTTGCGTCATTACCTATAATCGGTTCGTATTTTGATATCCACAAATTGGCAAGTGGGGGAGCTGGCTGTGATCCCATCGCCAACCCATCTGTTTGACGATAATAGCCATCATGGGTGGATAAGATAACATCAGTTGCGGCTAGTTTTGTCAACGTAATGAAAGTTTCCTTATCGCATGGAGGTTGTTGGAATTCACCGGAGTATAGACGGTCGGCTGCTTCCATGATTGCTTCGTTTACCGGTACATTGGTGTACAGCGAACACACGTCGAATGAGATGACTATTTCATCGGGGTCTAGCTCAACATTCCTTAGACTATCAACAGTCGCTTTGGTCGAACAATTTATTTGAGATTCAGGTATCACGGACATCCATTTCGTGACTTTGTCTGCGATCTTGTAATATGGAGAACCGGGCATGGAGAGTACTGGTCTGACTGGAACGTTGCTTTTATGGACCTTGGCGAATCCATATAATTTCGGTATTTGGCCACCCATTGACTTCATCTCGTTTGCCAATGATTCGGAAATCTTCCCGTCTCGATGGAGCTGACTCAATACGTTATTGATGCGTTCTTCCTCTTTGAAACACACTTCCTTCGCGTTTTTTCGAGTGATGGTTATTTTCTCGAATTGATCTAGTTTCAATATATCGCTCATAGTGGACAGTTAGTTCGGGAAAGGCACGTTAATAGTTACGTAATAGACAGTTAGTTCGGGAAAAGCGCGTTAATTATTACGTAATATGGACAATTAGTTCGGGAAAGGCGTGATAATATACGAAATGGACAGTTAGTTTAAAAAGGCGTGATGATTCTTAAGAAATGGACAGTTAATTTTGGAGCGATGTCAAGATAATTTAATGGCCAGTTAGCGCGGGAAAGGCGTGATAATGATTACACAGTGGCCAGTTAGCTCGGGAAAGGCACGTTAATAGTTACGTAATAGACAGTTAGTTCGGGAAAAGCGCGTTAATTATTACGTAATGGACGATTAGTTCGGGAAAGACGCGATAATATACGAAATGGACAGTTAGTTTAAAAAAGCGTGATAATTTAAGTAAATACAGTGTGTTTCAAAATGATTGCAACGGAAATTTTAAAGTTGTTTTTCTCAGTAAGTATATCGAATTTTGAAATAATTTTTACATCAATCGAAAGCCCTTTTTGAGATCTTTCGCCAAGTATATTTTTGTGAGAAATGAAAAAGTGGTTTTCGAGAAAACAAGGAAAATGTCTTGGAAAAATGTCATTAAATTTTTAATGGTCGATTAAGACGTCGTTTAATTACATCGTGCTTATTGTTTCAGAGCTCTAAATCCATAGAAATTTTATTTTTGCGCTGAGACTCCCAAATTGATATTAAAAAATAACATTTTTTGAGAAAATTGCGTAGTTTCTTAGTAAAGCTATGAAGAAACGTGAACATTATTTGGTAACAAAAACATAACATGGCACATCTAACTGTTGAGCAACGCACATTTTTAATGCAACGTTATCTTGAAACAAAGAATTGCAACGTTGTGTTAGCTGAATTTGCTCGTCAGTTTCCCGGACGAAATGTACCGAGAAAGTCAACAATTACAAGAAATGTGCAAAAGTTTCTAAGACATGGCACTACCAAAAATCTTCACAAAGATAAAAGTGGGAGGAGAAGATCAGTGAGAACACCGCAAAATATCCAAGCAGTAAGAGTGGAACTCCAAAACAACAATCAAACAACTTGTCGCCGAAATAATCTGGCTTTGTCTGCTTCAGGTTTCAATCGTATCACACGCCTGGATCTACGTTTTCATCCATTCAAAACGCACAAACGTCACACTCTCTTACAAACAGATTATCCTCGACGTTTAAGATATGCACAATGGTTCTTAAATTCCTGTCAGAATAACCGCTTTCTGGCAAACCTTGTGGTTGGTGACGAGGCGGCTTTTGGCATGGACAGAAAAGTTTCGAGCCAGAATGTTCGTGTGTATGCTCCTAAAGGTCAAGCTCCTCGGGACGCAAATTTCGATGTAAATTTCAATCGGGCAAAGTTGCATGTGTGGGCAGGAATTTGCGGAAACGGAACTTTATTGGGTCCTTATTTCTTCGACAGGAATGTAAACGGCAGAACCTACCTGAATATGCTGAATACAAATGTCTTTCCGCAACTTCAAAGGAATTATAACGTTCCATTGCAACACCAGCAAAATTTGCTATGGTGGATCCAAGATGGAGCAACGGCGCACAGAGTTCGGCAAGTAAGAAATCGCCTAAGGGAAGTATTTGGTCCTAGGGTAATTGCGATGGGACACAATGTTGAGTGGCCAGCAAGATCACCAGATCTCACACCGTGTGACTTTTTTTTATGGGGCTGGCTTAAACAAAAGGTTTTTGTTACGCCTCCGCAAGATCTTGCAACGTTAAGATTAAGAATTGTAAATGAGGCAAGAAGTTTAACTTCTCAATCAATAGTCAATGCAGTCAGGGCCATGGAAATCCGCGCCAGAGAATGTATCGCCAATGGAGGTCGACACGTTGAAGGAAACTAACGTCAGTTTTATTGCATTTCGTCGTTTTGATGACTTTTGAAAATGTTGTATTGCTTTTAGTAAAAGAATGTTCTAACCACTGACAAATGCTTGCATCATTTTTCTTCCATGAAATAAATATTTTCTCGTGAACACACAGCTTTAACTTAAATTACTTTCTAAATCAACGTCATTGTTTGAATAACTTGTTTCTTTTCATTCACGTCTTAATCGACCATTAAAAATTTAATGACATTTTTCCAAGACATTTTCCTTGTTTTCTCGAAAACCACTTTTTCATTTCTCACGAAAATATACTTGGCGAAAGATCTCAAAAAGGGCTTTCGATTGATGTAAAAATTATTTCAAAATTCGGTATACTTACTGAGAAAAACAACTTTAAAATTTCCGTTGCAATCATTTTGAAACACACTGTATTTTCTTGTAATGGAAGGATTAAATAGTGACATAGGCTTATAAAACGTGATAATGTGAACTCAATAATAAAGTGTAGTTGATGGAATAAAATGTCACTAATGAGCCATAGTATAATAGTATAAAAAGATAAATTTTTAAAGCAATGAAGATACGACCATTAACTTTTGTCTGAATCGACCCTTAAGAAGGTAATCTAAACTTATTTTTTCGTAAAACTCCCTGTTGTCTTTTATAATGGTATGTTTGTTCGTGGTTTTAAGTAATATGATATTGATGTTTTATTCGTAAATATCATGCGATGAAGAAAAAAAACGCTTTTATTGCCAAGCATCAAACTGAAAGTTTACGAGAGAGAGTGTAAGATTTTTAAAGATACATTGACAACTATGGCTGAAGAATACGAATGTGAAATTTGCATGGAAGAATTAGTGGATTCCAAACCGTTAATCTGTGGACATTCGCTCTGTAAAAAGTGCAAATTGAACCTCCTTCAATTTAATGATGATGGAAGCGCCATTTTAAAATGCCCCTATAAATGCGAAGAAGTCACTAAGATCGGAAAGGATCAAACTATTGATGATGTTTTACGGACAGTTGTTACAATAGAACGTGTTTTAACATCAATCCGTGATAAAACCAACGCCCAAGTAGACAGGTAAATCTATATAGGGAAGTATTCTTTTTTAATATACGTTACAGAATTACCTCTTAATTCGATAGGATAGTTTATCAAGGGAGGTGATCAATTTTATTCTCTCAACACAACTAGAGTTTTCGCAGAGCAAACTGCATTATGGAAAGGCAAATGGGATACAAGCGGTTTCATATTGGGTGACTACTATGGCTGAAATTATTGTGAAAGTCATGGCAGATTTGGAAACATCAAAGTCTTTCTATGAACTAAGAAACATTAGATACTTCTCGTTGCTTTCTGTTGTTGGTAATGTTGGTAAAAATTTTCCTTGAAGATTTCGAGTTGTATTCTTTCGTTCTTTTAGGGGAACAATGAAATGTCAAGGAGCACATGACGCATCACCTTCTTTTTACTGTAAGCATTGTCGAAAGTTGCTGTGTAAAGCATGTTTGGAAGGACATGAATGTCAAAGAAATGAAAACATCAAGATTTCATGGGATGCTCAGAAACAATGTTTCCTTCCCTTTTGTGAAGAGCACAAGCTGTCTACAAAATTCATCTGCAACAAATGTAGCAACACGTTTCTCTGTGTGTACTGTAAGAACAGAACGCATAAAGGTCACGACAAAAGTGAACTGGATTCAAAAATAAAAAAGTTGCAAACCGAATTAATTACTGAACTTGAAGCTGCTAAGAAGTTGTCAGAAAAAATCAAACAATCAGAAGGCTCCGTTGTGAAGAAACTACAGAAATTCAGAGAACATTTAGCTGAAGAACTTCTTCGACGGAAGTTCATCAATCTAGAGGAATATTTCGCTCAACTCAACGAAGAAGAAAGTAATATATTGAAAGAGTTTGATGAACAGATGAATGAATTCGTCTCACAAAGAAAACAAATGCTGGATTCGTGTGAGGAGGTAAACAAACTATTGAAAGATCGAAAGGAAATCTCAACTCTTATGATGTTAACAGAACAAAATTTTCTTCTGGAAAGATTATACGCAATTTCGAAGGAGCTTTCATTGAAAGTGGTTTTGGATGACCGGACAGCAGCACATCACATGGGAACGCTACAAGTTGGTGTGCAGGAACAAAAAAGAAGGACGGACAAAGAGAAAACAATATTATCAGAGGCCAGTAATAAAGTTGTTGAATGCAAAATCGTGTCAACAAAAGTGAATGGTAGGTATATCATAATAGTGCTCACTTCGGTTTATTGAAGTTTTGACAAATATGGTTATGAAACTCCTCAAAGTATCCCTTAAAACACAAACTTCCATTGAGTTCCATGATCGTAGTGGCCAACCAGAAATGAACTTCAAGATACTGTTTATTTTCTAGGCAAGTGTTTAACTCGGATTCCTCATGACATCATAGTCTGAACCATGAACGATTAACGTCAATAATAGAAATGAAATCAGATGGAAAAATATCTAAAAATATAACGACTTTATTTTTTTTTTAGATTTGTGTCGTGCAGCAAATGACAGGTATGTTTTCGTTACCATGTTGATCACTGTAACAACTGTCTCAACTTTATGTGTAATTTAAGAACCTAGGAATTATAATGCATTCATTTAATTTAAGCATGAATCAATGCCACAGATAGAAATTATGTCTTATAACATTTCTTGAAGATGACACATGCAATTTTTAGTGATTTTCGTGAATTTATGAATGAAATGGAACGAAAATTCAGCTTTGAAGGTAAAGTAAAAACTTAAGTTTAAATAAATTATATATTATATATATTATATATATTATATAAATTTATCATGAAATATGTGTAATTAAAAATTAAGATGATTAATTTGATAGATATTCTTGCAATTATACGGAATGGAAGAGATGGCATGGCACTCTGGTTACCTTTGAAAACTACAGATATGCGTGGTAAAGAACATCACCTAATCAATGCTGCCGTTGAACGTAATCAATGGAAAATGTTGAAATTAATATTGGACTGTCCGAATGTTGATGTAAATAGTATACTTGATGGTAAGACAGCTCTGAGGAAGGCTGCAAAGGATGGTCACATTGAATGTCTAAGAATGTTACTTGAAAAGAACTGTGATGTCAATATAAAGGACAAGTACGGAGAGACTGCGCTTATATGCGCATCTCAATACGGACATGTTGAATGTTTGAAATCATTGCTCAAAACGAACTGTGATGTCGAAATCACGAATGACATTGGATGGAATGCGCTTATGTTGGCATCCTTGTGTGGACAGACTGAATGTGTGAGAGTACTGCTTGAAAAGAACTGTGATGTCGATATTAAGGATCCAACCGGATGTACTGCGCTTACATGGGCATCTAGGTTTGGAAACGTTGAATGTGTGAAATTATTGGTTGAAAACAACAGCGATGTCGATATTAAGGATGACTGTGGTAAGACTGCACTTATGTATGCGTCTGAGTATGGATGTGTTGAATGTGTGAAATTATTGGTTGAAAACAGCAGCGATGTCGATATTAAGGATTTCTATGGTAAGACTGCGCTTATGCATGCATCTGAGAATGGGAACGTTGAATGTGTAAAAGCATTACAATTATCTTGAATTATAAAAAGGTATCACTGTTAGCACAAGGACAACTCTTATCAGAGTGATGATGAAGTGATATTTATTGAATTTGTCTTTTTATGAGGAATTATCAGCTGAATATAAAATCGAAGCCAGGTCACTAAATCATGGAGCCTGATAAGCGTTAATTGATTGCTTAATTATCTCACCGTGTGTTTAAGTGTCTATTCCATTTGTTAACAAGTTCGCAAATTTTGAATCTTGTGTTAAATGTGTGAAGTGGTTTCCATGTATAACCTTCTTACTCAGACATTTGGGTTACTAAGTAGAAATATTGTGACTGATAAAAAACAAGATCCTTGTGAATTGCAACAGGGTTCCCACTGGTTTCTGAAACTCAACATTGAGGAGAAGATACGAGGAGCGAGGGAACCCTGTACAACACAGTAGCCAAAGGTCGACGTTGTTTTTGTGTTGTGGAAACATAAATCAAAATAGTGAACATTAATCATTTCAAAATATTTAGGGGCTGTTTATATGGAAGTCGAGCCAAAACATTTTTCTGTTTTTTTTAAGCAAGCTGGCCCTGCAAATGGGCTGACCTCTCTTTCATGCAAATCAAACAGGAAACTTTAAGCGTCAGAAAGAAAGATTAGTGAATTTTAAGCCAATGAAAATCTGTGTATTCGTAGCAAGGGTAGCCTGTTACCAGGCTGGCTCGCCTGCGACTGTTTACATGGAATTTTTTTCAGCCCGCTTGCCGGGATCTCGAGTAAAATAGCTGAGATCTTCGCAAATTGGCCAGCCCTCCTGTCCATATAAACAAAATTTTTAATTCCCTACATATTACCATGAAGGTGAGATCTCGGCTAATGGGTTAACCCTGCGAACAGGCTGGCTCAGCTTTCATATAAACAGCTCCTTAGTAACGTAATTATAAACACAGATTATAATAATTCTTTTCAATAGATCATAAATTCAGGGCGTCACCCTGTAATATACTTTTGTAAAAGTATATTCTTTTCTGATTTGATAAAAAGATGTAAAAAGATGTAGATGCTCTTTGTTGTACACAGCTTTGGTTTGTAATAAATATCGAATTACGACTGAACCCTTCCTGAAATGTGATAAAAATTGACAATTGCTATATAGCCTATGCAGTAGTGGCTTAGTGGTTAAAGCATTGAGCTTAGGAACCCAATATTGAGGGTTCAAATCGCCGCTGAGGTCGGGTGTTGAAAGTCACGACTCCTAGAAGTACTGCAACTAGCTCGATTCCCTAATGTATTTCAGGGGAAATGAAGGCTAGTCGGGGAGATTAACGCTATGGCGAACATCCGAAATACATGTAGCCCCACTCCTTATAGTGGCTTCGCCCTTGAGTGGGGCGAGTGATTAAAAAAAAAAAAGTAAAAAAAAAATAACCTGCTTGTTCTCCCACAAAACTGCCATGCAAAAATTATTGTAACATTGTTTTATGAGACATTTTACAAGTTAATTCCATATCGACTGGCTTGATATATTTCCGTAGCAATTTCAATTGTCAATTTACAGTCCTCATGCATTAAACTAGTTCAGATACAGTCACTTTAACAGATGATTTGCAAGCCATTACAAGTTACCATAGTTACCTCAATGAGAACACCGGTGTGCAATCAGTTTATGTACAAGTCGTGTTATTTGCAAACAGCTCAACACATTCAGATAAGACACTCAATGTTACTTAGAGAGAGCAGAAAATCTATGAGGCAGCTGTTTATGAGAATCTTACAAGTTCATGATGAGTGAAGAGATTCATCAACTCACCAATCTTATAAATTATGCTTTACTATGTTTCCAAAAAATCATTCTCTTATCAATCAGGCTAGTTACAATTGACAAAAGTTATCTTTTATATGATTTAAATGAGAACAATGTGGATAACTTTACGTCTCTAAAATCACTTAAAAGTACTTATTTATTTCTACAACCTCAATATAGATTTTAAAAGAAGAAAATAAAGAATATGAAAAGCTGTTGCCGATGATATCACCAACATTCTTAAGCTCTTATTAACAACTGACAACTGATCTCCAGAAGAACAAACAAAAAAATGAATAGATACGTGAATCAATAAACGAGTAAATAAGTTAACAAAAAATACAGAAAATATATAAGCAAATGCATCCAACAAAAGTTATAAGACGTTTGAATTTACCTTGGTGACTGGAATCTGATAACAATGGCAAAATCGTTGAGTCGCTTTGGTCCTCAATCTAAAAAGGAAAAGATCCAATTTATTTCAAAATGTATGACAGGAACTGAATGTCGGGGCATGTCTTGTTGACAGGCTCACACATTGGATCAGAAATAAGAACTAAGAAGTTGAAGTTACCTCTAATATGTAGGTATCTTTTCCATCCCAAACAAAATCTAACCGTCCATTCTTCTGATGTCCGTTCAAGTAAGGTTCATCAGTGTTAGAAGACTTCTGAACTTGCTGGCGTCTGTCAAGATCCTTTAAGAAGGAATATTGTTAATTTATTTCATTATTGCATTTTGATATTGGTAGACAAACCCATTGGGTCTTCATTTTTCATCCTACATGATTTAGAAGATAAAGTGCTTGGTTTTTCTTTGTGACTTCAATCAATTTTTTCTGGATATCTCCAATGGCTTTTTCTGTTGCTCCTGTACTGTCCTATGGAAAACAAAATCAGGTCAAAGGGTGCACACGAAGGCATAAACTGATGCTATAAAGACAGATAGAACCTAGCAACAACAACAATAATAACAGCAACAGCAAAACAGAAATAAAGGGAATCACAAACGTAAATTATTGAATAAAATGATTTGAGGTCTGTAACAAAAGTACTTGTTATGTCGAAACTTCAGGGTCACATAAAAAACAGCATGTTCATGATACAATATCAAGCAAACGTTTTCGAAAGTATATTAGATTAGAATTTACAAAATTCCAAAACCTGATTTCCAAAAGGATGATAGCTGAAAAATATGTGATGATTTAAGGGAAAAGGATAACAATCGCTGTCGGAAGGACTAAATGCTAATACTTTTGTAACAGATCCTTTGCGAATATAGCAGTTGTAACAGTAGAGAATTTAAAAAAAGGAACATACCGTCCGTCCAGCTATTAAAAGCATAGGAGGAGGTGGAAGTGCTGTCAGATAAACCGCTGTACCAGTCTAAACAATTGATAAAAAAATCATGCCCAGTGTAAATGCCCCTGTCTTTCCGTGGACAATACTAGGCCATAATAACTATAGATAACTTCAGTGGAATCACCAGACATATGTATATGAACTTTACGGGAAAGGTTCTTAGCAAGAGTTCCTTCCCTGGCTTTTAGATATTCAGTAATAATAAAAGTGTATATTACTAAATAATGAAGAGAAATAAACATGTACGATATGCAAGGCAATTGAATGCATGGAAACTAACCACAAATTTTAAAATTGTTTAAAAGTGTTTAAATTCAGAAAAGGTCTATCGAAAATGTTTGATTTCTGAGTCATGGTGATTATGGTGATAGACATCAACACTGTGATTGGTCTATTGAACATAACAGTTATTCTGTGTAAAAAGTGAGCAAACAAGTGATTGGAATTTCATATTACCTATAACAAAAACAACTTACCATGATTCCTGTAATTGCTTGTTCTCCGATACTTAGTTTGGTTTTCATCCCAAATACAGCATTCATTCCTCTGATCTAAGCGTTGACAATATCAACTATGTATTAAAAGCTATATTGCGGACATGTTTCTAAGTGTCGACAACAATAATATAATGGCACTAGAAAGTATAGGAATCCAACTAACTTTAAGTTTGTTGATAAGTTGTTGATGCAAATCAAACTCCAGGAACGGCAAAATCTAAAAAGGAAAGAAGCAAGCTATACGCAGTGAGCAAAATCGTCAGAAAGTCACTGCGATGAAGAGCATTTTTATTGAAATTCAAATACTGAAGGCTTTGAAATTACTTGATGAAATATATCCAAAAACAAATACATAAAAGTTATAATATTTTAATGAAATAATATGTGAAATATTTTATTTGGTCAGTACTGTGGGGAAGCCTATCATTCATTTCCCTGGGTTTGTCTTTCTGTCAATGTATAACACTGCAGTTCTTTATGCCTGTTTATTATTTTCATATTCCTGTTCCATTCATAACTATAACACATTAACTAAACCTACTTGACATAATTGATGATAATGATGAAGATAACGATGTATGTAATAAAAGCCTACCTGGCTCACATTTTCGGCATTAGTTTCATCTTTCTCCTTCTTCTTCCAACGTATGACTGTTGCTTGAATCATACAGCCTCTGCCAGTGACAGGCATATCTTCAGGTATGTCAACAGTCGAAAAGAGAACATCGGGAACTTTGTCTTGCCTACAAGAAAATAGAAATTAACTAGATTCTTAAACCTTCCTTCAGAACCACAAAGTAGTAATAGTAATAGAAGTAATGCAATAGTAATACAAGGAAAAGAAAAACAGCTAAATTCTCTATGTTTTAATGTACAAACGCAAGAGCAATGTAAAGATATTTGAAAGGTTATCTCACCTGCAAAACATACATCTGCTAAGATTGATTGGTAATGGTAAATCACTGTCAGAATACGGGACATGGCAAGGATGGCAGCTACTAAGATTGGCCATTTGTTGATTTGGACAGACAGAAAAATCAAACTCTGGCTGCTGTTGAAGTCCCCTAGAATAAAACCCCAACCATTTTATTAAACAAGTTCATAACAAATCTTTCATGAAGACTGGTTAAAGTAAAAACAGCTAGGAAAGTTGTTTACAAAAATTAAATTAAACTAAATTAAAATTAAATTAAAATTAAAAAAAATTAAGGAACAAGCCAACAGATATCTATAAACAAACTCAAGCATACACAATCTTAATCTAATCCTGGTTCAGTACCACAGTACCACAGTATATTAGAATTTTCTTTAGAATTACTAAATCCATTCTAGCCTGCATAAAGTTGATCTGCGAAAATATTTTTGGGTATAATATTCATTAAGGAAAACTTTGTCACTGAATCAACATTTTCAACTCATTTTCTCTAACAAAATTTTACTGACAAAATAAAACTGCTATAAAAAACAAAAACAAAAAAAAAAAAAATGTTTTTCGGATTTGTGTTTACATATGAAAAGAATTCAAAACCTTTTAGCAGTAACATCTGTTTGGTCGTTGAATTCTATCTCCTCTTTCTTACCATCTGCAAGACCTAAATAGACAATAAATCAAAAGCTTGTTGTTACATGAGGCGATATTTACCAGTAGGAATGAAGAAATGGAAAATGCTTACCATCTGTACTGATTTGTTTTTCATGAAAAGTATTTTCTCTAATTACAGCAGCAGTTCCAGATGCTGTTAGAACTATGAGATCATCACTAAATGAAAATTTGAAATATAAAAGTCGATAAGACAAAGAGGAATGTTCAAATTTAGTAATTAGTAATAAGGCCATAAATACCCAACCCAACTCAACTCATCATAAATAGTTAATGATGTTAGTTAATGTTATTTCTGCTCATAACAGAAGATGACAATGAAATAAACAGTAGTTTTTCTTTAGAGATTATACCAGAACTTGACAACTCCTACCATATTGTTGTGTATTCTGTGTAACCAAGAACAGCATGACAACCAAGGGCCTTTGTATGGGAGCGGATCTCTGACCGCAGTTCCTTCCACCAGTTATTGCGTGTCTCGGAGTCTTCTTAAGAAACAAAGGAACAACTAGTTGATTGAAAAATTTTGGAACTACTAAAACTCTATAATTGCCACAGTTTTCCTGCATTGAATTATTAATTCAGGACAAAACTGAGTCACCCAAGCATAAAAACATACTATAAATAACTTGATAAAATTCAACAATACCAATGGAAACAGAAAAAGTAGTTGTAATACTGAAAGGAAATGAAATTGGAAAGAGAGTTCAGTATGAATTGCATATCATACCGTACCTGGATCCTTCACTTTATCAAGAAGTTTCACTGATCTGCTGGATACAATTCCACCAAAGTGAAGAACAAATCCAGTAGGTGGGTTAGTAATAGTAAAGAAAGGATACTCCTAGAACAAACAGAAAATATTCTGCATTTCAACTGATTTATCTATAAAGACTTTATTATGATGGACAAGTTAGCTTTTTTAAATTTAGAGTTTGGGAATCAAAACATTTCTCACACTCCTTTGGGTTTTTTTGTCATAAAATAGATGCTTATTTTTTCTTATTTTAAATTCAACCATAGAAACATAGAAAAGAGCTTTTTTGAAGAAAAATCGAGAACAAGATTCGTAATCGCATGGACTATGAAATAACGCTTTTGTGTGTGCACTTAATGACACACTTAGCAATACTCATTGACAAGACTTGTGTAATAATACTCAATCGTGCATACCACTTACTTTAGAGAAAAATTCAAAAACATTTTCTATGCACCTCACTAGACCAAGCAACTGCAGGAAGCGTTTTTGGAAGGGCTTTCCAATAAACAAGACAGAATGATCATGGAAATATTTAGCATGCATTTTAAATTACCACAACGAAATCTTAATTTTAACATGAATGAGTGCTTTAGATGACTCAAAATACATTCTCCCTACAGTGTAAACATGACAATGTAACAATGTCTTTACCTGCTCCTCAATAATGGTTTTAAGTCTTTGAAGGTGTGTCGGTCTTCCATTCTCAGGACTTTCTCCAAGTATTCTCTCTAGAAAAATAACAACCGACACTTTCAACAATAAAAGGCAACATGTTGAAATTAAAATGTCATTTTACAGATAAATTAGTCACCTGCATTATCTGATTCCGATGATACAGACAGGGCACGACGAGTCTGAGAACGCAACCTCTGTATTGGCCTATTTTGAATATCATTGGGGAACCTATCAAATTGAAAAGCCTTGCTGATCATTAAAGCATATTTATAATTATAAAATATATTCACAATATTCTGAATCAACACCCAATAAGTCCTTTTTACGGTAGCAGTGTAAGCGAATACTGTATTAAAACACCCTTGGACTCCTACTACTACTACTACTCCGGCCGAAACGGCAGTTTTTAGCCTACGATTTAGAGTATGCGAGTCCCCACTAAAAACTCAATATACATTCTAATGAACGAACGCAGCCTTTTGAATTTTCGAAGGTTTTCAATCACATACATTTAAAATACGTTTTCTTTGATATTTTATCACTTAATTGATGAAGGAATGGATATTAATCAAATAGGTCTACATAAAACTGGGACTTTTAGTTACTTTTATGGTACTGAATCAATGAACTTTGGCACTTGAAAATAGATATGTTTTTCCTGTCAGTAAAGCACAGATCAGACTTTCTTATTACTTTCTACGTTTGTTAGCTATCTGTTCTGTCTTTGAACATCACGGTTTTCAAAAATCGAGTTAAAAAAAGGCAGTTATCTGTTTGAATTCATTTTCGGTTTCAAAAAATTATAATTCAAAACATACATTTTTTTTCTGAAGAAACGTGTTTTTTTTTTCTACATAAGCTCTTAGAAAAAAAACGTACGTTATAAACAGCTCATGCATGTATAATTCTTTTGTCTTCTAATAAATTAAATTGCTGGTGTGTTGCGATTAGACCCTATTTACACGAGTTAGTAATTTTAAACATTATAATATCGTTTATGCCTGTTTTCCACCAGTAAGATATCTCAAGAAATAACGTTTACAGAACGTTTAAGAACTTTAAGTAAAATTTCAAATTGAAAAGTATTCTTGTGGCAAGTACTTTTGCTGCTACCGTTTTGCGCCATCTGGCTCTTGTTTCTTAATGGAAACACCACCTCCAACATTGTGGGCAAAATTGTTAAAACGTCGCTGCAAGAAAGAGCATTTAAATAGAGTGTATATTTCTATAGAAACATAATTATCCAACAGATTTATTTATGAGCATCACCAACACCTTTTATTTGAATATCACACTGGAGTATGTGCTTAATCTGACTTGGCAATTATGGAACAGAAAATCTACAAAAATGAAGCCATTCACAACTTACAGTTCGTCTGGAGAATATTGTGGAACGAATGGATTACTTGAATCATCATTGTCAGAATGCAATGTGACTGAGGTACCAAAACCACGCACCACAATGCCTGTTTCCCCTTCTAGATCGTAATGTTGTTGATATCTGAAAATAGATGGAGTAAACAAACATGTGAAAGGGTAGGGAGAGACTTTTACTTCTTTGGATTATAACAAAATCTCATTACCCAATCACAGCATTTCCACCTGCTTCCAGTACCTTTAAACCAATTTTTCGCTTTACTTCACCTGAAAAAAAGGTCAGGGTAATAAACAATATGACTATTTTTAACAACCAATTGGTATCCTTGTTAGAGTGTTCCCACAAAGGCAGGAGGTTGGAACCAAGTCATGTCACCAACAATAACAGAAAGAACTGGTCCATGAAGCTTAGTAACTCTGCTCTTGAGTGGATCAAAGTTTGAAATTATTCTCTAGTTGAGGCCATGAGGCATACTAAGCCCTGCTGTTTCCCTTAGGAAAATTTAAATGCTTAGGAAACTTCCTTTACAAGAAACATGCTGATAGTAGTTCTGTCAGAGCTGAAGAGGCTATCCTGGGTAAACATTAATAAATAAATGAATAGATAAATTCATGCAAGCAAGTAAACATTAAAAATGAAAGAATGTAATCATTAACAAAGCAGTGAATGTTTATACATGAAGCTGTGTCTTTAGCTATCAATATCACTGTTGCCATCATCTTTCATGACAAGAAAAGTTTCTTAGCTTTCGCTGGTATCAGAAGTGAAAATTTTCAGAGGATTTTCAGAAGATTACCCTTAATCATCAATTACACATCAATTAAATTCATCCAAACGTAGAAGAATTTGTTGATAGAAGGCAAATAAAGCTATTAAATTTTTTAAACTATTTCTTGCTTTTCACGATGTGGTGTTTATTAGAAGTGGGTGCTTATTACAAATGTTTGGCTATGAGTGCCGCGTTTAATAAATGGGCGTTTAACAGAGGGCGGCATTTATAAGATTAGAGGAAATACGCTATGCATGAAGTACGTACCACCTAATTTAGTGAATAACCGTTGTCTTGCCTCATTGGATGCCCTGGGTGTTCTGATTTTGTCTATCCACTAAAAAATTACAAGAGGTGAAACTTTTGGCTGATTATCATCATTTAAAATTGTCCATGTTTAACTCAATGCAACAAGCAACACAACAAAACCTTTTGACAAAATGAAGTGTTTGATATTGTTAATCAACTTGATCCAAATGGTAGTAACTTTACAGACATTAAGACATTTATAGAGTTCCACAATCTTAATTGAAATGTCAAGACATACTTGAAATTCTGGGTCATATTCCACCAACAGTTCGTCCACTAAACCGTGTATAAAAGTTGCGGTATATCCTGTTGGCACACCTGTTGCTATAAGAAACACAAAATAATTTTAATTATCTTTCTAAATATAAAACTTACAAAAGCATTGGAGACATATGTCATTTTTTATTACAAAGAAACAAGGGTTCACTTATTGAAACATAATTATGTTGAACGCAAACTTCTACAGACAGACTCAGATAATGATTACAAAATAACTGTGGATGAGGATCTTAATTGTAGTTATAAGGCATTTTTATATCCTTTTAAAGTTCTGTAGAAACACCCCAAGTGTTTCATACTACAGTATTTATGCTTGATTCCACAAAGACCTCTTTAACTCCATTCATTAATCTTGTGTTTCTCAAACTACAATATTACGTAGCGACATACACTTACATGAAAAAAATCGAATTCCACACGATGTCTGCCGATATTTGTTTTTATCAAAGAACAACTGCACCCTTATTTTGATTTTAATGTGACCACGAATACCTACAAGAAATGAAAACAAATATAGTGTGTCATCTGGCTGTCAATATTGCTGAATGATTTAACAATCACCACCAGGTGTTTCATCTTCTTTTGAAATTACATAGTACACCAAAGAATGGAAAGAAGTTAAAGAAAGTCAACGCACCATGCAATGTGTCATAAATGGGGAAAAAGCCTCCCATTTCATTTGTCCCATCTTTGAGAGCTAATAAATCTAAGTTGATATTAACCTATCAAAACAAAACAACCAATTATGATTATGAAACTGTTCATCAAAAGATAAAAAATGTACTTTGATTTACTTGTTCGAACAAAAAGTTCTGAGATTTTAAGACTAAAAAACATTAAAAGTCTTCACAGTTTTAGTTTTAAATGTATTGAAGCCACTTTTCATTTCGTAAAATAGTTTTTAAAATTCTTAAAAACACAACCAAGCTGTTTTCTGTTATTCTGCATTGTTCTATGTGTCATGTGAGATTAATTGCTTGTGATAATTTATGTTCAAAAGCACCTTACAACATTTCTGTTGTACATGTGAACCCAGCTTCAGATAGTTGCACATGTGAACATCCCTTTTCTTATAAGATCATTTTTAAAATACAAAACAACGAACAGTTATATTTCCTATTAACAAAGAGTTATTTCTCCCATGATTACAACTATGTTTCAAGTTAGCATAGCTGTTTCTTATGGTATCATGGCCAATAACATCTTTTCTAGATTACCACTTTTACTTCTACCATTTTTTATACTAAAAGATTTCTGATACACGTTTTAAACTAATTACTAAGTTTACATTACTCACAATGTTGCTTTCCATTCAACAATCCAGAATTTTTAATTTTTGTTTCACTTAGAGATGATAATAGGGATAAAGCATCTAGCTATTATTATACTTGGAATAATCTGCAACAGCTTTTGGTAAATTATTTACAATACTCTTCTCCTTTGTGATCTATAATCTTGTTGTAAATTACAATCAAAAATTTGTACTTAGTAACAGATTTCTCCACAAAAACATGCCTGTATTACAAAAAAACCATCTTCAATCCAAAGCATGTAGAATGTCATCAAAAATCTCACCTTGCCTATAGCATCATGTAAGGAATAAACGTCATAATCCAAAACCCTGTGCAAGAATAAAGGAATTTTGATATAATGATCTTATAACCATATTAACGGTTTTAATACAAATCATCAGGGAATTTGGTCAAAATAGTTTCTTTCACTCATTTGAAAGAATCAAAAATTTCATGGGAACAAAATATTGTTTTTAATAAATTTAATTGTTACGAATAAAAGAACCAACGAAAATTGAACTGAACAATTGAATAACATACTTTAGTTGCAGATATTCCTCCTGCAATTCTTCATCATCAACCTATACAAAACAAATCAAAGTGAATTTGACATGAGTTTCACTTCTTCTTGACTCAAAGGAAATAATCCAATTTTTTCAACACGTTCTTTTTTTTCTATTGAACAGGTGGTTAGTATGCTACAAAAACTTGTTTTTTGCAAGTGCTGAACCACAAAAATGCTGCTCAAATTAGTCACTAATTGAACAGAATAACAAATGATATATAATTCAATTTTAGGATGTTTGAAAGTAAGAAAAACTTTGAATTAATTATTTAAAGTTTCCCACCTTAGGAAGAATTCTTGTGTACAGTTTAGTCTCAAAGGAGGAAGGTAAGAAGAAACAGAAAAGAAAAAGGTCTGCATAAACTGTTTTCTTTAAAGATGTTTTCTACAGAAAACTGAAATCTTACAGTATGTGTCATTGTTGTCCTTACTTAGAAAGTTGTTTATTTTCCTCATAACCACTTAAATAAATAAATTGTTATGTGCTAAATTGTTATATTTATTTTTTACTGTTGCCCTATCCCTATCTAGGGAATGGTCCGCGTTATTTGACAATTTTAACATTTTGATAATCACTACAAACTTTATTATTAAATTGTTATGACTTCACTATAGCTTTAGACATTCATTTTAAAGCAAAGGGAAATTTGTAAACTATAACTATAAGGAATGGTTCACCCAAAAAATAAAAAATTTGAAATGCATTTCATATGATTACGTATTAAACGAAGTACTCAAAATATATCTTTTTAAAACTTATTGTGTTATTTAAACTCACCTTCTTTTGAACCAAATTCAAAGACATTATTTTTAACCTTATTTCTGACGTCATTGGAGCATACAATCTCTTTCAAAATATCAGAAAACAATATCTTGTCAGTAAAGATAGTTGTGAGATAAGTGTTTCTGAAAACGTTACACTCAATAAAGAATTTTTATCTCTGTTCAAACAAAACTGTTCTCCAAAACGTTAGTGTTGGGTTGCATGACTCCGTTACTTGCTGTTGCCTGTTCTAGTTAGGTAGCTATCGGGAGTCAAAGAAAACATTGTTATTATGTTGTTTTTTTAAAAATGTTTTAAATACAATTACTATCATTTTGAAATATCATTTTTGAAAAGTGGAAATAATTCATCGCTA
Source organism: Turritopsis dohrnii (assembly GCA_027922465.2). Classification (NCBI taxonomy): domain Eukaryota; kingdom Metazoa; phylum Cnidaria; class Hydrozoa; order Anthoathecata; family Oceaniidae; genus Turritopsis; species Turritopsis dohrnii. The sequence continues at coordinate 890,449 of BQMF02000049.1, read as the reverse complement.
TTTTCTCTATGTATATACAATGTTTTTTTTCTTCATAGAAATGTGAGTTTAAAAACCATTCATTCAGAAAAGCTAACAATAAAAGGCATTTTAATAGACGAAATTGTGAAAAATAAGAAAAGAAAATATCTTTCCATAACTAAATGATATAATATTGCTTCCAAATAAATTGAAATGAATTTTTTCAATTTTGAGTGAACCATGTTCTATCTGAATAGAAAGCAAGTAATTCCAGTTCTAACCTCAAATTTAAACCATTCAGAATCCCATATTGGATTTAATGTCTTCCGACATACATCTGTTTTGTACGAGACACTTCCAAGTCTAAGCTGAAACAAAAGTAAACAATTGTTATAATAAAAATAAAAATAAAAAATAAAGTCAATTGTTCTCAAAGAAGAAGAGAAACTTTCTACTACAAAACCATACAGAATCTGATCAGATTATCAGTCAGCGGCTTTAGCCAGCTGAATAGTGGACTAAAGTTTTGTAGTTGTTGTCAACGTTGTCTATGATTTTTAACATGATTTCTTGTCAGTACTATTCAAGTACAAGGAAGCCACAAGATTGACAAAATACCACTGACTCGTTACCGTGATCGTCTACATTTTTTTCTACTCTAGTTCAGTAAAACATTTTCTGGTGTTAATTATGTGTTACATGCTTGAATATATAAAAATGAGGAGCATTCCTGTATAGATATTCGTAAATAATAATTTTAGAGAACCAAAACTTTTCAGTTACAGCATACAAGTTACCTCAACAAATGCATCAGTCAAATCACTAGCTCTATCCATTACTGGAAGATCTTTTCCTTCAATGACTTTTACTTTGATTATGGCTGCAAAATTCATAAAAAAAAACATATTATATAGTTTTAGACATATTATAATAACAAACTATTTGAAAAATATCAAACGAACAAACAAACTATGTTTTAATCTATATATTAATAGCCGATTCTCTGTTTGTGCGTTTGTTTGTTTGTTTGTAAGTCACGCAAAATGGTAGATGTGAACTGCGAAAGATAGTCAGTAATGTAAGATCACACATAAATTATTTCTCTTCTTGTGCGCGACGTCAGTGTGAAACCATTGCATTGAGACCCTAATCGAATGCGACGTTTAGGGAAAATTATCTCGATAACCAATAGGGATAACTGACGTCTTTTGGGGTCCGCGATACAGGCGATGGGGTGACGAAAAATTTGGGTCTAATTTTTTTGGGGGACGGGTCTGTGACGTCATCGAAATCTTTGAACGATGATATCTCTGTAACGGTTGATCGTAGCGGAACGATCCCATACATTTTTTTGATCAGTTTTTCGAGCTCTACAACATGGGAACACTTTCGGTTGCCAATTCCTTAATTTTATTTTTCGTGAAGTCCACGCAGGCTGAACATGGGCGGCGAGCGACGCCGCCTTGGCGGCTAGTATATATAACTCAAATGGAGTCTGAACTTGGGATATCTTTCCCCGACAACTAGAGATCACAAGCCTTCTATCATTTTTATCAAAACTTAAACACTCCATTTTGATTCTATAAAATGGTTGTTCCACTGAGGGTCTTTGAATACATGAGGAACATGACACAGAGGAAAATGCCTGAATATATGTACAGGACTTATGGCCACCACCATAGATCATTCACTTTTATTGCTATTATATTGTCTGACTCTTGATCATTTTTCTATTATTAATCTGTATGAAATAATTTTGAATTAGAACAAAGGCTTTTGATCCATTAAAGATTTGACTTCACAGAACAAGTAGACAGAAATGCTAAACTTACCTGGCATTTCAATTCAATTACACAACCATTGACAAATCTAAAAAATAAAATGCTAATAAAATCCTGTCCAGAAAATAGATTGGTTTTTGTGGAGAAGCTGCAAAAACACTTAACTTGCTTTTTGTCAGCATTGGTTTTTAGGTAATTTTTTAAAATTTATTATAGTTCACTAATTCATTAGTCATTTTTAGTTTTTCTTTTTTACCTCAAAACTGCACCTATCTAAATAAAATATGCTTATGAAAATATGGTTGCCTTTGATTTGTAACCAATAAAGAGATTACACTTTTATTATAAACATTGTATTTCATAAAATTTCATTATTAATAATTACTTTCTAATGACACAAGATCGGATTTCAAATAAGCAAGAAAAATCAAGCAGAATAGGGTTACTGATAACAAATGTTCTTACAGAAATAAATCATTGGAGCGATCCCCAAATTCAGTCTTTCCAAACTTAAAAACGAATGTTCCTATTTTCTGCCAACTATTTTTTGTGTTCTACATTTTAATAATCTCCATTTAACTGTGTTGTTTTCCCATTTATGATGGAGAATTTTGGGTGGTATTGCACTTTTGTATAATATATACTTCCTAACATGGGTGGAGGGGCACTTTTATGGTATAACGGTATTGGATCTTTTGTGTCTGTTATAACGGTATTTGACGTAAAAAACGATTATCGCATCTTTGAGATTGCCCACATAAAAAGAACTTCTATGTCAACAGGACGATGGAGGGTGTTAGAAAGATTTTTCTTTGCATTAGTTTTCTGTTTTAAAAAATAATTCAGACATCAGAAGAACTGGTCTTCAAAACAGGAGCATGTGAGTGAGGTGTTCCATCTAAAAAGTTCAAAACAACCATTTTTAACTGTCGTGCTTTATTTTATAAATCTGGGTTTTCTGACAAATCATACCAGGAAAATGTCCAACATGGTAAAATATTCCCTCAATATACTGAATGGCTTTGAATATGACATATTTGAAAGCTCCACTGTCCCTAAAGCCTTAAATGGAATGCACGGGTATGTTTCTTGGACTTGGCAGTATGGTCTTCAGACTTTACAATGTGCTTCAAGAACAAAACTTTGAAGCTACAAATATGTTGAGTATGATGACATTGTCCGTAGAACACTTTCACTCGACAACACATGCTGAACAGAGCTTGCTTAGCCCTCTTCAATACGCAACGAGTTTTATGACATCAATGAAAGAGTCCCTCAAAAAAGGATTCCCATGGGCTGCTTACTTCTTTACAAGTTCCAATGGGAGCTGGTTCCCACCACCTGAGAATTCAATAAGCTACAGTGATACCTTAAAGTCACTCTCAAAGAAGCAATACATTTTATCTTTTTATAAGAAATCTGTTGATTAGAAACTGACTAGTAAAGCCTACAAAAATTTTAAAAAACTTTTACTACTAAACAAAAAAGCAAGAGAAATTTTAAGAAACTAATTAAAAAAACAAATTAAAAATATCACGATGAGGTGGAGGAACCAGAAGTTTCCCATGAAATAACACCAACCGATATTTCTGATTGCACAACAGTTGATGAAGTATCTGATCTCCCATAAGAGAGGATGAACCATGTGAAGAGTACATCTAGCGATGAGGATGTTTACTCTGGAGCAACTGAAGAGGCAAAAACAATTTTCATTGACGGCCAGATACTGTTTAAAATTTAGAAGGACAAAGATAAACAATAGACTTTCAAACTTAGACTAATATTTTCCCTAGAATTAATAAATAACTATTCTCAACTTATTCATACAACAATAGTCTTTGTGCAGTGTGCATCGCTTATGTTTGTTTATAATAATATATAGTTTCATAGTTTTTTATTGATTGTATATAATATTTAGTATATATCACATTTAACCATATGAAGGTATATATATAATGATATTTCAAGAATTCTTTGTTTGTGTTTGTACACATCAAAAAAGAGTATAACACGAAACAATACGCTTTTGTTCCTTAATATTTTAACTGGAATTATTAAGTGGTTTTGCAACCCTTCAAGCAGCCACAACATATAAGTATGAGCCTGACTCAATATACTTTTTAGTTTTTTGAATAATTGGCCCAATAAAAGAAGGCTTCCTTTTTAGATGGTATGATAGTATTTGACCCAAAATTCTGACGGTATGACGGTACCGTCCATGTTCCTAATTACGGACAGCCTTCGTTATTACGGACATTGATCAAAACATAATTCCAACCATCTGCAAACTAAACACGGCACATCCTGTACTGTCAACCAAACTGTAATAAAACAAACTTCAGAGATAATTAAATTTACTTGAACACTAGAAAATTAACAATATGCCATTTAGAATTTATTTTTCTAAACTTTAAATATTTCTTTTAAAATAGGCTGCCCTCTTGCACTACCAATAAGATTAGCGTTCGTTATGGACACACAAACGGAAATCGAACGCATGACGAACAGTACAGTGTTCGTTTAGCGTTCGTGACGATCGTTTAACGAACAGTTTAAACTAAAAGCGTTTGTGACGAACAGATAAGCGTTTTTCTCGAACGCATGAACGTTTGTAACGAACAGTATACCGTTCTACACGAACTAGTTCTTAAATTTCACAATTCTATGCGTTCTAAAGCGTTCGTGACGAACGTAAGATCGTTTGTTACGAACGGATAGATATTTTTGTTTTAATACTAACACGTCAATTTGATTCTGTATGAACTATGAACATCTCTCCAAAAATGAAAACAAAAACTGAAAACAAAACCGAAGATAATTATTATCTGAATGAAATGAAAGTTTAAATATAATTAACTATTTCATTTTCAACCATTATTATTGTGAGATTAAGCGTCGCGTGATCGCAAATTTACAACTTAAGATTTTTGATTCGTGGCATTTGTCATATCAGTAAATTGTATCCTTGGTCCAAGATAATCAGATCAGGCCAGACAGAGGCGTAGATAGGGTCAGTCAAAAAATGTGGAGGAGTCCAAAATCGTGATATTTCTTTTCAGTCTTAAGTGACATTATGTTTGTTGCACGTTTTTCTTTTCTACTTCTAATGAGTAATCTCTCCTCCACAAATTTTGACTGAGCTCTGCCTACGCCTCTTCCAGAATATTTTCAAAATTTAACAAATGATCTTGCTGTCTATCTACTAAACCTACTATTTGCTGCCGCAGTTATTATTTTAGATGAAATATATCGTTTGATATCAGTGTTTGTCTTCTTATAACTTGATTGCAGTTATTGGTTATTTTAGTTTAGTTTATATCAGTTCGCAATTATCACAATAGTTCGTCGAATCGAAAACGAGTTGTCGTTGTCGTCACGTGATGCAAACCATTGGTAACACACCGCGGACGAGAAATTACTTATATAGTAACAATTTTCTACGATTTCGTTGACTCTAACAAACCCTGATAAATGCAATATAATGTCTTCAATAATGAGTAAAACTGAATTCTTCGGAAAAATCTCTCAGATCTTTTTATAAGATGAAAACTGTGACAATTCCGCTTCACAACTAAATAAAAACAGCGCTATCTTTTGCAAACAATCATAAAAATATATTATAAAAGTAACTTTTGCTGAAAATTGAACATTAAAAGGTCATGAAAATTCAAGAACGAAAAAATACTTTTGTTTTGTTCCTTCTTTAAAAGTAGAAATTTTAAAAAAGACACATGGAACATGCATTAGCAATCAGTTTTACAAGTTTACGTTCCACAAAGAACTTCCGAATATTTCTTTTTCTGGACGGTAGTGAAACTGAACTAAATTTTTCTCACTAACTGTAATAATAATATGTTAATATCTGTAATGTCAATGATGACAATTTATTTCAGTTTAATCTCACTCTTATAATCTTCTTAAACCGGTTTTTCACTAGAGACAGAATATTCAGCGCGGAGCGCGGCTATTGTTTTCCTCCACGTGACCACTCTTTAACCATTTTGATTGGCTTGCGGAATATGCCGCTTCAGAAACGTTATGAACTTTGATCCGACTTTTCTGCAGACGCTTTGCACATAATTAATCAAACACTAGACCGCAAGCGGAATACTTCACCTATAGAAAAACCGGCTTTAATGTTGCAACTGACGACGACAATCGGCAGTGCCTTTTCAAATATCAAAATGCTACATTTGTAAATTATTGTAAACAAACATTGTTTGATAGCTTCGAATATTGTTCTGAGGTATCGCATTAATCTGATAATATTAACTGACTAATTTTCTGATCTTCATTTCTACACATACGATCGATGCTGGAACGATCTCTAAAACGAAATAAGTAATTTACAGTGAATATACAATTATGAACTTAATTTAAATATAGTAAATAAATTAAATTTGAAAGAGGAATATTTTTTCATTTTGTTTATCAACAAAGTTACAAGCAAACAGTTTTTTCAAATATTTAGAAAAAAATATCTATCCGTTCGTAACAAACGATCTTTACGTTCGTCACGAACGCTTTAGAACGCGTAGAATTGTGAAATTAAGAACTAGTTCGTGTGGAACGGTATACTGTTCGTTACAAACGTTCATGCGTTCGAGAAAAACGCTTATCCGTTCGTCACAAACGCTTTTAGTTTAAACTGTTCGTTAAACGATCGTCACGAACGCTAAACGAACACTGTACTGTTCGTCATGCGTTCGACTTCCGTTTGTGTGTCCATAACGAACGCTAATCTTATTGGTAGTGTTGAGAATCATACGTATTTCTATGAGCTCCATGTGTACAATGGTAGCCATATATGGATAAAGGACACTTCTTATTGAGTACCGTAAATCCTCGATTAAGCGCCGCGGCGCTTATTCAAAACTCGACTTTTTTGATGCGGCACTTAATCGAGGGCAGCGCTTATTCGAGGGCGGTGCTTATGCAAAACAAGAGGTTTCAGACAAATAGATATTTTTTTCTCTGTAAAATAATTAGCATATTTCTACATGCTTGTCCTCATCTCCTTCCTCATCAGGATCGAGTAGCTGGTCCGGCTCGTACGCATCTTCGATATCGGATTCACTTGCCTGGAACGGATCATTTTGAGGTTCATCGAGGATCGATAATTGTGTTCGCAGCAGTTCTCGGCCTTGGGCGCATGGTTGTTTATCTTTGAAGCAATGAATTTGGTGGTCAAGTGACCCATCTGCTGGTAGATTCAGGCCACAATGCATGAAGGAATCTTTGATCATATTTGAAGGAAGAGCTGACCAGGCATCAAGAATCCATTTTATGACGGCTCTTCTCGGTGGTGCTTTTAAATTTCCTTCAACTGTCTCGTTGTTTATTCCTTCTTCTGCTAACCAGTCATCATAACGTTCCGTACACTCTGCCTTGAAAGTCTTGTTCCAAGATACATCTGGCGCTTGGATGTATTTAGTACATTCACCTGGAACAAAAACAACATCGATTTTTTTCGCATTCAATGACTTTTTAACTGTGTCTTCAATGTGACATTCATAGGAATCCCATGCTAATAATCTACGTTGGAAGGAAAAAGTCCCTAGTACTTTATCGACCCATACATGGGTTAATTCAGTGTTCATCCAAGCATTGGGCGAACTTGCAATTACTGCTTTGCTTTTAAATTCTTCCGACAATACTTTTATTTCCCTAACAGCTCCTTTGAAAACAATCATCGGCTTTAGTTTTGTCCCATCTGCCTTTGCTGCCAGACAAACAGACACGCGTGACTTGACATGACTGTGCTTTTCATGGTGATCGTTTTCTTACCACACCCATCAACCGTTGTTTGTGAAACCATGTCACTCCAAACGGGGGTTTCATCCATTGCAATTATTTGGCTTGCTTGAAAGTTATGTGCCTTCTGCATTCGACGTGTTTGGATGACGTAAGACACAAGCTTAGCAATGAGCTTTTCAGGATCCTTCTGAGCCACTGAAGTTTTTCTTCGTAGTGACAAGTTATTACGGCGCATAAACTTTTCGAGCCATCCTCTTGATGCTTTAAACTCTTCATTTTCGAAAACCCCTTCAGTAGTGCTCATTTCCTGATGCAGTAATTGTGCTTTTTTCATTATAAGCTTTCTCGATACCCTAAGTCCTGATGCTCACCGGATTGTTATCCAGTCCATAATTCGCTCTTCGAGGTTGGTACTTTAAAGGCTTTGCACCACCACCATCTAATCGTTTTCTCATCTTACTGCCTTTCAAAGAAACCAAGGATAATATTTTTGCCTTGTTTTCCCTCCACTCTCTGATTCTTTTCTCATCAACTCCGTATTTGCGACCAGCTGGTCTGTTACCATGAACCTCGGCATAATTCACAGCTTCAATTTTCATTTTAACAGGGTAAGAATGAATCTTCTGGCCCTTATGGGACATCTCTAATTTATTTGTATCTGCCATGTTGAGTAGACTTGAGCACCGAATGAATTTTTTTCAAATTTTCAAAACGAATGGGAAAGCAATCGTCAACACAACAAAACATTTGATTTTCGAATGCGTGAATCAAATGCGAATGCGTGATACCATTGCATTAGAATGTCTTCAAAACATAATCAGTCAGTAGAAGAAGTCAAGAAGAAAACATGGCAAGGATACAGCCCATTAATTTTAAAATGAATTATAGAATAGAATTTTGTACAAACATTCGTGGACATCATGTCTACAAAGCAAGTTGGACGCCTGAAATTGGGGAAAAGTTGATCTGTTTTAAAGACAATCGCAGTGAAGCTCTGGAGTACGACAAACATGCCATTGGAGTTTACAAAAAGGTTGATAAACCAGACGTTCATCACCTGGGTCTCAAAAAATCAACAGGAGGGTGTTAAAAGGGTTTAAGATATCAATTATATATCAGCGTAATTATTGCGGAATGTGTGTGCAGAAAAAATTGGCTTTGATAATTTCTAATAATGTCTAAATCAATGCAATGAGACATCAAAACAGAGTATACGTCAACATGGAATTTGTCTATTTAAAAGAGTATATACAATACACAATCTTAGTTGCCTTTTGTGATCAAATTGGAATGTTTAACAACAAAAAATGTAAACAATATATATATCCATCTATACTGAAAAATATTCTCTGATTTGGAATTCAATATCAGTAAACTCTGTTTAGTATTTACATTTAATTTATACATGTGCCTGGGTGAGAGATAACTGAAGGTAAAATAGCTATATACAGCTTACGAATTCTTTAATTGGATAAGATAATTAAAAATAAACAACAATGAAGAGTAAAGAAATAAATCAGTTAATTTTTGATTTTTTTTTTTGGTTTTTTTTTAATCACTCACCCCACTCAAGGCCGAAGCCACTACAAGGAGTGGAGCTACATATGTTTTTGTGTAATTGTTATAACTTTAGATGTTATATACTGGAGTTATTTCTAAAAATATATATATAATTATGATATAATTACATAATTGTTAAATATATATAAATGATTTTGATTACTTTCAGTATCGCGAATGAATGAATTGTTTGTTGGTTTTACTAATTTTAGGTGTATAAGGCATTATCAAGAGTAATTGAAATCAATGAATTAAAGACGAATCACTATTATGGTCGTGGAATATCTGCTGTATATACTTGAAACAATGGAACTGCTGAACCAAGACAGGAGTAACAAGTGTGATGTGTCTGGCATTTCCAGTGGTTAGAGACTAATACTATCAGGAAACATTCAAAAATGTTTTTCATCATTCACTTGAAAGAAACATGGACAGATTCAAGAATCAAGAATGTATATAAATTGAATTTTGTTGATTGACATTTAAAGTTGGGGTTAAGTTACCTGAACATTCTGGCAAAGTTTAGAAGATGCCTGTTATGTATTTCTTGTTGGTTTACTTCCTAGTGCTTCTTTATGCTTTTGAAAATGCTGGGTTTTTTAGAATAGGTCATCTTTATTCATGCTCTTTTTGCCACTATGACTGTCAGAAATTTTTTGAATCTGTACTTATGCAGTGCACAAAAGAATAGGAAATGATTGATTCATGAAGCATTTTGTTTTCCTTCTCTTTTCTATCTCCATCCCACATTGACAAAATCGAATACTTGAATACACATTATCAGATTATCAAATTCGACTTTGTTTTGATTTTTTATATTGTGACATTACTTAGTATTATGTTATTCATAACTGAAAATTACTAATGGGCCAATTTCTGATAATATTCATCAAATTACCACATCAAAACGAGGCAAGGGAGCACAGTTTGGTATTTGGACATTTGAATTAATAAGGTCTTTGAATCGCAATATAACTAAAATGTACATTACATTGATAGGATACATTGATAGGATACAATATCAAGAAAACTAACAAAAATTACATATATATATTCTTTCAGTGGTGCTATTTCCTTTTCGCACCCCCATTCTCCATCCAGGATGTTTTAGGGTCTGAGTTAAGGGTTAGGGTTTGGGTAATTTTTTATCTCCATCATGAAGAGCCAACACAGTAAAAAAATATGGCAGATACCTTAGGCCGACTGTTTTTGCATCGAATGAGCATATTTTCGCTAAATTTAAGTTGCGGAAAATTTAACTTTAGCAAAACTTTTATTTTACCTACTGGCAATTCTCCGTAATTAAGGGGTAATTTGCTAAAATTAGGTTGCGTTAAATCCATGTTCATCCATTTTCACAAAATTTTACTGACGCAAAAAAAGTCGGCCTAAGGTAGGTAGATTAAGAGGGGGGTGCGAAAAAGAAATAGCGCCCTTTCAGTTATGGATATGCGTATTCATGCATTCAATTTGTTGAAGGAATATCCGGCTTTCACGCATTCCATGTTTTCGCTGGCGAACGGGTGATTCCACGCACCCACTCCGCAAACCTTATATATTGATGCATCAGAATCATCAATAACATTAGGGGTACGAAAGTGCAATAGCGCCATCGAATGGTACAAAAATGGAAATAAGAAACCTGAAGTATTCCTAATGGCTTTAAATGAATGTATGGCGCGCCAAAAGGAGCTTTATTCCCAACGTATCGAATATGATACTATGAAACCAAATTTAATACTACAGGTGACTTATTATAATACTTTAATACGAATTTATTATGAAGAGCAGCGATTTAAATGAAAGGAACAAAATATAATACTAAAAAAACAATTATGATAGTATCGTCTGTTGTCCTTAAAACTAACTTATCGAATATTATACTATCGCGTTGTTGTTTTATAAAACTTCGGTCTAAAGGTCTAGAATAGGTTTGACTCGGTTAACAAAATCTATACGTTTTGTTTTGAGCGAAATGTTCTGGCTGCTTTCACTTCGTTAAAAATCAAGATGGCAGAGAAGGAACTAGTCACTTCTCTGACCAATTTGGTTAAAGCTGCGAAAAGAATGCCAATATTAAGTGATGAAACAAAAACAGTGAACCCAACACTTAGACGCTTTCACCCTAGTGGAAATAGTAAGGGGTGGTGGTGGATGTGGTAGTGAAGAGGAGGGAGAAGGAGATAGCAGAAGCACATGCAGTAGTAGCAACAATGGATTAACTGGAAGTGGTTTTAAAAAAGGCGCAAGAAAACCATAAAATTTAACAGCCACAGCTGTTTGGGGTTCACCTCTGGAACGTACATGTTTGGGTAATCAAGTTCATAACAGGTCTATTCACGTGACCTTAGAAAGTAGACCTAAGTCTTATAAATAAACATACTTATAAAAACAATGGATAGTATTATAATCATGAACAAAGTCTTATATTTAACATATTTACTGTTATAATCACGTTACGCATCAACCATTCTTTTTCTGTAGTTTTATAATCATCAACATAGTATTATATTGCTTCAAGATAGTAATATAATGCTGATTGATAGTATTATAATCAATCAGAAGGCTAAAATAAACTAGAATAGTAATAAAGCTCCTTTTGGCGCGCCATATGAATGCCCAGATTTGATCGATTCTTAAAAACTCTTGCTGGTGTTGCAGCGAGTTTTGTTTTGTGATTTAAATTAATGATAAATAGTTCATGTAAACATTGTCGACTTCATGTATTTAGCCGTTGTTCGAAAGTGGTACGATCAACATGGGCTAAAATCAGGCTGATCGATCTCCAGGTGGTTGTTTCGATTTCAAACTTGGACTAATGAAACCCTTAATTTGATTTATATATGTTTTCAGATTTTAGGAAAGTATTTTTTGTCTGTAGCAGGCTAATGAATAACCAATAAATAACGTAGAGAAACGGAGAGAAAGCCCAGAGAGCCCACTCTATCCCCAGAGTGTACATGTACATGTACATGATAGAATATTCATTTATTTGTCACAATGGTAGGGTAATTACATCAAGATAAAGTGGTGACAGGAGACCACCCCAATAGATAAATCTAAACACAGGGGGTGGCCACCAAAACAATCAATTACTAGTAAACAAGAAAATAAAACATATAATGCAAAATCATACAATCAAAAAAATAAATATTATAAATAAATAAAATAAAAAAATAAATAAATAGAAAATAATAATAAAATAATATTAATATAAGTGGTTGTCCAGTAGTGAACAGTTAATCACAGGATGCATATTTTTAAAGAAAGAAGTCAGTGAGAAGGTTTTTAAGTTGATTATATGAAAGAGAAGCTAGGTCAAGTGGATAAAAGTTGTTTGAAAGTAATTCCACCAGGATACAGATTGATATGTAAATGAATTTTAATCCATACAATTTGATTTTAACACTAGGTTTAAATAGGGAACCTGCTGATTTACTTCTAGTATTGATATTGTGAGGTATAGTGGAGAAATTTAAAGTACTATGAATGTGATCAGGAATCCTATGATTAAGAATTTGATGAATGAATAGAATATTTAAGGTATTGTTAAATCAAAGATGGAAAGCAAGCCAAGTTTTGAAAAGAGTGTTTTAGAGTGAGATCTGAAAGAAGAAAAGGTAATAAGGCGAGCAGCTGTTTTTTGAAGAAGGAGAATGCATTTATTGTAAGTAGACTTGGCAACCATAACAAAGATGAGAAGAAAAAATAGAATAATAAACAGATAAAGAGACAGATTCAGGAATAAAGTGGCGGATTTTACTCAATGCACAATTGGCTCGTCGAAGTTTAATTGATAGCTCAGGAATGTGTTTTTTCCAAGAGAGATCCTCGTCAAGATACACTCCAAGATATTGATGAATTTACTGGGTTGAAGTCTCCTCCCACAAATCTTGATTTTAAGATTAAAGTTTAGTGGTTTAGATTTATGTTTAAATAGAATAAACTCAGTTTTAAATCAATGTTTATTTTCTTGTTCAGGGATTTTAATGACTTGCTAAATAGAAGAAGATTGGTATCGTCAGCAAAATGAAAGACATCAGAGTAAACATAAGCAAGATAAAGGTCATTAATAGATTAGGAAAAGAAGAGGTCCAAGGGTGGAGCCTTGTGGGACACCGTGCCTTATGGTTTTTATATCAGATTTGTGGTTAAGAATTTTAACCAACTGAGTTCTATGGGACAGATAAGACCTAAACCATCTGTTAGTGGTACCTTGAATTCCATAATTCTTGACAAAGAATTTCATGATCAACAGTGTCGAAAGCCTTCTGGAGATCAACAAAGACCCCCACACCAAACCATTGTCAAGGGCATTACAAATGCGCTCTGTGATATTAATAAGGGCATGAGAAGTAGAGTGCCCTTTTCTGAAACCAAACTGTCTCTTATACAGGTATACATGATGTTCAAGAAAAGAAGAAAGGCGAGAATACATAAGTTTTTCCAGGAGTTTTTCGACATTGGAGAGGAGAGAAATGGGACGATAATTAGAAATTTCCAGTGGAGACCCCTTGTTTTTGTAAATAGGAGTGACTGAAGAGGTTTTCAAGAGGGTAGGATGATGATAGGATGGTGATGATGATGATACGTGATTTTTTTTTACTAAAAAAAAGTTTAGAGACACACCACCGCATATATACAATAGCATAATGATACAAAACTAGAAAGAAAGTCATTTATTATAATTATGTTATTACATAAACTGCCTTAAAAGCATGTAAAAAAGTTTGAAAGCCATCTATAAATCTTGTGAACAAACCTTCTCTGATTAAATTTCTTCATTAAAACCCTTGAATTGTCATCTTTTAATATTGACTATTGATGACTGTTGTTTTTTCTGATCATTATTTTAGTTGTATGTCATACAAGTTGAAAATTAGCTGCTTTGGTTTTGTTGTCCGCCTATCTGGGGTCAAAATGAAATGGTTGTATTTTTGATTCTACTTTATGTGAATATAAATGTTCCCACAACTTTATCAAACAAACTGTATATAAAAACTGTAATCGATGAACTAACACAACCATTGTTGACTATAAATGTCAATGCAAGTTCTTCAGTTGTGGAGTATGGATACAGAGAATCTGATGACTCATTAAAATCATGGACAACTGTGTACAAAAAGGTTGGTTCACTAAGGTTTCTTATGTTATTCATTCATATGAATTAAGTTGCATAAGCTTAATATAAGCCATATTGGGTTTTGTAGCTAGCAGTATTTTCTTATCTCTTATGTAATAGTGTGCATCACACTTTCATTTTAGAGAGTGAATGTTTTAATTTTATGTTCACGTCCTTTTGTTACACCATGCAGAGGCAAGAGGCGTTTTTTTCACAATAAGTCCATGCAATTGTAGTGGCGTCAGTTTATCTGATTGCAAGGAACCATTGCATTGCATCCCCAACTGAATGTGGCCATTTTGAGAAATATCTTTTCGAGGTAAAAAAATTGAAAAAAATTAGTCAAAGCAATTTTGGATGCAGTGCTGTGACGATGTCATTAAAATCTTTGATTGGTGTATTTAAGTAACGGTTGGTCATAGTGAAACGATCCCATGTGATATATATACGTAGAAATAGATAGGTATATAACAGAAAGTGTTCTGTTGGAGATTCTGTGATTTGATGTTTTTTCACCTTATTTGGGCATGAGATTTGTATATAAACATTTTCTTCAAAATTAAAACCTATGAAAAGTTTTACCTGGAATACTAGTCTGTATTATATATATTTGTTAGAGTTCTAGAACAACTATATGACCTTTAAACACTGTTTTTGACACATGATACTAGCGATTTAATATTTATTTTATTTATTTATTTATTTATTTACGAATGTTTACCCAGGATAGCCTCTTCAGTTCCTTAGGTACTGTTATCAATGAGGGTCCTGCGAAGGAGGTCCTAGAGCATTTAAAGCCCCCATTTGGGCTACGGAGGCTGTAATGACAGGAACCGCTCTACTAGACAACCACCTTAGACATCATTCCTACTCTCTTGCTGAGTACTAAGCAGAGAGGAATGATTCACACTGTTATAGTCGCTGGCATGACTCGGTCGGGGATTGAACCCGCGACCTCCCGAACAGGAAGCGAGCACTCTACCACAAGGCTACCAGTCGGTTTCAATCTTTCTTTTTCTTTCCTTTCATATTGTATGCTACCAGAAAAAACATTTTAATAATAAACTTTGACACAAAAAAGTGTCTAATATAATATTCTTTTCTTAGAAAAAATCTTTTTCAGATTCTTACAAATATCATCTTTGGTTCTCTTTGATAAATTGAGTGTGGTAACTGTATATAAAGGAACTAGCACCATTAGTTCTTTGTATTATTATAGTGGTACTGGTACAGCTTTCTGTTTTCTATGTTGATCAATATGTTCATTTACTGTTTTGAGTTTCTTTTCAGGACTTACAAATTTTCAGAAGCATAGTATTTGGAGAAGTTGAAACAGAAGAACCTATTGTCATGTTTGCTTGCTTTCTCATGCATCTTGATGTAACTGAAATTGCCAGTTTGAAAGTCATTCAAAATTTGAAACAGGTAAATGGAGATCTTTGTTTGTTTGTGTAATATGAATTTGGGATGATGAACATGAATCTTATTTCATCATGCTACCATCACTCGCATCAATGCACACTTCTAAGTGCAGGGTAGTTTCAACTGCAACACTCCTATGATAACGCTGTGATTAGTTTCAACTCTATCTTGGTTTATTCTCTCTTATTTTCATGTATATATTCCAATTCTCTTCGCAATGTATACTGCGAAAGTGACTGTGACAAAACAAACATGCTTTATGTTTTTAATACTCTATTTTCCAATGTTTTGGAACATTATTTTAGCCTCAATATGCAAATGTCCAGCATGCTGATTATAATTTGACAGAGGTGACGAAGATTTTCAATCAAGTCATAGCAAAGGAAGAGCTGAAATATTTGGGTGAAGAAGTTTTTCATGCTTGCCGTGATGCAAACACTATTTACATGAGTTCTGATGATTTCACGAAACTTTCAGGTAAGTTGTTTTAGTGAGCCATATATCAAGTTTGGAATAGTAAAGTAGCTTGTTTCTAGAGTAATGATTGGAAACGGTTGGATGTGAAAGTGTTTAACACGTTGGTTGAGAAAAGCTGCTCTATTTATGCACGCTGTATAAGCCAAAAATTAAAAGCAACTAATGCATCATTGTAGTAATCACAAACATTTTTAAAAATACCGATAAAAGCTGATAAAACAAAACAGAAAATGGGTGTCAAATATCAACCTATGATTCTTTCCTTCTGGAAAAAAACACATGAAGAAAAACTCTTTTGGTAAAACGAAAATTTCGAAATTCAACAGGTGCAAAAATCCACTCCACTTGTTTGTTTTCGTTTGCTAATGTGTGTCCATTTAAGTATGAATTTATGCCAGTTAAATAGGACGCTGACTTCTATCTGTAATTGGTAGTTTGAATTACAGCTAATGACTGTTCATTTCAAATTTCTTATCAAAATCATAGATGAAATGAAAAGCGAAGTCACACTTACCACACTAAAATCGAATATCAATTTACAGTCTTTTCCATTTTGCAACAATTTACCGAGAGACTGGAAACAAGGGTGTTTTTGTTCTACCAACATAAACATTAAATGGTATCCATGTGACGGGAGAGTTTGTTATGTGGACGAGAATGGCCCGAGTAACGTTTGTGGCTTAAAGACATGCGAACGGAAGCATAAGTTTGTTTATCTAGTGGAGAATTTGTTTTTATGTTTGGAGAGGTGACCCCTGTGCACTCATTGTTTGTAAAAACGCACAATGTTGCACTCTTATCAATCATATCGTTGCTTTCTACTTCTTAACTTGATTTTACTTTTTGGCGGGAACAAACAGTATTCCGCGTAAGGTGTAGTTTTCAATAATGGTTGACCAAGATGGTGATCAACACATGCACAAAAAGCCGCACGAATTTCATGCAATACTTTCGTACAACAAACTTGAGAACTACTTTTATAAAGGCTGTGCGAACCATGTCCATTTCATAAGGTTTTGTTGAGTCGAACTTTATAGGATATAAGTTCAAACCCAATGGGAAAACTTGTTGAAAAATCACTACAGCGAAGTGCATTTCTATAGAAATATACACACTATTTCAATAAGAAGGCTCTTCATCGCAGTGATGTCTTGAAGATTTTGCCCATTGGGAGTTGTTCTTTAATTTTTTGCTGCACACTTTTTCTTTATGGAAATCAAGCTTTAATATAACCAGCACCTTCTCAGCATTTGCACTGTACTCCCGAGTTCACGATTTTGTAACAATTTTGGATATGATTTTGTATCTATTCTTATATTTATTGTAAATATCAATATTTGCTATTGCGTATCTAGAATATTCTTATAAAATTATAATATACACCACATACATCTTAGTATTTTTTAACATATTGTACCTTGTGACCTTGAAGTTTTTTTAGCATGATGTTATATCCTTTATGTATGTTTTTGTTGGTGTCTCTTCCCTTTCGTCAGTTAAATGTTTTTAGAATTTGGTCAACTTTTCTAACGGCTGGTTTCCAGTTCATTCGCTGTGATCGAGCGACTGAAAGAACTGATTTTTGATTGGCCGATGTAATCTCGCGAATGAAAAGGCTGTTCACTCAGTCCACACAGGATAAACTGGAAGCCATCCTTAATTTGCTGTACTTGACGAGTTAGTAAAAAAATACGAAGTTTATACTAAATTAACTATATTTAAATAAAACAAGAGCCAGATGGTGCAAACGGTTACCGCGCACACCCCTGGAATTTCATAATGGTTGTTTATATCTACAGTGGAATCTGTCTAAAGCGGAAACCTTATAAAGCGGACATCTTGTTAAGGCGGACAGTGTTGTTCGGAACGGATTGATTTTGGGTCAAACTCTCTTAGAAAAATTTCTATTAAGCGGACAATCATAACGCGGACACTTTTTTCGCACCAAATGAAAATTTTCTTTGTAAGCACTCTCTATAAAGCGGCACTTGCAAACAAAGCCAAGAAATGCTGTCCACCATCACAAAAAAGATCGAGGTTTTAATTGAAAGATGAAAATTAAGTGCTGACACCCGATAGTTTTATATGCCTTTTTTATTCTTGATTTCATTGACACGGAATTAAGACCATAAACAAATAAACAGTGTCTCCCAGAAAAATTCGGCATGAGATTTTAACAATCTATATGCACATACATCAGATTTTAGTGATTTTTACACCATTCGATAGGATAGATAGAACTATTAGATAAAGTGCTTATAATATAAGTTCTTATTTAGTTCTTAAAACAGCGAATGCCCAGCTGAAGGTATACCGAGCATTAGTGAAGTTATTTAATAGGTAGGTGGTTAATTTGCTTGTAAAAAAATCTTATTTAGTCCGAAAGCAGCGAATGTGTAAGCAAAAAGAAGGACAGGAACTTATACAACATGCTTACAAAGTGGCGCAAAAATTACAAAATGGCGCACAGTTTAAGATTGACCCTTGTAAAAAAGTAACCCTGCTGAAATCAACATAGATTTATCTATGGCTGAATGCTTTCACTTTAACAAGTTGTACCTTATCGGACAAAACTTAGTCGGACAAAATTTTAGTCGGACGAAAATTTTAGTCGGACAAAATTTTAGTCACCTCCAAATATTTTAGTCACTTTTGTCCGACTAATAATATTGTCCGACTAAAATTTTGGTCCTTTTCTAAAATTTCATAACTTACTTAATTTTCGATAAGGATTATGAAAAAGCGTGTGGGAGTGCGCCGATTACTCTGAGTTCTAGATATGTATATGAAAACGAGGGGAAAGACATATTTAATAAAAACAGTTTTGCCGACGTGAAAAACATGTATGTCCAGCAAAATCATCATACCACGACGGCACAATTTTGCCGTTGGAAAAAATCCTAATTAAAAGGGTTGTAGTATAATTTTATTTTTCAATTTCAATGTCATATTCCTGATCAGTATAAAAATCTATTTTGGTTCCTGCATTGGCTTCAGGCGTTTTTTCTATTATGACTGTCTTCTTCATTTTCCTTTGAACTACCTCGCTATCACTTTCATCGGAAGTTTCTGTTATTACCGGTGCTTTTCTCTTTTCCTGTGGATTCCTTCCTGGGATAAGTGAGGCTATTAAAAACGCCCAATCTGTTTACGAAAGGGTCGAGAATCCCTTTAGAGCGTAAATAATAAACAATGAACATCATGAAAACGAGCGTTAATATTATTTATCAAAAAACTTTACCGCTTTAGAAATTGTCTAATTATGACTAAGTTATGTAAAAATATTGTATTCGTTGGTGAGCAAAAAGGAAAATCACCAAGAAATTGTAAATATTTAAAATTTTGCAATTAAACTGATAAGAAGAAGAATTCTGAAAAAAAATGGTTTGGACCAAATATTTAGTCGGACATAATAATTAGTCAGACAAAATTTTAGTCGGACAAAATTATTAGTCGGACAAAATTTTAGCCATTTCCAAAAAATTTAGTCACTTTTGTCCAACTAAGTTTTGTCCGATAAGATAACTGATTTCCGGCCGGTTTTGGCTCAACCCTTGGACCTTGTGTACTGGGCACGCCCATTGCTCGAGAAAGAGGAAATTGTGTCCTTGTTACTACTAGTGAGTCTTCCTTCTGAGGGCGGTTGTCATAACTTCAATAGAAACAGCATCAGCCTACCAAGAGCGTCAGGACTTCAAGTTTTATGTAAATCATTTTTACTGAGTTGTTTTTTCTTACCATGTACGCAATGGTGCCAATTTGACCATTAACAAGAAGCCGCTTGGCTTGAAGACTTCAGGACGTAACACAACGATGCATATTTACTCTCAAAATACAACGTTGCCGAATTGCCAAATTATGTTCAAATCTAATAAAATGACTGGCAAATTCAAAATCAGCAACTTCTAATTGTGAGTGGTAGAAATTTTTATGAATATTGCGGAAATTTCTAAGTTTGATCCAAATTTGGCCCGAATTACCCATTTCTGTTCAAATCTGACAAAATGACTGGCAAATTCGTAATCAGCACCTTTCAAAAGTGATCGGCGCAAAATTTTTTGAAATTTGAAGAACTTTCTAAATTTGGTTCAAATTTGACCTAAATTGCCCAATTTTAGTCAAATCTGGCAATATCATTGTCAAATTCCAAATCAGCACCTTTCAAATGTGATTCGTGCAAAATTTCATGAAAATTGAAGAACTTTCGAAATTTGGTCCAAATTTGGCCTAAATTGCCCAATTTTAGTCAAACCTGGCAATATCATTGTCAAATTCGAAATCATCACCTTTCAAATGTGATCCGTGCAAATTTTTGTGAAAATTGAAGAATTTACGAAATTTGGTCCAAATTTGGCCTAAATTGCCCAATTTTAGTCAAACCTGACAAAATCATTGTCAAATTTGAAATCAGCACCTTTCAATTGTGATCCGTGCAAAATTTCATGAAAATTGAAGAACTTTCGAAATTTGGTCCAAATTTGGCCTAAATTGGCCAATCTTAGTCAAACCTGGCAATATCATTGTCAAATTCCAAATCAGCACCTTTCAAATGTGATCCGTGCAAAATTTCATGAAAATTGAAGAACTTTCGAAATTTGGTCCAAATTTGGCCTAAATTGCCCAATTTTAGTCAAACCTGGCAATATCATTGTCAAATTCGAAATCAGCACCTTTCAATTGTGATCTGTGCAAAATTTCATGAGAATTGGTCAATTGGAAGTCCTAATTTGACCAAATTTGCGAATTCGGCAACGATGTCATGTAAACGCTGCACGAAAACGTTCATAACTTGGAGGAGTAGTAGTAGGAGGAGGAGGAGAAACCACGGGTATTTTAAATACTTTACTCCACCACGGGTGTCCTAAAGTCAATTAGCTTTTCACTTAAATCTTAAGTTCAGTACTCTGTCATAAATGTGGTTTGGAAAACCTTTAGGTACTTGGTCTAAACATAGAAATACAAAAAGAGATAGAATAACATCGATGAAATTTCCTTTGTACCATCCGTGTTGTAATTACTGGTGGCCGTATACAAAGTTGAATTTTAAAAATTTAAAATTTCGCGCTATATATGGAAGTCTATTGTTCCCCGTAATAAAAGTCGTAATTCAGATCTCGAGATCTATTGTTAATTTTTCAGAATGTGGGACTTCAGCTAATGTCTTTTTATCAATTCTGCATAATTATGAAAATTATTAGAATTATTCAGATCGTAGCATAACGAAAAATAAGTTTGTGTTTTACGATTTGACGAGAATAATATTCGTATTCATTGCTTTCTTGTGATCAACTAAACAAATATGTAAAATCATATTGAAGATTTTGAAATTGATGTTGATATAAATGACGACAATAACATTGACGAAAGTACACTTGACTCTCGTAATGAACATGTATGTTTTGAAGTGGAAATATTTCTGTTTGAATGAACATGAACAATTTTACAAATTGTTCTCCGGATAAGCTGTCAGCTTTCTGATGAAACAGAGATCATCACTGCTTTGTCGTAAATATGCCTTGATATATATAAATGGCATTAAAAGCATATTTATGTATAAAATGTATATTCCGACTGCCTAAAATTGGAGAAATATACTTCAACTTCTTTTTCTGGAAGGTTTCCGTAAAAGTATAGCAAATATCTTTATAATCTGGTTTGGCAGAAACATAACTTTTTTCTCACTCAATCTCTGCACAATAGAAGATTGTTTTTACAAACTTAAAAATATACAGCTGTGCACGTGTGCTATTATTATATACCAGAGATTTTGATTGGTAGATTTATTTTTTCGGCGTGATAATTATTCGCCGACAATTAAGAAAGTGTAAACAATGTTTATGACCATAATTAAGAGGACGCCAATTAGTTTCGGTCCCGATCCTTACACCACAACATTCTATATTCCTTAGGAGGTCGTACTAGTGAAAACAACTTGAAAACGCTTTTAGTTCGTAAAATAATGAAACAAACGTCCGAGTATGTGAAATGAAAAGTCGAAAATATGTTTTTCATTATAGCATAAAAACGAAAAAACGAATTCAGTTCCGATTTTCTAAAAAAAGTAGCTTTTAGAAGCCCTAATGAGGATAGCATGTTTGTTTTTACGAATAAACTTGTTAAGTATACTCGTTTTTGATTTAAAATTTTCGGTTTTTACTTCAAATTTTACCGAGTAGTTAAAAAATAATAAACATTGCATAAAAGAGAATAAGGCGAGGCAACACGCATGGATTCTCATTGTTTGAAAATTGAATAGAAATTTGAATAGAGCTAAGGTGAGCTAAAGTTTGATGTTATTCTATCTCTTTTCGTATTTCTATGGTCTAAAGCTTGGATAGTAAAAAGAGTTTCGTCAAGTTTGTCCAATATTAAGTTGGTATGTTGTCTTCGTTGTTCATTTTCAGCGAATATATGAAGAACCATCTTAGATAGTTTTCAATTTCCCTAGAAATAAATCTTGATTTAAACATTTCTTCATGATACAGGGCGACAATTTCAATCAGAATGTTGTTAAAAAGGTCATAAAGAGTCTTAAATACACGCCCCAGGTATGTTGTGTACGTTTCATTATGCTTATCAGCAAATACAAGACGTTACTTCATAGGAAGTAGTTAACTCTCCAACAACAATGATTGTCAAGCCTGGAAAAGGTTTCATGGAATTTCCTGAATAGCCATAAATACCAAGTACTCTCTAATGAATATGTGGTAATGACTTATTTGCTACCAGTGAAATTTCATTTGTAATTGTAAATCTTCAGCTCCTCAAATTTTAGTCTCAGAGAATATCTCTTTATCTGAGAATGAAGAAACTAGTAGGCCCTTCCAGTCAACTGGTATACCAAGTGCAGAATGAATAGTATTTCCAGCCATGATCGCTCCTGTTGGTGCTTATATCAAGGTCTTAGGTTTTTCTAAATTTAAGGAACGGCAATTTAATATTTTCATAAACATTGGACTAGCGGTTTAGTTAAGTGTGATTTAGCAGTGCCAGCTCTTCCAGAAAAGTTGAGGACGTTTCTGCGAAATAACATGAAATAAGAAATATTTCTAAAAAATTAATTTACCTTATTTCACAATGGAAACCAAAGCTTCATACACAGTGGATTTTCTCGTTCTGCAAAGGTTGTTAACTATCTGAAAAACTTGTGGCTGATTTAACATTGCTGCATAGGTCAAACGAGGGTACTCTATTGAAATCATCTTGTTTAAAATGATCCATCGCAATATATCTATCTACTTAGTAACTCAAACGTTTGGGCTATACATGCAAACCCCTACAAACAATCAAAATAAAATTTCAACTATTAGCACAAATACCATTAGTACGTTTGAAAGGGCGAGGCGCTTAAGGGGATTCCTGCGTCCAAAATGATATTTCAAGGGATGATGGAACTCGCAAAGTTGTCTAAGAACTTTTTTTACAGTTTTTGGAAATTCTGTTTCCTTGGGGGAGATATTTCGATTTAAAAATCATCAAATTATGCAACGCATAATTATGATGTGATAAGATAGTATTTTGTTAGTGTGTATAACTTATGAATTAGTACATACTATGACTTCATTCTTCTAGCTATCAACTCAGAGTGGAAGCCTATACTTCATAGTAACATACAAGGATGTAATATTAATCATATCTAAAGTTATTGCAATGAGGCGTGTTAGTTACTATCTTATTACATCATAAATATGCATTGCATAAATCAAATATAAGATTTTAAAAATTAAATCTCTAAAAAAACTGTAATATGAAATACTGAAAAGAGATCTCTTAAACCACTTTTTGAGCTCCATCATATTTGTAAATATAATTTTGGACGCTGGAATCCCTTTAAAGAAAGAGTGTAATTATTAAACAATAAATTGACGTTTCTCAAGTTCCAATTTCAATTTTATATTCCGGTAATCATTCCTTATAAACAGACCAATCAAGTAAACATGACTTCATCTTTTTTCTGCTAAGAGTTGTTGTTGTTGTGACTGTGATAATCGTTAATCATTTAAGGTAATTGCAATACTTTTACACAATCAACGTGTCCACGCGAAGATGCCAACATAAGTGCAGTCCTTCCGATTTCATCCTTGGCATCGACATCACAGTTCTTTTCAATGAGTACTTTTACACATTCAACGCGTCCACGCGAAGATGCCAACATAAGTGCAGTCCTTCCGATTTCATCCTTGGCATCGACGTCACAGTTCTTTTCAATGAGCACTTTTACACATTCAACGTTCCCATCCTCAGATGCAAACATAAGCGCAGTCCTTCCGTTTCCATCCTTGGCATCGATGTCACAGTTCTTTCCAATTAGTACTTTCACACATTCAACACGCCCATTCATAGATGCCCACATAAGCGCAGTCATTCCGAATGTATCCTTGGTATCGACGTCACAGTTCTTTCCAATGAGTACTTTCACACATTCAACACGCCCAAACGCAGAAGTCCACATAAGCGCAGTCATTCCGTTTTTATCCTTAATGTTGACATCACAGTTCCTTTCAAGCAACACTTTTAGACATTCAATATGACCTTCTTCTGCAGCCTTCGTCAGAGCTGTCTCACCATCAATTATACTATTTACATCAACATTCGGACAGTCCAATATTAATTTCAACATTTCCCATTGATTACTTTTAACGGCAGCATTGATTAGATGATGTTCTTTACCACGTAAATCTGTAGTTTTCAAAGGTAACCAGAGTGCCATGCTGTCTTTTCTCCGTATACTTGCAAGAATATCTATCAAATTAATCATCTTATTTATTCTTAGCTATACATATTTCATGATCAATTTACATGCAGTTTTTATTTTACCTTCAAAGCTGAATTTTCGTTCCATTTGATTTATAAATTCTCGAAAATCACTAAAAATTGCAGGTTATAAGTTAGAAGAAAAGTTATAAAACATAATTTTGAACTGTGACATGAAATAATGCTTAAAATAAATAAATCCATCATAACCATCACATCATAACAGGCTTTTACGTAAGTAAATAAAAATGCATCAGTAAACAAATGAGAAGGATTCAACATCGACATGTTTGAGAAGGTAGTTGCTACTTAACTGTTCGATCTTTATAATATTTAGGCAACTCGTTGTTCAGTCATCGAAACACTCAAATTTGTTTGTTGACTTTTAGTTCATTGTTCATTAAGATGACAACAGCTTTTTGGCAAATAATTTCGTTGCATATTGTGATGAACGTGGTAACGAAAACATACCTGTAATTTGCTGCGCTGCACAAATCTAAAAATACAAACTAATGTCTTATTTCCTGAGATTTTTACTGATTTCATTTTTCCTAACCATGTTTATTCTTACACATAAATTTCCATAATTCAGACAATCCGAGCTAAGCAATTGGTCACAAAATAAACGTTTCCTTAAAGTTGATTTCTGGTTGCCTCCTATGGCTACAGAAGCCAATAGAACCTTAAAGAACCTTATACGCCCATGGAGTTGTTAATAATGTGAAAAACGTAATTTAGAAATCAAAGGTGCTAGCTGTGATATACGTACCATTCACGTTTGTTAACACGATTTTGCATTCAACACCTTCATTACTAGCCTCTGATAATATTGATTTCTTTTTGTCCGTCCTTCTTTTTTGTTCCTGCACACCAACTTGTAACTTTCCCATGTGATGTGCTGGGGTCCGGTCATGCAAAACCACTTTCAGTGACAACTCGTTCGAAATTGCGTTTAATCTTTCCAGAAGAACATTTTGTTCTGTTAACATCAAAAGAGTTGAGATTTCCTTTCGATCTTTCAATAGTTTGTTTACCTCCTCACAGGAATCCAGCATTTGTTTTCTTTGTGAGACGAATTCATCAAACTCTTTCAATATGTTTGCTTCTTCTTCATTGAGTTGAGCGAAGTATTTGCCTAGGTTGATGTACTTTCGCACAAGCAATGCTTCCACTAGTTCTTTTCTGAATTTCTCTAGTTTCTTCACAACGGAGCCTTCAGATTGTTTGATTTTTTCTGACAATTTCTTAGCAGCTTCAAGTTCAGTAATTAATTCTGCCTGCAACTTTTTAATTTTTGAATCCAGTTCACTTTTGTCGTGCCTTTTATGCGTTCTGTTCTTACAGTATACACAGAGAAACGTGCTGTTGCATTTGTTGCAAATAAATTTTGCAGACAGCTTGTGTTCTTCACAAATGGGAAGGAAACATTGTTTCTGAGTATCCCATGAAATCTTGATGTATTCATTTCTTTGACATTCATGTTCTTCCAAACATGCTTTACACAGCAGCTTTCGACAATGCTTACAGTAATAAGACGGCGATGCATCGTGTGGATTTGCTCCTTGACATCTTATTGTTTCTCTAAAAGAATGTAGCAGTTCCACTCAAAATGTCCAAAGACAATTCTAACCAACATTAGCAGCTAATAAAATAGAAAAAAAATATTCATACTATTAAAACTATTTACTAACTATTCTTAGTTTCTAGTCAAGATGCCACAAGAATGGTTTAAATGAAATTGATTTTTGCAAATCTACTATGACTTTTGCAATAATTTCCGTCATAGTAGATATCCAACATGAAATAATTTGGCCTGTATTCCATTTGCCTTTCAATGCTCTATGAGGGCTCTAGTTTTGATGATTTTAATATGGGATGAAATTTAATACCATTCTTGCTAAATTAACTTATATAAATAGCATATTACAGAATAGTTTAACAATTTACTAAATATATATCGCTTCTAGATTCACCTGTCTACTTTGACTTTGGTTTTATCACAGATTGAATTTCGAAGACGTTCTATTGTAACAACTGTCCGTAAAACACCATCAATAGTTTGATCCTTTCCAATCTTAGTGACTTCTTCACATTTATAAGGGCATTTCAAAATGGCGCTTCCATTATCATTAAATTGAAGGAGGTTCAACTTGCAGTTTTTACAGAGTGAATGTCCACAGATTAATGGTTTGGAATCGATTAATTCTTCCCTGCAAATCTCACATTCAAATTCTTCAGCCATAATCGAATTGTCAATATATCTTTAAAAATTTCACACTCTTTCTCATAAACTTTGAAATGTAAGTATTTTTTCATCACATGATATTTACGTAAAAGATATGAATATCATATTACCGTCATTATCATTAAAACCACGAAGAAACATACCATTAGGTTGGTTTCCACATTGTGATAAAATGAGTTAGCATGAGCTCTATTGCGTGAGCTAAGTTTTTTGTTTGTTTTGCGAGTTATATCAAGTATACATAAGTTTCCAGAGATTTTTGCACTGCAGCTCAACGGCTTAAACATATTGTACGAAAAAAGAGGAAAAAAAAGATATGCATCAGGAGATATTATTACCTTTATATATACTATTGCCTTTGCTTCGGTGTTGCAGAAATCTAAAATGCTTGAACAAAGAGAATCTAAACTAATCTAAAAAAGAAGAACACTATCACCGACTGATGTACAGCATTTTTCACTCATATTCAAAACATTTCTATACAATCTTTTCTTTTCATTCATTCATGATTTTGTAGATAAAAAGTGATAGATAACAATTCCACGACCTTGATAAAAAAAGATTGCTTGAACTTCAGGCGAAAAATAAGTCTCTATAGTAAGTTAGAACATTAACCCACGTTAACATACGTTGCTATCAGTAGAAACCAACCTTAAGAAAATGCATCAACATACAGTTAAACAGACAGGATTCAAACATTAGACAGTTTACGGTATAAACCTTGTGAAATGTGTCTGGGTTAGTAAGAGTAAGGTTCCGGCTTTGCTTCATTTGTTCAAATACTTTTGAAGATATTCTTCAGGGCGTAAAGCTTTATTAAAAAGAGAATAACGAGAAGTTTTATTTTGATTATTATTTAATTCAATATTTCGTTCTACATCCGCAGAACATCGTCATCGTCATCGTCATCGTCAGAAACGTTCCTGACGATGTTCTGCGGATGCATTTAACACTGGTGTGGATCTACCTTGAGTGGGACTTACTATCATTATTATCATTGGTAAGAAAAGCCGGCAGCATTTAACACTGGTGTGGATCTACCATAGAATAATAAAACAGGATAAAAGATATATTTCTTCGACATAAAAATCATAACTATGCCTAAAACTAGAACACTAAAAACGTCTTCTCTTGCAATTTACGTAAATTTAATCAGTTTGTCCTTTGCATGAAAATTTGATGTTAACATTACCCTTGTGCCAACATTGAATTTTAGCTCAAATTATAGAGCATTAGTTTGAATCGAACCGAAATTCAGCATTCTGCCATAAATGTGGCTTGGATAGTATAAAGAGTATCATCAAATTCTTCAAACATTGAATTCTTATGTTGTATAGTTAATTTTCAGCAAATATATGAAGGGCTGCCTTGGGATGGATTTGACTTTCCGATAATAATAGTGTTGTATTCTCGTTGGTGTATTGCTTCTGTAAGCTTTAAATACACACCACAGATGATAAATGTTGTATGTTTCGTTATGATAATCAAGAAATACCTGACATTTTGTCACAAGAGGTAGTTGATATAAACCTCAAACAAAAATGCTTGTCAAGCTTGCAAAACGTTCCATGCAATTTCTTATAAATTCAAAAATATCAAGTAATCTCTGATGAATATGTAGTAATAACTAATTTGCTACCAGTGAAACTTCACTTATAATTGTAACCTTCAGCTCAAAATAAGAACCCATGTACCTGAATCAGCAGCAGATCCTACACATACTTCACCGCCATGCTGAACATGGATTTATCTGTTTCTTAAGGTCACACAGTGCCACAAGTAACTGAACACTTGTCAAACTGTGTCCATTCGGTGTATCCACCATCAACTTCAAAAATTTCAAAATTTTAGATATAGTTATGTTTTTATAGTCTTCCATTAAGGAAACTTTGTATTTGGAAATTTGCCACAACTGCGGAAGAAAAAGAAAAACGATTTTAATATTGTATATCAGATACGAAAACCTTATCAGACCGCAATCCCGACTGTTGAATAGAATAGAATCCAGATTAGAGCTTGACTCAGAATTTTGCCAACATTGCCGGGTTGGCATTGATTTCCAAACATACATAAGCTGATTTATTTAATAACAACTAGAATGTTGTGGGTGAATTGTAACTTGTAGCTTGTAGCAAAGAATGGGAAAATTGTATATATATAATGATGATATATACATGCTTGGACAGTCAGCTAACTTGCATGCTTTTGTTTCAGCGGATGGACCATCCACTACTGTCTTTACCATTTTCCAATGGTATCGGATAATTGCAGACTCCTTTCTTGAATGATGATGTCATTGATGTACTTTTTGACTATTTTGACCAATCTTCGTTGATGATGATAGCGGAGGTGCACACTTTTTTGCCAGTGACGTCAGCACACCTGTCGTTTGACTACGACACTGGTCGGCGGGAAAATTTTTTTTCATTTCAAATACATCAAAGATCGGTGGTGGTGGTGACAGTGACGGCTACGGTGACGGAGGGGGTGTGGTATTTAGAACACAAAAGGGGATGATTCGTTGTACCCATTTTCTGTTCTAACTGGAAACAATAGAAAAAGGAACTGGTTTAGAATTTCCTTTGTTCTTATAGGTTGGACCAGTTAGGACAATAAAAGGGGTACATCGAAAAAGGAGACTGGAAACTACGCACACCCGTTATGACTTAGAGGTGGTTACAACATTCCGGATGCAATTAGCATGCCTATGGTAATACGTGTCACGTTCTACGTCAACAATTGAACGAAACACGCTGGGTGACGCCCTTCGCCCTAGTTGATCCGAACCGGACTTACGAAACAAATTTAAGGCAAGACGCGAGCATGCCCATTGGTATTTGCCAGACTTACTGGCACCACCGCCAAAAAAAGGTGCGCCTCCGCTATTATCATTCGGACACTTCGCAGGCAAATTGTTACCATGTTGGCAGCCAAAGCTGGGACGAGACAAAGAGAAAAATTCGATATAAGATAATTTTTATTTAACTATCAAAAATCCTTTTAGTGCAACATAAGGTTTCATTAGGTTGCTTTAAGTTTACAAAGTCTTCGATATAAGATAATTTTTATTTAATTATGAAAATTCCTTTTAGTGCAACATAAGGTTTCATTAGGTTGCTTTAAGTTTACAAAGTCTTCGATATAAGATAATTTTTATTTAATTATGAAAATTCCTTTTAGTGCAACATAAGGTTTCATTAGGTTGCTTTAAGTTTACAAAGTCTTCGATATAAGATAATTTTTATTTAATTATGAAAATTCCTTTTAGTGCAACATAAGGTTTCATTAGGTATTAATTATATATTTTGCAACCAACACGGCGAAGCCTCACAATTATTATGCCTAATGTCGTAGATTTGCAATAATATGTCGCTTGTAGTTCCATCGTTTCGTGCTTGCTTCAGTATTTCACACACCAAAATGATATGTCGCAGGACTACGAATTTTTTTGTAAGCTCCAATTTCTTCCTGATGATTCTTGTTAGGTCACCATGGAACCTTCTACCAACACCCAGGTTCTTTGAATGAATTGTCAGCATTCTTGATCGATACGGTTTGAATAAAAAATCGTGATAAACATCGAGAAGCCTTATTGCATCTTGTATACAACAGATATTTTTCAACGAAATACTTGGTAGTAGTTTCTTCCTTGACCTTTGTAAAACATCATAAAAACTTGAGCAAGTGAATGTCAGGCTTTTAAGTGCTTTTAGTTTTTTGCCTAGAGTCTATGACATCTAACAAGATGGTTTCAATAATTGTTGATTTTGAAACGATGCCGGAAAATCCATCTCTTGAAAATTATGATTACACCAATGCTAGATGCAATTTTATAGGCTTTGTTCTTACAACTATACGGTGTGTCCACGAGAAAGTGGGCGCTTAACTTTCAAGAAGCATATCTTATGTTTTTCGTGCTTGATTTTTTTAATTTTTATACCAAAAGAAAGAAAATTTTTTGTTTGACCGCGCGAGAAGTATATTTCAATATACACACAAAAATAAATACAATTTGATTAAGTTGAAAATTTAAAAGAAATCTAAGGTTAACGAAGAAGGAACTTAAAACAACAAAAAACTAAAAAGTGGTTAACCATACAAAAAGGAGGGGATAGGATAGGGGACAAGTTAAATTTTTGGAAATTTTAAAAGAAACTTTTTGGGGAATTATAATCGATTTTACCATGAAACCAAAATTTTACTATGAAACCAAAATTTATGTTGGGCGTGTTGACGCCTCTCCCCAATGTAATACACCTTCCTAGTTGCATCAAAGTTAACGAGTTGGTTGGAACTCGAATCGCCTCTGAGCATCTATCCAATGAGATTTCACTGATTCGTAGACATTCAGGTCCAATTGAGCACAAACGCTCCCCCCGTCTGCTACGAACTAGTGTGATCGCAAGGGGTCGGTAGCTTAGTGGTTAGAGCAATCGCCCGGCAAGCGAGAGGTCGTGGGTTCGAGTCCCACTCGATCCGATAACTTTGAGCTGCAATTGGAGAGGTAAATTGTGTGCGGATATCATTGAATAATATATATCTAGACTGCACATTGGTTTCAGTTACCTAACTGAAGATAGACTATGTCCGAAACCAGGGCTCTGTTGGACGTGTTGACGCCTCTCCCCAATGTAATACACCTTCCTAGTTGCATCAAAGTTAACAAGTTGGTTGGAACTCGAATCGCCTCTGAGAATCTATCCAATGAGATTTCACTGATTCGTAGACATTCAGGTCCAATTGAGCACAAACGCTCCCCTCGTCTGCTACAAACTAGTGTGATCGCAAGGGGTCGGTAGCTTAGTGGTTAGAACAATCGCCCGGCAAGCGAGAGGTCGTGGGTTCGAGTCCCACTCGATCCGATAACTTTGAGCTGCAATTGGAGAGGTACATTGTGTGCGGATATCATTGAATAACAAAATTTATTTATCTATTCATTTATATTCGAATGTTGATTTTTATTTTAGAATTTGCTTTTGATATTTTGAAATCTCTTCTTTAAACCATAAAAATGATAAATAAAAAAAAATACAACAGACAAAGTTGTAGTGTAGTCAAGTGATGAGGAAGATGAAGGAAATAACTCACGTAAGTATTTTCCATTGGAAACGTTTTCTCCCAAAATGTGCACTACTGATATTGTAATTTGAAGGCTTATTTTGTAGGCAAAAGAAAAAGAATTCATGAGATCTCTCAATTCGAAACAATATCAAGAATTAGATCGGTGTTAAAGAAAAGATGGCAAAGACATTTGAATAAGTACTATGACGTGGAAACATCGTTGAGTACAAATGATGTTATAGTCGCAAAAGAGAATAATTTGTATTGCAGAGTATGCTTCAACTACCTGGAACAAACAGTTTCTGATATTTACGTACATACAGTAAGGGTGATCTATCGAGATACTGATGGTAAATTTTCACCGATAGTATCCATTCAGCATTTGTGCAATGATCCAACACAAGGATTCTATGACGTTGTAGGATAAGAGAAGGTCCTGTGATTCTCCAGCAAGAAGGAGTTTGTAGAATCAGCAAAAAAGGAAAGCTACAGGAGTTAGGGTAAAGCCTAAGGTTCTTTGCGATGTTAGCAACGAGGTCATCTTTGGAAAGACTTTCATTAAACCTGAATTTATTGACTGTTTATTTACTTTTATGGATAGCGTATTGGAGGAAACTGAGAATATGATAACAAATAATGCTAATTTAAACAAGTAAAAATGTCCAAGACCAAAAGAGGTAAGACTAAGAAACGTACGAAACAAACTACGTTGGAACGATGTGTTTTACCATTAAAGAAAGTAAATTTAAATAACATTAATGATAACGACGTTTTAAAACAAACAATAAAATCATTGATGAAATCAGTTAATGGGTGGGAAAGTGATTCGAGCACTCAATATGATTTATCGATTCCGGTTTGCGTAGGACGTAATCAAGAACTGATAAGGTATTTAAGTATGTTCAAGCATTCAAATTACGTTGATTTCGTCGGTACTCAGTGTAATGTTTGTAGAAAGGAACAAGCAAAAAATACGACTTTGAATTTGTTTGTTTGTTGATGATTGAAAAGTTAATTTTGTAACAGCTTTTCTGTTGTCTTTTTTAAATATAATGAAAAATTTACATTAACAATCTGCCTCAAAACCAAGTGTTGCTTTAGTGAGAAAAAAGAATGTCAGAGTAGCTAGAGTAAGGTGCTAATATATACACTTTTTTTGATTATATGCAGTAACTGTCCCTTTCGACTGCCTCCGCAACGACTCTCACTTTTTTCCATTCCGGTCTGTAAAATACACTCTCGAATTTTACAGTCCAGAAAATCGGTCACGGTTGAATTGCCCTAAAATCGAAGGTGAGTCAGGGAGTTCCCTAAAATCGAAGGTCCTCCTCGAAAGTCCCTAAAACCGAAGGTCCTCAAAATGAGTTAGGGAAATCCCCTGACTTAGTTCTGTCCACTCATAAAAAATTTCCAAGTTGAAAAAGTGTATATAATAAAGGATGTTGAGTTATTTCAGAAACGCAGTATCTCAATTATACAGCGCTATTTCAGCGCCTGTAACAGCAACTCGTGATGCACTTCGCAGATCGATTGCAGAATATTCGCGAGTCTGTTACTTCTTTATATAATCGGATGAAGGAGAGACTAGGCTATGGACAGTTGTCATTGATTTCGGCTACTGAACGCCAAGCTATCAGAGAAGAGGAGGCGAGCATGCAAGATGTCAAGCATCTGTTTCCCACTTCTCCAGATCAGCCTGATGACGCTGCGGTCGAAGATGTTCAGGAACTCTTTGACGAGCACGACACACGAGTGTTAGAATGTGGAAATCGGGTCAAGACAAGGCGGTTTACCAAGAATCTTAACCGACTCTTGGCAGATGCTATTATGCGGAAAATCACGCGGCATATAGACATGAGAGTCAAGGTCGTCTACAGTTTTATCTGCGATATATATGATGGTGATGGTGGTGTTAGGTCCTATCCAAAAACGAAAGGATCTAAAATTTCACTTACAAGCCTGACAGAGATCGAAGCATTCATAGAGCGATGTGAGAACCAACGTCTTGATCTTGGCGATTATGAATTTTGGAGCAACGTTACTTGCCAGAGGAGAGGACTATTAAGTCGCCTGAAGCGTATGAAGGGAAGGTTGTGTTCGACCATGTGCAGATCAAGATCATAGCTACTAGAGAGCCGTTGTTAGGCTGTGGACCATTAACGGATTGGCAACAAAGCTGATGGACATCGAAGGTAACGCGAAGCATTTCAATCTAAATCTTAGAGTGTATGAACTAAAGGCAAACACTGACAAGGCACCTTGGAGACTCGTGTATGGTCAGAAGCAACACCAGCAAGGACTAGATACCATCAATCTAGGAATGCTACATGGACATTGCTTCTACATCAAGGATTTGGATGTTCTCACCAAAAGCTGGGAATGCGAAGCTTGCAAACAGGTGTTTACAAGAGTCACTACTCTCACCCGACACAAGGAAGAAGAGTGCGAGGGAGCAAAAACGAAGACGTCTGCAAAGGTGAGAAAGTGACACGATTGCCAAGCAAGTCAGAGCTAGTGTTTTACGGTAAAGGTGGCTTTAGCTATGATGCGTGTCGATGGGTAGAGTACATGTCGCATGAGACGGGGAAACACATACATCACGCACTCTGTGGGCATGGTGGAGAACGCGTAATACGAGATAGAGGTCAAGAAAAATGGAAGGTGTATGGTTACGAGCCTATCACCAAGACGGTCTACGAGTACAACGGTTGTAATTGGCATGGCTGCCCCTGTCAAAGGAGTGGAAAACAACAAAAGCCAAAAAGCACGCATAAGAGAGCTTGGATACAACCTCGTGTCGGTATGGGAATGCGAGAGCCCACCAAAGGTCAACCAGTACTTCAAGAAAACATTTACACCATATCCTCATTACATAGCGTTTGACTTTAAAGCTTGATTGGCAGGCTTAAACCAGCAGCAAACAGATGATCTGAAGTACTCTTCGAGACACACACCAGTTAGTGTTGCGATTCACGATAGTTTGAATACAGAACCGGCGACCTTTCTTGTGCATGAAGATCCCCAGGTATTGATCGCACGGTTTGTGACAGAGCTGGAAAGGAGACAAGCGCTCATTGTAGCTGAGATAGAGAGAATGTACCCGAGACCTGAAGATTTTGATATGTTCCCGAAAACGAAGTCGCAAAGATTGAAGACAACTCGATCATGGTGGCCAAGAAGGATAATAACTACATGTACTTGACCACAATGAAGTTCAAGTTTCTCGACATCAAAAACTTTATCGCTCCACACATGAGTTATGAAAAATGGTTCAAGTCTCTGGAATGCAAGTTGAAGAAGCTAGTTTTTCCGTACGAGTGGCTGAATAGCTATGAGAAACTTAGTCAAGTAGGGCCTGCAAACCTCGATGGTTTTTACAGCAGTCTTAGCGGAAGAAATAAGTTATCTCTCAAAGAGTATGAGGAATTTCGTAGGGAGTTCTACAAGCGTGGATGCGTTGCGATGATGGATTGGTTGCGCGAGTACAACCTGGGAGATGTAGAGCCATTTGTCGAAGCAGTGGATAAAACGAGACAACAATACTACGATGATGAAATAGACATCTTGAAGGATGCTGTCAGTATCCCGGGTGTATCGGTGCGGTTCGTATTGAACAAGTCACTGCATTTAAACCCGAAAATAGAGCTGTACGCACCCGGGGAGCCATGTAAACACAAATGCGCAGACAGTTGTTAAAAAAAGAGCTGTGGCGCTTTTAAAGAAGTGCAAAAAGTCTGTGAAGAATGCACGAAGAATCGAGCGTATGAGCTGTTGCAAGCAGGTATGGTAGGTGGTCCCGCCATTGTGTTTTGCAGGTATCATGAGCGAGACGTGACCAGGATAAGATCACATAAACCATAACATGAGAACGCAAAGGTGTGCAAGACAGTCTTGGGTCTTGATGCAAATATGTTATATCCTAGTACATTGGAGTACGACTTTCCATGTGGTAAAGAAAAGGTGATTGAGATGAACAATCCTACAGATGAGAATAACCTCAAGGTGTTTAAGTGTAATGTACAAAGTGGGTTGTTCTTCGGGTTTGCACAAGTGGATATCGAGGTACCGGCGGAGTTGTATGAGACATTTAGTGAGATGTGTCCGCTTTTTGTGGTGAAAGAGATAAAAGACAGGCAAATCCCAGAGTATATGCACGAGTACCTGCAGACTACAGATCGCAGGCGCATTCCAGGTACACGTAAACTTTGTGGAGTGATGAAAGCGAAGAAGATCTTGCTGTATACTCCGTTGCTGAAATGGTACCTGGATCATGGGTTGGAAGTCACAGCACTCCACAGCTTAATCCAGCATAAGCGTGGTAAACCCTTTGCTTGGTTCCCGCAGGAAGTTGAAGACGCACGACGAAAAGCTGATAAAGATGCTGACAAACGAAGTAATGGAGATACGGCGAAACTCAAAGCCAATTTGTTCTACGGAAAGATGATTGAGAACGTGAGTAGGCACTGCAACACGACTTTCACGAGAGATGAAAAGAAAGT
Source organism: Turritopsis dohrnii (assembly GCA_027922465.2). Classification (NCBI taxonomy): domain Eukaryota; kingdom Metazoa; phylum Cnidaria; class Hydrozoa; order Anthoathecata; family Oceaniidae; genus Turritopsis; species Turritopsis dohrnii. The sequence continues at coordinate 853,810 of BQMF02000049.1, read as the reverse complement.
TGATGAAGCGATGCGATCCCCGTTCTTCGAAAATCTTGAGGAGATAGGCAATGCGTTTGAAATTTGCAAGCGTAAGCAAAAGGTCACCATCAGTAGAGGGTATCAGTGTGGCATCGCGGTTTACCAACTATCAAAGCTTCGTATGCTAGAATTTTACTACGATTTCCTGGACAAGTACGTAGATCGTCGTGATTTCGAGTACATTTACATGGATACCAACAGTGCCTATTTTGCGATATCTGGAGAGACTTTGGAGGATATCGTGAGACCAGAGTTACTCGATGAGTACAAAATTAATGTAAAAGACTGGCTGGTAACCGACGAGTATTCTAGTCGAACAGGAGGTCTTTTCAAACCAGAATTTATAGGTTATTGAATGGTTGCTCTGACAGCTAAATGTTATTTTGGGGAAGGAAAAAAGCTAGCAAGTACTCGTGTAAAGGCATGTCGAAAAAGCAGAACGAACTCACGTGGAACCGCTACATGAAAACTTTAAAAGGGGAGCTAGACACTGCGCAAAATAGAACGTTTGATGAAGTGGATAGAAATATAGATGCAAATGTTGACGCTGAGATTGTGAATCTGTGCAAGGAATGGTGTGCGTCGAAAACTAACTCAGCAATGGAATCAGCAGCTTACAATGGTCACCTCGAGATCATCAAGCTGTTAAAGGAGTAGGGTGCAACCGATTTTAATAATTTAATGCTAGCGGCAGCTTCTAATGGTCACATCGAGATAGTTAAACTATGCAAGGAGTGGGGTGCAAAGAATTTCAACTCAGCAATGCTAACAGCAGGTGAAAATGGTCACATCGAAGCTGTTAAACTATTAAAGGAGTGGGGTGCAACCGTTTTTGATAAGACAATGGAAAATGCAGCTAGAAATGGTCACGTCGAGATCGTCAGACTCTGCAACAAGTGGAAGAAGGCGATGTAATATAATATTGTTTTCATTTAGTTCACCACCACTACATGAAAGAAAAATGTATGAAGTCATAGTAGTCGTCTGTTTCTGCGTTCAGACAGGACTTTTGATGTTTGTTTTCTGGAAGAGTCGTCATATAATAAAACTAGTCATGAACATCGATGGATTTCTAGACGTAGTCGACACTTCATCAGAAAGCTACGAAAAAAGCAGAACTTATACGTGCCGTACAAAGTGGTCAACATCTTGGCGGTAAAAAACCTTGGACAGTTGAAAGGGTGAATAAATTGCATGACAAGACCATCGAAAAGCTATAAAAAACATACAAGGAGCTAGATCTGCAACAGCAGCAGCAGCAAGAAACGCCTAATTTCAACGCTCTGATATCTGATTTGGTGGGTGTGAGAGATGTTTCGAAGATGATGGGGGAGATCAACGGAAATCCACTCATCACTAATGCCATCACGAGCTATATGGCGGCATCTATGCCTAAAGCTTCACCTATGGATCTGATAGCGTCTACTATCTACTCAAATTGAAGTCTTTTCTCGGTCCTTTCGCGCTGTTTGCGATCATTTTTACCAATCTTGATTGGAAAAAATTACGCAAAACTCGCTGAAGAGCGTCAAATAAATAAGCGACGACAACAACAAGAAGATAGTAAAATCGAAGGACCCTGGAAGAGTGGCGAGTGGGAAGAAGCTAGCAAAGTGGAACCGAAAGAATAAAAAGACAATATAACAAGTACCTAACGCAAGTACCTACGCAAGTACCTACGCAAGAACCTACCCAAGTACCTACCCAAGTACCTACCCAAGTACCTACTAAGACTTTTATGATTGGAGGAGCTGGTGGTGCAATAGCTGTTCTAGCAGTCGGGTTGTTAGTCTACTACTACCACACACGATCTTCTACTAGGCCTTCCGCTGACACTGGCGTAAAGGTGCAAACACAAAAACAGGATCGTTTTTTGCTTAATACAAATGGAGAAAGAATTCATGGATAGCATGTGGCAGGCGGCACGGCTACACCAGCTTGTACGCGTACGATGGAAAGAAATTCTTCAGTGTAGGAGCTCCATCCGCAAAGCTAGATTTAGCTGATGTGGGAAAGCTTGGACTATACCTTGAGATGGCAATTTTGTCAGATGATTACGCACTCAAGCAAGGGTCGCACAAGGATAAGATTTCGGCTTAGATAAATGGCTACCATCATAATAGGAGCGGTAGTAAGTGCAACAGCTTTCTCGTTTGGAAACTATGCAACGAAGGTTCTTTCTAGTGATGAGGAAGCAGCAGCAGAGAGAGAAGAACGCGCTATTGCAGCCGAAAAAACGAGACAAGCACAAATGGAATGGGATCGAAAGCGCGCGGCACGCCTTGACTTCATCAACAACAAACTTCGACAAAAAAATAACGCCTCTGCGTACATCTCTGATCTTGATCGAAGTATGCACGATTACTACAAGGCGACACAACAACATCTCCCACCTTTACCACCTAGACCTGAATTAACGGATTTTTATAACCCTTCTGAAGCTCAAAAGACTGGACATTAAAGATCTTCAGATGGCTGTGTCTAGATTCACTAGGAAACAAGTTTTGGAGTGGCTAACTCGTCAAGCCTTATGGCAGATACATCTACCAAGGCCTAAGCACATCGACTATCCTCACTTTTACGTAACAAAGGTGAACAAGATACACCAGGCCGATCTTTTGTATCTTCCTCATGACAAGGTCTGTCAGAATACATACAAGAACGCTTTGAATGTGATCGATATTGCTTCAGGCTATAAAGCGAGTAGACCTCTGAGAACAAAGAAGGCGAGCGAAGTAGCAGGGATGTTTGCAGATATTTACAAAAAGAGTCCACTAAAGTGGCCTGAGAAGCTCTATGTAGATAACGGGTCAGAGTTCAAGTCGGAAACAGCTAAGTTCTTCCAAAAGCACGATGTCGAGGTGGCGAGAACTACAACAAAGCATAATCATAGAAAGCAAGCCTTTGTGGAAAACTTTAACAAACTCCTCGCGGAGAAACTATTCCCTACACAGGATGCACAGAAAATCAGTACCACGTGGGTAAAGCACTACCAGAAAAGTGTGAGTCAACTGAACAACAATGTTCTTGCCAGAACTGGCATGAAGCCCTCAAAGGCCATTAAAGTCGAGGAAGTTCCGTTAAAAGTCGAGAGAAGTGACGTGATTCGTGACAACAAACTCTGTTTTGGTTGCCTGAAACCGATGAGCTTTCAACACAACGCCAAGTCCTGCAGAAACTGACGTGTTTGCAAGGTGTGTGGAGCAAAACACGCCACAATTCTTCATGGATTCCAGTTTAAGTCCCAAAGACAGATCGGCACAGAAGAGATTAAGAAAGAAACCAAGAACGAATTCAAAAACGAATCCAAAAACGAACGAACAGGGGAGGATTCCACAGCCCCTGTGCAAGCTTCCTGTCTAGCAACGCGATGTAACGAGATCATCAGCATGTGTGTGGTTGAAGTCAACGTTTATCACGAGAGCTGTGATGGGCCTACTGTCGCCTTGGCAATGCTTGATAGTTGCAGTCAAGCTACCTTTGTCACCGCTCGTTTCTGAGATTCCTTTGGTTTGATCAACATGACACGACACAACCACCTTCAGATTATGAAATGACCGTCCATGTGTTCGGGGGAACCTCCTCGCCAAGCTGCTGTAACTACGCGCTGAAAAGTACGGCAACCGACAACAAAGAAACCTACAAAGAAGATGTATGCAAGGCCATCAACGACAGCTTTTTTATGGATGACATGTTGGAATCGAAAGATGAAGAAGCTGAAGCCATACGATTCGCCAAGGAAGTCAAAGCTTTGTGCTACGAAGGAAAATTCAACCTCACTAAGTTTGTCAGCAACAGCACCGCAGTTTTGAAAACCATCGCAAAGGAGGATCTTGGAGAGTCAGCGAAGGACGTCGACTTGCTGACAGACCAAACTGATCGTGCCCTGGGGGTGTTGTGGAACCTTTCATCGGACACTTTCAAATTCGTCATCAGCTCAGCTAACAAGCCCCTCACACGACGAGGTATTCTCTCGACACTTAGCAGCATATACGATCCACTTGGGCTGATTTCACCATTTTTACTCCAGGGACGTCTCATTCTGCAGCAGTTGTGTGCACTTCGTCAAGGCTGGGACGCCGACCTTTCGCAGGAAATCGCCAAGGAATGGATCCAATGGTACAAGCAGCTCCAATCAATTCACGAGATATCTATAAACCGATGCTTCAAGCCTAAAGGATTCACTCCTGTCGAAAAAACACTCCACTACTTTTCGGATGCATCGGAGAAAGGATACGGAGAAGCAACATACATCCGACAAGTCAACAATGAAGGTCAAGTCCATTGTGCATTGGTACTTGGCAAATCTCGAGTCTGTCCAATCAAGTTCGTAACGATGCCCAGATTGGGTTAACAGCAGCTAGATTGTCAACTACGATGTCGATCGTAGTGAAACACGAACTGAGACTGAAAGACGTTGACGAAACATTCTGGACTGACAGCGAAATTGTCCTGAGCTACCTCCAGAACACCACCAAGAGGTTCAAGGCCTTTGTTGCCAATCGAATTGAAAGGATTAAAGAATCATCAAATGTTGCTGACTGGTACCATGTCAGTTCGTCCAAAAACCCCGCTGACATTGCATCCAGAGGAATTGATGTATCGAACAAAACAAAGGCTGACTTATGGTTCAATGGTCCTGATTTCCTTTGGAACCATCAAGCAACATGGAAGCAAGAATATCAGTCACGCATCATCCAAGCAGATGACCCTGAAGTGAAGAAGGTCAACGTTGTCGGTAAATCTTCGACTCCACAAGACCACATCTTTGAAGAATTGCCCAATCGTAAATCAAACTGGAGAAAGCTATGCCTAATCGTAGCATGGGTGAAACGCTTTGTGAGCAAGTTGAAGGGCCACAAACACATTACTGAAAGGCACCTCACAGTGGACGAAATACAAGCTGCTGGAGGGGAGATCATCCAATTCGTGCAAAAAATTTCTTTCGACTACGAGTTGTCAAGAAAGGGGAACCAATTCGAAGTAATATTGCCAATCTCAACCCGTTTATTGATGAGCATGGATTCTTACGAGTGGGTGGCCGATTGCGGAGATCAGAGATGGATCAAAACGCCAAGCACCCAGTTCTTCTGCCAAAGAAACATAATCTGTCAGTGATGATGATACGTTGGTGCCACGAATTGTCAAGTCACAGAGGACGTGGCCACACCTTGAACGAGCTTCATGCACGTGGCTTTTGGGTCGTCAATGGAAATAGTGCTGTTCGTGGAATCATCTTCACTTGTGTCACCTGCAAACGCCTCAGAGGGAAATCATGTCAGATCTTCCAAGGGAACGTGTTGAAGAGGCTCCACCATTCACGTACGTTGGTATGGACTTCTTCGGACCCTTTCTCGTTAAGGAGAGACGAAAGGAGTTGAAGAATTATGGCGTCATTTTCACCTGCTTCGGTTGTCGTGGTTCACATCTTGAAGTCGCCAGCAATCTCGAGACCGATACATTCATCCTGACTTTAAGAAGATTCATCGCAAGAAGAGGCCAGGCACGCATCTTCTATTCTGACAATGGAACCAATTTTGTTGGGGCTAACAAAGAGCTGAAACAAGCCATTCAAGAATTGGATCAGACCAGGATTGCTGACTTTCTCACTAGTATCGATATTGATTGGAAGTGGAACTTCAACCCACCAGCATCGAGTCACATGAGCGGCGTTTGGGAACGCCAAATCCGCATCATTAGAAGTATCCTCTCCTCACTGATGAAATGTCATGGTCAAAGTCTTGACACAGAAGCTCTTCGCACGCTGATGACTGAAGTTGAAGCCATCATCAACTCACGGCTCCTAACCACCGAAGCTGTGAGTGACCCAAACAGTGATCAGTCACTCTCACCAATCAATCTTCTTACCATGAAGAGCAAAGTCATCTTACCACCACCAGGAAATTTCACATCAGACGACCTCTACTCACGAAAACGCTGGCGCAGAGTACAGCACATTGCTAATGAATTCTGGAGCAGGTGGCGCAAAGAATATCTTCAATCGTTGCAACGACGTTCCAAATGGGCAAGCTTCAGACGTAACTTCGCCATTGGTGACATCGTTCTGGTAAAGGATAACACACTGATGGATGTCAGAAATAACTGGCCGTTGGGAAAAGTCGTAACCACGTTTCCTGATTCAAATGGTCAAGTTCGTTTCGTTCATGTACTGATTAGTCGAACCAGAACTGTCTACAAGTGACCAATAACGAAATTAGTACTCCTTGTCGATAAGGAGAGTTCGATCCCTGACGAGGAGCCATGAACATTGTCAAATCTATGAACATGTGCAAATGAAAATTGAAGAGTGAACTTTCGCATGATTGCATCTTGCGAGAGGAGCCATGTGTAACGGCTCATTAGCCTTTACGTCTGTGTCAATTTACTTTCATGTTAATTGCCTTTTTCATTTGTTAGTTGTTGTATTTTATTACTTTGTTAACTCTAGTTTATTGTATTGCTTTTTTGATAATTGCTCCCACTGCACGCTTCTTTGGGTATTTCAGCTTTTCACGCGTTTTTTCTACACTTGAATTCTAACGTTCGTAATGAACAAAGAGTATAACATTTGTTGAAATGTTATGAATTTTTTGTATACATTTTTTCTACTTGTGGTTAGCCAGAGGGATGCAATATATGTTTCAGTAAGTTTATTTTATGTTACATTTATGCTCAGATATTTCACTTTGTCATAGTGGGTGAGCCTTGAATTTCCTTTATTTTTTCGTGTTTTCCGCTTTGGATTTTTCTAGCCTCATCTTGAGCGTTGAACAAAATTCCCTGCAACTACAATAGGAACTTTTTCACAGTATGCAGATTGTGTGATACTATATATCTCTAAAATGAGCCTCCCCAAGGCAGAAAAAAGGGCGCTATTTCCTTTTCGCTCCCCCTAAATGTATCTGATCTTAGCCCTAACCCTAAAACTGACCCTAAAACATCCTGGACGGGAGAATGGGGAGTACGAAAAGGAAATTAGCGCCGAAAAAAGTAACCCAAAAGTAGACCGGAAGGGAATTTGTCGGTTGTCTGCATAGGGATGGATATAGGGATGGGGGATTCTAAGGGGTCATTATACTAGTACAGAACTCCCTGGTCATTATATATACTAGTACAGAACTCCCTGGCCTCCTGCACGAGAGGATTATTTCCATCATCTCAAATCCTTTTTTCCTGTTCATCAAAATTTCACTATGCAAAATGAAAGTGCTACCACAAGAATAGAATTAGGATAGAATAATTCAGATTAATTCTCAGCACACCTAGTCTTTCCCAAAAAGGTACCTATCTAAGCTAAAAGAAAACAATTTCAATCATTGACATTACATATAAATAATTTATGCAACTTGCCTGACTTTTTCTTCCTCAATAAATTTCTCTCCTATCCAATTGGGGATCATAGTTGTAATCGTCTTGATTCAATATGCTTCAATGTAATTGTAACGTAAATAAAACTAATTCGACTAATTTTTAGCCCTGCAGTAGTTTTTCGCTCCCAAGATGGCCTACATTATAACATGGAGGTATAAAACAGAAGGAGAACGAACTCTTATTTTTCTATTATTCAGATAATGACTATTCTATTCATTGCGGTATCACTTTGATGTCATCCGTGATGCGCTTTCGGCTGGTTGTCGGTGAAACGAATACTTTTTTAAAAATTAACGACAATTTAAAAACCAAATATCATCCATTATAACAACGGATCAACTTGCTGCATAGTGACAAGCAGACTATTAAACCTAAAGCTTCCTTGAGAAACAAATGAAAATCTATGTTTTTATACAGAGTTGAAGATATCGCGTAATTCATGTATAAGTTCCAATCTACATATCTTCTGACTTAAATGCGCCTTGATAGTGCCGCGGTACGTGCAAAAACTTAGGATTATTCTCTCTTCAAAAACTGAAGCTCGGCGAAACTGCTTGAGGGGATCACGAGATATATAGACCTAAAGTTGCAATGTTTTCGTTGCATATTTGTGACGTTTTTGCATAATTCTCCCAATTCCTACAGATTATGCATGCTAAGAACTTTACCCTAACGATCTTTAATCACATTGGAGAATTGATATGAACGAAATTTTCACGCAAGAACGCCAAAATTATAAAAATTATGCAAGATGATAGCAATTATATGTTATTACACACTGAGGACTTAAACAATGCAGCGCATCACGGATAGTACAATAGCAGATTTTGAGTTCGTTCTCCTTCTGTTTTATACCTCCATGATTATAATTAAGGGTGGCGAAAGGGCGCATTAAAACGATAAATTCATTTATTTATTTGAGTGAAATGAACCCTCTTTGCATTGCAATATACAATAGTTAGTTACATACTAGTGATATATCTACCAAAATTAAATGTTGTGCTTTGAACTTTCTTATCTTGAACTGAAAAACTGAAATTTAGCAATAACGGGCGCTTAATCAGGGCGTGAAGAACTGCGATCTTACTAACTGACTGACGGACTGACAGACACGGGGAAATGAAAGATCAGCTACCTTGCGGCGCTGACCAAAAATGTCGTAAGCAAATGATATTGAAAAAGAAAAATGTCGTAAGCGAAAGACAACTGTTATTGAAAAAGAAAAATGTCGTAAGCGAAATGCTACTGACATTGAAAAAGAAAAATGTCGTAAGCGAAAGACAACTGTTATTGAAAAAGAAAAATGTCGTAAACGAAAGACAACCGGTTTTGAAAAAGAAAAATGTCGTAAGTGAAAGGCAACTGATGCTGAAAAAGAAAAATGTCGTAGGCGCAATGCTACTGAAATTCAAAAAGCGAAGTGTCGTAGGCGCAATGCAAGTGAAACTCAAAAGGAAATGTGTCGTAGGCGCAATGCAACTGCAACTCAAAAAGCCAAAAGTTGTGAAAGGAAAACTTTGAAAAAAACCCGCACAGATCTAAATAATTGTATTTCTTCCTAAAGCAGCAATAACAGAAGGGCCTTATTTTATCTGTGTCATTTGCAATCGTTGTTTATATAAAAGAACTGTTAAAAGCTTTGATGAAAACTTGTATGCAATAAAGTTACAGTATCTATTTACTTATGTTGATAGTTTTGATAGCAACCAGTATATTTGTTTGACATGTTAAAAATACTTAAAATCAAAACAAGTTCCATGCCAGGCTGTGCAAAATAAGTTAGAGCTGGATGAAATATCAGCAGAAATTATGTGTCTAAATCACCTTGAGAAAATCTTGATTGCGAAGCGCATGTTGTTTAAAAAAATTGTAATAATACATACATAAGGCGAGCAACCTAAGATCAAAGGTGCTATTTGTAATATACCCATACGTGCAGATGCAGTTAGTGATTGTCTTCCACTCCCAGAAAACATCAACAGTGTAGTACCAGTAAAATTGAAGTGTAAACTTGCATTCAAAGGTCATGTTTATTTTGAAGATGTAGACCCCGAGCGTGTAAAAAATGCTTTACAGTATTTAAGGATGAATAATCCATTTTACTCTGATATTTTGATAAAACTTGATAACATAAACAGGGAGTTACTGTCTTTAAGTGATGTTGATGCAATTGTAGAGCAAGATGAATTTCCTCTTGATATTGAAAATTTGGAAGGAGAAAATCCTCTTGATAATGATAGTGATGAAATGGTAATAATTCCAAATATTTACAGTGAAACCCACTTGAATATTGCACCAGGGGAAAACAAAACACCTGAATCCTTTTTTAATGATGACTTTTGTGAAGAGCAAGCATTTCCTTACCTTCTCCCTAAGTGAAAGTTTGGGTATAATGTCCTAAGATCTGTTCAGTTATCTCCTGTTAAATATTTTAATCAGCGACTACTTAACTATACACAAAGATTTTCCTCAAATGCTGATTTCATTTTTTTGGTCATTATGTTGTGCAGCAGTTAAATCTTTTTAACCAAATGAATATAGCTACATCTAAAGTTAGTGGAACATTGAATGCCGGTCAGTTACAAAACAATTATAAAGAAACTATTCGCTCAGTCATCTCAGAAGATAAAGGGTTCACTTTCATGAAATCTGTAAAGGGCACCCCCGCTTATTGGAAAAACTTCTTGTATGATGTATTAGCAATGGTTAAACAGCTAGGTCTACCTACTTTTTGTCACTTTGTCTTGTGCTGATTTGAAATGGACGGAACTGATATCAATTATTAATAAATTGAATTGTTTTGAAACTCGGGAGGAATTAAACTACTTTGAAAAATGCAGAAGATTAAATGCTAACCCTGTTCTCACTGCCAGGCATTTCCAATTCAGGGTTGAAACTTTTTTCAAAGAAATTATTCTGCATAAAAACGACCCATTAGGGAAAGTAGAATTTTATGTCATTAAAGTAGAATTTCAATTTCGAGGCTCATTTCGATGTTCATTCATTTGTTTGGATTAAAGATCCGCCTGTACTTACACTTGAAACAAAAGATGTGTATTTAGAATTCATTGATTCTATTATTAGAGCTGACTTACCTAAAGAAGTAAATGAACCTAAGTTGTTCGAGCTTGTTAGTCAATATCAAATACACTCGAAATCTTGTCGAAAATATAAAAATGTCACTTGTAGATTTCATAATGGTCTGAACCTATAGATGGGTCATTATCTGATGCTTGCAAAACAAAAATTCTATCAAAACGCTCAAAGATCTTGAAAAAAGTGAAAAATTATATTGATGAATACTCCGCACAAACCTATGTATGTGAAAGATGTAACTATTCTAGAAATTTTAAGTTCGCTTGACATAACAGAAGAGGAATATTATAATGCTCTTTCAATTGCTTCCGGAGAGGACTTTGAAATTCACTTGCGGCGACCTCCGAATTCTTGCTTTGTCAATAATTACTTTGCAATGGGACTAGAGGCTTGGGAAGCTAAATTAGTGTCGACATTACTGTTTCATGTGACTTTTCAAAGCCGACTATGATTCAACACCAAAGGCGTAAATACCTTTTGTATATTATCTGTTAGATTGTTGTATTCGATTGGCAACTTTAAAATAAACCTGTAAGACCAGAGATCTTAAATTCAAATTAATTTTTGTGATTGCTAATATTAGGTTTATATCATTGGCGTTTTTGAAACTACTAAAGTAACACTTTATATAATTTGATAACGGCTGTGTTCTTTTTTACAATACAAAATACGTGAGCACATAGAGCAAACAAAATATAAACAACTTTCTTTCTAATGTATTCGACAATGTTATCCAAAGTGCAGAAAACCTTCGCCGACTGCTTCAGGCCTCGAATGAACCAAAAACATACATTTCCGATAGTACTTAAATTAAAAAACTTTAGGAAAAGTCAAAATCTCCTGCCGCAAGTTTCCGTTATTAATGTACATCAACATGTGCCAGATGGCATAAAACGAAAAAGAAACCACATTTAGCGAGTACCATTGGTCATCGTGCCTTGTTTGGATTTAGCCTCAAATTGTTCCACTAGAATTTTCATTAGAATTGAACAATTTTCAAAATTTGGTCCAATATCGGTCTAATTTGACCTTATGCACAAGTTGACCTTCAATTTCGAAAACAACAGTACAAAGTTATTCCTCTATTAAATCTTCATTGGAATTGAACAATTTTCAAAATTTGGTCCAAATTTGGCCTAATTTGACCTTATCCACAAGTTGACCTTCATGTTTGAAATCAAATTTTTCAGCAAAATCAGGAGATTTATCATACTTTCGAGTAAGCAATCGATGGAATGAATGACTTCAAGGTAGGAAGTTATTGTTTCCATGTTCTGCAGTTTCTATCATGATATTTATTCCCCTTTTTTAAGAGATTCTCATGATATTGATGAAATTGTTTTTATACTCCATCTAGAAAGGAAAAGTCTTTAGGCTCAACCTCTAAAACCAGGATCACGTTGAGTCTAGTGGTTAGCTTTTCGAATATTAAAACAACAAGATGTGTGAAATGTTAAAGGAAATGTTTTGTTTGTTTTCATCAGTCGATCATCAAACTCTCAAAGTATGTAGTATGAACTTCTGCAGCGAAAACACGTTCAGGTTTGTAACAGCTGCAGTAACTATGATGGATGTGCGTATCCCGCAATTTACTTACCGCAGATGACGGAATTAGTGCCCCCTGCCGAACAAGCGCCCCGGGATTATAGTATTTTTTCCAATAAGTGCCCTGCCCGAATAACCGCCCCCGCCTAGAACAAAAGAGGACGATTATTTTGCCATACAGTCATCGGCAGGGACAAGCGAAAAATAATAAATATAGCATTATAGTTGTTATTTAAATGCATTTATTGCTTCAAAGAAAATCTGCCCTGCAAAGCCGGAAAGGAAATTTTAAGAAGCCAACTTTCCATTTCGACAGAAAAAGATACTGATCCATATCAGATTGATGAAATCGACATTGCACCTAATTTCCTTGTTGTCAGTTCTGACACCATGAAGAAGACGTAGATATTGACATTTAGTTTAGTCAGACATAATTTCGGATATCATTTTCCTTGTCATGATGTGAAAATGTAAAAAGCGCCCCTGCAGAATAAGCGCCCCCTCTAAAGACTGAAATTCTAAATAAGCGCCTGGGCCCTAGTTTCGTCAATTACGGTAAGTGACAATAGACAAAAAACACAAAGACGCCCAGACATTATGCAGGAACAAGTCCAACTAGGAACAAGGCAGAATCTCACATGGTGTGACTTTATTGGTTATGCTTGAAAAAAAAACATCAAAGAATGACGCAAGTCTTCCTTGAACGAATAACGGATGGATCGACGAAGATCGTATAATTCGTTTTCTCTTTATCACATTCATCGTAGTGAACGGAGTGTTACTAGCGAACTTCAGTGTCGATTCTCCTCAAGAAAGATTTTATCTTCCATGTTAAGTTTTTCTAAAAAGACAATGATTAGGAAGTTGAATCATAACTTTGTAGGTGATTTCTATCGCGTGGGTTTATTTATTCAGATTGATTCAGTTTACTTATTAAACTTGTTAGATCATAAACATTTGTGCATGGCGTGAAAATACCTTTATATTTCAATCGGTGGCTTTTAATGTTTTTAATGTTTTTGGTTGGAAGTTACCACGTGATCAAATGATTGCGATAAAAATAGACTTTTGAAAAGGCAAACGAAAAACATAGAAGGTCAGTCATTGGTACAAATGAATGTGTGGTCCCATAATTCCCATAGTTGATAAGAATAATACTTATTGAGGTACAATTTTCATGGCCATATATGTATATACTTAATGATCTTAATCATGCCAAGCTATTTTTCTAATTTGTTTTCGATTAACATTTGGTAAGCTTTGTAATTTAATAAGTTGATAAATAATAGATGTGTGGTTGCAACAATTTAACATTATTGATGAAAGAACGTGTGGATAGGCACGATCTTCGTGACTGTCTGGAAATTGTTGACCTTATTTTAAAGACTTTACTCCATCATGGGTGTCTTGAAGTCAACAATAACATCGATATTACATTTTGTCAGTAGCAAAACATCATTTCAAACCATTAGTCAGTTCATAAGAATATCATTCATAGATTTCGAAAAGGCGCCAAAAAATGAAAGATTATGATTACAGTCAATTCATCTATCTCTTTGCTTTACCTTATTACACGAAATGAACAGGTGGACTATATAAAATTAACGCGGATGGGCAAAGAGACTTTCTAAGAGTGTGCTTTAATTAACACAGTTCGAAGGACTGTAATTTTTAAATGGTATTAAATTAACGCGGAATTTGATTTTTATAGTTTTGACTCTGGATTATTTTAAATGATTTGTAAGGTGTATTTTTGAATACCGAAAGGAAATCAAAAGCTTCAATGTTTACAGAATTACCAAAGCCTTAAGATATTACTTACATAATGAAACACAAGAAAGAAAACTAAGTAAAAAACAGTGTGCGTGCTAACATCTGCTATACGATTATGCTCTACGACTGTGCGAGTGATACGTTATGTTTTTATATGTTTTATTCCGTTAAAATGCCGTCATGAAAAATAGAAACCTGTCGTTTTTACCGCATTTCAACAATTTGCTTTCAAAAATTGAAAAATATCACAAAATAACGAGGGACTATATTTTACACGATACATTAATTAATGGGCGGTTAAATTACGCGGGGCCACGTTAATGTCGTGTAATAAGATACGGTTGAATAGTGAGACAGTAATATCTTTTGATATTGTACGTCATCCGTTTTAGAACAAAGTATATAAGAGAACATAAGGCTTCAGAGGGTCAAAACTTAAGAACATGCTAAGAACATCATAAGATTTTGTTTCCATTGTTTCCGAACAATTACCTTATCGGGGATAATTTCGTCGGGGAAAATTTTTCGTAGGGGAAAATTTCGACATTTTGCAAAATTTTGCTAACACTTTCTTATTAATTTCACTTTTTCAAAATTTTCGTCGGGGAAAATTTTCGTCACGAAGCAAAAATTTCGTCACTTTTCTATTTTGAGAAAACAAGTAACTTTTCAAAACAAGAAAATTAAGAACATTTTAAGCCTTTGAATGGAAAAAAACCTTAGGAACATCGCAAGGCTTTCTTGAATTTCAATGTTCTCATAAAAAATAAAACGCACAACAGAAAAGAAAAACATGCGTGTTTATCACCAACTCACCAATTTGCAGCTATGGCATTCCATAACAAGCATATGGAGACGGGAGTAAACGTTAATTACATTTTTGTTGTAACACTTCCCAATTTGGTTTAGACAATCTTTTTCATCTGTAAATTAGTGCCAAACCTTTTCATCACAGATTTGATTATTCTTTGTGGAAAATTACAAAAAAGAAAACATAGCTGCATACCAATACCTCATGCTAAGAAATTAACGCCCTAGAAAATTAACGCCAATATTTAAAATTCACGTTAATTTTATATACACTAGTTTTATAAGGCGGTAATCTTATATAAATTTCATGAGGCATTAATTTAAAATACTTTATTTTTCGGAAAAATCGTAGCATTGCAATTTTTTTAAACCCACATTGATGTGTAGTGCAACCTCCAATAGCGACCACCTCTGCGCAACGACCACCTCCCATCAATCAATAAACCTTTGGTCCCGTTACAGCCAAACTCTCTAAGAAAACCTTCCCACTGCAACCAACTCCAATCCATCAACAGAGGTTATACGGTAGTGCACTTTGGAAATGGAAAACTATGAAAACTATGAATGAGGTAGACTTGGATAATATTGATTGGTAGATGTAAAGAACTTCATGTGTATTGTTGATGTTATGTTTGTTGCCAAGGTAGTTAAGAAATTTAGTTAATTTTGGGCTATAAAGTCTTTTCCGGGAAATTCGCGTAAATTTTATTTGAAATTTTAAATATTTTGGTCCATTCGCGTTAATTTTCTGGGGCGTTAATTTCTTAGACCAAGGTTTAAAATTTCATGAGACATTGTATAGAAAAACTCGATTTTTGGCAAAATGTGTTACACATTGAAAAATGGATCTCTAAAGGTATTTATTGTGATATTATTATTTGAAAAAATTAGATCCAACTTTGGGTTCACAGTGGCGAATCATAATTGTAGACTTTAAGAGTCTACCAGCAGTTGGTCTCTGTACTGAGACAACTGTAAACAACACTCAAACTTCAACTGTCTTTTAAATTCTAAGGAGCGATTTTATTTATATTTGGCAACTGAATAATACATGTATGAAATAGTTCAACTCCTTTATTTTCATTTCTCAATGTCCATTAGTTGTCAACCATACGACAACTCATATGACTACATCTGCAAGATTTTATGAGATAATGCTTCAGCGCCACCGTGTTATTGCAAACAATATCCACTTTTTCCACTTCATCCTCTACGCATGCTGAAGTACAGAAGAGCTGATGAAATGACGTTGTAAATGATTTGCAATACCCACTGCATGAATTTATTGGAATGGTTATAAAATCAGAACATTGTTCTGGTTTTATAGCCAGCTTACTAGACGTCACTGCACATTCACTGAGCTTTTCTTTCTTTCCATCCAAGCTTTGTTTATTCAGGATCCGTATCCAACGACGAATTGCTTTGTCATCAAAACTAGATTGTGCTTCTACATCTTTTTTAGGAATACTTGACATAAAGACGGTGATAAAAATGAAAATGCTCCACCACTCCATTTTAAAAATCAGATGTAAATGTTTTTCAACTGAAAGGTAACTAAACGTTTCATATGTTGAAAGTGATTAAGTGTCTGAAAGGTGATGTTATTTAAACTTTATTGAAGCCATGTGAGACATTTGAAAGCAATTAACTTAATTGCAAAATCATTAACTGATACTTACTTTCAGCAAGAAGGTGGAGGACAATTTCCCGGAATAATACATTAATTTAATTTATGACAAGAGAGTTTTAAACTTAAGATAGAAAGTTCATGGTATAAATAATAGTAGTGACGTGTAAAACCAAGTATATATAAACATAACATAAACATGAACAATCGGTGTACGCACAAGTAAACTCCAACTCCCTTACGAGGGAGTAAGAGTCTATTGTGAAGCAGTCTGGTAACAGATTGCTAAAGCTGGTGTATTTGAGCCCGTCAGTTCAAAAATATTAATTGTATACGTTTCAAATCTTCTACACTAAATAATTTACTGTTTTTAAACTGTGAGAAATGTTTTATCCCCCTTTCCACTGAAGTATAAACTTGACATTTAAACAACCGAATGAAAAATTAAATACATAGTTTATTTGTTGTTTATTACCTGCAAGAGACTAATTTTAAAGGCAAGGCTAAGACCGATCTAATTGATAACCAAATGAAGTGTGTAATTGACCTTTCGATCACATAGTAGAAAACATTAAAATAATGAGATCTCTCTATGATGTCGTGTTGGCCAGTGTTTTTCATTTATTTGTTTTCACGGAGCTTGTCATGACAGCAGCGAAAGTGAATGCCAAATTAAAACACATTTCTAAGAAAAGATTTTGTCTGGTTGGAAGACCGTTTTTTTCAAAACCGACTATATTTAGCTGTCTTTAAGACCACTGAAAAAAGATGTCTTAAAACGATTACTTCTTTTGGATTTAACCCTTAGTAGAGATATTTCAGAAGTCTATTTAAGAAATGTGAAACATCAAGGCCGAAATAAACTATTTTACGTATAAGTATTGACAAAAAAGTGGAACGAAACTAGTAAATGAGTAAGTACTTTTTCTGGTACTATTTCAAATGACTTTAAAAATGATTCAACAAGTGTGTGAAATAATTTAATGATGTAGCAACTTGCGGTTTTCTTGAAAACTGGCACACTCATATTGGGTTAGTACCGAATGGCTAACACTTTAAAATATATTTATTTCATTGCCACGCGTTACAAATTAATGCAAGATTTGTAGCAAAGTTGTCTTTTAAGAAGACCTGTTTATTGTTTCAATGGAAGTTTCATAAATATGAACAGAATGAGGCTAAAATCTAAAACTGTGAAAAACGCTCAATAAAATCGGACCAGCCAACCTGAAGTCTGACTTCACGGGTTCTTATAAAAACAACTCAAGACGTAACGCAAAAGAGTTTAAGGTTTCGATAGATCAACACAATCCCATAAACTTCCAACTCAAGTGCCACTGTACCAAAGTTTTAATCTTCAGCAAATACTAGCTTTAAAAGGGACACTCCTCGTGAATTTACATCAGAATACCATTACATTGCAATATCAAATCATCCAATTTTAAAAGTTGTCTTTGGCTGCAGCTGCTTGCCTTGAAAAAGATCGCTTCTGCAGGTAAGTGTGTATGGATATAAGATTTGGCAACATAGGTAACAATACAAGACATGACAGATGAAGCATGATTTTCTAGTAGAAAGCAATCATGAAATATAAAAGGTCAAGATTGTACTTCTTCGATAGTTGGGCTTCATTTGCCAAACGATACTTTCGTTGAAAATCCCCAGTTAAATCAATTAAATCAGTTCTACTCCCAACAGAGAAAGAGATGTATATTGTGATATTTCTGTGGCTGAATTTGAAGAGAGCTCACATCCTTAGATATATTCCAAAACAATGGATCATATCACCGTTACTGTTATAAAAAATACACAAATAAATTCAAGCTGGACTGTGCAAAAGGGTGGTATGAAAAAGTTTTGCAAAATAAGAACGCATCCCTATCCCAGAATAGGGTTGAAAGGCCCTCATTAGGTCGTTCATCATCAGTTGAAGAGGATCAGGATAAACGGATACATAGATCCATGGCTGGTATATTTGATAAAGCTCTATGCATTATTTGTCAGAAACCTGGAGGGTCATGAACCGAAGTAATGAACAAAGCAACGGGAAAGTCGATGTTACAGGTTGCAAAAAAGCATGCTGATGATAGTGTTGTACGCCGTTTAAACTCCATTGCTACGCTAGAAGGTAGTGTTCCAATTGACTATTGAGCCAAAGTACCACTTTTAATCCATTTGCTCAAAGAGATTCAATTTTTAAGGATATAAAGCTTGGTTCTCACTATGAGCTATTTATAGGCTAACACAGTGTGATATACATAGCCGATTTTCAAATGAGCTACAGGTACATCAAAATTACTTTTGTTACACGGGTTCTCACTGTGTTATCGTCCAAGAGAACAAATATGGATTACGAAGAACGTTTCAAGAAAAAATGCTACTATTTCTGATCCTTCGGAGAAGAAGACATAGAATTTCCAAAATAAGGAAAAACAGTCGAAAAAAAGAAGAGATTCTAATCTAAAGACTTGGCAACGCCTCCTCCCAAACATTCCTCACACAATCCCTCTCCTTGTGTCCCCTGTCGGTGCCTTGTCACAGATAGCACTTCACCTTCTCTGCCAAAATTTCCTAAAGTTCCAAAGTTAATTCTTATTAGATCAGATATGTTTTGTTTTTGTTTTAATCTTTTTTTCAGAAGCTGTATGTCTTTTTTTACTCCTTTTTTTCCTTGAAAACGTGCTTTTATTCAGAAAATCCATCCATTTGCGTATGATTTTGGTCGGTTCTCTTTGATGTTTTGCTTAGCTCTTCGTTAGCCTAAAAAAAAATTTATTAAAAATTTTTGATCTTTTTTTTCGGCTAACGATGAGCCAACGGGTAGCTAATGATCGTTTAAGAAAGAGCTAAGAACGTTCTCACTATGAGCCAAGGACAGAGCCGTTCATGCGCACTATGGTTAGCTGATCGTTAGCTCATAGTGAGAAGCAAGCTTAACTGACTTGAATGTTTTTGATGAATTGAGTTTAAATACCCCTTACATCTTCTCGGATCAAGTTAAAAACGAATTACGCGAAATAACTGAAACTTATCTATCGTACACTCTCACATTAGAAGTATAAATTAAAAATTTTCAAAACTCTCGTAAACTCCTGGAAGAATGTAATTTTTATTTTAACATTATTTGTTTAACAGAAACTTGGTGTAGCGACCTAGAGTTTCGAAACAACTCACTTTAGCATTTGCAGCATTATGATGCAATACATTTAGAGCGGAAAACTCAGAAAAAAGGCGGTGGCGTTCTGATGTACGACAGAAACACTTTAATATACAAAATGTGCAGTGATCTTACCTATTCTGATGGCGACAAAGGCATTTTAACAATAGAACTTATCAACGATAACTTCAAAAGTATACTTTTAACATGTTGTTACAGACCGCCGAATGGTGACTCAAAATCATTAGGTGAATGTATTGAGAAAATTTATAACACATCTAACAAAGAAGAAAAAATATTATTTGCTATCGGAGATTTTAACTTGAATTGTTTGAACTACAATCAAAATAAAACTGTCACAGAATTTTATAACAATACCTGGCATAGTGCCTTTAATTAATAAACCTATGAGAGTAACAAGTACAACTGCAACACTTATTGATAATATCTTAACCAACTGTTTTTATGAACAACATCTTACGAAAGGCATAATAAAATCAGATATCTCCGACCATTTTCCAATATTTGTTTCTCTAAATAAACATACTCGATCGAAAGAAAAACTCATAATCAAAAAAGCGTATTTTTAATGCATCTTCCAAAATCCAATTCAAGGCTAACTTGCAGAAAATTAACTGGCACTTTCTTGAACAATCTCATAATAGTGACAAAACATATGAAAGCTTTTTAAAAATATTTACTGAACTTTATAATAAGTATTTTCCCCTTAAAAAAGATTTCTTATAAACAGAAGGATTCCAAATCGCCCTGGATCACGGATTGTATAAAAAAATCTTCTAAGACAAAGCAAAAATTATATGTTAGATATCTTAAGAGTAAAACAGTATATTCGGAAAGTGAATACAAATCCTATAAAAATCTCTTTGAAAAACTTAAAAAGAAAGCAAAAAGTATCTATTATAGAACAAAAATTGAACAGTACAAAAATGACTCCAAAATGACTTGGCAAATAATGAAAAAACAACCGGAAATTGTAAAACTACTCCAAAATCACTACCAAAAATTCTCAAAACTGACAGAGGAATGTTGTATGACGAAACGTCAAAAGCTGAAGAATTTAATACTTTCTATGCCAATATAGGTTCAACACTAATTTCGAAGATAACGATGAAATCAAAATACCCTTGTATAAGATATTTAAAAAATGCTTAAGTGAAGGAATTTTTCCAGATCAACCAAAAGTCGCAAAAGTCACACCAGTATTTAAATCAGGTGACCCGTCAATTATGGATAATTATAGACCAATATCTGTACTTCCAGTTTTTTCAAAGATTTTAGAAAGAATATTACACATTCGAATCTACAATCACTTAATTTCAAAGAAATTAATTTTCCCCAAACAATTTGGATTTCAAAAAAAGGTATCTACAGAACATGCAATTCTCCAGCTACAGTGTGTATCAAGATGTCTTATATACCAACTTTCAAGGCGTATATTTCATTACATGTCTGATAAAATATTGTGAATTTTATATCACAAGAAAGAGCTTTCCATGCTCTATCCGTTAATATAAAATGTTTGCCAAAATATTTATTCTTCAAAAAGATATTGAAGAAAAACTCAACGATTTGGCTCATTAAGTTTTTAAAAGTCAATTAACTGACATGCTAATGACTTTTTAATGGCGTAATTTTCCTTTGTTGTGCTGATGAAACCTTTAGAAAATTTTAAGTATAGCTTTGCGTATTAATTTCCCATAACAACTAATCTTAAAACTTTCAAATAAAAATTTTTTACTGTGTGATGATTTTTAATTTTTTTTGTTGTGTTTACAAATGGCCTTCATTGTAAAATGAGTTAATTGACTTTTAAGAATTTAATGAAGCAAATCGTTGAGTTTTTCTTCAATATCTTTTCTAAGAACGAATACTTTGGCAAACATTTCATATTAATGGATAGAGCATAAAAGCTCTTTCTTGTGATATAGAATTCGCAATATTTTATCAGACATGTAATGAGATATACGCCTTGAAAGTTGGTGGATAAGACATTTTGATACACACTGTAGTCAACGACATCACTGAATCTTTCAATGATGGTAAATTTACGCTCGGGATATTCATTGATTTATAAGAAGCTTTTTGTAATGTTTGCAGATGATACAAACCTATTTCTATCAAACAATGACATAAAAAACTCTTTAGTGATATGAATGAGGAATTACAAAAAGTGACCATATGGTTTCAGGCAAACAAACTGTCGTTAAATGTTAAGAAAACTAAATTTTCACTATTCTATTCATATAGAAGAAAATATCTTGTTCCAAATGAATTCCCAAACTATCAATAGGTGACACTGAATTAAAAAGAGACACGATCACAAAATTTCTTGGTGTGTTAATTAATGAAAATTTAAATTGGTCAGACCACATTCAATATATCAACTCTAAAGTATCAAAGGGGATTGGAGTATTATATAAATCAAAACAAATTTTGAACAAACATCTACTTAAACAACTTTACTATGCTTTTGTACATAGTTATTTGAACTATGCCAACATAATATGGGCTAGTACACAAAAAAGTAAGTTAATTTCTCTTGCTCGTCGTCGTCGTTACTCCTTCATGTTTACCGTGGCTGATTTAGTTCCTATATAAATAATTCTTAAAATGGAAAATAAGAGGTGGTAAAACATGCGGCCAGATATTACTATGCAATACTATATTATTAAAGCGCGACCGCGATTTAATTTCAATTTAAGGTTTTACTTTGGTTAGCACTTAAAATCTGGTCATGATTTTGGTTACTGTTATCAGCTGTTTGCTGACAACATTTAGATTCCGGTGCGGATATTATTGCAACTTTAAAGTTTAAAGTTTAAAGTTTATAAGGCCCCGAGATAATTTCATAAGATGGAAGAAATAAGGCTCGACCGCGAGATAATTTAATAAGATAGAAGAATTAAATTGCGGCCGTGAGATAATTTAATAAGATGGAAGAATTAAATTGCGGCCGGGAGATAATTTAATAATATGGAAGAATTAAAGTGCGGCAGCGAGATAATTTCATAAGATGGAAAAATTAAAGTGCGGCCGCGCATTGTGAAGTAATTTTCAGGCATCAATACTTCATACCAGAATACAAAAACAGTGGAAAAACAGACTATCAGAAGTTGTACTCAAACAGCCCTTTTATTTGCACTTTCGTTTAATTTATTACCGATTATATTGAAACAATTAGTTACTTTGTTTTGAGTCTCCAAATTTAATTTCAAGAATAGTTTGGTCTGTGAAATCTCATAGAATAAAGAAATAGAACAGAAACAGTTGCGTGCACGTGTGTGATGGATATTGAAGTGCTTGATGTGGAAGTTCCACTATGTTACTCCAAGGTGAGCAACAACACTTTAAATTAGTTCTATTTTGTGTTAGTATTTGTGTTGAATAGTTTTAAAGCTACTCTAAAGTTTCTCTGTGTCGTGAGCTTGTATGATGGTGGCGTGACTATTTTTATAAAAGATGAATTTCATGTTTTTATCTCTACATTTTGTATTTAAATTACTTCCACACTATCAGAGCCTTTGATAAAAAAACTTCATGGATTTACAACGCAAGTGACAAACTTCAGGCCTTTATAGGGAACAATTGAACACATTTTATGTGTTTACTTTTTTGTTGCACCTTACGCTTACTGCCTTTACTTCCCCTTTCCTTACTTCCCCTTTTGATCATATTAAAGTAATTTGTACCCTAAAAGTAAATGACTTCATTTTATATCATTTTATTTAGGCAATTCCATTTTTATTTTATTTAGATATACGAATTTCTAAAATCAAGAAATTTAGAACATTTGCTTAGCTATTTCCTTCCAATGTTACAAAATAGATGATGAAGTGGCTTCACAAGCTAGTGATGCAAAGTTGCTAGAAATTGGCTTTGCATATGGAGATGTGTTAGCATATAGATGCAAATTGCCTTCCCAGTCGTCAATTCGAACTTATGAAGAAAGAGCATAAGAATTAAAGAAGAAGATTAAAAGAAGTCACAGCTTGGTCAGAAAAGACACTTTGAATCGTACAGTTTCTTTACTGTACGACACCTTGAAAGTGAATTTTGGTCTAAAGTGTAAAGAAAGGGATTGCTATGTTTCTAAGAGAAAGCTATCTGATTCTGCGGATTGCCAGAGATCTGATTCTTATCAGACTCTGCATGAAAAAGCTCATAGTATCTTCAATGTCCCTTAGAATGTAACTACGTTTCTGGGTGTTTTTGATAGCAGCAAATTGTGCTGTATCTGTATTATCCTTATCCATACTCAAAGTTGAAATTTTCACTTTACAAAGCTGATATGGGAGATAGTAGTGATGATGATTTCCTGGCCAACCAATTATCAACAAGAATTTTTCCAACAACTTCATCAGTCACAACAAATAGTAGCAGCGATGTTAAGGTATGTACAATAAATAATATCTCCTTTATAGATAATCTACTTATAATAATCCGCAATCGCGTGCAACACATTTAACTTAGAGAGTGTTTGTTTTTGTTTTTTTTAACGGTCAAAATCTTCTTAATCGTGGTCATATAGCGGCAGTTCGACCACGCAAGACACATTCACGATTAGTATAAACAGAAACCCTTCCAGTGCATTTGATCGTTTCAAATGTTTTGATTGTTCCCGAGATCAAAAAACAATAAACAACTAAAGTATTGCACCAAAGTTTATTAATGTTTTTAGGGTAAGTACGCTTTAGAACTTTTTGTTTTTATATTTTGTTTTTCTTATAGTATGGTTTCTGCGTCATTACTTTAGAACTTTTTTGTTTGCTTTGTTTTTCAAATATTACGCGATTGAAGAAATGAATATCATGGTTTTGAAAATCGCAATTGTTTACAATTCACATTTTGACATTCGCGTTTGGCTTTTATTTACATTGGGGTATGGGGTATGGATATCATGGACAGTTACAGTGATTTTAATCTTTTTGTTGTTTACCTGTACGTACAATTTATTTTTACTACTGCATATATCCTATCGTGAAAGATTTATTATGAATATTTTGATGTGTTTCAGATCTTCCGATTAAAAACTTTTGCTGTTCATAACTCCAGTGTTGAACCTAGGAGGATAGAAAAGAGAAGGAGAAACAACTCAAATTTAAAGCCTATTCAAACTATTCAAATTTTTCATTGTTTTTAAATTGAATAGAAACGTAAGCGCGATGCGCTCGTCCCAGTTTTTTCCGCGCAAAAATGATGAATTTCTATTTTCTCCTAATTGAAGCCTATATCAAAAATATACTAATTTATCCCCTGAGAGACCACTATTAAGCTTTTATCTATTGAAAATAGACCGATATGTCCCTCACTGTGGGTTTCAAAACATTCGGCGTCAAAAACCCTAGAGGAAATTTATAAAAATCGCCATTTTGAGCTTCAACAGGAAGGTGCATGTGCTCTCACTGATCATGTTTTTTTTTGAAGAAATACTTGTGCGTGTGTTTTGCGTGATCTATATAATCTTTCTTATGAATTTATCTGTCAGTTTCTTTTTATTTGAACAGTTTTGTTTCAGAATGTTTTTACTGTCGTTTTCTTAATATACTTTGCATAAATTAACTTTCAAAAATTTCACTCAGTCAGCATTATGTTTTTACTTACAGCTCTATGTAATGCCTCTCTGTTATTACTTTTGATTAATACTGTTTCTGTTCTCCAGGAATTTTTTCGAGAAATATTTGTTGTACATAGTTAAAAAATAAAAAGTTGGTTGCTCATGGATTTGTCACTTTTAGGTATTTCACTTTCTCTTGCTTGGTTAAATTCTTTGACTTTTGAACATAGTGTGTTGTTGCTAGCCACTGGCAACTTGGTATATTGTAAATGCATATTTTTCCCTTTTCTAGAGCATATAATCTAGAATTGATATTGTCAAAAATTATTAAAAAAAAAGAAAAAAACAACCATGAAGGAGTGTTTTGGTGTAGTAGTTGAACATGAAGAACCAAATGTGTACCCTCAGTAACCTCTGTAGTAGTTAGTAGCTTCGCAAGAAGAGTTCAAAGGATTGAATCACAACAACCTAAGTATGTTGGGGATGATCCTGAATTTTCAATACATGATGATTTGTGTGATATCTGTTTTGTGCCTGCTAAAAAAACATCATTAAGATTAAGTGAGAATTAGTAAACAAACATAGCATTTCTACAAGAACAGCAAGACCACGGAACTGGTGATTTTAAAATTGACTCAGAGGAGGAAATAACAATAGAGCTCCTGGATGAGTTTAACGAATTCGAAGAAGTCTGGACGATATTTTAGTGGAAGATTTCCAAGAGTAAAATTTGCTACCCCTGAAATCACATTTATTGACGAAAAATATCGTGAAGTAGCTGGACTACAAAACATAGTCACAACTGAGCTTGTGTGTCAATTGTGTGTCAAATGTTTTTAAGAAGAAGTCGTTCTTCGAAAAACATATTTGAGATGTGCTAAACTATTTTATATATTGTGTTGGTATGATTCGCCATCATCAGTGCATATAAGCACTGATGATGGTTTTATACCGAAAAGCTTTTGCTTAATTTTAAACTTGTTGTTTGTTATTTTTCTTTATCTATTTTATATATTATTTTTTTGCTAGCTACCTAGTGTAGTAGCTACCCACTGTATCACTTATTATTTTATCAAATGTTGAACAATATTGGAAAAATTTCACTTCTTCAAAAGTTTTTATTCATGTAAAAAAAGTTCTTCATTTAGCTAGGTGACCTTATAGTGTTTTAGTTTGTTAATGATGAGGTCTCAAGCTATGACTGTTTCAACCTTTCTTATATTTTACTGGTTCATCTATATAAATGTTTTAACTTCCTACTAAGGTTTTACTTTCAACTGTATATATGCATGCTTAAAGGTGTACAGATTTTATATGTCCTGATGATGATTTAGAAATCGAAAATTCGACGTTTTTATTTAAATCTTGTTATCTTATTTTACTTTGAATTTTAAAGTTTCCAAGATGCATAAATTCGGAATTGATTTCTTGTTTATGTTTTGAAACTATGATATCCATGATTATTTTAATATATTCCCCTCACTGTTAGGAGAAACAGTTTGTGATCAAAAACTATTACATCATGAGTTGGTGTAAGCCAATAACATTTCGCCTGGATTGTTTTTTGAAAAACCAATCGCATTGCTACTGCTTAAATTATGTTAAATTATTTCTTTGTTCAAAGAAAGATTATGCAGTTAACCGCTAATTTTAAAATTTAGATTTGAATAGAGCCACACGCTAGCGCATCGAGCTTATTACAATGGAAAAACTAGAGTTGTTTCTCCTTCTCTTTTTCTATCCTCCTAGGTTGAACTAAAAATGCTTTAGCTGGAATACCTAGAGATTTTTAATTGAGTGTTTTTTTCTGTATTGACGTTAGATTTTTTTAATCACGGGGAACCATTGCATTGCATCTGCAATCGATACAATTTATTTTACAGAGTGAAAAAAGTGGATGCGCAGCGCGTACTTTTATTTTTGATGGGTTTTGACTTTTCTGTTCTGCGCTCCAGTGTTGATTGCATGCCTGGAAAAATGTTTGATCTAGATGGCGTCTGTTTAAGTGGATCATTAAATCAGGGGAACCATTGCATCGCCTTTTTAATTAGATGCGAAGTTATTTGGAAAATATCTCTAGAACCTCTAAGAAAATAACTGACATTTTTTATGGTCCATGACATTGACGAAGGGGTGACAAACAGAGCTTTTACGTCACTAAAATGTTTGATCGACGATATCTCGGTAACAGTTGGTTGTCGCCTAACGATCTTGTACATGTTTCGGTATATCTTTTAGAATTCAGCAATACAGTTAGAACTTCCAAATTCGATCTCTCTAATTTTATGGATCGAATTTATGGTACCTGCACCTTCTGTTTGTTTTTCTTAAGGTTAGGGTTTAGGGAATTAGAGAGAGTTTACAGTACTTACAACACTGATGCACTTTTCTGTTCGTTATTCTGTGATTTAATTTTTCCTAACCATTTTTTGAGACGTCATTTTAATAATTAAAACCTGTAAAAATGTTTTACACGGGATACTAGTAGGTTATATAATCCTAAACATCCTGCGCAGGAGTCATTTATGTTTCCTTTTTTTTTCTTGATTTTTATATGTTTTTGTTAGAAAAAATATATTTTTTAACTGATTTAGGAACCTTACACATCTTCGCTGTTTGATGTTAATGATGATAAAGAAGATTTACTTTGAAATTTTCATCAAGGAACTGGATTGATTTCTTCTAGTCAAGAACGACATCAGTTGACATCAGAAATAAATGCTGCATACAATGAGTCATTAGAAACAGATTACGCAAATGAAATGGCAAATCAAGAAATGAAATAAAATAGTTAACTGATTTGAGAATTGGATACTAAATCTAAATACGAATTGAAACCTCTTGTATTCTGATTTTTGGGCAGAAATTGAGAAACAGAAATTATTCACTCAAGACCTAAATCCTTTTCTTTTAGTTTGGCTTAGTTTTTGTTTTGTTTTGTTTCTTGCTTTGTATTTTGATTATCTTTCCAGTCAGGATTCTGAATTTTTGAGAAAAACCTTTCTTTTCTTTCATTATTATTATGTATAGATTTTTGAAATTCTAAGCATTTGCTTCATTCACCACACAGTGAAGAGTGGAAGAACTTGCTCTTAATTTAACAATAAGTTAATGACATACTAACAAGATACTTTTGAAAACGTCGATTTTTTGTAAGAGTTTGACCGTGCGCTAGTTTTTTCATTCTCCTATCTCTGGGAATCAAATAATTGTTGGCAATATCGGAATGGAATCTGTGTTATTCAAAAAATATTTTGGGAAGTGAAATAACAATTTGTTCCTATGATACTAACGTTTGTTTTCTGTACAACGCAATATTAAGAATAAGATTATAGTAAATATACACTAAATAACCAAAAGTGTAATACCGAAATTGAAAAATATTATGTGAATTAGACAACAAATCCTTCAGAAGAAAGTATTCTAAGGAGTGAAATAAACAAATCCAGTCCTTCGTCCGCGCTCTGGTCGATACGTAAACCATGAATATGTAAATAGCAGTTGAGAAGTTAGTGGAAGTCCTTCTTTTTATATGTTGGATTGTTTTGTACTCCGAGAACACTTGTTGCCACAGCTATGTCTGCATCAATTGTAGGAATGCTCTCAATTTTAGCACCCACAGTATGTGGTAGATAAAATAGTACATCAGGTTTTTCACCAGGTGCTCGTGATGAATGGCGAACTTGTCTTAAATTCCATGAAGTCATGAAATCATTCAGTTCTGTTTGTATGACAGGTAGAAAACAAAACAACAAACATTCCTGGTGAGTTTCTAAGCTAGGTTTATAAATACTCTTGTGAACCATTTCTGTAAAGAAATCGATCCACCAACATATTCTAAATTTTTTGAGACGTGACCATAGTGCTTCTATTCTTTGGTTTCTTGTAGAAGCCGAATAAATGAAACTATCATCTAGATCAGTAAAGAAAACTTGTAGATCTTCTATGTATATATTTTCAGAACCTCTGTCCATTCTTACGATTCTTGGCACAATTCCATGTCTTTCAATACATTTGAGGTAGTGATTGGCAATGACTACTGGGTCTTTATTGGTAGAGGTGACAGTTAACCAAAGAATTTTCCGGCTAAGGCCATCAACGCAACCGTGTATGCAGAAAGCCCATGATTTCAATTTGTCGTTTCCATCAATATGGTAAACATGTCCTGGTCCATTTGCCCAATATATGCGTCGGTTGATTGTTTTCCTCTTCCTCAGATCAACACCAACAGGATCAACAATTTTTAAAGTTTTTCCAGCATCTTCTTTTGAGACATTCACACGGTACTTCATACAAATATTTTCGGTCATCTGACGATATCCAACATTACTGAGGGAAGTATCTAACTCATTTATCACAACATCTTTTAAACCTGCATCATTCAATATTCTTCTCCTTGTGAGTTTCTCTTCTCTGCAAATTCTTTTCATTTCTGTCATTGTAAATGCTCTGTTATGTCTAGCACTTATTAATGAACATATCTCTTTATACTTTAATTTCGGGCGTATTGTATGGTAATGCTTCACCAGATCACGGACATGCAATTGCGTCGTTGGTGGTAAAAATGAATCAGCCATGACTGCCTTCCTGAAGATGTAAACCCACACTATCGCTAATTCAACTACACCACCATAATTTCACAATACTCTGGGTTTATTGGCGGCTTTTAAAGTTCGGCCGCATGTTATTCAGCCATTTATTTTGCGGCCGCGCTTTAATTTTTCTAAGTTATGAAATTATCTCGCGGCCGCACATTAATTTTTCTATCTTACGAAATTATCTCCCGGACCCACAATAAATTTTTAACTTAACTTACGGCATGTTATTTTACAGACCAGAAGAAGTATCAACATTACAATTCTTTACTTACGGTGATATATTGAGATATTGTGGTATCTGTGAAAATTACAGACCAGATTGTCATGACAGCAATTTAAGTCTGTAAAACATAACGTGCGGCCGCAATTAATTTTATTTTCATGATAATAACTATATCAATGTGTGGCCGCTCAATAATTATGCGGCCGCAACTTATAATGCGCGGCCGCGTATATTACCGCTTGTTATACCACCACATATTTAACATATAATAAAGAACCAAATCAGCCACGGTACATGTTCTCTATCAGACAGTAAATCCTTACCTATCTTCAATCTATTAAAACAAGATATAAAGAAATTTGTAATTTTGGTGGAGTCGTTGATGCCATCTACTTCGACTTCACTAAAGCATTCGACACAGTCCCTCACAGAAGACTGCTCACGAAGCTACAATCGTATGGTATCGATGGTAAGATGCATGGATGGATTAAAGCTTTTCTAGAAAATCGCAAGCAGGTAGTTATGGTGAACGGAAAAAAGTCGTATCCATCAACAGTTATTAGTGGAATTCCTCAAGGCAGTGTGTTGGGCCCTTTACTTTTTGTCATTTATATCAACGATTTGCCTGATGCCGTCTCTTCAGATGCATTCCTTTTTGCAGATGACACCAAGATTTCCCGTCTTATTGAAAATAAAGAAGACGCCATTGCATTACAAAAAGATATCAATGTACTCCATGACTGGTCAAAAAAGTGGCTACTTAGTTTCAACACAGAGAAGTGTCACGTACTCAGCCTCGGTAAGTTCGAGAATATTAAACACACCCACAGATATAAACTCGACGATAAAGAACTTGAGCACGTCTTCGATGAGAAAGACCTTGGTGTGACGCTAGATCCCGACCTTAAATTTCAAGATCACATGAGTTTAAAAATAAACAAAGCAAACACAATGGTTGGGGTCATTCGTAGAAGCTTTGATTTTCTTGATGGTCCACTGTTTAAGAAATTATACACCGCAATGGTTAGACCACACCTGGAATATTGCCAATCAGTATGGGCTCCACACTTGCAAAAGGACATAGACAAAATCGAAAGTGTTCAGCGGAGAGCAACAAAGTTAATTGATGGTATGAAAGATCTTAGCTACCCCGAAAGATTGAAAAAACTTGATCTTCCAACACTTCTTTTTAGACGCTACAGAGGAGACATGATTGAGATCTATAAGCATTTTCATGTGTACGATAATTCGTCTCTTTCAGTAAAGTTTAGACCACGACTGAAAAAAGGCCGAAAACACAATTTTCAACTGGAATGCTTTTTTGCAAAAGATGGTGTTAGAGGCATCCAGCAAAATTCCTTCTATTACCGGTCGTTGAAAACATGGAACAGCTTGCCAAGATACGTTGTAAATGCTGAAACACTAAACAGCTTCAAGAACAATTTAGACGCATATTGGGCTGATCACCCGCAAAGATTTGATCACAAATTACACAAGAACGATTCGTAGAGGCTTGTATTGCCTGAGAATTTGTAATACTGAAATAATAATAAAAATAATAATAATAATAATAATTACGGTACTTCTAACTCTAACTCAACCCTAGTTTCATTTTCCTACCTTTGCATCTCATCTTGTTTATTAGATCTCACTATATCTTATAAAATCCGAACATTATAAATCCGTGTCAAAACGTCTAAGACATGAAACATTGACTGTAGCTACTAAACGGTTCTCGACGATAAGATCATAATGATTCTACGAGTTTCCCGTGTTATTTGGAAACAACTGGTCATAATTTAAAGTTATTTTAGTCCATTGTACTTTTATTCACGTTGTGTATATGATTTGTGTATATGATTTCATATTACCCGCACCTTATATAATGTAGTGTTGTTATATAAACTAGAAATGGATCATGTTTCTTATAACAGAAAATAAAGTATCATATCAGATGTTGAGTGATGATGAAAAAGAACGTACAACAGAAGGACAGCTCCGTTGAAGCACAAGAATTAGATGACACACACTATGTAATTGCAGATATAGAGATAAACTTTGTTCGCTGAGAGCTTGATGATCCATCTCATAAGGTAATTACTGCAACTGAAGTTGAAAGATTTTACCGCCAATTGTTACTAGAGAGTAGACTGAAAGAGGATGATCTAAGTAAGTCCTACAAAAAGTATTTAAGACAATTGATAATCGAGAACATCAGTGATGTAATGTTTAAGAAATCTCCACGTGTTAACAAGCCAGATAGATTTTGCGTTACCTTAACTGATGATCATGCAATAGATCTGGCGCTAAAACAGTCAGAGGCAGAGAGATTTAAAGAAATCTATAACGTTGTGATGACTATTAGGACTGAATTAGGAAAAATGGAAATGTACGGGTTCTTTCAAGGACTTTAAAGCTCCCAGCTCTCAAAACCCTGATGCAATGGATAATCCATGGCCCAACAGTTTCATTTGAAACTGTATTCAAAAATTGAAACACCTCTAAGTGTGGAAGTTGGACTGTATGATTATCAAACAACTCGAAGTAAAAAGCTTGTTGACATGCTCTCAGACCTTAATCTTAGTTCTTCTTACGACAAGCTGACAAACATCAAGAAAAATGTTGCTGCTACAATTTTGAATCAGCGAGAAGAACAGAACGGTGTGTTTATTCCATCATCTTTATGACGTAGTAGATAGATAGATAGATAGATAGATAGATAGATAGATACACCAAACGGATAGCGACAACTACATGGGACAGCAATGACAGTATTTCTAAAAAACCTACAACCCAAGGCAAAGGTAGTGATGAAACTTCAAAGACAGTCTAGAAGACACAGACAAGATGTGCCACTCTATGAAGACCTGACAGTTTTTGAACCTGCAAAGAAATCGCTAACGCAGTCCAATAGTTACCTAGGAGAGATATCGAATGAGTCATCAGGGCGATATAGAAATTTTGACATGGTTTGGTTCTTGATGAAGTGTGGGTGTTCTAACATGGGAAATAAAGTAAGACTTGTTCAGAAAACTTTTCACCACAAGACGTTTGTATAACAACTCTCTCCCAGGGGCTGCTTTATATACATCTCTAACAAAGGAACGGTCAATAGATATGAATGACATTAATCACTTGATACCTACTTCCTTTTAGATTCCAACTTGGGCCGCCTACAATTCGTTAATCTCGGACGAGAATCCAACTACCACATTTTGTAGCCTTCTCATCATTTCTGGAAGTCCAACAGAGTGGGACAACTTGTTCACATCGTTAAAGGAAGTCCAGAAAGTAAATGATACCTGGCACATTTGATATGCAGTTATATTCCAAAGCCTTGCAACTTCAGCTTAATTCAGATATAGACGATAGTTTTGTAATAGGAACGGGCGAGCTTCATGTTGTATTTACTGCCCTAAAGGTACTGGGAAAGTTAATCAACGGAAGTGGATTAGACCAGGCATTTGAAGAAGCTTCGATCTATCAAACATGGAAAACACCTTTTTAGATGTTTTGAAGCACATCAAATCCTGTATTTGGCCTTATTTGAAAAATACATAGCCTCCATAATTGCATCACATCCAACAATTGAGAAAGATCTCATAGACCGTATCACCATCGGAATTTTCGCTATTGAAATCATCGCCAAGAGAGCAAGCAAAGTTTGGTGGAAAATCACGAAGACCTGCTGAAACTGTTGTCTTCAACAAGGATTTCAGATTTACAAGCTCAGTTTGACGAATCATTAAAATTCCTGAGAAATTACATGAGACTATTCTATGAGACAAAACTTCGCTTTTATTTGTTCGTGCGTCTTGGCGACAAGAAAGGCAACTGCATTTGGAAAGCTTACACTCTGTAAATACTTGTTTCTTTTTGATATGGTGAACTATGCACGACTGACACTTGTTTATCTAACAAAGATGTTCTCGCTGAAAAAAACAAATCCCGAAACTTGGAGAATGTTCAGCAAAGGCAACTTCTCTTTGTCTGTCAATAAACCCATTGTTCCGTTTTCTGCAACTGGCGTGGATCATGCAGTTGAAAAAGAGAACCGAGCTGTGAAAGTTTTTGGTGGAATAAAGGGAATTGCCAACGGTCAGATTTCGCTAGACGAACACTTCCTGACAGCTTCAGAAATTGGCAACATTATTGAAGATTTCTGTGATGTTTTTAGCATTCAAGATCAGGCACCTAAAAGACAACATCACTATCAACTCACTAGGTCAATAAATGAAAGATTGAATGAAGGTGTCCGGAAACTTACGACAATCTTTGCTGAACATGAAGTTGATTTTGAGAACAATGAAGTGGTGTATAATGTGATAACAAAAAGAGTACATCAACTTCAAGATGATGTTGCTTTTGTTGATTGGTATGGGAAAACATACAATACTAACCAATACTAGCAGATTTAGATGATGGTCTTAAAGATTACACTCACGAGGAGGCTGAAACTTGCATTGTGTTTCATGTGTTAGACATCAACAGATGGAACCCGTTCTCTTATTTAGTGGTGTATTGTTCCGAATACAGATGTGCTTCTTCTCCTGTTGCATTATTTCGAAGATTTATTTACAAGTACCGTCTTTCGTACAACTAATTGAGAGATCCATCTACAGAAATGTGTGCAACACTACCTGGATTCCATGCATTCACTGTCTGTGACCAAACTGGACGATTTGCTGGCTTTGGTTAAGCAACATGTTGGTAAGTGCTGAAGAATGCTTCAACTGCAGTTACTTCATCCCTACAAAAGATGGGTGAGGGCGAAATAATTGAGGATGTGAAAAAAGGTCTGGAGCAGTTTGTAACGGACCTCTACTGCAAGGACAGACCAGCTAATATAGACTAATTGGGATCTTTGCGTTGGTACTCGTTTTCTAGATAACATGTATTTATGTTCTTATTTATGTAGCATAGATAAGTTTTGCATTAATCTACATTTTGTATCCTTGTAAGGTTTGCCTTTGCCTTTTTAAGATATCAATATGAAAATGAACGCTTGCCAACAACATTGGCATCTTTATGGCAAAAGATTTTGCAGTCAAACTTTACAGCTACTCAATGGAAATTATCACATTTGGCGAAACCTACCTTGGATAGTCCAACACAACATGGATGGACTTTGGACAATAAAAATGGAATTTACAATCAAATAATGACAATGTTAAGCCCAGCTCCTGAGTCTGTCGTGGAACTTAGCATCTGCAAGTGTACTAATGGTTGTAAAAATCTTCGATGTAAGTGTAAAAAGAACAATTTTGTATGTACAGAGATGTGTCTCTGTCACTAGACTGCGAAAACATCGAAGAAGACAGAGATTTAGAAGATTTCATGGAAGAATGAATATTTTATTGTCATTTCAAAGAGTTAGCTATTCTAATTTCTTGAAAAGATGCAAATGTTCTTCTCCTCAGACAAATATGTTTTTTATTCACCTAATTTCTAAGAGTACTAAGAGGATGGCAACTATCAGTTTTGTGAACCTTCGTGTGTTTTGGTGCTGGTCAGTAAAATACAAAAAATTACTTTGGCTAAACATTATGAAATTTGGATGGATGTACCTTCTTGATATGTCACACAATTTAGTGGAGTTTCTTAACAAAACAATGATTTTTGTCAATTTTACAGACCATAATCGAAATGAGGATTTTAGTCTGTAAGTTACACGCTGATGAGTTTTTTCTCATGTCTTGGAAGATAGTGATGAAAAACGCTCGAGTTATTCAAAAGATATAGCCATTTTTCAAGTTTTTGGGTCAAACCCAATCTGGTCTAAGAGAGTCACTGTTCCATTCGTCCATGAAAACTATTTGCGTGTCTTCGTTTATATTCGCAGCTGAAAAACATCCGTCAGCAATAACTGTAGCAATATACTTTGATGGAATAATTCCTTAATATCCGAAATCATCTAGTTAAAAACATCATTATCCACATTGTGCGACAAAAAAAGGCATGTAAGTTGACTTCATATCTTGAAACGGAGAAAACCACCTTGTTTTTTCCACTATTAGGGAGATTCGTAAACTCAACGAGCATGTTACACGAAAAAAATCAATTACTTGTGAGAATTATTTTGAAACTGTTCTACTAAAATGGTACTTCAGAGATTTAAGGCCTTTTGTTGTATCAAAAGAAACATCATTACTTTGCACGCTTATTTGAAGTGTTGATGTGAAGTTTCTAATGACTTTGTAGGGAAAAATTCACGAACAACTCTACTAAGTTGTATATAATTCCCTACAAATCTATAGAAAAATAGGTTCGTGTAAACGAAAAATGATTTTTCCGAATCCCGCTAATCAGACGGACTGACCAACATCAACTTGGATTGCTCAAGCGGGAACTGTTGGTGATACAAAAGCTGATAGTACCTTTTACAAAATAATGTTCGTAACTGCTTTCGATACTTGAACATTCGATGATGAGGCAAGAAAATTGTATAATTACTAACAGGCAATGAAATGTAGGTTTTATGTAACCATACCTTCTATCGAAATTTTTGAATGCGTTTGGAATCTTTTCCTTCTAATGTTGATGTAGTTGCCTTCCAACACTTCGATGAAGTTGTAGTCAATAACATTTACTGCTTTATTGCGTGAAGGGATGGCTCTCATAGGCGTATTCAAGGTCAGTCACAAAAAAGTGGAGGAGTCCAACATTACAATATTTCTTTTCAGTCCTAAGAGGCGATTAAGTTACTTGCACGCTTTCCTTCTCTACTTTAAATGACAAAACCCTCCTCCACAAATTTTGACTGACCTCTCGCTACGCCTCTGGCTCTGACAATAGCATAGTTACTTGAGTTATGTATGGGACAATCACATCAGCAATTCTCACTTTACCAAGCAAACTTAAAAGGGAATCTCTAACAAAAGTGCAGTAAATCAATGTACGCTAACCTTCAGGTAGCTTTTTGTAGACTCGCTCCACCATTTTTCTTCTGATTATGTCGATAGCATGACCAATTTTTGACAGAGAACGTTCTGGAACTGTCACCCTACTACCTTCTGGAGAGAAATCAAACATAACATTATATTACGGTTTTTCATTAAACGAACTTACGATAAATAGATTGCTTATCGACAACATGTAACGATGACCTAGTGAATTTAATTTTTTCTACGGCATTAAGGACCACTTCTCGAACGCAATCATCCAGTGTTGAAAGTAGATGTAATTGAAAAGGTTTTATTGTATGTTCTTCAAAAGCAACGTGAATCATCTGGCATCCACGTTCTTGAGCAACAGTTCTTACTAGACGAATTTTACTGATCATCAGTGACTGTAACGAATTTTGATTGATAGCTACACGACAGCTTAGATATGAAATTGTCATCAACTTTCTTGTATATTAAATGCAACTGGTGACTGTACAGTTCAGTTTTCTCTGTGATGTTTTGCCTGAAACTCTACAGATGTCAACAAGTTAAGGTCTTTGTTGTCATTAATTCTTATTATTTTATTCTTTTTATTACTCTAAGCACCCATGTTTTGTTTTGGTTTATGAAACTAACAAAGGATATATTTCCATTTGAAAAAAAGCATATTTTTTATTTGTCTCTAATCTTATGTTGTTACAAACCAGATCTATCTTCTTCAAAGTTGAAAATCATCACAATAACATAAGTATTGACATTGATAATATTAGAATGAAATTTCATAAGAGCACAGATTTGCCCAAGAATTTAAAACAAAATGTGGACCGCTCGAAGCTCAAATAATTGTTCCAAAAATTAAGAACAACCTTAGCCTGAACTTTCTAGTAAAATAAGATCAATTTAGGATGTAATTTCTGTTGAAATTCTTATTTTATTACAGATTTTACAGATAGAGTGAATTGTTGTTGGTTTGAATAACTTTTTATGCATTACATGTTTGGCGCAAATTAATCATACTAATTACAAAATTGGAATGTATATAGTGCAGCAAGTAATTGCAATTGAAAAATATCCCTTTTATAGATAGTTATAGTTATTGCTGAAGATTAAAACTTTGGTACAGTGGCACTTGAGTTGGAAGTTTATAGAATTGTGTTGATCTATCGAAACCTTAAACTCTTTTGCGTTACATCTTGAGTTTTTTTATAAGAACCCGCAAAGTCAGACTTCAGGCTGGCTGGTCCAATTTGATTGAGCGTTTTTCACAGTTTTAGATGTTAGCCTCATTCTATTCATATTTATAGAACTTCCATTGAAACAAAAATATGTCTTTTCAGAAAACAACTTTGCTATAAGTCGTGTTGTAACACGTGGCAATGAAATAAATCTATTTTAAAGTGGTAGCCGTTCCGTACTAACCCAATATGAGCGTGCCAGTTTTCAAGAAAACTGCAAGTTGCTACATCATTAAATTATTTCACACACTTGTTGAATCATTTTTAAGGTCATTTCAAATAGTACCAGAAAAATACTTGCTCATTTACCAGTTTCGTTCCACTTTTTTGTCAATATTTATACGTAAAATAGTTTATTTCGGCCTTGATGTTTCACATTTCTTAAATAGACTTCTGAAATATCTCTACTAAGGGTTAAATCCAAAAGAAGTAATCGTTTTAAGACATCTTTTTCAGTGGTCTTAAAGAGAGCTAAATATAGTCTGTTTTGAAAAAACGGTCTTCCAATGAGACAAATTTTTTTCTGGAAATGTGTTTTAATTTGGCATTCACTTTCGCTGCTATCATGATAAGTTCCGTGAAAACAAATAAATGAAAAACACTGGCCAACACGACATCATAGAGAGATCTCATTATTTTAATGTTTTCTACTATGTGATCGAAAGGTCAATTTCACACTTCATTTGGTTATCAATTAGATTGGTCTTAGCCTTGCCTTTAAAATTAGTCTCTTCAGGTAATAAACAAGAAATAAACTATGTATTTAACTTTTCATTCGGTTGTTTTTGCGAGTTCTATCATCCCTTGAAATATCAAAAAATAGCAGTAATCCCTTAAAGCCAAATTGGAAAGTGTTGCAACAAAAATGTAATTAACATTTACCCCCATCTTTATATGCTTGTCATAACTGCAAATTGATGAGTTGGTGATAAACACGCACGTTTATCTTTTCTGTTATGCGTTTTATTTTTCCTAAGAACATGGAAACTCAAGAAAGCCTTGCGATGTTTTTAGCTTTTTCCATTCAAAGTCTTAAAATGCTTAACTATCTTGTTTCGAAAAGTTAATTGTTTTCTCAAAATGGATGATAATCGTTCGGAAATGGAATCAGATGAAAACAAAGCCTTATGACGTTCTTAGCTTTTTCCTAAGTTTTGACCCTCTGAAGCCTTATGTTCTTATATACTTTGTTCTAAAACGGATAACGTGTAATATGAAAAGATATTGCCGTCTAAAATCATTAGACTATACAAGCGTATCTTATTACACGAAATTTACGTGGCCTCGGGTAATTTAACCGTCTATTAATTAATGTATCATGTAGAATATAATCCCTTGTTGTTTTATGATATTTTCAAAGCAAATCGTTGAAATGCAGAAAAAACGACAGGTTTTCTATCTTTCATGACAGCATTAATAAAACGGAATAAAACATATATAAAAACATAACGAATCACTCGCACAGTCGTAGAGCATAATCGTATAGCAGATATTAGCACGCACACTGTTTTTTATTTAGTTTTCTTTCTTGTGTTTCTTTATGTAAGTAATATCTTAAGACTTTGGTAACTCTGTAAACATTGAAGCTTTTGATTTCCTTTCGGTATTCGAAAATACACCTTCCAAATCAATTAAAATAATGAAAAGTCAAAACTACAAAAATCAAATTCCGCGTTTATTTAATGCCATTTAAAAATTACAGTCCTTTGAACTGTATTAACTGTATTAATTAAAGCACACTATCAGCGTTAATTTGTGACCGCGATAATTTATGGCGGGTTAAATAGTCCACCTGTTCATTTAGTGTAATAAGGTAAAGGCAAAGAGATAGTTGAATTGACTGTAATCACAATCTTCCATTTTTTGGCGCCTTTAAGTTTTCGAAATCTATGAATGATATTCTTATGAACTGACTCATGGTTTTTGTCTCTCCAAACACCAACCTTAATGAACTTCAATTAGTGAAATTTCTTCAAAACTTCCTCAAAATTCATTTCATCTCGAATTTTCATTTACAATATTTTATAGTGCGGTTCAGTATCGAGCTTATTTTAGACGTGAAATGATGTAATTGAAAGAAAGAGGTGCTTCCTGGATAGCCATTTAACACCAGAAAGATTAAAAAATGCAAACATTCAGTTATTCACTGCTAAAGTAGAATTATTCTTGATTTTAAATGATGCTTTGCTACTGACAAAATGAAATATCGATGTTATTGTTGACTTCAAGACACCCATGATGGAGTAAAGTCTTTAAAATCAAGTCAACAATTTCCAGACAGCCACGAAAATCACGCCTATCCACACACTCGTTCATCAATAATGTTAAATTGCTGCAACCACACGTCTATTATTTATCAACTTTTTAAATTCCAAGGCTTACCATACGTCAATCGAAAAAAAAAATTAAAAGAAGATGCAGTTACGGGCAGAAAGATTTCTGCAAAATCAGCTGAAGTATGAAAATGAAAAACTAGCAATAACGTTCTTGAAACTTGAAAGATTTTGAATGTTCAGTGTAGACTGCACACACCAAGTGGGAATTGTAACACACAAAATAAAATGAGGTTTGTTATCGAAATTTTTAAGTTAAATGTGTTCAAACAGCTGGCCAAAAGTGTGCTACCAGTCAAAATTTTCATGAATAAATGATTTGAAATTGTATGTTGACTCTTTTGAATGTTTGAATGAGAGTGAGAAATGTAAAAAGTACTCTTATAGACTTTTATAGTGTGTTTCATAATGTTGGAAATGGAAATTTTAAAGCTGTTCTTTTAAATGAATATACCGATTTTCAAAATAATTTTTACACTGTTGGAAAGCCATTTTCAAGTTCTTTGGGATAGTAAGTTTTTGTGAAAAATGAAAAAGTTGTCTTTGAAAAAATAAGGAAAATGTCTTGGAAAAATGTAATTAAATTTTTAATGATCTTTTCTTTTCATTCATATCTTAATTGACCATTAAAAATTTAATTACATTTTTCCAAGACATTTTCCTTGTTTTCATAAAAAGCACTTCTTCATTTTTCACAAAAATATACTTGCCGAAAGAACTTGAAAATGGCTTTCCATCGATGTACAAATTATTTTGAAATTCGGTATATTCATTTAAAAATTCAGTTTTAAAATTTCCATTTCCAACATTATGAAACACACTGTATAATTACATAAACAATATACAAATTACATATAAAAGAAATATGTGACATAACAATCAAACCAAAATGACCTAGTTTAATCTAACACAATAGAAGAAACTTTTATAAAAATTCTTTTAGAAAGTCGAAAAAAAGGTTGAATGATCTTTACAAGGCATTCCGAAAGTGTAACTGACACTATGTAAACCTTTATTGCATATATTTATATATTAGTTACATCTGAATAACATGAAACATTGTTTATTTTGGGTATACAAAATACGATTGAGTTTATATTGATCTTTTCTGATATCACAGTTATTACGTATGAAAATCACATAATATGCTTTAAACA
This sequence comes from Turritopsis dohrnii, assembly GCA_027922465.2. NCBI lineage: Eukaryota > Metazoa > Cnidaria > Hydrozoa > Anthoathecata > Oceaniidae > Turritopsis > Turritopsis dohrnii. The sequence continues at coordinate 812,405 of BQMF02000049.1, read as the reverse complement.
TTTGATATGTACTTCCAATCTTCTTAATTACATACAAACAGAATTTCCAATGTTGCACATACAATTAGTAATCAAAGATCTTGGTCATTAAAAGAATATGCTCTATAAATTTATACCAAAACTTACCAAAATTTTGTATTGTGTTACTAATAGTACAGTATTTTGAATTTATACACAGTTAGAACATTTCAGTTTGCCAGGATGATGATCAAGGCTACATTATTACAAAACAAAAAGCGATTATTTAAGATTATTTAAGATGAAGATTACTTAAAATGGAAGATAAAATCTTTCTTGAGGAGAATCAAACACTGAAGTTCGCTAGTAACACTCCGTTCACTACGATGAATGTGATAAAGAGAAAACGAATTATACGATCTTCATCGATCCATCCGTTATTTGTTCAAGGAAGACTTGCGTCATTCTTTAATGTTTTGTTTTTTCAAGCATAACCAAAAGAGTCACACCATGTGAGATTCTGCCTTGTTCCTAGTCGGACTTGTTCCTGCTTAATGACTGGGCGTCTTTGTTTTTTATCTCTTGTCGTAATTGACGAAATTAGCTCCCAGGGCGCTTATTTAAAATTTCATCCTTTGGAGGTGGCGCTTGTTCTGCAGGGGCACTTATTAAATTTTCACATCATGACAAGGAAAATGTCTTTTTTTCAATATCTTTCTTTCTCAAAATGATATCCGAAATTATGTCAGACTAAACTAAATGTCAATATCATCTACGTCTTCTTCATGGTGTCAGTATCGACAACAAGAAAATCAGGTACTGTTGTCACAATGTCCATTTCATCAATCTGAAATGGATTAGTATCTTTTTCTGTCAAAATTGAAAGTTGAATTCTTTAAATTTCCTTTCCGGCTTTGCAGAGCAGATTCTCTTTGAAGCAATGAATGCATTTAAATAACAACTATACTATATTTATTATTTTTTGCTTGCCCCAGCCGATGGCTGTATGGCGAAATAATCGCCCTCTTTTGTTCTAGGTGGTGTGCAGTTATTCGGGCAGGGGAGCTTATTAGAAAAAATACTCTAATCCCGGGGTGCTTATTCGGCAGGGGGCGCTAATTTTGTCATCTACGGTATGTAACTTGCGGGATACTCCCACCCATCATAATTACGTAGTGACTGCAGCTGTTACAAACCTGAACGTGTTTTCGCTGCAGAAGTTCATACTACATTCTTTGAGAGTTTGATGATCGAGTGATAAAAACAAACAAAACATTTCCTTTAACATTTCACACATCTTGTTGTTTTAATATTCAAAAAGCTAACCACTAGACTCAACGTGATCCTGGTTTTAGAGGTTGAGCCTAAAGACTTTTCCTTTCTAGATGGAGTATAAAAACAATTTCTTCAATATCATGAGAATCTCTGAAAAAAGGGGAACAAGTCTAATGCTAATTACTCTATACCTCATTATTCCCCAAAGTGAGTCCTCACCGATTGATGTCTTTGATTTCTTGAAGTCTTTCCTTTTTATACCCTGCACATTACATGATCAAAAATTACTTTGTGTAAGTTTGCCACATTTGCTGTTGATTTTGAAACAAATTACGACATTTATTGTTAAAAAAGTTAAAACCAACAAACACTCTAGCTGCGACACTTACTGGCAATTTTGCAACAATAGGGAGATTCGTAAACTCGACGAGCTTGTTACACGAAAAAAAATCAATTACTTGTGAGAATTTCTTTAAAACTGTTCTTACTATAAAGGTACTCCAGATATTTAAAGCCGTTATATTTGTTGTATCAAAAGAAACATCATTACTTTGCACGCTTATTTCAAGTATTGATGTGAAGTTTCTAATGATTTTGTAGGGAAAAATTCACGAACAACTCTACAAAGTTGTATATAATTCCCTACAAATCTATAGAGAAATAGTTTCGTGTAAACGAAACATGATTTTTCCGAATCCCGCTAATTTACTAGCGTTTGTGACATTAACTGACAGTAACAGCTGTCACATGGAATGGCTCATATGGGAAACTAAGGATCTATACAGGTGCATTGAAAGTCAGTCAATATCTATTTTAGTGATAAGCTTAAAAATTGTATTGTTTCTTCGTTATCCAATTATTCTATTATTTATTAGAAAACTAACCAGAGCTAACAAAAATAAACCAAGACGAACAAATAAGTTATTAACAAGATCGGAACGTGAATATTAGACCCTATTTTATTTTGTGAATGTATTGACTTGTGAAACTCTTGGCATGAAACATAAACTTGGTGATAGCCAATAGCCAGGGAGTGTAGACACCACAATAACTACCCCAAGCCCAAATCCCAAACTCCACCCCTCCCTGAACTAAGTCATCCAAACTCCACCACTTCCTGAACTAAGTCATCCAAACTCCACCCCTCCCTGAACTAAGTCATCCAAACTCACCAATATGAGCCTCATTTAACTGACTCCTTTACTCATTAACTCAGTTTTGTTAAGACGATTTGAGACGTACACATTGATTTCTAGGGGAATTGCAACGATTGCCAAAAAAGTAGTTTACTTTGTGTCAATCTGATCGATTGCGCGCAAAATTATGATCGATAGCTCAAATTCGATGAATGGAAAATCGCTTTCATAGATATGACTAATCGAGTCATCAGTGTAGCTACTTATTCTGCCAAAGTACTTATTATTTTTTACACATCCGAAAATTTTGAACTACAATAAATCTACAAAACAAACTCATTCAGCAAAAGAAAGAAAAACAACAAGAAAAAAACAACTGTTTAGTGCACACGTTTCGCAAAACAGCTTCAAAATAATTCATAAATTATTGATAAGGTGTTTACGACTTACAGTACATAAACATCCATGTGTTGCAGTTTGTCTCATACAACTTCAGGTGGAAAAGCTATCACATTTAATAATCAAGGTTTATATTCAAGAGAAATATTGGTAAGCTTGCATTGACGTTTGTTGGATTGTTTGTTCTGTTTTACCCTTTTTATGTCAAACCTATAATTCATATAGATATTTTTTATTCTCAAACATCTTGTTTAGGAACTTGAAATGGGAAATCATACGCCAACAGAAAAGAATTATAAACATGTTGTTCTGAGTTGGCAATCACAAACTATGACATGTGATCTGTCTCATCTTCCCGATTCTATGAAGGATGACAGCTACCTGATAAAACAATATTTGGAATTGGTTATCAAGTCCATTGTCAAGGACAGGATGAAGAAACGTAAAACAATACATATGAATACCGAAAAAGCAAGTATCATAGCTTGCTTGGGGAATAAAAACACTGGCGAAAGTGAAGTTGTTTTAGAACTGTACCCTGATGACGTTTTCAGCAAAGAAATTTACGAGAATCTATTGAAACATTTGAAACAAGCGGAAGTTTTTTATCAAGATGGATTATTGTAACGTAAAAAAAATCCACGATGGTGATTATCTGAGGTAGAAAACAGATCAATAGTTTTCGAGAAGGTTACCGAGTGATGCACGCGTAGTGGATTATGTATTTCGATTTTTTCCCCGGCATTTCGTCATTTTTGTTGTATTTTAATTATTTTGAAAATTCTACACATACCGTAAGTCCTCGAATAAGCGCCCGGGCGCTTATTTAATTTTTCGGGCTCTAGGGAGGGCGCCTATTCGAGGGGGGCGCTTATTTTTTATTTTTGAATTTGCTTAAGTCAAAATTTTTCGAAAAGGATAAAATGGGATTCGGGTGACACACAAAAATGAATTTCTACTTATTTTTCCTTTATAATTTTTTTATATTTTCATGAGACGATCTACTTATCTACTTATTAACATTTTAATCAATCAATTAAAATATCTTTGTCGCCTTCTTCATCTTCGTTGATTATTAGTTCTTCTGGCGATGCTTCTACAATATCGGTTTCATCTACCACAAATGGGTTGCTTTCGGTTGTATTCATATAACTAGCTTGTTTTTTGAGCATTTCGAAACCAGCACTAGAAGGTTGATCCTTCTTGAAACATGTTATTTCGCTGTCTTCACTGTTTTGTGAAAAAAGAACCTGAAAAGATAAATGATGTAGAAGAAGAAAACTAAACCACCTTGTTTTATATATTTGTTCCATTTTCCATTGTTTTCCACATCTAAAGAGGAACTCCTATCCTGAAATTTTGCGTAGGCCACTAATTCGAATAAGCGCCCTCCTAATCCGTATAAGCGCCCATCCACGAGGAGGGCGCTTGCTCGAAGGGGGGCGCTTATTCAAGGGGGGCGCTTATTCGGGGATTTACGGTATGTTCGCATCGTAACATCTTAATCAGAAATTTTTTCAGGGGGTACAATGGTAGAGCGCTCGCTTCCTGCTCGCGAGGAAGTCGCGGGTTCAACAGCGACTTTTAGCGAAGCACTCAGCAAGAAAGTAGGAATGATGTCTGTCATTACAGCTTCCGTAGCCCAAATGGGGGCTTTAAATGCGCTCTAGGACCTCCTTCGCTGGACCTTACTGATAACAGTACCTTAAAGTTCAAAAATTAAAACTTCAAGAATTAAAGAGTCCTACAAAATATCACCGAAAATGTATTTAAAATTTTTTAAATTTTCTTTATGTTGTCTATAACACAAATTTTTTAAAAGCTTTTCACAAAACACAACGTTTATCATCTGTAACGCAAAGAAGACTGGGCAAACCATCTGCTTAGAAAATTTAAACTTTGTACATAATAACACATAGAAAATCCCACTGACTTTTTTCGTTTCGGTTGAATGAACCTACATGATCAATAACGAGAATGGCTAGGAAGACTAATGATTGATGGTAAAATCGAGAAGGAGAAAGCACGTGTATGAGCTTTGAGCTGTATTTGACCACTCTACCGATGACCGAAATATCTAAAGCCTCACGCTTTGTACTGAAACCTATTATCGTTATCCGTACTTTAGACATGAGAACTGTACTTTTCAAACAGACGGAAGAACGAAAAAATTACTACTAAGCTACGATTAGCGCTATGGGTGTCGAACTACCGTAGAATCGGGACTTTGAGCTGTATCTTTGAGCTGTATCGATACAGCTCAAAACTGTTAGTTATAACTCGTATCATCATAGATAAAAGGGGGCCGAGTTTTGAGCTATAAAACAGAACAATTTGCGAGTCAAATGGGGCGCCAACAAATAATGCGCTAATCCATAAATAAATTTACTAGACAGATTTTTGAGTGACGACATCGCCGTCGCGTGATTATGGACGACGTAACAAATTGACGAAGAGAATAAAGGAAAACGGCCGTAAATCATTTAGAAATCATTCTCTTGACGAAAGTTTGCTACAGCTTGAGCTGTATGAGCTGTACCCTGCGTCCGCCACTGTTAAGATACAAGAAGGATAAAATCTATATATTAATAGCCGATTCTCTGTTTGTTTGTAAGTCACGCAAAATGGTAGATGTGAACTGCAAAAAGAATCGGGGAGTCAGCAATGTAAGATCACACATAAATTATTTCTCTTCTTGTGCGTGACGTCAGTGTGAAACCATTGTATTGAGACCCTGATCGAATGCGACGTTTAGGGAATATTATCTCGATAACCAATAGGGATAACTGACGTTTTTTGGGGTCCGCGATACAGGCGATGGGGTGACGAAAAATTTGGGTCTAATATTTTTGGAGAGGGGTCTGTGACGTCATCAAAATCTTTGAACAATGATATCTCTGTAACGGTTGATCGTAGCGGAACGATCCCATACATTTTTTTGATCAATTTTTCGAGCTCTACAACATGGGAACACTTTCGGTTGTCAATTCCTTAATATTATTTTTCGTGAAGTCAACGCATGCTGAACATGGGCGGCGAACGACGCCGCCTTGGCGGCTAGTCTATATATTAATAGCCGATTCTCTGTTTGTTTGTGCGTTTGTTTGTAAGTCACGCAAAATGGTAGATTAAGTTATGAGCGAAATTATTTCTTTTTTTTGTGTGCGACGTGAGTTCGAAGCAAATACATTGCAACCCCAATCGAACGTGACTTTTTTTGGCTGATGAACTAATAGGAATAACGTTTTGTTTTTATCATTATTGTTAGTTTTATATTCCACGTTGACTTGGCTTTGAAAACAGTACATCAACTAAATACAAAGAAACTAACTGATTAAACATTTTGGACAAAAAGCAGCAACGGCAGAACGTGGCAGCATATGTTCGGTTTGCCACTAACTCTTGCCTGACTGTCTGAGACGGGTGAACTTTTTTTTTGAGCAATCAAAATGTTTAAAAACCGATAGGTAAAAAAAGAGTATCATATCAAAACAAAATATTTTTTTTTTTTTTTTTGCTTTTGTCATAATAGTTGTCTTTAATCGATTTCTTTTAATCTATTTTATTTTATATCAGATCGAACGTTTTTGGATTTCTGCGTAAGCAAGAAATACTTTACGATCGTCCGTGTTTTTCTGTTTTTTTTTTTTTCATCCTGTCCAAACCTGCGCATATTTGTTTCTCGAATTTCATTGGTCGATAGAAAAGTCGTCTGTACCGTCATTGGCGCATAATGCCCGACTACTAAGAAAGGGTGTTAATTTAGCCACCTTAACTTCAATAGCGATAGTTCATTGGCTGATTTTCGCCATGCCATGTGATATCGTCTTCAAAACGTTTTAAAAATGGCAGCGAAAAAACGTGTGTAGTTTGCTAAAAGTTTCTTTGATGAAAATATGGATTTAAAAGAAGTTAATACAGCTTATAATTTTATATAAAGAATTGCATTACTGTTGGGAACTTGTCATGTTCACAAAATTAAATTACAGCGTGGTTATTCGGTTTTTTGAAAGAAGTTTTCTTGAAGTTTAAAATATGAAAACAATGCCAATACATGGTGTGGAAGAAAAGGTATTTCTTGTTTTATTTTTGCTCCAAGCCTTTTTAAATATGAAAGACCTTTGTGTATTTTGTATGTGTATGCATGTTTGAAGTCAATTTTTAGAAGCTTTTGGATTTTTAAAGCTCAGCTTAGCTTCCTTTCAGCTGCTCCCCCCAGCATCACCAACATAATTACTCTAATACAGCTATTTATACTATATTTACTAGCAATGTTTGGATGTATTCTGGCTATATCACCATATCTCTTTGCTCCCTATGTATGTTGTTTTTTTTTAACTTTTAGATTAGATATGAATTTTAATTTCTAAGTAACAATTATTGTGATATTACATATCTTTTTCATCCTGAGGAGATCAATGTAGAAACTTTATATAATTATTGTGCTGTCCAAATGATGTATTGGTTGCCACCAGTATACACAGAATCTTTTTATAGAATTCATTATGTTTGATGTGGTTAAATTAGAGTTTCGTATTGTGTCAATGCACTTTTTGGAGTACGTGGGTGGCAAATATCCAGTAACAATCATTCTGCTTATTCGTACCAATAGATCTTCATAAATAATCTCTACCGTAGCATAAAGAAAAGCCTCTTTTTTCCGTTAATGTAGACTGACTTTCTTGACGAACATTGTCAATCGCATCAACATTTTTGTTGATTTAATGCTGATGCTTCTCGAGTTAAATGATGTGACTGTTTTAGTTTAGCAGGACGAATCTAGGCTGCTCGTGTTGCATTTTTGTTTCATTTTCAGCAGCAAAGCTTGCAGAAATCCTTCTGCCCGGTAGGGCATCTTGTTTTTATTCACTTGATTCATTTAGCACGTGCCTTTTCTTCTCTCCTCCCGTGTGATCTTTTTAAGAAGAGAAACCATTTTCCCCTTACGTTTGATAGCACCCATGTTAGAGCGCGTAACTTTTTTAAAACAAAAGTTAATAAAAAGTTGAAGTTTTCTCTCTATACGTTTTGAGTGTATTGTTACACTGATAAAAGATTGGTTTTACCAGAAGTTGTGACTTCGAATCTGCTTCTGGTTGAACACAAGTTGTACGAGCCGTTTATAAGGAAATTTGACGTTTATTGATACAGTGATACAGAGCAGGTGGACATGGGCGGCGAGCGACGCCGCCTTGGCGGCTGGTATTAATTAATTAGAGAACGTGTTATTAAATATGTAAGGTAGGTGTAAACATGACTACAATCGAAAAAACACACATCAGTGCACAAGAAGACGAAGACGAAGAAAAGAACATTAAAACAAAAAACACAAACAAAAGCAATTATACAATACTACTGTATATACCTTATTTGCACTTGTTAATGCTGGAGAATTTCTCGTGGCGCTATTAATTGTGGGATTTCTTTTTGCAATTTTGCCATGAAATTCCAAACATTTGCCTCGCTTTTTCTCATTTTAGAGCAAATTTATTTCTAAATTATACACATAAAGGAGAACTGAAATATATGGAAATAATAGACCCCAAGACAAGAAGAAACAAGATGGCCTTACGGGCAGAAAGATTTCTGCAAAATCTGTTGAAGCATGAAAAACGAAATATGTTATGTCATTTATGAAATTCGACAGAAAATGCTAGGGTAAAGGTTAGGTCATAAGCGTAAACCACGGGGGTTGAAAATATTCTAAGGGGTCATTATGTTCTACTACAGTTCAAAAAGACACACAAATTTCAAAATCATGAATAATTATTAACATAAATGTTCATTATATGAAGCGAAATGTCTTAATCAATCCGTGATAGCATGGCTCTTATTTATGGTTTTGAAGTTTTTTTATGGCATCTGAGTAGCTTGTTAATTAAGAACCCTTAGTTAATAGTTACCTTTGATTTTTATGTATTTTTAAGAGTTCATGAATATCTTTTCATATTATCCGACCGGGAAATCCTTTTTAGAACACAATTTTAACTCAAGATAAGAAATAATAGGGACAAGATTATTTAAACATTTTTTTCGTTAACAATTTAATCCATTGAATGGATTCTATAAAGTTCCCTTTCTTCAAGTTTTCCTTTCTTAATTATTTTGAAGTACTTTAAAGGTATTTCGATAACATTTCTTGTAATAGACATTCACAAATGCCACGATTTGAGAATGCAATATTTATGAAACGTCAGTCACACATTGCTTGCATTTTCTTCATATAAAAAACACTTGTTTACGAGGAGACAATGAGATATACATACAAGTGGCTTTCAAGCATTTTGCTGGTTCATCATAATGTGCACAAAGGAAAATAGTCACGCGAAACTCCAGTTTTGCGGTGTTGTAATCATCTGTCTAAAATATCATTGTTTTCTTTCTGTGGGTAAAACTTTTCAAATTGTTAAACTTTCGAGATTTTCTTCACGTGAACGTCTAAATGCATTCATCAGGTTTTCAAAAGAAAGATGAAAAGAGTCATTGAAATATAGTAATAAAGGGTATTAAGAAGAAATACGAGAACTATCCAAAACTTGATTTGTTTTTCAAATGCACCTGTTCATTTCGAATCCAAATCTTTATAATCACTATTTGGTTTGAAACAATTCATCCAGTAAAAAGTGATTGCAAACAGAACAATAAATATATAATTAAATATATGTAGAAAACAAACTAGTCAGAGCAGTGAGTTGTTGGAAAATAGTAAAAATGAACGATCTTCACTTTAGTGTTATGCTTCTTTACCTTCACTTATCTCTCTTTGCTTCCGGCGAAAGTTTATACGAACACAATGTCATTCGACCCAAAACGACACCAAAGTTATATTTCGTTGGAATATTTTCTATATGTGCAAGTTCTGATCATGTCAACAAACAGCATCTACTTGATTATGTTGCAATGGCGGATGCCCTTAAAAATTTTAATTCAATCGACTTTGGCTACATATCATTTGATGTATGTAACGATGTCAACCTATTAACAGAACGAATAATTTCCCTGGTACTTGACAGTGACTTCAGGAGAAATTCAACAACTACACAATACCCCAGGAATTGTTTCAACAAGCCACTACTGTTACATTGCACTACTGATAATATTGAATCAAACATTATGGCCATTTTTGCCTCTGTGCCTTGGAATATGGTGAAAATTTTAAACGCTTTACAGACATTCAGTGACATTCCTCTAATTCACTACGGTGATAACACAAACTCTGAAGAAGTCTTAACAAATCACCCCTGGCATTTTAACATGAATTTAAACCATGGTGTCATCGGTGTTGTCATGGACTTAGTTCGCTTTATGAATTGGAAACATTTGACTTTGCTATGCGTACAACCAAATACAACTAATGATATCGTCACAACTTGCCAGATATTAAACGAAATATACAAGGAATTACACAAAATACACCGTCTGTGTGACACTCCATCACACAACCTCGAACAATGATACGTCTGTCGTGCTTAGAAATCTACAAATTGACCACTCAAGAAATGTCATTTTATTGACAGGTAATGACAAATCTGTAGGAGACTTCTTGCATGCCATTAAAAAACATCAAGTATTGGATAAAACGTGGCTGATAATGAATTATTATAAATACGAACATTATTTAAACAAAGACTGGGTCAAACACCCCAGGGAACTTTATGTCAATAATACACTCGGTTCATTTTCCATTTTCAGAAGGAGTTTTGAGTCTTTGTTGATAAAACCACTTTCAATGTTGATGAGAGATTCGTGGACGCAACGTTGGCTAACGAAACACTACCATGATAACCTTACACAATTAAAAGATATTTTAACTGTAAGAGAACGCGAGCGCTATGACTCAATTTTTTCCGTTTTTCAGTACTATAAAACAAGGATAGTTTTCACACAAATCTTCACAAAAAATGAGGATATATATAGATTAAGATCAGTAATAGAAAGATCAAAAGTATTAACGATGTTACATCATATTGATCCGTTGGTAAACAAGTTTTATAAGGTACCACCCAATAATGGATACAGTAGCACTATAAATCGTTGTAATGATACAAAAGAAATGGGGCTAAATAACTGCCGATTAATTACTAAATCCTTGTGTACCAAGCCGCTTTGCAAAAGTGGCTTTTACATTAAGCCAACAACATTTCAGGAAAAAGAAACTGTTTGGCAATTAGAACATGGTTGGGTTTGCCAACATTGCAGAGACAACTTAGTTCGTATCGAACATATTCACAGACAAGATCAATGTGTTCCTTGTAATGGTACTATGGTTTCTAATCAATTCCATACAAATTGTTACGATCCCTATACGAACGAATATTTGACTCCTTCAGACGCAATTGCAATATTGTCAATAATTTTGGGAATTTCCACAGGATCTTTCAGTTTTTCAGTAATCTTAACGTTCTGGTTCAAGCGTTTCACTCCATTTATTCGTTCTTCCGATATTACATCTTCGTATTGCCAACTGGTAGCAGTCACATTTGCAAATGTCATTTTACCAGCTCTTTTTATTGGTGAACCAACTGAGTATAAATGCTCTTTGAAGCCTGTAGTGGTTGGTTTAACATTTACAGTAATCATATCAATAACTATGACCAAAGTACAGAGGATTATTTCAGTGTTTACGTTGAAGCAAACTGTTCCTTTATCACAGTCACAACTGACAATGCTCCAATTTAAGCATGTTTCAATCTCAATTGTCCTACTGGTCATAGATCTAATGTTGATTGTAATATCCAATTCCCGTCTAAGTGCCAACGTGTTACAAAAAGAAATTGCTGTAAAGAAGATCAGAGAGTTATATTGCAGCACAGATGACGATATTCTCATTCAAGTCACGTACTTTGTTGTCCTTCTGATTTTTTGCAACGTTCAAGCATTTCGTGGCAGATCAATACCATCAAACTACAACGAATCAAAACGAATTCTATACTCCACTCTTCTCACAATCTTATCGTTTATGATTTTTTATCCATTTTACTTCAGTCAATAATACAGAAAACATCAAACAGGTATTCAATTGTTCATCTTATTGACAGCATCATTGTTTTCATGCGTTTTTGTTTATGGAAACCGGCTATTTCTCCTGCTATTGCATTCAGAATTGAATAATCCAAAAACGTTTCAGCTGAAATAACTAAATAAAAAATGGTGTAAGAGTTTTCTTTTAGCAGAAATGTATTGTAATGAAGATTTTCATCAGAAAAAGAGGTCAAACAGAAAGCTTGGTACTGAAATTTTTCGTAACCTCTTACTTCCCTGATTAATGCCTTTCCTTTGTTAAGGATGGACCGATATTGGGCAACGAAAGCAGTCACTTTAATGCTAGTTAGCAATAAAACTAGGATCTATTTATACCGTAAATATTCAAAGAAACCAGTCTCTATTAAACGTCTATATAACGTTTGTTATGTTGTTCCTCAAAAGATAAGATCTTACTCGCTTTCGGTTTCTTCTCATATTCTTATCAAACCATGGAAAAAATGTTTCCAGTCTTGGTCAGGGCGGGGCATTTAATGTGGTATTGTGTCAATTCTTCCGTCAATTGTAATTTTCAATTATCAATTTATAATTTTTATGCGTGATGATCTCGTGCTGTACGGTCACGCTTTAGTGTACTCACAAAAGTAGGTGGTGAAAATTTTTTTCTTACATTGATTGGAACATGGCTGCTAATACGAGAAGCAACAAGAAAGCTTTGAACGATTTTGAAGAAGATATAAACAAGAAATTCGATGAACTGGCTGCATCCATTGCTTCACAAGAACGTATTGATAAGCTGAGATCTTTATTAACCCTACAAAATGTAAAGTTCGAACATCAGAATAAAGAAATCGCTGCACTGAATGAGTATATGTCATCACAACATGATCAAATGAATCGCCTCGAGGATCGTCTTGCTGTTGTGACGTCTGCTATAACTGCTGTGAAGATAAATGCTGATAATAATGAGCAGTACTCTCGTATGTATTGTTTACGAATAAAAGGAATAGAGAAAGGCCAAAATGAGACGCCGTCTGCCTGTAAGGACAAGTTTGTGAAAATGTTGAATGATGTTTTAAATCTAAATATCAATACTGATGACATAGACCGAGCTCACAGGATCGGCAGAGACAGGATAGGTATGATTGTTAAGTTCCACTTATTTGCTAAAAGGACCTATGTCTGCAGAAAACCAAAAGATTCGTCCCTTAAAATTAATTTGGATATCACCAAAAACAAGGTTGGATTTACTTGACAAGGCTAATTCTATCATTGCTAACTCTGAGTCAGATATTGATTATCTTTTAGCTTACATCAACTGCAACACTGTTGGAAAATTCAAAGATGGTAAATTTTTTTGACGTTGATGCTTAAAACTGCAGATACAGTTTGTATCAAAAATTGGAAACAAGTTTTCAAAGAAGATATCCAATTAATTCTTATAAATTTTATACCAATGTATTCTTCGTAGGAAATGGAAAAGAAGAAAAAGAGAAAATCAAAAAAAATAATTTTGGAAAAACTCATTTATTTAGTAAACTATATGAAAAGTTTACATATGATACACTTTTTTCCCAATGGCTTTCAAAAGGGTGATTCGTGTATTTCTCAGGTTTTGTCCATAACGCATGACGTTTACTCTTTAAACTACAATCTTATGGTGCTTTTGGGAATCTTTTGCGTGATTTTCTATCGGATAGATTTCAGAGGGTTGTTTTACACGGTCAGACTTGTATTTGGAAGCTTATCAATGCAGATTTTCCAAGGTTCAATATTAGGCCCTTTGCTGTTTTTAATTTTCATCAGCGATCTTCCTGCACACCTGGAATCAAATATAAAAATCTTCGCTGATGATACTTCTTTATTCTTTATTCTCTACAGTACTTCACCAGCTGGAAACAAGTTAAATAGAGATTTGGGTAGGATAAGTTGTTGGGCTTACCTATGGAAAATGCCATTTAATCCTGACCCTTCCAAGCAGGCAATCAAAGTTTATTTTTCTAAGAGGTATGGCTTCTGCTAATGCTGCCCCTATCATGGACATGGATATTTTTGTTTGTGAATCCCACAAACATCATGGTCTAATTTGATATAGTAAGCCAAGGTTTGATCATCATTTTCGGGAAAGATCCAAAAGTCAAATAAGGGCAAAGAGCTTATAAATAGGCTACGGAAATTTCTGTCTTGAGAAACGTTGTTAACTGTTTACAAGACAGACGTTACAACAGGAGGCTATATTTCTTCTACAAAATCTTAAACGGTCTTGCACCACAATATTTATTTAAGCATCTACCAGCTCAGAATTCAGCTTTACTCAACCTAAGAAAACGACCTCTTTGTCCATTGGAAGGTCATACACAACGGTACCGCAATTCTTTTTTTCTTTTTCGTATGTCGCAATGGAACAGCCTAAAAAAAAGAGAACTTCTATCTATTTCTTGTTTCAAACGTGCTTTTTTTGAATTTTCGAGACCAAAAGCTACACCGTCTTATAATCTACGAAATAACTATGGTCTCACATTGCTTACACGGATGAGAATTGGTTTCACCCCCTTACGTGAGCACAAGTTTAGACATGGCTTTTTAGATTCTCTTGATCCTGTTTGTGCATGTCGCACTAATTCTATTGAAACCAATGAGCATTACCTATTGCATTGCTCCAATTTCTCTGATGAGCGGCTTACACTTTTCAACAGACTTCAAAATCTTGACATAATGCCTGTTCCACTCAATCCTCACTATTTTTGTAAGATCTCGTTATATGGTGATCCGTGTCTCACATGCAAATTAAATTTTGAGCTTTTAAGCTCTACCAAAAGTTCGTATTAGATTCCAACAGGTTTGGTGGACCTCTCTTTTGATACGTTTGTTGCATCTCTTTTTTACTTTCAAATGTGTAGTTTCCAGTATATTATTTATATGTATTTATTATTTATGTATTTATTTATTTATTTATTTTATTTATTTCATCCTCCTGGCGATATCACTTTAGTGCCTTGCGGGAGGATGGAAAAATTGTATTTTGTATTTTTGTATTCGTCTGCAACAAAAATTTCATGCACACAAAAAAAATGTAATTGGGTAGGTTCGATCGACTATTCTGTTTATGATGATACCTAATATCTAATTCTTTGTTTTTGAGAAAATTTGAGTTAACACTTTTTTCCTGGGTTTGCTATATCTTACATTTTCACATCCTTCATTTCCGTTTCGTTTTCTCCTCCTACCTTTGCATTTGCTTCTGTAAGGGATGCTCTTCCCTGTTGCTGTCAATCCGACGTTTATATATATATCTATTCTTGCGAGCAATCTCCTTAAGAGACCGCTAGGTGTACATCTTTTCACTGTTCTACATGTTGATCAATGTGCGAGTAAAAAAGTCTTGAATTCTTTTTCTGCATTTCCTTCCTCAGTCCCTGAGTCCTTGACTTTTTCTATGGGCCTTTCTGCGCCAATTGTTTGTTATTACTCAAAAGATAAGACCCATGACCGTCTCTCTCCATCATTATCGGAACTGCCCGCACTTTTATTTACGTCATCATATATGTAGCACCTTCTCTAATAAATGCCCATTTTTCTGTCAAAGTTGGCTGTCTCCCAGTGGAACGCACGCCAACAATTTTATTCGCACTTAAATTTAACATGCATGACTTTCAAATCTCTGAAATGTATAGTTTTTCAAAACTTCCTTAACAGTTATGAGTAGGTACTCTTTCCCTTGTAGCTTTGTTGTTTTTATTTTGTTTTGTTTTTGTTTATGTTTTGTTTTGTTTTTTGTTTTTGTTTATGTTTTTTTCTTCTTTTTTTCCTTTTTTTTCTCTCTCTCTATATATCTCCTCTCTTTCTTTAGCGATAGCATATCATTGTAAAACCATAATCAGGTGGCTAGTCTATCTTCTTTGTGTAGCTTTGCTATTAGGATAGTCTCCTTCCACAACAATTATAATAAATTTTATAGAATTGCACTTGTAATTTTTATTTTTATTTTTGTCTATGTGGTAAATAAATACTTATACTTACTTACTTTTTCAGTCAAAAAGTGTCGTTTATTTTTTGCTCAATCAAGCAATTTACAGGGACATAAGGAGAAGGATATAAAGGAAGCGATCACCAACATAAATGTATGATGAAAATATGGGTATTTCAAAAAATGAATATTCAAGATTTTTAATAAAGATCCAATCTCTATTTAACGCTCCTTTTTCGATAAACTCCCCCTAAAAATCTTGAATGTTAAATAAACGTACAGGGCGTTTTATGATAACTGGTTCTCATCAATCGCATTTATTCTGTAAACCTTCCTTATTACTTAATCATGCTTAATCCAAGTTGAAATATTGTCAAAAGCTGGAAAAAGAAAAATATAAGTTAAACAAATGTATAAGGGAAAACAACAAAAAGGTGTATTCAAAATATTTTAGACGTTGCGTTTAGAAGACGTGCGTACGGTTCATCGTCTTTCATTTTGGGTTACAATCGTTCGGTCTTCACATTGTAAATTGATGAACCAGCACAAAAATTGAAAAGGTAAACTTTTTTCCATATAACATTTTACCCATTTTTTTAGATAACTTCTACATTTGATGATGAGAAATAAAATCTCTGAATATTATCAATAAAATAATACGAAGTGTTGGATCATGATGTTAATTGAATTGAATTTTGCTACAATGTTTTCACATATGAATAAGATCTGTTTTTTATTTTGTTCTTAATTTGTAAAAATAAAACAAATTAATAATGATATTTGTGGATATATAGGCGATCAATATCTTAAGATTGAAACAACTTCGTTGCCCTAGAAAATCGTAAACAGCTTGTTTCTTATACTTTCAATCATTATATTTCAAAAGAAGTCGGTTCATATATACATCAGACTCCTGATATCTCGATCCCCTGGTAGATTGATAAAAACTGTGGTTGTTATCAGTATGATATCAATAGGAATATTTAAGAAGCGAGGGTTTTCAAGTCACGGTCACTATTACTGTACTATTGTTAAAATAAACAGCAAGGAGCCTTTTTGCAAAGGGTTTAGCAAAATCTGCGTCATTATTTCAATCTACGTACAGTTTCTCTTTTTACGGTCAAGGTATTTAATATCACTTGGGATGCTACCAAACCACACACAATTACTTATTTTCACTGTACTAATTAGATACAGTAAACTCTCTCTAATTCGATCATCGAAGGGACTGACAAAAACGTTCGATTTATAGAAAGTTCGGATTAAAGAGGTTCATTTACAAAGAAATCATTTGAAATTCGTTCGAATTAGAAAGAGTTCGCATTACGGAGGTTCGAATTATAGAAATTCGACTGTAATATGAATTTCAAAGAGGCCCTAGAAATGAAATAAGCAATTCGTTTTGGAAGTTGTCAACTTATATACTTATATCTTACATATAATAGTGAGTGTGCATACCACTTTTATTTTAGACAGTGATAAATTTTGTTGAATTTTACGGTCAAAATCTTCTTAATTGTGGTCATATTCTTCGTGAGGCCATGGGCTTTTTTACGATTATTTTATAGTAGCACATTCACGTTTTTTTATCGTCACGGGGGAACCATTGCTCTACAACATGGGTACACTTTCCGTTTCCAATTCGGTGATTTAATTTTTCGTCACGGGGTTTGCACACGGGAAAGGCGAATATGACACTTCCTTTTCGAAGTGAAACTCGGTAAAAAGTTTTACCCGGGTTACTAGTATGATATATATGTGATGTTCTTTTTTCTTTCTATAGAATTTAAAGGGAACAGTTGTTAGAGGTAGGAGGTCAAATGATTTGACCTGTTTGATCTATTAGATCACCAAGTAGTTTTCTATTAGTTTGCGAAATACAAATAATAGAAAGAAAGAATAATAAATTTTTCATCTTTTCTTTTTTTTTTGAGATTTGCCTTTGCGCTTTCTCAATCACCTGTTCGCAATTTGAAAACTAATATAAATTCTTTACAATTTTTCTAGCTAATTGGAAGAAATGGAATAAAATGAAAATTCACGAATCTTTTAGTTTGCCGGTCTGTTCATTTGTTTGAATGAGTCCAGAAGACTCGTTCTAAAGATGAAGAGCATAAAATTGTGTTAAGATAGATTCTCGGAAGATTTAATACCCTTGTATTTGAATCACTACGGAGTTGTTTTATGTGGAAAGATGAGTGCCAAGAAATGAAAAGCTTCAAAATTTTACTCAATAGTAGCCTGCTAATAACATCCAATTTTAGCTATGATGTTTAGTTGTGATCTGATGATGCTTTGACAAAGATCAAAGAGTAAATTTATCAAATTTTAAATTTGTTTGGCCTTATACCCAATCAAAACTTATTTAGCTATGATGTTTATGATGTTATGATCTTCTATGATATCATGTGTCAGCAAAAATAGGAAGGTAGATATTTTTACATGCTTCTGCCAATGAATTCCTCGCAACAAGTTGGGAGATGTGAAATATAACACATGTAGTATAATATGGGGTAAGATGGGTCGGCGGGGTAAGTCGGGTCATTATAACTTGAAGTGTAAATATAGAGCCTTAGAAACCGATATTTTTATCGGAACAAAATGGTAGGCGAGTAGTGACGGTTGTTATGTTAAAAATATCGGTTTCTAAGGCTCTATCTGCACTTCAAGTTATAATGACCCGACTTACCCCGCCGACCCATCTTACCCTAATTCAATGAAAAAAAAAAAAGAATTAAAAAAAATTAAAAAATCTTCATTAGAAAGCAGAAAAATATTCGTTTGTGAAAAGGCAGTATAATTTACTATAAGACTAACAACTGCACCATATTGGTGAGGATATAATCTTGAATTTAAAAATATCTAAATTGTCCTTTATTCTATTGTTCGAACTGAAATTCATACAATTAATATTTGTTTACAGATTCCAATACCTATTACCATCAATCTTGAACAAATCGGATATTCTCATCAGGAAAGCTTGATTCTATTCCAAAACATTTAATTCACCATGGCTATCATTCATTATTATATTAGAATATTAATTCTTCAAACAGTATGTTACTGCAGTAGAGTTGTATTAGATGGTAATATCATTCGACCTAAAACACCACCAAACTTTTATTTAGTTGGAATGTTTTCTATATGTGTTAAGTCGGATCACTTGAACAGACAATATATACTCGATCATACTGCAATGGCAGATGCTCTTAAAGGTTTTGAAGGATCAACTGACATTGGTTACATATCGTTTGATGTGTGTAACGATGTGCTTCTATTAACAGAGCGAGCTGTTTCTCTGCTGCTAGACGCGGAATTTCGGACAGATACAGGTCATATTAAAAACAGCAAATTGTGTTCCACTGATCCAATGTTAAAGTGTACAATAGATAATCTGACATCATCTGTCATTGGCGTTTTTGCTTCAATGCCCTCGTACATGGTGAAAATTCTAAAAGACTTACTGATAAACAGCGACATTCCTTTACTTCAGTACAGTGGAGATAAAGGCTATAAAAAAGATTCATCAGATCATCCATGGCACGTAAACATCAATTTTCGTGATGGTGTCATCGGTGTCGTCATGGATTTAGTTCGCTTTATGAATTGGAAACATTTGACCTTGCTATGCGTACAACCAAATACAACTAATGAAGTCGTCAGACCTTGCCAGATATTAAACGAAATATACAAGGAGTTATTAAAATACACCGTCTGTGTGACACTCCATCACATAACCTCGAAGAATGATACGTCTGTCGTGCTTAGAAATCTACAAATTGACCATTCAAGAAATGTCATTTTATTGACAGGTAATGACCAATCTGTAGAAGATTTCTTGCGTGCTATTAAAAAACATCGAGTACTGGATAAAACCTGGGTGATGTTAAAATATAGCAAATATTCCAACGATGATTGGATTATAAAACCAAAGGACTTTTATGTAAATAACACACTTGGTTTATTTTCTATATATGCAGAAGCTCAGGATTCTGAACCATTTTCAATGAAAAAACTTGATCCATGGACACAAACCTTTTTTAAGGTTGAAAATCATTCTTTTGTTCTTGATTACCAAATAGAAGAACTTTTAAATGTCATAGAGCAAGAACGTTACAAATTGATATTTTCTTATCTGAAAGGCTGTGAAACAATTTTAAAGGTACTTACCTGGATTTCTAAATATCCTGATATTTATACACTCAGATCAATAACGCCAAATATGTTTTTCACCAGATTTGACCACTTTGATCCATTGGTAAATACGTTTTATCGACGCTCTCCTAAAAATACCTTTACTACAATTAGTAACAATCTTCCAAATGAAGTCAAAGCACTTCAAATGAATGTCCACAGATTATATCCAAAGTCATTATGTTCCTTGCATAATTGCAGCGGTGGCCACAAAATTGAAGAAAAAACCTTCAGTCGAAGTGAAACTGTTTGGCAATTAGAACATGGTTGGATTTGCCAACATTGCAGAGACAACTTAGTTCGTATCGAACATATTCACAGACAAGATCAGTGTGTTCCTTGTAATGGTACTATGGTTTCTAATCAATTCCATACAAATTGTTACGATCCCTATATGGATCAATATTTAACTACCTCAGACATAATCACAATCGTATCAGTAGCATTGTCAAGTTTGAATATAATATTTGGTTTAGTAGTAATGATAATATTTTTCCAAAAAAGAACAACTCCATTGGTCCGATCGTCAGACTTAACATCTTCCAATTGTCAACTGCTAGCAGTTGTCATTGTGAATACAGTTTTACCGTTCCTTTTTATTGGTGAACCGACTGAGTATAAATGCTCTTTGAAGCCTGTAGTGGTTGGTTCAACATTTACAATAATCATATCAATAACTATGACCAAAGTACAGAGGATTATTTCAGTGTTTACATTGAAGCAGACTGTTCCTTTATCACAGTCACAACTGACAATGCTCCAATTTAAGCACATTGCAATTTCAATGGTGCTAATAGTCATTGATTTGATGTTGATCATAGTGTCAAATACCCGCCTGACTGCGTATGTATTACAAAAAGAAATTGTTGTAAAGAAGATCAGAGAGTTGTATTGCAGCACAGATGACGATATTCTCATTCAAGTCACTTACTTTGTTGTCCTTTTGATTTTTTGCAACATTCAAGCATTTCGTGGCAGATCAGTACCATCGAATTTCAACGAATCAAAACGAATTCTATACTCCACTCTTCTCACAATCTTATCGTTTATGATTTTTTATCCATTTTACTACAGTCAAGAATACAGAAAACATCAAACAGGTATTCAATTGTTCATCTTGTTGGCAGGATCATTCTTTATATGCATTTTTGTTTATGGAAACAGGCTATATCTTCTGCTATTTCATCCGGAACGAAATACAAGAAAACATTTCCATCTAATGTTCGTGAAACGACATGTATCTTTCAATACTCTTGATGCAATGAAGCGAAAAATTGGAAAATATGAAAGATGAGATTACTTGTTTAAAAAACTTTTGGAAGATGAAAAATCAGATAAGTTAATTCATATCGCTTATAGCGTTCTCCATTATAATTCTTATGACTTTGTTCACATAAATAAAGGAATGTGATAAGGTGAAGCTATGCATAAAGCTCAAATGTTCGTTATTCCATTTAAATTGGCAGTTCATGATCAAATGGATAATTGTTTGTTTTTCACCGATAAATATTAACCATAAATTATGTAGAACATATTTGACAATAAAAAAATAAATTGGAAGAGCTTTTCATATCTCTCAAAGCAAATCCTACTTTCCCGGATTTTGTTTTAAAATAGGAAACCTGCTATTAAAACTTCCTCCAGCAGAAAGATAGAAATCAATTTGACGTCGTGACTGGTATTACCCAGCCGGTACATTTGTTAAAAAATCTCTACGAAGGTGTGCCTTTCTATAGAAATATACACACGATTTCAATAAAACTGCTCTCCATCACAGTGGCCATTTGCCGATTTTGCCGACATGGTAGTGAGTTAAAATACATTGTATTCGATACAATAATACATAATACGTCCGAGTGATTTACCTAGTTAAGCACATACAACATTGAATTGTGGGGGAGGGGGATCATTCACATATGATTTTCAGAGTTTTATTTCCAACTGGGGTGTCTCAATAATTTTTGTGAGGGATTGTAGTTAAAATTTATCTGGTAACTATGATTACAGCATTGTGTAGTTTAAAAAGACCTATAGAACATCCGGTAGTAACCATGGAGATAGCAATGATAACAAAGGAATAGTTGACTAGCTATCGAAAATAATCAGGAAATACAATCTCGTACCCAGGGTTTCTTGCCCCTTAGATAGGTACGATAGGTACAAACCATTGGGTACGAGTTTGTCAGGAAATGTTGATCAGTGACTCTGTCTTTCCGGTGTGAGCATTAAAACTAGAAGAACAATCAAGTAGTTTGTTATAATGTGCCAACCTGTGAAATGAAATAGTGAAAGCAGCAATAGCTCATGATGTTAAGAAAGAAGTGCTATATGAACGAATCAGAATGAAAGAGTTGGAACATGATTAGACAGCGTGATTTTAAAGTAAAACAAGAGCCATATGGCACAAAACGGTAGCAGCATTTCAACTCGCAATGTACAAAACGAAATAGATTCTAAATTAATTAGTCTGAAGGCCCCATGAAGCTTTGTCGACCTTTGTTTATCTCTTAGGCTTAAATTAGGGCAATTTTCATTTGAAAAAGTGTAAACAGGGCTTAACTTAAAATGCACAATACACGAAACTACGTTTTTTTTATATCAGAGTTTTTTTTATAAAAAGAAAGCTGTAAGCTTAAGTTTATTTTAACCGTGTTTCAAATTAGGTGCAACTAAAGTTCCCCACCGTGTTTTTAATAGGAAAATGTTTATTGAATGGCGAACCTATGGTAAAATACTAAAAGAACGTATAAGGAATGTTATAAAAATTATTAGCCTCCGTTCTTTAGTTGCAATTAACGCAGTTTCGGAAGCGACATTGGTAGGCTGCACAGGCTAAACTGTCATTTCGGTCGGTAGTAGTAGTAGTAGGAGGAGGAGAAGGAGGAGGAGGAGTAGTCCAAGGGTTTTTTAATTCGGTATTCGCTTCGCTGCTACCGTAACAAGAGGCCACGAGGCCTGAAGGTCAGTGCTTTCAAAAAAGATGAAAAATGTTGCACTGTAAAGTAAAGGTCAAAATAACTAAATTAAGTGACTAAAGCTATAAGAAGGCAGGTGCCATCTCACAATTGAACGCATATACCAGTATCATTGAAACAAAACTTAGTTCAATGAAATCTTTATCATAGAAATTAATGCCTGGTTCACATATGCGACGCAGACGAAAGCAGAAACGCAAGTACATGCGCAGACGCAAGATAGATCGACGCAGCGACGCAGACGCAAGTATCAAAAAGTTTTGATCCTTGCGTCTACGTTTGCGTCAATTTCTTTTGTTAAAACCCTTGGTAACAATGAAAGCATGCTCAAAATGTGTTTTGATATATCGAAAACGACGTTTTCATTTTTTTATTAATTTCTAGGAGTTTTCATAGTGAGAAAGAGATATGGTATGTATTATTTCATTTTCTATAATGATAACTAAATATATTTACAAGAACTGAAAATGGAAGGAGACCACTCAATAGTGAAATACTAATCAGAGGGGGTGGCCACCAAATATGCTACCTCAATATATTGGACAAAAAAAATAATAAAATGAATGAAATAAAAAATTAAAAATAATAACAATAAGAAAGATATATATGCAGGAGTATCAGAATCAGAGAAAATCATAACATTACAAAAAATGGAAGAAAAGTAAATGAAGTATCCAGTACTTTATTATGATAAAGCACGGGTCACTTCGTGGATAAATGAAAAAATCTGCTTCCGTGGGATGATATTGCACGACACACAGGATTGCCACATAAGTTCAATTTTGTAGTGTGGAGAGCTGAACGACTTTATAAGATTCAATGGTTTGATGCAGACTATAAGCACGTTCTCATCCAACAACACAAAGAAAGATACTCTTTCGTCGCACTATAGATGTGAACAGCTTGTGTTTGCGCTTGCGTCGATGTCATATTTTAGACTAGTGCGCATGCTTGCATCGCTTGCGTTTGCGTCTGCGTCGCAGATGTGAACCAGGCATAAGGATGCAAAGCATTCACTCGAATATTCGGTGTTAATAGACTACAACTTACTATGTCTGTGTAACCAAGTTAAAACAAAGTGATGAAAAAAAACAACAATACTTATCAAAACTTCATTTGTAGCTGGCTACACATAAAATTAATCTTATAAAAAAAGACTTACACATACAGTTTTATGTGTACTATCTAAGGACATCTTTTCTAGAAATATATTTGTATTTGAATTGGATGCAAATCTGATTTCCAATAAGTAAAAGTTTGTATTAAAGTTAAAAGAAGTTAATTCGTTTAAAAAAATTTAGAGTATATAATACTTCACAAAAATCCATGCAGGCATTGACTCTCAAGATCGCAAATGATTCAAAAGCGAACATCTTGCACATACGCATATGAATTATGAACAGAATTGGCTATACATTAGAAATAAGTGATAATGCTAAAAAATACTAAGTATTTGTATTGGTGGTAATGCACCATTCCTACATTTTTGTTTTTCTTCATTGAAAAAAACAAAGAGTAAACTTAACGACTGTTGATAATACGGCTTTTCATAAATTATTGCGCAATACATGAAAACGAGACAAGAGTTGTTTCGGTTTACAAAATGGTAGAGAAGCCCGCGTGATAACAGTTGAGAAACAGTATAAAGCAGTTCGTGGACAATCTATCTCCAGCTAATCTAAGATTAAAATAAAGTCTAAAATAGCTAGCCTTTCCTATAAGCGTGTGAGCAGAACTAGTAAACATGGCCTTCGGTAAAGAGTTAAGACTGTAGACTATGTACTAATGCTTTATTCGGCAGGAGATGATTTCTACCACAGCGCTCCCATTCTTAAGTTCTAGTTTGAATTTGTTTTTGAAATTATGAAGTCAAAAAGTATGGAAAAGAAAAATAGACAATACATTAATAATTTCCTTTATGTCACGATAATAATAAAGTAAACTTGATACATCAATAAATAAGAAATATACAATATGATATAATAAAGGGTAAGAACTAACACAGATTACTTTAAAATGGGTTCTTGGTAATTGCTTAGAATTCCACAAACAGAAATCATTTGATTCAATGACCCTAACATATTCACAGGAATTACACGGTCAAATATGTGAAAACATTTCAATCTTTGAATCATTCGTTCAACGTGAATTCTTTCAGCAGCTATTTGTTGACTTCTGACCACTTCATCACCAGTAAACTTTTCACGTCCTCGAAGAAAACTAGGAATAATTAAATCAACACCAAGTGGTTTTAAATAATCATCAATTAAAAATCTTCTATCTGCCATGATGGCATCCCCTTTTTCCCAAAGTTCAGGGTATAAAAGTCCACTTTTAACAACAATGTTTTTATCAGATATGCTTCCAGGGAAAGCTGATGAAATAAAGGTAAAACCGCCACCAGGTGCAATACCAACTAAAACTTTAACGGTTGTGTGACTTTTATAGTCTGAATACATCATTTTATGAATAACTAATGAAGATGGAACAGCAACTTTGAATTCCACACAGTCAATGATACACCGTGTTGCTGGAAACTTCTCCTTCATTGATTGTGGCAAAACATCATCAACTTGTTTTCGAGTAGGCCAAATACAAACAGACCCAAATCTTACATACATGAAATTTAACTAACCATGTAACGACAGTGTTTGTAACAGTTCCTTCTGAAACAGAAAACAAAAACGACAAATGGTGAACATCAAAGTTTCCTCTAAGACGGACAAGTGTTAATAAAAAACTTTCAAATGCTGATAAAGTTCTTGGTCTACCAGCACCTCCACCTTTGACTTTTGATTATTATATAAAATAACATTTTCTCCAACATGACCAGAATTCAAAAATAAAAAAATTGACTTCAAAATGTCTGTAGTAGGGATTCCAGTGTAATGGTTGCATGAAGAATCAGTCATAATGATTCGGTCAACAAATGTGCTTTTCATGGATGATTGTTGCTGCGTTATTGAAACCAATTCATTACTCAAAACAATGTTATCTTGACGCAATGTCTCATTTTCTTGGAGAATTCTATCATATCTCTCTTTCCAGTCTATTTCCACGGCTACATTTTCAGGATTGTGACTGTCTGTTGGTTCAAGTTCACAAAATTTCTTTCTGGGTGATGGTCGCAACGCTGGTTGTTTACGTTTTGCTGTGACTTCCTTTTGTTGCTCATGCTCAGAGAGAAATGGTTTGGCTCCTTTATTCAATCTTTTTCGAGTTCCTCCAGGAGGTCTAGTGATATCTTCTGCTTTAAAATGTTTCTCACACAACACTGTACTACTAGTGACATGAAAATTGTCCTTTCCCTCCATCATCAATTCTTTTGATTCGATTGCACCACAACTTTCTCATGATACCATCTTTTGGAAACTTAAAAAAAGCCAATCCAGAAGATATTTTTTCGCCACCTTTGTCCATTAAACCTCTGTTAAAACATCCCCAAGCAGCACATTGTTTTCCATTATGATTGTTTGGAAGCTAGAGCACGACCACTTTCCGCCATATTGTTTTTCAAGTGCGACGAGAAACAACTCTTGCCTCGTTTTCATGTATTGCGCAATAATTTATGAAAAGGAGTATTTAAGACTAAGAAAATAAAAGAAACTGCTGGTCATGCAGATTATAAAGAGTAAGAAATAATTGACAACAGAAGAAATTAGCGTTGAATTCAAAACAAATAAATGAGAAGACTTGAGGTAAATAAGGAGACTTTAAGATGATTCCATGGGTGATTTTTTCATTAAAATACTAAAATATTGACATCAATAAACAAAGAAGATCATCGATGAAGTCATTTTTTGTGATCCTCACAGGTAGCAAATATCTATATTCACCACTTTAGAGCACATTTATTTGTCATCTATTTTTGTATGCAAATTTAATTTTTAGTTGTTTTATATAAACATGGTTAACACTGAAATCTCATCTATATCGATATGGATGGAATTACATAAATTGACAAAAAAATACATATTCATATCCAACATAAGATAGGCCACTATTGAGGCAGCAGAGCTCTTATATCTCCATTAAGGTCTAACCCAAACAATAAACACAAACTCAGTAGCTAAAACACAGCAGTTTATAATCACAGGATCACTACATACAGTCATGAGAAGGGAAACTCAGCAGTAAATAATCACATGATCACTAATAATATACAGTCATAATAATTTATTAAGAATTCCTTTGCTTCTCCGGTAGAAAACCGCAGAATTTTATTTCATAAAATCTCCGTCGATCTAATACTGAATTCTCCCAATCTACCGTGTAAACAAACGTGGGCCCTCGGACCACGCACAGCCTCTTCTAAACTTTATCGCGAACAAGAAACAACGTGAGTAAATGTTTTTCTTTTAAATCCTACCCTACTTGTGCAATCATTGCTATATATTGTAAACTACTGCATCAGAGAGTAGTTTAGGATAATATACATTTGATTTATTTAATATTTTGGAGAAAGCTTCAAGGCTTCTTCACACTGAAAGACAGCATTAGAACAAGCATCCTATTTACATTTAGCTAGTATGGATGTTGAGCAAACTGGCGGCATTGAACGACATATAACTTCTGAGGCTTAACCTCCAGCACAACAACATCAGTCGAGTGATGATGAAAGGGAATTTAGAGGCAAATACATCATTCCAGCCTTCTTTGTCTACGGACAGGAAGAGAAAAGCCTCAGTAGCTGACTTAGTTGATGAGGATTCAGATGTTGAAGAAGGTGATGAAATCAACCGTTTTACCCCAGCCTTGGCTAAAGCCCAGGCTGCTTGGCAATTGCCAGATAGCATGGCAAGATATGTAACAAAGATGTTTGTCGAATATATTGCTGATCAAGACTTGAACGATAGTCATATTCCAACACCTCCATCTAATATTGTCGTGCCATTGGAAATGGATGACTTCATGAAAGAGATTCTAGAGGAACGTAACAAGAGTAATGAATTGTCTATGGATAAAACATATAAAAGACTACAATCAAAAACACTGAAAGTGATGGACCCTTTAAGTGAGGCATGGATAGCATTAGAGGGTGCCGTGGACACAAAAAACCAAAGAGTGGAAATCTCTGTTGAAGAGATTAAAAATAGCATAGAACAAGCAATTGTCGTGGTTGGGCAAGTCTTCCATAGCCTTACGTAAAATAGACGCCTCAATGGTCTCAATGCCTTAATGAAGGAATCCAAGGCAAAAGAAGTGCTGAAAGAGAAATCAAAAATACTGGCAGAGAGTGAGGAGAAACTGTTCGGTGCAAAATTCCAACAGGATTAGACCAATACATTGAAGTCGAGGAAAAAGTACCAGGAGTTGCTGAGATCATCTAACTCCGGCTCACAGAAGCCCTTTCGTGGCGGGTCTCCACCCCACAAAAGAGGTCGTGGAGGGCGACATTCGAAAATTTGTTCTAAAATTTTTGCAATGTCATTGTGGATAGTTTCTACTTAATCAATACTGGTACGAAGAGACCAAGCCAGAGGGGTATCAGACTGGAGTACCTACACTCAGTCACAAGGTGAGTTTTTCTGCAATTCATTCTTTGAGCAATGTCCAACTAGTCAATATCGATATAAGAAATGTTCATCCTATGGTGAGGGCGCTTTTTCCCAATCAAGTGATACGAGCCCCCCGTCGCTTACAGTTTTTCCTAAAAAATTGGTCCATGTTGACCCATGACGAAAATATTTTGGCATTAGTGAAAGGATACGAAATTCCCTTTGTCAAGACACCAACTCAGTCCAAAGAACCAGCAGTGGCACGTATTTCTCAAAATCAGGTGGAATAAGTGAATGCAGAGGTTTCAGAAATGTTACAAAATCAGGCCATTCACAAGGTCCCTCCAACAGTAGATCAGTTTATAAGCAATGTATTTTTAGTCCCAAAGAAGGGTGGAGGGAATCGTCCGGTAATAAATCTAAAAAACCTGAATCAGTTTGTTCCATATCAGCACTTTAAGATGGAGGGCCTTCATCTGTTGAAGGACATGCTATTACCAAACGATTTCCTTTGCAAAATCGATCTGAAAGACGCATACTTCTCCGTTCCTCTAAGCAAAAAATCGAGGAAGTATGTAAGGTTTCGATGGCAAGGAAACCTTTACGAATTTCTTTACCTGTGCTTCGGGCTGGGCCCTTGGTTTTCAAGAAATCTCAATTGGAACCAACACATCAGTTAGAATTCCTCGGCCTGGAAATGGACACAGTTCACATGCAGCTATCCCTACCCAAGGACAAAATACAATCTATCCAAGAAAAGCGTTCAGCCTTTATAAAATGTCCTCAAGTGACGGTGTTGGACATGACCAAACTAATAGGACTGCTGTCGTTTACAGCTCAGGCAGTTTTGCCAGCCAAGCTGCAACACAGGTATCTTCAACTACAACAAATACAGGCATTGAAAAAATCACAATCTTATCAGGGTGTCATTACCCTAAACGAAAATTCGTTGAGGGAATTTAGTTGGTGGAGGGAAAACCTAACCCTCCAAAACGGGAAGCCCCTTCAGTTGGGAGATCCAGAGATGGTGATACAAACAGATGCATCCCTTCAGGGTTGGGGTTCAGCATGCCAAGGGAAGGCCACAGGGGGGACATGGCCGTTCTTGGAGAGAGGCAAGCAAATCAATGTCTTAGAACTTATGGCAGCCAAGTTAGCTATATTGTCTTTCACAAAATTTTCTCAAATCAGGAGACTTCACTTGCAAATGGACAGCATGGCAGCCCTAAACATTTTTCATATTACTTTTGTGTTGTTTTCGTAACGGTAACGACAAGGATTTTAAAGCACAGCTTAAAATCTGAAATTTTATCAACCATGCATTTTATTTTTGTATATGATGTTTTAGCTCTTTTAAATCTTTGCTATTTTTTATTTTGAATCAAAGCTCGAACCGCTTGAAATGATTTCTACTAATGGATTTTTCGTTTTAATTTTTTTTTCCTTAAATTTTTTTTTTTTTAGTTCTTACAAAATTTCTTTAAAACAAAATCTTATTTTGATTATAAGATACGTATCCATGGTTGCAGTTCACCACATTTCTCTCTTTTGTAGCAATACTTTCTGACATTACTTGTTAAGCCTTTTCACACGTGTTAAAAAATTAGCATTTAGTGTGAGTTAGGCCTAAGAGATAACAAAAAGTAACAAAGTTTTCTGCAGATTTTTAGCGGCGTAAGTACATCTATTTGGTTTGCATATTCCCAGTTAGTGTAGCCACCGCTACACTATGCCACAAGGTTACAAGGTTGCTTTGTAAAACTTTATTTATTTATTTATTTATTTATATTTATTTTAGTTTTTTACCTTGTTTTTTATAACACAAAAAAATTTAAAAAAATAGGGCTTTAAAAGCGCGAAGAACGCTAGACTAGCTAGCAAGGAGTTCTAGATTTCTTGTTTTCTTGATTTTAATAATAGCCGTGGGAACGACAATGTAAATTTATTGCTGTCTTCATTCTTTCAAATCTAGCCCCCTTGTATTAATTTGATAATTTGAGAAAATTAAGAATTTGAGAAAAGTAACAAAGTTTTCTGCAAATTTTCAGCGGCGTAAGTACATCTATTTGGTTTGCATATTCCCAGTTAGTGTAGCCACCGCTACACTATGCCACAAGGTTACAAGGTTGCTTTGTAAAACTTAAGTATTACACTTAAATATGTGATTTTCGGCACGCTCTTTCTTCACTGCATACAAATACTTTGATCACGATTTGTATTTGAAATATTGTGTATCTTTTGCCATACATAAAAGACTGGCTTTGTCGAAATATTTAAAGTATGCCACTTACCAGGCCCCAAATCAACCAAAACATTTTTACAATAATCCTTAAATTACAAAATGTTTGGGCGGAAAGTTTTCTTTTTTAATGGATAGCTTGCTGTGTATAAAAATTGGAAAGCTTGAGCGCGGGGGCATTTTTAGCTAAAGCTACATGCTAGTTATAAGTTATAGGTTGTCACCTTTGAGCCTTATCTTCGCGTGCAATTCTTTCTTTTATGTCCATTTCCTCCTCATCAACTTGTTATACTTTGTGATGATGTCATAGGGTTGTCTACTTTTATTATACACCTTAAAGACAACGAACTGTTTATGTAGAGCTGAGGGTAGCGCTGTGCTGATGTCAGTAAAAATAGGACACTTGAGAAATGGTCTGGGAACGAACAGCTGTTCATTATTAACAAAGTACTCAAACAAAGTAAAAACAA
Source organism: Turritopsis dohrnii (assembly GCA_027922465.2). Lineage (NCBI taxonomy): Eukaryota > Metazoa > Cnidaria > Hydrozoa > Anthoathecata > Oceaniidae > Turritopsis > Turritopsis dohrnii. The sequence continues at coordinate 781,312 of BQMF02000049.1, read as the reverse complement.
AATGATTGGCTCCCTCGTGGAGAGATTATCTGAACAGAAAACTTTTTTTCGCACTTTTTTCTCGATCTTATTGGGAAATTCGTAAACTCGATGAGCCTCTGCTACACGAAAAAAATCAAATACTTGTGAGAATTTTTTTAAAACTATTCTACTAAAAACGGTACTTCAGAGATTTAAAGCCTTTTGTTGTATCAAAAGAAACATCATTACTTTGCACGCTTATTTCAAGTGTTGTTGTGAAGTTGCTAATGACTTTGTAGGGAAAAATTCACGAACAACTCCACTAAGCTGTATAGACGAGTTTCCAATGTTAATTACACTTTTATACCTTGTACATACTAAAAATCAAATATAATGCATGAAAATAGATAGGAAGTGCTAATGTGTATTGAAACTTTCTAATGTCGATTGTCTTTAAGGGGACTCCAGAGAACCAAATAAAGTGACAACATTTTGAAGTGTATAAAGAGACTTTTATTTCCTGCGAGGCTGCGTGCGCATACTCACAGGAAAATGACTTGATTAATGATATTCTATGTTGCAATATACCGTAATTATCGAGCAAAGAACACTGGTGTTTATAAACATTATGTCACTAAGAAACTCATCTATACAATTCCCTACAAATCCATAGAAAAATAGTGTAAACGAAACATGATTTTTCCGAATCCCGCTAATAATAGTTAATTCCCTTTAAAGACGACGAATTGTTAAATGCAGAGTTGACGTATGCTGATGTCAGCAGTGAGAATCCCTCCTCCATGAGAATAAAAAGGAATGGGTCTGGACACGAGTGGAGCAGCAGGTAAACAGCATCAACATCAAAATAACAAGATTTCACTACGTGTGATGAAAGCAATCAGGGGCGGATCTAGGATTTTTTAAGGGTTAGGCAAAATTTTTTTGCCAAACACACATAAGGGCGCAATCAATGAAATTTACGCCAGTTTACGCCCAATCTAATACATACTTTTCGAAATGTAAAAAATATTAACTCGAATTCATTCGTCCTAACGTAAGGAGTGTTATAATGCAAGCCTGTATTGTTGCACTAATGGAATAAGGGAAATAAACAAAAGAAAACTAATTGAGTATGAATCGAATGTATTGAACTACTTTATGTAGGCCAAAATAATATTTTCTGCCAGATTTTAGATTAAGTAAATAACCAATAAATTACTTCATCTGTTATCTTCTTCATTTTCTTGATTGCTTGTACATGAACAGGAAGAATCCATCAAATGAAAACATACTTGTAATGAATCAAATAAATAAATTTTCAATCACCTATACCATGATAGATTGGAGCACTCAAATAAATACATGATATTTTATCTATGTACTGGTCAAGATGGTCAGATAGAAAGAAAAGAAAAGAAATTATGTTAAGAAATAAAGTAAAATGACCAAAATCAAAGTTAGAGACAAGCTCCTTGATCATTATCCGGCAGCAAAATAAAAACATATTTCTGCACTAGGCGTTCATCAAATCAAATAGTATACCCTACCCTAAAAATGATCCATGGTTAAATAATTATGTCAACCACAATATAGTAAAAGATGGTGTTTCCAGAAATCCCTGAGACAAGTCCAAGAACCTATATATAAAACTACACAACAACAGATAAATTATGTACTGCTTCCTCTCTAATAAGATCTACAACATTTTTTCAAGAAACAAGAAGTCAAACTAAAACATTATGTAATTACCTTTTTCAAAAGAAGACATAACATAGGTTTTTGTAAAATGAAAGAATAACTCCAAAGATTTTAAAGTGTTCCTGCATCCAAAATTATTCGAGGGATGATAGAATGCACAAAGTTGTTTCAGAAGTCTTACAGTTTTTGGAAATTCTGTTTCCTTGGGCAGATATTTTTGATTTAAAAATCATAAAATCATACAATACATAATTATGATGTATAATAATGTATAAGAATAAGATTTTTATTCTTTGTTTATGTGTATAAACTCTCAATATATTATAACTTCATTTTCTTAACACTCACTCAGAGTGAAAGCCCTTTCTCTCTATAGTAAATTAAAAAGATATAGTATTAATGATAACTTGCGATGAGAAGTTTAACCTATATACTATCTTATTATACAGTGGCGAATCTAGAGGTATGTCGAAATTTGTGTAGAAGAGTGTTAGCAATCTAACCATAATAGAAAAGTGTTCAAATAATCCCATTGGTAATATAAATTGAATTCACAAATTATGTTAATGCTCTCCTACACAAATTTCGACATACCTCTAGATCCGCCACTGTTACATACATCATAAAATATGCATTGCACAAAGTGAATGTAAGATTTCGAAAATTAAATACATATCTCAGAAACTGGAAGTAAGTAATACTAACAAGAGACTTTTTTATCTCTATCATATTGGTTCATATCATTTTGGACACAGGATCCTTTTAAAGTTCTTTAATTCAAAACCAGACAGTCATCTCAACCAAGAAAAATTATGCTGAACTGTACAAATAAGTTACCAGGTAGAGATACTGGTGCTAAAAAAACCATGCAGCTGCCTACGCAAAACAACCCATAAAAATAACAATGACTTTGTGTATTATAAACTCAGCCATTCAAACGTAACTCCATAACATTTACAGATGCATTTTTGGTTAACAGAGAAACAGATACCAAAAATATTTATATACATCATTAATCAATAAAGAAAAGGCTTCGGTTCAGTTGACACAAACAAACTTATATATACATAGCTGAGCTAATAATTAACTGTCGTCATACTTATGGTCAACGAATTATGGTGCTAATAATCCATGCTAATCGTAATCATTTATATTACATAAAATAATAAAACACTTGCTTTAAAGCAGCCACAATGTTTTCATTTCGCAAAAGCAAAAGAAGAGACATAACTCGAAAAAAATGCTTTTCCTAGATTTTAAAGTCAGTTTTCAACAGATGTATTAAGTGAATTCAAAATTTCCTAATTAATACTTCATTATTGCTATCAAAAACTGCAACGATGTTTTCTAGCGAATCCATGTTGAACCATGGAGGTATAAAACAGAAGGAGAACGAACTCAAAATCTGCTATTGTACTATCCGTGATGCGCTGCATTGTTTAAGTCCTCAGTGTGTAATAACATATAATTGCTATCATCTTGCATAATTTTTATAATTTTGGCGTTCTTGCGTGAAAATTTCGTTCATATCAATTCTCCAATGTGATTAAAGATCGTTAGGGTAAAGTTCTTAGCATGTATAATCTGTAGGAATTGGGAGAATTATGCAAAAACGTCACAAATATGCAACGAAAACATTGCAACTTTAGGTCTTTATATCTCGTGATCCCCTCAAGCAGTTTCGCCAAGCTTCAGTTTTTGAAGAGAGAATAATCCTAAGTTTTTGCACGTACCGCGGCACTATCGAGGCGCATTTTAGTCAGAAGATATGTAGATTGGAACTTATACATGAATTACGCGATATCTTCAACTCTGTATAAAAACATAGAGTTTCATTTGTTTCTCAAGGAAGCTTTAGGTTTAATAATCTGCTTGTCACTATGCAGCAAGTTGATCCGTTGTTATAATGGATGATATTTGGTTTTTAAATTGTCGTTAATTTTTAAAAAAGTATTCGTTTCACCGACAACCAGCCGAAAGCGCATCACGGATGACATCAAAGTGATACCGCAATGAATAGAATAGTCATTATCTGAATAATAGAAAAATAAGAGTTCGTTCTCCTTCTGTTTTATACCTCCATGGTTGAACTAAGTCGAGAAGTAGCTGGGTTCAACCCCTGACAGTTGAAAAATTAGTATGAAGAAATTCAAATTCAAAATTTTAAAAATTGGCGGTTAACATACATAATTATTACGTCAACGGCATAAACATTACGAATAATTAAATGAATTAAATATGGCTGAAACATCAACAAATGAAAAACTTTGAAGTTTATAGCATAATAGTTTCTTGATAAAAAAGATAAACGAAGGAGCTCCCCTCTGCTTGAGTGAAAGGAATTACAGTATAAAACAGATTTTAAAAAGCAATTTAGTTTCTCAGGATGATGTTATTTTGTATTGAATCTATTGACGAATTAATAAATATAAATAAAGAAATCAAATAGTTTTAAACTTAAAAAAAAGATTTCAAAATTATCTCGCATAAAAGTAACCTTGCTGTGTAGCGTATATATTTCATTACTCCGTCTACCCTATTTGTTGTTTTCGAACAAGGTTTTTTTGTGGAATTGTTACCTGGTTTCTATTATCAACTAGTATTCTGGATAAAATATTTTAACTTAAACTTTTGCCATAAGAAGTGGGGAGTACACATAAAGTGTCTCACTCTTGACTTATACTTTGAATAGCTTCCGACTGCTTCGTTTTGATAATAATATCTTTAATATGATTTTTGAGACTTACTTTTACAGATTGTAAGAGTAGCTCATCGCAAACCCCAGTCGCCATCATTGTTTTTTCTTTGTACACCTGTTTTTTCTTTTCACAGTTTAATCTATAAGCAACCTTATTTTTTGAACCTGGTAAGTGAGACCATTGCAGAAAATTACAAATCAAATTATGTGAAAAGTGATGAACCAATCAGCGCGCTTTAGCCAAAATCTGACTAAAGCCGAAACTACTCCACGAGACGGAAAAGGTAGCGCTATCGATTTTTTCCGCCGCTACATTGTCAATGTCGCCGCTACCAATTGAGTTCAATCTCCACGATATTGAGAAATATTTTTGCGCGCCTTCTAATAATAATAACGACTACAACAACAAGATGGAAAACAGAGATAATATAAAATATGCTTTGTTACTTCGAAGCTTGTATTTATATAGATACATTATCATGAAAAAGAAAATTACTGCTAATAGACAAATCCGTAAATCCAGAAGATTTTGGGTCAGAAAAATCTATGAAGAAAGAGAATCAAAAGGAGAATTTCATAGTTTAATTCTCGAAATGAAACTAAGTGATCATGAGTTGTTTTTTAAAACGTTTCGAATGTCTCCAACAACTTTTGAAAAGCTTCTATATTTGATCGGACCTAGCATAACAAAGCAAAAAACTGTAATGCGAGACCCTGTATCTGCAGACGCCATTTTGAACATCACGCTTGCACAAGAATTTTTTGTTTGTTTACAGTTTTAAGCATTTTGATTGGCTGGATTTAACAGCGACCGGCGAAAAAGTAGAAACTGATCGAACTACTGGTTGCTCGACATTTTCCGACGCTACATTTCTCATCTGCTACAACATTACGTCATTTGATTCTACTACGCATGTGTAGCGGCGGTAAAAATCGATAGCGCTACCTTTTCCGTCTCGTGGAGTTTCGGCTTAAGACGTTGTACCCAGCTACTCGCCTGCGGCTCGTTGAGTAAGCAGGCTAAGAGTAGATGGGTCTCCTGGCTATGTTGAACTGGGTCTAATTCGAAAGTCCCCCACGGTCGTTTTGTGAAGATTTGGTGACCATTCATTCAATAAAGTGTGTAAACCCATGGTTGTACCTTAGGCAAATTTTCTTCTGGTTCATTCATTTAAAGTGTGTAAACCCATGGCTCCTTAGGCAAATTTTCTTCGCCTAAGGTGAGCGTTAGGCACTAGTCTGTGTTGTCAATGTGACTATGAGAAGTCATTTTCCGGGCAGAGAACACTACCTATAAACTCAAGCTGTAAAAAACATTAATTTTTAACATCATGGCGCGCGCCGCGCCTCGCCGCCGGGAGAGAATAATAATCCTATATTTGGGGGGGAAAGAAAGGATCGGGCGGATTGGATGCTGGAATCTCTTGATATTTTCGATTACTTTCTGATTATTGTAATACAATACCTTTCTCATACAATTTTATGAAAAACATTATTTAACTGATTTTGGGTTAGGCATTTGCCTAAGTTGCCTAACCCTGGATCCGCCCCTGGCAATTATTGTGTGCACATGCCCATGTAATTATTTGAATGTGCGCCTCAGAGAAAGCATTCATTTCGGTCCATACTTCATCTTGGTTACATGTGGGCTTGTGAAATTTCAGGCTTTTGTTTCGACACTTACTTCGTCCCCTAGGTTTTCTGACCTTGGTCCGTAAAAGGCAGGAGGCATTGTTGGTTCAGTCACCACTGTTGTGAAGTTTGGGGTGGGGGCGCTTAAGGGCGAACGCTAACTCTGTTCTCAAAGGCGGCTCCCCCTGAGACTGGCGGTTTCGCGGAACGATTTTGATTCGTCCTTCTTCGTATAGGGCCACGAGGGAACGTCTTCAGAAACGCCATTAGAACTTATCGAAGTTGGCACCATCGTAACACATTACCATCGTCTTTGACCATTATAAAAGGTATTATCTTACTTTTTTCCATACTAAGATGTAAATTAAAAATCAGTTTTGATAATGTGTCTGTGGTTTTTCAATACGAAATCTATACCGAGCATTATCTTATAAGAATTTATCAATCCTAAAATCTATATAGCTACACAAATTAAAATGGTTGAATTGAGAAGTCTGTAACACAAAAATATTGTGGCAACAAGAAATAATTGTAGTTCAATGACCAACAATTTTGTTTAACGATATATTTCGACTTTATTATGAATTGATAAGAATTGAGAATTTTGTTTGGTTTGTTGTTATTTTCACTTTAGTTTTAAAAGAGATAGCTATATATATAAGCGTTCATAATATTATTCATTATTGTTGTTAATAGTTGAATTGGAAGCTTTATATACTCTTTCTATTCCAGTGTGTGTGAAGAAAGATGAATCTCATGTTTTCTCTTTCTATACTTGCAGAAGAAAGTAAGATTAATCACAGGACTTTATTACAGTTCCTATAACCAGATGTTCTCTATAAACCTGCAGTTTTGAAGAACAACTGACTTGTTCTTTTTTGCATCGTGTTACGGTGTAGCAGTCAAAGCAAATATATACTGTATTAAAAAACCCATGGACTCCTCCTCCTTTGGCCGAAGTGGCAATTGGTCTGCCACAATGTATATAAGTTCTAATGAAGGAACACAGCCTTCGAGAATTTTGTAAGGTTTTATCATCAGACATTTGAAAGTCCATTACCTTTGACATTTTATAACTTAATCCATGAAGGAATCAATATTAATCAAAAAGGCTTACTTAAAAATGGGACTTTTAGTTACTTATGCTAACTTAAAATACTTGATTATGTTGCTTTTCTTGTTAGCTTATCAGTTCAAAGTTTCTTTATAACAGTTAGCTATGTTATATATGTGACGTTCCAGGGGATTTTGATAACAAATGATAAAACGTTTTTCAAAAAATGTTAAAAACGTAAAAACAATAGAAAAAACATTAGAAAACGTTTTGATAAAAACGATAGAACGTTTTTACCAAAACTTTAAAACGTTTCAAGAATTCGAAAGAGAAAACGTTTAAACATTTCTTAAAACGTTTTATGTATTAACATTAAAAACGTTTAAACGTTTTATTGTTAAAAACGCTTTCTGTTAAACTTGAATTTTTTATTTTCAGGTTGCTCCACAGTAAACATAAAGTTAAGAAAGTTCAAAAAGAACCTAAAAAACGATACCTATTTAATTCTCAATATTTTGAGCGGGTTGAGTAATTGAGAATGCTTTTTGTAAACAAAACTTAAAAATCATTTTCATCTTTTTTTTATGTAAAAACGTTTATACAAACGTTTTTTCGAAAACAAAAAAAACACGTTTTTTACGAAAATGAAAAAACGTTTAAAACGTTTACAACGTTGCGCACATGACAAGAAAACGTTTTTTCGTTACTGAAAAAACGTTTTTCAACAAAGTGTAAAACGTTTAAACGTTGTAAAACGTTTTATCATTTGTTTATCAAAATCCCCTGGAACGTCACGATGTAATAATATAACTCCTCATGTCAATACCTTTAAATAAGATTAATATTGCATCTTTGTAATTCACTGGGGAGAAAGAACTCTGAGTTGATAGAAGAATGAAGGTATATATTGACAAATTTAAATGTTATGTATATACAAAAAATACTATTTTGATAAATGTAATTACGTATTGCTTGATGATTTTTAAATTGGAATAATGCCACTGATATTTCCACTAAAATTAAGAAATATATATACTCTGATAATGAAAAGTTCATGTATTATTTCAATGTTTACATGACTTAGCATTTGCCAAAATTTGTTATAGTATTTTGTTGAGTTGTTGTCACAGTTCGTAAACAATTCTGCACATTTCTACATAATCTACAGTAAAGGCATCTAGTGCTTGTTTAATCTTTGTGATTTTTTGGTTGAAAGTTAGAGCCATTTTCTGAGAAATTCAGGTAAAACAGGGCAAAATCTAAAAGTGATATCCTCAAATTGTGTTTGCTTTCTTTCAGATATTTTTTACACAACAACAGGGATTTTTCCAAGCACTTTTGGTTACTACCGTTTTTCGTAGAGAAGATTGAGTTTTACAGTCCAGGAAGCTCCACAATTTTAGAGATTTCAATCTCCACAAACAGGTCATGAGAGGCATGCATAGGGAGTTGGAAACTAAGATATTTTTTAATTTCATTGAATAACATGAAAACGAGTCCTACTGGTACCACTTTCGTTTTCATATTCTTTCGTCGTAAGGTGAAGAAATGAATGCGTATAACAAAAGAAATTTCAAAATTACCTTAGCAACGGTGGTCGTTCTCCCTAGCAATAGGATAGCTGGTGAATAATGGCCTTATTACTTTCTCAGAACATGTTTTTAAATACTACGCATTAGAGAGCTAAAAAAATGTTTAATTGACAATGAATGATTGAGTTTCTAAACTCAATTCAAGATTGAGTTTTAACTACCGGTAAACGGTAGTTGGAAAGTTCTTGGAAAAATCCCTGAACAATGTAAAGAGGCACCTGTCAAATTTTTTAAAAAAGATTCGTATTGGTCTCTAGAAATAGGGTCCGTAATATTGTAACATTGATGAAACTGCTACTTTAAAGGTTGGATTAGTTGTTTTTATGATGATATCTGACTTGTCTTTTGATATTTTCTCAAACTAATGCAGAATTCTACCACAAACACATACTTTGTTGTCTAAAATCAAAAAATATATGGATTTGCTGAAATTTGAGCCTGAATGACCATCACTTGCAAATAGTTTTCTATGGTTTATTTGAAAGTTTACTTTATTTGAAAGTTTACTTTGTTTGAGTTTACTTTCATTTCATAGAAAAAGATCTGTGTGAAAGTAAGGGTCTGGGGCTGAGTAGCTGTCCAAAAACCAATTTTTGCTCATTAAGTGCTTTAAAAAATTGTCCATGATGTCAGCGGGCCTTAGGTCTGGCAGAATGCGAGATAGTATTTTACTTTCTTCTAACGTTCTACCTTATATAAAAGGAAAAAACCATGTGCTCAGCTCTGGTCATGATGAGGCTACACAAGCCTCGAAAGTAGTTTTGGAAAGTTAAATTTCATATTGGATTTTTACCTAGCAACAAAGTGTTTTCATTTTTGGTGAGGTGACGAAAATTTGCACTGACGAAAAATTTGGGCTGATAAAAATTTGTACCGACTAAAATTTTTATTTTGTGAAACATTTCGACCATTTCAAATAACGAAATAGAAGTTTTTTCAAAAATATCTTACAATAGTTCATAAATCTAACAGGGATACGTTTACACATACATTATACAAAGCCGCTACCTTGAAACATTATGTTCACACTCACCGGTTCAATTATGTGCAACATAAGTGTGCCTTGCAAACTTGCAATCAAAGCACTTTCCCATTTGTTATGTTAATAATGAAATCTATTAAATAAGCAAAAAAGTAGCAATAACAGAATTTCGAAAAAGGTCAAAATTTTTTGTTGGCTTAAATTATTCGTTGGACAAAAAAGACGAATTTTTGGCCAAGTGATGAAACTTTGCATCATTCAATGTTACAAATTTAGCCCTAAAAATGCTAATATTACAGACTCTATTTCTGAGGTGCCTGTTTACATTAATTGTGTACAAAATATCTGAAAACAAATACAATCTGAGGATATCACTTCCAAATTTTGCCTGAATGTCTCAGAAAGTGGCTCTTAAGTACTCACTCAATGATCACAGAGGAAATGGTTTGTCACTCTCCTGTTGCTGTTAAGGTGTATTGAGTAAACTGACATAAATATGTTTGCTCATCCAGGCTCTAGTTCATTTTCAACATGATTTTGAGATCGCTATTTGTTCTAAAACTAAATTCCCTAAGAAATGTTGGTGTTTTGATGTTTGTTTGATTCATGTTAGAGAAATCAAATGTTTTGTTTAATAGCATAAAAATTGGCTTTCGAAAAATATGTTGATGAATAATTTCATGTAATTGATACTCAATTCTCTGTCTGTCTGTCTCTACCTGTGTAAATGTAAGGTCTTGTCTAATTATGTGAAACGTGCTTTGATGCCAAAAATAAAACGATTCTAATCCAGATCAATCTGCAAGTTGTGAGCATGTTTTCATTTCACATGCAATCAATAATGCACAGTCTCGCATGCAATTAATAATTCATAGTCTCACATGGCATTGAACACCAACAAAAACCATTGCTATGCTTTTAGTCAGCTATGAATTGTTATGGAAAATATCCCTCTATAAATCTAAGACTCTCAAGATGACCTTTGGACGGAAGCTCTAATAATCACAGATTATAAAATAAACTCTGTTGTCTTCTCATTAATGTATATCTGTATCCCCGGATACTTTTAATCTCAGATAATCTTATGTAATTTTATTTTCTTTAATACTATTAAATTATTTTATTAAATATATGTGTTATTGATATGCTTTGTAATGCTTCTATGTATGATCACTGTTAGGGTTAGCTTGTTAAATCTTTCAATGTTAATATGACAGCTGTGTATGTATATACCCAGTGGGCAAGGTTGTTGCTAAGTCTCTGCCAAGGAGTGCTTTTCTCAAGTGATATACACTCTATTTCAATAAAGATGCTCTTCGTTGCAGTGGATTTTTGATGATTTTACCCACTGTTTTCCTGTTTTGTCAAGTAGCCGATAATTCTCTCTATACTGTCTCGTGTTTCCTTGTCACTTTTACTTGAGATGTATCATGGTTTTCTTTTGAGAATAGTAGAAAAAATGTTTTCGATGATTACAATACTACAGTTGGTAGGGGCTATAATATACCTTTGCCGAATTTAAACGCCGTGTCAATGTTTTCAAGTTTCACCTCATTTTTATGTCCCACTCATTACATATTGTCATTGCAGTAATATCCAAGTATTACAGGGTGGTTAACAGGGCTGGAAAGCTGGAAAAAAGCTTGTTTTTGAGAAATGGGCTGGAAAAGCTGGGAAAAGGTCCCTTTTTCAAGCTGAAGGGCTGGAAAAACTGGATTTTTAATTTTTGTGCACAATGTTTTTTTTTACTTTCAGGACATTAATTTTCTTGAAATTTCTCTTTTTGCTATATTTGCTACAATTATCTAACTTTCGGATTTTAAACAGGTTATATGTCTAATTCTAATTCTAATATTTCTCACAGTGAGAATGTGTGATCAAATACCTTTATTAAAGAGCATTAAATTGACATTTAAGCTGGCTTATGCTACTTGATAAGGGCTATTCCAGCTATTCCAGCGAATTCATTTTGCATATCGTGACCTCCTTGCATGTCAACTGCCTGTGGGTTTTATTATTTTACCTTGTTTCGATTTTACTATGGAAATGTATACCAGCTTTAGTGTTCGGTTTATTAAAGAGCATTAAATTGACATTTAAGCTGGCTTATGCTACTTGATAAGTTTGGCTTGAGGCTTGAATTAAGTACCATTTTCAACACTTCAAGGCTGGGAAATTGCCTTATAAAAAAAGCTGGATTTTTGTTTCAGAAATTTGTTAGCCACCCTGTATTATTTCCCTTTCGCTGTGGGATAATCAAAAGAAATTCAAATCTTCAAAACAAGGCTATAATACTTTTGGATTACAGCGTGTTAACAGAACTTCGAGAAAGATCTGTTTCGTTAAACACATGGTGTTTTTAACTCATTTAATTTTTTTTTCACAATCATTACCATTTAGATGTAATATAATGGGTAGATAAAACTACAACACTGGATCAATTTTTACAAATAGTGGGAAGGCATTGAATGAAAGTCATTCTTTCTGGTCGCCGGGACATCCTTTTTAATAGAAGTGGTTTTACATTTATAATGCTTATCTTGAAATGATTTTAGTTTTATTTTAAACTGTCTTCCTACATCCTTGTTCTGTTGTTAGCAAATGTTGTGTTAATTTTCAAGAACGTCGTTTGCTTGTTTGATTGTTGTAAGAATTATCTGAATTTTTGTTTTTGTCAACTGTGAGGGTTTCGTGAAGGCCACAAAGTTTTTATCTTGTTTTGTAATCTCTTTTATCCTATGTTGTTTTATACGAGTTGTGCTGTTGTCCACGTCGCGTATGTTCGTCGCCCGTCGCACCGAGTAATCCATTGTTGTTGACCTTACACTTCTTGGCGGTTAAATCTAGTTTCATAGTTTGGTTGACTTAACACTTCTTGGCGGTTTCTTTTAACATAATTTGTTTGAAGTTTGCTTAAGGCGATCGAAGATTGAAGGTTAGATTTGTCGATGTCTATCAGAACGAAATAAAGTCACTCTGATATCCGAATATTCCAGCGAATTCATTTTGCATATCGTGACCTCCTTGCATGTCAACTGCCTGTGGGTTTTATTATTTTACCTTGTTTCGATGTTACTATGGAAATGTATACCAGCTTTAGTGTTTGGTGACGTAAGCAAACTGGAAGTGGTGTGGTAGAAAAGTCGTAAACCTTTCGGCAAAGGTCATTTCACAACGACTCTAACATTTGGAAAACGTATAATTTAAGTCGTTATTCGTTCGGTAAATTGCTTTCAGGTTTTGTAATGATAAATTTTAAATTTTTTGTAAGTTCCTTTCCAAAACGCGTACGATTGTTTTAAAAGTAATATCAATGCTAATAAAACTGATTTGTAGGTATAAATATCGTTAGTGATGCTATTTCTAGATATTACGTGTAAATCAGAAATTAGTTTCATTTCATTCATAACTGTGGTTTCCCGTTTTTGACATTGTGTAGGAATCTGACGTGTACATACTGACGGCATGTTATTGACGACAGTCGTCACCTTAGATTTTAACCTAACGTCGGTATTTGACTATCGGAATCAAAGTGACGTGCAAACATAGTGTTACGTTGTTGTTGTTTTTTAAAAAAAAACGCTTTTGGTTCATGGAGAAATGTTGATCGTGTATAAAGTATGAACTTTCGTTGACAAATATTTGATCACTTGATATGTAAATAGACTGTTTTAACAGATGCGGTCAAAACGCAGCGATTGATCGATTTCAATTTTTTTTTTTATTTAAGGATTCTGCTGCTTTTTACGAAGTCGTTAACATTTTCTTGTGTTTTAACCAAACATGGTTTTTTCTTCTATTCATGTCAGAGAAATTATTTTAAAAACATCTTTCTTTTTTAGTTGGTGTGTTAAATATTCTGATTATTGTTGTTTTCGCTCAGCAGATACATTTTTGTGTGCAAGAGATAAGCTATGGTAGATCGATCTGTGATTTCTCGTTTCTATTGGTCAGACGAGTATTCGACGTGTTTCTATTGGCCAGACTATTCGATGTATTTTCATTGGTTAAATTTACATTCGATGTACTTTTTATTGGTGAGTCCAGTATTCTTTATATTTCTATTGGTCTAACATTTTTTCTTTCAGGATCTAGAATAAAACATGAGGTGTCATTATGAGGTTCTGGGCGTATCACGTGATGCTGACGATGCAGAAATTAAGCGAAACTACCGAAAACTAGCCCTTCAAAACCATCCTGATAAGAATCCAGAGAATATGGAAGAGTGCACGCGTATTTTTCATGAAGTGCAAAGTGCATATGAAGTACTGAGCGATAAGCAGGAACGCGCTTGGTACGATAAACACAGAGAACGGATCCTTTTGGGAGATGAAGAATATGTGGACGATTCCGTTGACGTCATGCACTACTTCAATCCCAGTGTATACAAAGGGTTTGGTGACGACAGGGATGGTTTTTATGCAGTCTTTCGTGATGTGTTCACACGGATTTCTGAAGAAGACGAACCGTACTTGGAAGGCGATGAAGAGTACGACGTTCCGGAATTCGGAGACTCGAACAGTGATTTCGACCATATAAAGAGTTTTTATTCCTATTGGTTAGGCTATTGCACGAAAAAGACTTTTGTCTGGAAGGAAAAATATGATTTGAAACAAGCACCGAACCGTCCTACGCAGAGGTTAATGGAAAAAGAGAATAAGAAATTAAGGGACACTGCGAAAAGAAAGCGCAACGAAGAAGTGCGCGCCCTTGTGGCGTTTGTTAAGAAACGCGATAAACGCATGCAGGAATATCGGAAACAGCTGGAGGAACGACAGGCCGAAAATCAGTTGAAACTGGAAAAGAAGAGGGAAGAAGATATCCGGAAAAATAATCGGCTACTCGAAAATTATCAGGAGCAGGAATGGATGGCGTTCGATCATTCTAAACTCGACGATATCGACTCGCATTTCGATGAACAGTTTGGTAGCAAATGTACAAATTCCGATGGCAGCGACCAGGACTGTAACGCCGACTATTTTTATTGCATAGCGTGCGACAAAAATTTCAAATCAGCCAAGGCATTGGCAAATCACGAGAAATCAAAGAAACACAAAGAAAACGTGGATATGATAAGATCGGAGTTAGCCGAAGATTTACTACAGGATTTACACATTGACTCAGAAAAGCCTCCCGTGGAAGACAGCGACCGTTCGACCGAAGGTTACGAAAGGTTAAGTTCTTTGAATTTACCGGAAACTGTCGTCAAACTGAACGTTATTGAAAAATGTGTGGAAGATAAAAAAATGGACCCGAAGAACGACGAAAGTGACGAAAACGAGGACGAGAATAAATTAATGCATCACACTGACTCGTTGATTCATGCAAAGAAGAAGCTACCATCAGGCAGTCAGGGCTCTCTCAAAGTGAAGGACAAAAAGAAGAAGGGGAAAGCAGGAAGGAATGATGAAGTATTTGCTGACGAAGAAGAGTGGAATGAAAAGTATAAACATTTACTTCTCTCTTCGCAGGATTCACTCGCTCTCCCAAGAAAGAAAACAAAGAAACAGGAGATACGAGATTCGGTTGAGCGAGTTCGTTCGGACGCTTCTGATTTGCCTCAGGACGCCCGTGAAGCATCGTTAGGGAAAATCTCTGTGACGAATTCTTTAAAATTGAAGCGCCCCACCAAGTCTGATCGTAAGAAAGGGCGTCGAAACCTGAACGTTGAAATAGGTCAAAGTAGTAGCGACGAAAGTGACGACGGTGAGACGGCAACTGTCGACGTCAGTTCAGATGAAAGGTTGGGATTGCCGTCCGACGTTCCTATCGAAGAAAACCAGTCCAATGAATGTCAGCCGACAGGGTTGCTGAACGCTGTTGATTCGATACCATACCATATGAATCATATGGCGCATCATGGGAAGAAAATCACTGGCGGTAACGAAGGCGTAAGCAATGACCAATCATCTTTAGGCTTGAACGCTGTTGATTCGATACCATACCACATGAATCACATGGAACATCATGGGAAAAAAACTGTTCACCAGACTAGTGAGGCGGAAGTCAAAGAACCAAGGTTGCTTCAACGCTCGCCAATTGCCGACTCCATACGATACAATAAAACACATATGGAACACCGCGGTAAAAATATCTTGTTCCAAAAAAAATACAAAGCTTGCTTTAACTTAAACGAGGACGAGGAAGTACAAGGGGAAGCCGACACCAAAGACGGCGACGCCAGATTCACTTGCGGCGTTTGTTCAAAACAGTATCCGACAAGAAACAAATTATTCGAACATATTAAAAGTGAGGGACATGCCTTGGCGAAAGAGGTGGAAAAAACAAAGAAAGGTAAAAAGAGCAAAACGAAGAAATGACTTTTTTCATTGGTTAGTTTTCTATCGTATCGGAAATTTCTGCTTGGACAGATTTTTATAAGAACAACTGATCGTTATGCCGCCATTTATTTATAATATTTTTAAATTTTCAAATGTGGTTGATTGTTCAAATTATTTTCGTTGTAGTTCCTTGTTATACTGTCGTGTTTCTCTATCACCAACAAAATGTCCGTTTCTCATGACCATAAATGCTCTGAAGAATCTTACTGGTTTGGGTTATTTTCTGAAGGGCCTTTTTAAATTCAGACTAAAATTACCTTTGAATTATGATTGACTGCTTGTTAAGGTCCGTAAGTGAAAGGAAGAAGAAAATTCTCATTTTCGTTTTGGCGGAATTCCTTACGAGATAAAACGAGAAACTTTCATCATCAGACATATTTTAGAAAATTCGATAAGGGGGGGGTTTACACCTGAAGTTTCTTGAAAAACCTTTTCTAGTCTTTTAAGGCTTTACATTTAAATTGTACATCAAAAAGTCAACGTGTCATGAATAATTAATGAGTTGGGACGATAAAACTGGACTTTTTGGTGTACAATCGTACAAAAATCTTTCAAGAAACGTATGTGTAAACCCCCCTATAGGCAAACTGTCAACTCTCGAAATCTCAAATACTCGATATCTCGAACTTTTCGGTATCTCGAACGTTTTTCCCGGTCCCTTAGGCACTACGCACTTGTTTGGGCCAAAAATCCTCTCGATATCTCGAACTTTTCGCGTTATCTTGAACAATATTTCCCATCCCCTGGCTGATTTTCTCTCGTTATCTCGAACTCTCTCCAAAACTTTCAGAAATACCGGGCGTGATTTTCGCATTTTGGAATATTTTGATAAAATTCCATTTTTCTGAATTCGAATTTTCGAAAAGTATATGAATCTAGTTTTTTTGAAAGATTGATTGACTATTTCTACTGGCTGAAGGGACGGAAAAAAACATTTCGACTAACGGTGTCCGACTTAAGCGAAGCATTTTTAAAATAGGCAATATGTTTATCAGCCACAAGCTTGCACCCTTGTCGGCAACATTCTTCAGATCATCTGGATCACGACTTTGTGAATTCTTTCTTTTTGTTCTTCTGATAGACGAACGTTGACGGTGCATTGCAACAGAACATTGCTAAACTGTACCTCATCTTACAATTACTTCGGTACATTGCTGGACCAGAACCTTGGACTAACGATGATTTCGATCAGAAATACGAAAAAGCGTCATCTAAACGTTGTTTTTTGCGGAAATTAATACAGTATTTCACTCCAGATGTTGTGAAGTTATTGCATTAAAGTGTCATCGTCTCAGGACTCAGATTCAATGGAATTTTTCACTTAAACCTGAATTCAACACAGCGGTCAAAATTGAAGTCACTTGAACGACGAGCTGATTATAATATTGCACACACAAAAAACTGTGCCAATTAAAAATCGACTTGACAAACAAATGCTTAAATAAGAACATTTCCACTATGGCTCTATGACTACGTTTTTCTAAACTAGCACAGAATGAATACTAGAACAAATAAAACTAGAATTTGCATAAAATTCTTTTTATTTCATGGGGGCCAAGATTTACAACCACTGGATATTAGGACATGCACAAATTTAAGAAAAAGTCACAACAGTTTCTTCAAGTAGATATCTCTTTACTGAAGATAATATGTTTTACTTTCATCTTATGTTTGTTTAATTTTATTTTGTATCTGTATTGCTTCTTATTTTTATTATCTTGTATTATCATTGTAACCATTTGATGAAGGACACATATTGATAGCAGATTTTATCTGGTATGTACATAATCCTTATAAAATACTCAAATGCAACACAATAACAATCGAGATGCTTGACTATATCTGAGATTGGTCATTGCCGATTTTCGTTAGTCCAAAACAATTTCTGTTTGAAAATCCAAGGGAATTTTTGTTTTAATGTAACCTCGAACCTATGGGAACCTATCAATTAATATTATTATCTATATCTGTGGAAATGTTAAACAAACTGTAATAGATATTGAGTTTTCCAACAATAGCATTTCCCTATTCAATATATTTTTTGTTTCAATTATTTTTCAAAGTGTCCTATGAAATTGATTAGGCAGGTGAAATTATACAACGTTCTACACAAAAACAACACAAGCAAACAAATACGATTATCATTGTGAGAGCAGGGCACGCGATATCTCTAAAATGAATGAAAGTGATGACAACATAAGACATACATACTTTAGTACTGCCAATCACCTTACAGTATATCAAAGATACACATTGGTGACGTTGAATCTTTTCATAGGTACAACCAACGTTGCATTGAATGCAATTCTAATCGTTGCGCTATGGAAAACAAAGCAGACACACAACATTGCAATGAAATTGGTTTTGATGCTCAGTGTGTATGATATGGCAGTCGGAATGATAACGAACCCGCTGGTAGCATTATCATTTGGGTGGTTTCACGAGCAACACCATTTTACATTTCAAATGTTTGCTTTCATGGCTTGGTACTTGTTTCCACACGCGTCCGCATTTACACTGGTCGTGATTGGCTATGATCGATATATTCGAATTCGTTGTCTGAGTAAGCGCGACCAAAACGTTCGATTGCGAAAAGTTAAAATCATCGCATTCGTTATTATTCCGTCAATTGCAAGTTCACTGACTGTATTGATTTCATTAGGGGAATATTTTAACTTCCGTGTCCTCCCATCCGTTTTAGCATTAGTAGTCGATGTCCTTGTAACAGTAGTATGGTTTTCGCTATACATCAAGGCTATATCAACTAGCCATCGACGAGCAAGCACTTTAAGTAGAGATTCAAATAGAGAATTATTCTCTAGGGTTGACGCTATGATCATTAGATTATCTTCACTCCTCTTCGTTTGTTTTTGTGTATTTTTTGCACCACACTTCATCGCGACACTGTTGAGTAAATTTTATCCAAACAACCAGGCGATTCTGTTTAACGGTGACATATCCAGCACTATCGCTCTGTTGAATTCAAGTGTAAATGCTATCATCTACATCGTGTTCAATCCAAGAATTAAGAAATGGGTTTTCAACCAAAAGATACTTTCTTGTAAATGGACATCCACAAGAAGTACAGCTTCTGTGGCGAAATCGCCACAACACATCGCTACAGTTACCCATTAATTGCCGGAATTTTAACGTTGCTGATAAAAAAGGAGTAGTAAATTATTCTTGATATGCGAAAATATATACGATACTGTCCGATATTTGTTTTCGATGCCAACATATTCGAGATCGCATTGGCGTAAATAGATGCAATGAGTGACTAGGTGAAATGAGTTTGCCTTATAAACCGTAAATGTTGTCAAATCTTAAAAGTATTAGTTTAAAAGTATTAGTGTTTAAAAGTATTAGTTCCCAGCGGAGACAAAGACGTCGTAAAATGATCTGAAAATCAAACGACCATTTTACGAGTAAAATGAGACGTCTCAAAGACGTCTTGTGCCCGCTGCGTTCGTGTAATTTTAAAAGAAGGGAAGGGGGGATGTTGTCGTTGCTTCCGTTTTAGATGCAAATGAAACTACTTTTTAAAAGAACCCCCGGGTTAGATTTTTAAAAAAAAGATAAGAGCAAAATTTGGAAAATTTTCATTTCTGTTTTATTTAAAGCTACACAAAATGAATACATCCTAGACATCACAATCATGCATTTGCTTCCCAGAAGAATCAGAAAACGAAAGACTTATCATCTATTCAAGAACTTCATAATCGAAACATGAAAATAAACTTTAAATCTTTAAAGCTTGGTTCCCATTTGTGGTATAATCGCGTTAATTTTACAGATTTTATTTTTATGAATCCCGTTAATTTCATTCGGTACAATACCTGCTAACATTTCCACTTGAAATTAAGCCCAGAAATTAAACGCGTTGTAAAATAGAAAGTGTTTAATGTAGAGATGGAAGAACTAGATGAAGAATATTTATTGTTGTTGATGCTTTTGAGAAGAGCTAGAAGAAGAAATAGAAACACCCGAAATATAAAAAATAAAATGCATGTTCTTGGCTCACAGTATGTAAATTCGAGCTTTTCAACGACAGCATCCCAGGCACTTTTTATAGCATCTTTTTCTTTGCAGCTCTTTTGAGTTTTGTCATAAAGACAAGGGTACAAACGTACTTCTTCAGACAATAATTCTTCTTCGTGAAGTGAGTAACATTTTTTGTTTGCAATGTATAGTTTCTCATCCAGAATAAAATTTTTTTCGGCTTCTTTTGATCTTAGCAAATGAGTATTTAAACGCGGCGTTTATTTCATTTTTGAAATCAAAAATGTTGTTTCCAACTTGAAGATTTTATTCGCGTTTAACAGTGTTAATATTTAAGGGTCAAAAAGTCAAAAACGTTTCCACTGGAGATAAAAACCTAACGCGGCCAAAGTCTACCTGCTTAACGCCAACAAACGCAATTAAACCACAAATGGGAACCAAGCTTAAATCCTTCTTTTTCATAAAAAACTTTCATCTGTAAATAACAGTATATAATTAGCAAACTTATCAAAGTACAACATTGTTCATTATTATTATTATATCATTATACAAATTTCTGGAGGTAGGCACATGGTGCCTTTAACACCAGGTTCAATCTTTGACGACTTGTCGAAATCGAGTTTGTCGGGAGGCTGTTGTTTCGACGAGATTCAGATTGATATCGAACATGATACCAGCACTTTTCCATAATTTGTCGA
The DNA here is from genome assembly GCA_027922465.2 of Turritopsis dohrnii. Lineage (NCBI taxonomy): Eukaryota > Metazoa > Cnidaria > Hydrozoa > Anthoathecata > Oceaniidae > Turritopsis > Turritopsis dohrnii. Next base: position 760,657 of record BQMF02000049.1, on the reverse strand, counting down.
GTCGACTTTTGAACGTATTGAGTGATGGTGCTTGCACAACGTCTAGTGGCAGGTTATTCCATTGTTCCGCAACTCGATTTTGAAATGAATATTTTTTAACGTCTTTAAGACACTTTTGTCGGGTAATCGTGAATTCGTGACGACGTAAATTGTGTTTTTGACTATCCTGAGATCGAAAGCGAAGAAAATTTCCAATAGCTTCTTTGTCATAAAGGTCATGTGTGATCTTATACATCTCGATCATGTTCCACACGGGAGCACCATATTCGAGGTGGGGGCGTACAATACTTGTGAACAGCAGCTTGAAACAATCCTTATCTAGGTAGACAAACGTTCGCCGTAACATACCAACAAGAGCATTAGCTTTTTCACCTTTTCGTTAATGTGTTTTTCAAATGAAAGATGCTCATCGAAATTTATGCCTAGGTCATTCACATCTGATTTTTGCATGAGGACAGTGCCATCCATTACATACTGTGTTGCACCAGGATACTTCAACTTTGACTTTATTTTCATGTGCTCACATTTTTCCGGATGGAATTTCAATAAGAAGGTATCTGTCCAAAGCAGTAATTTGTTTAGATCGCTTTGTAGGTTAGCAGCATCAGCCGTGGTTTCAATTTCTCTGAATATTTTCAAGTCATCGGCATACAGAAAAAGTTCTGACTCATCAACAGTTTCAGCTATAGTGTTTATGAAGATAACAAAAAGCAATGGACCTAGGACCGATCCTTGGGGCACTCCTGACGTTACGGGAAATACATCGGATTTGTTTTGATTTACACAAACTTGTTGATATCGATTGGACAGAAAATCTCTGATACAAGAGAGAACTGCACCTTGTAGTCCGTAGTGACGCAAGACTTCAATTAGTCGACAATGGGGAACAGTATCAAACGCTTTTTTAAAATCACAATATATGATATCAATCACACCTCCATTTTCAAGAATTTCTGTCCATTTATCTATAATTTGGAGCAGTTGTAGAGCAGTTGATCTTCCACCAAGAAAACCGAATTGGCGATTTGACAAAAGTTTATTGGCTATGAGATATGATAGCAAAGAATTACGCATTATCGATTCGAAAATTTTTGATGCAATGCTAGTCAGGCTAATTGGTCTGTAATTTCCAGCAGAATTTTTGTCACCTTTTTTCTTATAGATGGAAATGTTGTAATGAATAATTAAAATAGTAGCAAAGAAAATTAACTTCAAATTTTTAAATGGGGGTTTGCATGTAAAGATTCTTGAACAATTTTTCTTTCAAGCAGGTGCTTTAATGCTTTAAATTTAAATTGTACACCAAAATATCGAGTTTCAGCGTCCCAACTCATTAATTATTCATGACCATGTTGACTTTTCGATGTACAATTTAAGTATTTTTAAAATAAAATTTTTGCACGAATCTTTCATATTTCAACACTTGACTGTTCAGCTAGGGCTTGAATCAGGAATGCGAAGGCTTGAATCAGGAATGCTTTAGAGACTGTATACGCATAAGTGACGTCAAAATATCTTTCAATTCCTCTACACTACTTTCGGAAAAGTTCATCTCATGAAAATCAGGTGATGTGAACACCACCTCTAGTCTAAATTCCATGGACTTGGAAAAGGTTACACAGGCAGCGAGACTCGAGAATATGTCAGATCAAATTCTTGTAAAACCTTCGCTCGTTTCATTCAGATGCTTTTAACTTGCTTTTAACTTCCAAAACATAAACAACAATAACCGCAGAAAATGCTGGACTGAAATTTTAAAAACACTACAGTCGTGCATAATATTTCTGGAATAATTCAGTTGCCCATTTACAAGAAACAGGTGGAAGAGCCATCTCAATAACCGAAAATATGATTACTTCTTTCATTAACGTTTTTCCTTATTCGTCTTTTAGGTACAGTTAAACCTAAAACTAGGTTTTCCCATGTCGGGTTAGTACTAGATCAACAGAGACTATACGAAACGTTTATGCAAACTTAACCATTGTTAAAAAACAAGAGAAAGTAAGGTTATTTTTTTCACGCAAAACATTTCCTATCTGAGGAGAAAATAAAGCACTAACACCCTTTGAAAATTTTCTACCTCAATGATATATGTCATACACTTCGCCTGTCAATTTTAGTTCATCAAAACTTCATGGTGTAAATTTGCTTGGGTCAGTGAGCATAAAATTACATAATGTTTCCTTCGTTCAAACATTTTCATAGGAAAAGTTTGATGAACTCAGATTAAACAATTCTGTTCGTGGTTATTGTATTAATGACTAGCCTATAATATACGATGCATTCTAGCTTGTAAATTTAAACGTATAAAATAGTTTGTTTGAGCGTACGGTCATGGGTTAATTTTCAAATCTAGATATTTTTTGTTACAAAAGCCACATGATTTCTTGCAATGCAAAAACATCCACTGCGAGTACTTGGCAGAAAGACAGTATTCCAACTCTTCGTAATCGTCACAAGAAACATTTTCGTTAATGCATTCCTCTGTGGACGTGCTCGTTCTTTCATCGCTCTGTTTTGTTTTGGTAGGTTTGCCGTTGTCTTTACTTGGCTTGTCAGCAGTTTTATTATTCTTAGGTTTGGCGCTCTCTTTATTTGCTACAAGTTGTTTACTTTTGGTAGGTTTGGGGTTTTCTTTACTTGGCTTGCCAGTAGGTTTATTATTCTTAGGTTTGGCGCTCTCTTTATTTGCTGCAACACTTCCTGGACAAGCTTGTTCGTTGCATGGCACTTTACTAGAACGCTCTCCATCGCAATCACGACCACCATATCTTGGGGGAGGGTTGTTGCAATATCTATGCGCTGCTTGATAGCCACCCCCACAAGATACAGGGCACTCTTCAAGTTCAAACCAGTCACTAAACCGACCGTTGATAGGGCTTCGAGTGCAGTTTGTACAACTTTTGAAACAGTTTACTAGCATCATGTCTTTCTTAAGAGGTGTGACACAATCACCCTTCTCTACTTGAAATTCGCAAGAATCTTGTTTGTCGAAGCAGCCTACATTTTCAGGTGGCACAATCACCTCGATTTCATCAACAAACGGCTTTCTGTCGCCAGGAATTGTGAGATCTCGTATTGTTGGTGGACCTATATGAGAGATGGAAGAGTTTATACACAGTGTAAATGAAATTACCTGGAAAATAAATACATGAAGATCATGTAGATGATCTAGTGTTAGAAATACTCTGCGACGAAGAACATTTTTATTGAAAATGCATATCACTACAAATAGACTTGTACTGAAAAGACAAATACCAGATTTCGGTTTCGGGATGTGTTCGTCATAATCACGAAGTAGACTGGGCGGCAAGTAACGCCCCACTACATATGTTTTTCCTTTGATAAAAGCGACGCCCACGCCAAACTTAACTGTTGTATTCCATACTAGTTGAGTGAAATGACCAGCAACATTGACCCAGCCGTCTGGATGTTCTACCTTATAATCGTAACCATGTATTTCACTGAAATGAAATAAATAAATTATCTATCCCCCCGCTACCGCACAGTGTTGTTTTAAGAAGCCATTATAGTGAAAACGGGAAACGGGGGTATTAATTAGACAGAAAGTTCACTCAGCCTCTTTCTTTCTTAATTATGTTAAGCCTAAACAAGCGCACCGTGTATAAAGGCGAGTTTATACTCAAGAGAAGAAAACACTGTTTCTTTAAGCGAGAGACCATTTTCAAGTTAGGATAATACAAAAAATAAACTTTATCAATGAAATAATTTGTTCTCATTCCAGGAACCTGGTATATACGTATCTCGTAAGAGAAAGTAAGTTTGTTTTGTTAGCGTGATATTACAATCGAAACGGGTTATGTATTATACTATAACAGCCAGAAAGTTTCGAGCAAACTAACCTATACCAACTGTGGACTGCGACATTGCATCCGGTAATTTTACCGTTGCTTTCAACGGAAACCAGCTCACCGTAACTTGACCCATTGTCAAATTTGAAATCCGAATGTTCTAATTTACCTACAAACGCGGCGAGATAAATCGCCCATTCCTCTGCGTCATAAGCGAGTTCGTCGCTCCACACAAGTGGGTGTTCCTCGTGGAGCTCGCGTACTTTGTTGTGTGCGTACTCACATTGTTTTTTTTCACGAATAATTTGGACATCCTTTTGTCCTAATATCTGCTTTATCTTATTTTCATGTAATCCTTCGGTTCGTTTCCACCTCGATTGCTTGTGAAAGGTTCCCGACGGATCGGACGCTCCACCTTTGTTACCTATGTATCTTGATCGAGTTACTTGAAATATATATAACAAACAAACTAGATAACACAGCGCGATCATTATCGCATGTAATGGCGCAAAATGCTGAATTTGTCTATGATCATCGATGCATGTCAAATGATTGTTTGTTGTTTTCAGAACCATGCAGAATATAGAACTCATAATCTTTTGGAAATGTGAATTATCTTTTAATGTTATTTAAAACAGTATCTGTTGGGACTGCAAACCATCGAACAAGTCAATCAATCGATTAAAAAAGACCGAAAAACTGTAAAAATGTCTTAATGTAGTGGTGAAGAAGCATTTTTATATATTACTTTCTGCGTCTCCTGTCGTAGAGAAGTGAGACTGCCTCTTACTGAGTGAGTGACTCACGTTTCATGAACCTCATTCATATCTAACCTCGTTTTTACTAAACTAAACTTAACCATTAAGCAACATACTCGATAAAATTCTAAAACCTATGCTTCAACATATCAAAAGCTACATTAAAGATAACATAGAATTCCTAAAGATCTGCCAAAGAGAAGTCAAAGAAAACGTTTCAACAGTAACATTTGGCGTTTGTAATGTATACACAAGCATTCCGCATGATTTAGGCTTAGAAGCTATCAAATATTTTTGTGAAAACTTTTCTGAAACCCTAGATGAAAGATTCAACATCAAATTCATACTGGAAGGTACAAACTTTGTTTTGAAAAATAATACGTTTACTTTCAACACGACACAATATAAGCAAATAGTCGGAACCGCTATGGGAACCATATTCGCCCCAACATACGCAACTATAGTTATGGGATACCTTAAAACTAAGCTGTATCAAATAATTGAGATACAATTCAACACAACAATTAAAAGCCAGTTTGAAACAAACTGGAATCGATTTTTGGATGACTGCCATATGATATTAGATGAAGACGAAATAAAGGGTGACGAATTACTATCTATACTAAATAGTCTAAACCCAAACATCAAATTTACCATGGAAAAGAACAAAAATCATTTACCTTTTCTGGATATATTAGTAAATAAGGAAGGCACTAAAATCTGAATGGACATCTATTCTAAACCAACTGACTCTAAGAGATGCGTCCCGTTTAAATCTTGTCACCCTAAACCATGTTTAAAAAATATTCCCTATTGCCTTACATGAAGAATTTGCATGATAGTTGAATCTACCCGAAACAAAACAAAACGACTAAACGAATTACACGATGTACAACGAAAACAAGGATACCCAGAAAAAATCATTCAGAACGGAATACATAAAGCACAAACAGTCCCACAAATAGAACTTAGACAACCCAAAGCACAAAATCTCGAAAACCACTTACCTTTTATAACAACACATAACCCGAACAACCCTGATGTTTTCCCACTCGATAAATCCGTTATTGACCAACTACAACTAAGCGAAACGACAAAAACTAAATTCCAAAACCTAAATTTACTGAAATGCAAAAAGCAACCTCCAAATTTAGAAAGATTATTATGTAAGAGTGAATTTATTGAACCCCACCTAATAAAAGTAAGTAAATGTGGAAAGAGTTGTGTTTGTTGCATATATATCAAAGAAGGGTCTGAATTCAAGTTTAAACAATCCAACAAACCATTTAAAGTAAAGTCCACATTTAATTGTGAAACATCAAACTTAATATATGTAATCAATTGTAGCGGTTGCAACGAAGAATATATAGGGCAAACAGGAAGATCACTAAAAGAACAACTAATTCTATATAGACAACATTATATCACATCCAGAATACCAAAATGCGTATTTTTTTTTTTTTTTTTTTTTTTTTTTTATTTCCCATTTTATTTACCGTTGGTTTTACATAGTTTTTATCTAATTTACACCAACAAAATAGATTAAAAACGTGAACAAATTCTACAATTACATAAACTACAAAGATCAATTGCTTTGAGGGATGTCTTGAGAGAGTTTAGAGACACTGATGATTTCAAACTGTCTGGGATACTATTCCAGAGCAAGCTTCCACGAAACAAAAAGGATTGGGTACCAAAACGAACGGATTTTGCAGGTGGTATGACAAGGAGATTACGGTTTCGCAAAGAGTATTGTACCGGTTTAAGAGCATAAAGTGTTTGCATGAAAGGAGGATTTAATGAATTTAGAGTCTTGTATATCTCACAGACAAGAAACCTAAGGTGTGTCTCATGTACTCTTACGAGTTTGGAATTTTGTAGTAAAGACTTAAAATCAGTTGAGAAGTCATTGTGGGCAGCTCGTAAAGCCCGTTTTAGAATGTTATCGATTTCTCTGGATTGAGATTTACTACATAACATCCAAATTATTGGAGCATAATAAAAAATTGATAAAATGTATGAATTTATGAGTAATAACAGTTGGTCACGCTGTAGAAAACCTCGAATTCTGTTTAGGCTATGTAATCTACGTTTCGCCCTGAGACAAAGGTTCGATATATGCCCTGAGAATTTTAAAGTGCTATCGATGTAGATACCCAGTAATTCGACAGTTTCTACAGATTTGATGGTGACTGAGCCAATGTTGATAGTGATTGGGTCTTTATCTCCTAGAACTAGCATCTGGAACTTTTTAGGATTGGCAGCTAACATGTTTGAATCGAACCAAGAAAGTGTGCTTAAGAGGTCACATTCTAGACTGGACTGGACTTCGGCCAAAGAACATGCACACTTGAATAAGGTATTATCATCTGCAAAGTTACAGATGCTAGATTTTTTAATCACAAAAAATAAATCATTTAGAAAAATATTAAATAAAAGGGGTCCTAAAATAGATCCTTGAGGGACTCCTTTCAGTATTTCTAACCACAAACTATAGATCGTCGTAATTTTTGTACGCTGAAAACGACCATTTAGATAATTCCTTAAAAGTTTTAGACTTTTGAAATCGAGTCCATAGCAAGCAAGTTTGGCAATCAAAAGATTATGATCAATGCATTCAAAAGCCTTAGACAAATCAATTAATAATGCACCAACTTTGCCAGATTTGTCTAGGCATTTTTGCCATTGGCCTATCATGCGAAGGAGAGCATGTTGGGTATTATGCTTGGAGCGGAACCCACAGAGAACGGGATGTAAGATGTCATCAAAATGTTCATTAAGCTGAATAAAAATAATCTTTTCAAAGAGTTTTGAAAATGCTGGTAATACACTTATTGGTCTATAGTTTTCCCTAAGAAACCTATCCTCTTTTTTGAAGATGGGAGTGACATCAGCAAGTTTTAGAGGCTTTGGGAATGATGAGGAAGCAAACATTTGATTTATGCAAAAAGAGATAGGGCCAGCGATAATGTCAGTGATAATGGAGTAAAAATCAATAATTTTAATGAGTTCATTCAAAAAATACGTTAGGCCTTGGAGTCGAGGATTTCAAACTGACAGCACAAGCCATCTTTTTCTTCTCAAATTTAATTCACCGGCAATACATTGGATGTCTTCTTTCACAAAAGGACATTTAAGTAGACGAAAAGGAAGGTTTTCTTTACAGAAAAGAATTAAACCTCCACTCGTACTACTAACATCAAGGCGAATTGGTATTTTGAAGCCTTTGATAGAGAATTGTCCCTTCGGGAAAGAAGCATCCAATTTACTCTCGGCCACACACAAGATGTCAACATTTTCCGAGACCAGGCTTTTCATATCCTCAAACTTATTTCGTAAGGGATTGTTCACAAATGACGTCAACCAATTTTTCAAACTTTTTGACCCCCCCCTCCCCCCTCTGTCAACCTGCGTCAACTTTGCGTTGCCCCCCTCCCCCTCAGTTGACGTCATCGTTTGAGAAGAGACCCCCCTCCCCCCTCCAAAAACAAAACAACAGCCTCCACCCCACTGGTCCTTTTGTATCTTAGTTTCTTACGCATTTTTAATTAGACGTAAAAATATTTGCAATGATCTTCGTGTAATTCTCTGATCAATCTCCATGTGAGCGAAAAACGGTGGAACGGAACGAAGCCAACAATATGGAAGGACTTTCCCACGCCACTACGGACCACATCAAAGTAAACAGTACATTCACATTTTCATAAAAAACTTTTACTTAATTGGAAAAATCAAGGTTCTGAAAATTGTGAAGGTTGACTAGTATCACCTCCCCCCCCCCTCCGTCAACTAGCGTCAACTTTGGCATAACCCTCCCTCCCCCCCCTAACAGTTGACGTCATTTGTGAACAGTCCCTAAGGAATTGATATTTAAGTAGGAGATTAAAACATTGTTTCTAAGTTTCGAGTTTTGCTTTAGGACTTTGAGAGGATTAGTATGTTCAGTCTTTTTCTGTTCAGATTCTTGGTAAGTTCAACAGGTAATATAAAATTTAAAGTTATCTGTGAGAATATCGTTACCTCTTCGATTTAGGTGCAACTTGCTTCGGTTTGTATGATGAGAAGGATCTAAGTTGTTATGCTTAAGAAAACCGATATTTTGTTGACTGCACATTTTTTCTAAGTAAGTATTTACCTCCTGACACTTTCCATTTAGATCATCATTTCTTCTGATCAGACTTGAAACCATCACCGTCGTATTTTCACCACAATTTTCCACTGTTTCAGTAGCTAGCTGCATGATGTTACTTGCAATCGTTTCAGAACAATAATCTTTTTTCAGGTCATTTGTTCCTATGTGAATGATTATGTTTTCAGGGCTCTTTTTTACGTACGTAGAACAACATCTACGCAACTGCGGAAACGCAAAATTCTCAATATTCCCCTTCTTCAAACTTAGATCAACTGACCGTACGAACAGGGAAACACACGAAGCTAAGTTTATCAACCAATACAGACCTAGTCTAAACCGGAGGAGTTAACACACCCATTTTCCATTTTCATTTCCTAACGTCAAATATTGTTGCTTAGAAACGGTCTTATTAATAAAAATGGTAACATAAAAAAGATTGTAACCATTTGAAAATCGTCAACAGACGTGAAACGCGTTGTGGCAACCTCCGCCTTGTTTGTGTCTTATTCACCCACCTCTTTACTTTATATATCTACAGTTTCGGCGCCTAAATTCTTTCTCACTACATTTATATATATATATATATATGTTACGGGGAAATTGATTAATTGGGAATTACGAGAAGGCCTTTCGTTTGCACTCGTCAGCTCTGTTGTGAATGATGTGCGTGGCGGTAAAATATTTTTTGAATATTCGGTATTGTTTCTTGGGAGCAGTAAAAGGTAAAACGTATGTAACAATTATAAAACAAAATCAGGAGTCAATAAAAACGTTGAATATATATCATGGGCGGATGGCGTTTATCGGTTTAAAGTGTCATATTTTAACTTGTGGAAATGTGATTCATAGGCTAGTAGTAGTGCTGGGTCTTTTAATTCCAACATTAAATATAATTTAAAATATAGCTCTGTTGAGGGCATGTTTTTGTTGCAATTATAAACATGCAAGTCGAATTTGTCACTTCCATTTCCGGTTCTGCACGTAGAGATAATGTTGATTCTTCCTTAGTCTCAAATTATTTGTTTTTCCAATGTACGATGTCTTCCTACATTTATTACACAGTAAAAAGTATAATGATGTTTTTTGACTTGCACGACATACTACAACGTATGTCCCATAATTTCCCCGTTGCCAAGGGGAATGATGAAACGCATTGAATATACGAGGAGCAGATTTTACAGCATCTAGTCCCATTTTAGGTTTTAGATTACTTTTTGGTCTAAGTTCTATCTTCACTGCCATGGAGGAATTAATTTATAAATTTAATATATTATAACAGTTTTTTTTTTTTCTAGTATTCGATTCTAACCTCAATTTGGTCCTACACATCGGTCTACATTACGTTAGTCCTTAGGTTTAGTCATGTCCCATTTCCTAGTTTTATTAACTTCAGTCGACAGGCTTCTTGGTTTACGACTATCTGGGCCTTCTACTCTACACCTAGCCACGTCCTACACTACGACTGTCTCTCTAGTTTCTGCCAGTATTTTTTTAATATACAATATTTTTTAGACGCTACATATACATAATTTTTTCAATTTCCAGGTCAAGAGCCAATTGTAAAATTTTGGAGATACTGTGAAATATATCATTATTATTGTTATTATTATTATTCTTTGTGAACCAATGACGTCGCCTCTTTCGCAGTTACCGGGAGAGCATCCCATAATTGGGCGATGATGCAAGAAATGGTTCGTCAACCATGATTGGAGGACCTTACACTTTTACACTCGAGGAAGCAATTCGAACGAAGGTTGTGACGTATATTTTTAAACGTAAAAACGTCATTCATATAAGAGGGATGCAATCGAAGTTTTGTTTTGAGTACCTCTTCTAGAAGCAGACAACAGTGCCTGTCATAAATGCCGTTTTTATAATAATCAGAAATAAATTAAAAGCCCTGCTCTGGATACGATTAATTCTGTGCGATATTGATCTACAAGATAATCCCATATTAATGGGCAATAACTAAAATTACTAAAAATAAACGCATTTCTCTCAAAATATTGCGTTGTTCTACAGATACAAAATGTGATAAACGATTCAAGGCATTGGTATTGGCATTGCCTTTCTGCATTATTGGTCTACGTGGTCAGTGAAAGAAAATTTGTTGTCAAGATCAACACCAAGCACACTTTGTGATTCGTATAAAATAGTTCAAATTTAAGTCCATAGTAACTTCATTTTTAGGTTTTCCAAGAATGAGCAGTTTACACTATCTAGCATTAAGTGTCAGCCCGTTGTTGGAAAACCATTTAGAAATAGATAAAAAACCATTTTCTAAAAAATAATGTTTTACGTCAGTTAACTTCTCACAAAACGTATAAAGGGTGTTGTCATCAGCGTAGTTGCATAAATTTATATTCGTATTTTCAAAAATAGATATAAGATCATTAATATGTTAAACAATAACGGACCGAGTATTGAGCCTTGTTGAACACCACAAATAAGCTGCTTCCAAGAGCTAAAAGCTATTTTCATAGTTTATAATTGATTATTTTCGTCATTTGAAAATAATAATTGTGAATCGCCATAGAAATCCAGTACCCCCTGTCCATTTTCCTAGAAACATATTAAATATGGCAGTGAAATCTGCGAGCAAAAGAGCAAAGAGTAGTACAGTGAGTGGTCATACACACTGTTGATGAAAGAAACTCTGGATAGTCATAACTCATAGACAAAATGACGCTAACATTGCTGCCAGGAATGTCTTTTGATCGAAAGGTTCTGTTCATACTCTCTCTATATATTTTCTATTCAATTCCTTTTCATAATAGAATTTTCTCCATCTCTCAATCAGGCAATAATCACAAAATTAACTTATACAGTGTGTTTCATAATGTTGGAAATGGAAATTTTAAAACTTTTTAAATTTTTAAATGAATATACCGAATTTCGAAATAATTTTTACACCGTTTTCAAGTTCTTTCGGATATTGTGCTTTTGTGAAAAATGTGTTAATCGACCATTAAAAATTTAATAACATTTTTCCAAGACATTTTCCTTATTTTTTCAAAAATTACTGTTTCATTTTTCACAAAAATATACTAGCCGAAAGAACTTGAAAATGGCTTTCTATCGATGCAAAAATTATTTTGAAATTCGGTATATTCATTTAAAAAAACAGCTTTAAAATTTCCATTTCCAACATTTTGAAACACAGATGATATCTATGTTTTCTAAATGCCCATTAAAACGTTATTTATCATCAACATATGACCCCTCAGAGATATTAGATATTCACATGCGGAGTATCTAAACAAGGACATGGAATCCAAAGTCTATATATTAATATCCGATTCTTTGTCTGTTTGTTTGTTTGTTTGTAAGTCACGCAAAATGGTAGATTGAGTTGTGAGCGAAATTATTTATTTTTTTGTGTGCAACGTGAGTTCGAAGCAAATACATTGCAACCCCAATCGAACGTGACTTGTTTTGGCTGATGAACTAATAGGAATAACGTTTTGTTTTTATTATTATTGTTATTTTTATATTCCAAGGACTACGTTGACTACGTTGGCTTTGAAAACAATACATCAACTAAATACAAAGACACTAACTGATTAAACAGTTTGGACAAAAAGCAGCAGTGGCAACATGTTTGCCAGTGTATCCTAACGTATCCTTGCCTGACTGTCTGAGACGGGTGAACTTTTTTTTCGAGCAATCAAAATGCTTAAAAACTGATAGGTAAAAAAAGGGTAGCTATCATAAAACAAGATATTTTTTTGCTTTTCTTTTAATAACTTAATTTCTTTTTCTAATTGTTAAGCGCTTCTGATCGAACGTTTTTTTTTATTCTTTTTATTCATTTAGCACGTGCCTTTTTTCTCTCCTCTCGTGTGAAGTTTTTAAGAAGAGAAACAATTTTCCCCCTGTTTGATAGCACCCATGTTAGAGCGCGTAACTTTTTTAAAACAAAAGCTAATAAAAAGTTGAAGTTTTTTCTCCCTACGTTTTGAGTGTATTGTTGTACTGATTAACGATTGTTTTAAAAAATAAATAAGTAACACATCATGAAATTTGGGTTTTTTTGGAACCATTGTTTAAACTGATATTTGATATTTGATTTCGAATCTGCCTCTGGCTGAACACAAGTTGTACGAGCCGTTTTTCAGGAAATATGAGGTTTATTGGGGTCTCCGGGGTGACACAGAGCAGGTGCACATGGGCGGCGAGTGACGCCGCCTTGGCGGCTAGTATTTTAAATTGCCATATCAAAAGATGTTTATGGTAAAGAACAATTTTCAATTCTAAATTATTCCCATTTATATTGTACAGCTCGGGAAAGATGCTTTTCATAAATCGCAATGCTTTGATTATCGAAATGATGTTGCTGTACATGTTGGGGAACAGAAGTCTGGCATTGGTATGCTCTTTTTCACTCTTCCTCAATAAATTCTTATTTGTTCTAATGCTCAACAGTCCTCTTGTATCAGTTATTTGCCTATGGTAATCCTTCAAAATTTTCATTTTTAGGTGGAGATCCCATGCCCGGTGGAAAATCAAAACCAAAACACAGTTCATGTCCTAAGGGAAATGGACCACAAGCCCCTGCTTGGGTTGCTTTTGATCGACAAGTGCTTTGTTTTGATGCATATTTCCAAAAAGCAGTTCATGAAAAACGTGAAGAACAGCATCGAATCCGCAAATGTAAAATATATTTCTATTTGGAAGATGATAGCATCCAAGTGATCGAGAGGAAAGTTGTAAACAGCGGTATACCTCAAGGAACTTTGATACATCGTCATCGTGTTCCTTTACCCCCTCCAAATGATGAAGAATTCTATACAGTTGAACATTTCAATGTGGGAAAGCAGTTGACATTATACTCACGTTCCTTTCATGTTACGGTGAGATTTCAGTCTCTTACAAGGGTCCAAATCTTTCTTGTCTACAAAGTTGCCTGTGAAAATTTGATTAATTTTCCCAAGAGCTTACATTATCTGTCATTCTAACACCCACCACCCGATAATAGATTTTTTTGTAAATAATTTGAACAATAATGAAATTTCTGTTATGCTGCAAATACCTGATGAAAACGTACAGCCTGGTATGCTTTGAAAGTTTCAAAATTTGAATTTAATTCCAGTATTATCCACAAAGCTGTAACGTTTTAAACTGTTCCATACTAACATGATGCATGTATAGTACTTTCATTATTATAACATTTTTGTAGAGGACTTGACCAGAACTTTTGTTACAACGAATAAGCATAATTTTGATGGCTTAAAACAGTGAAGAATAGTGAACATAGTAACTTCATGAAAGTCAGGAAAGAGATATCTCAACCTTAGTGATATTGCAAGTCTCCAAGCTTCTAGTACATTATCTTTTCAGGGTAGCCATCGTTAATTTATTTAGTATATTTATACTTAAAATATTTGAAAATTTTAAAGTCTTATCAATACCAATACTGCTAGTTCCAGGATCATTTAGTTCCAATCAACTTTTGCTTTAGTCAGTTTCAAATTTTCAATTTCTCCAAGTTTCCAACCAAGTACAAGATTCCAATTCCGTTCGCAGTCTTTTGCCAGTATCTTTTGAAAATTATATTCTATACGGTATATTTTTTCATAATAAATTATTTCTTTATTTAAATATGCTTATTTTAATAGGACGAATAGCCATTGTGAAATATGGAAGTGACTGAAAGACAATTAATAATAAATAAATAAATAAATAATAGTCAAATAAATTTCTATCATTGAGTGTGAAAAATGTACCTTGTTTGACCAAGGTTGCGATATCTCTTTCCTGACTTTCATGAAGTATTATGGCGTAATGGATTAATTTTGTTTTTCTATTTATAGGGTTGAGATAACTTCACCATGAACTTTCTTAAGAAACTCGGCATCCGTGTGAATTCATCTGCGGAAACACCGTCCGACCCTTACGCCCAGCATCGACAGGAACTGCAGCAGAGCATGCAGCCACTGAGACCTTATGAAAAGGAAGATACCTTGAGACAGTTCCTGGAGAAGGATCGTCGTGTATTGAGGTTTTACTGTTTCTGGGATGATACCGATTCCATGTTTGGCGATCCAAGAGAATGTGTTCTCCATTATTTTCTGGCCGATGATACCGTGGAGATTAGGGAGATAATACCACCTTATTCTGGAAGAGATGCTGTACCTTTGTTTCTCCGCAGACAAAAACTTAAGTTCTTTTATTTCACTCAAAAGTTAAAGCTCTACTCTTCCAAAGTTACATCTTCGTTCTATTGTAACTTATTCCTAACTTTCAGTGGTGTTCACAATTACAAGTTAATTAACATTTATGCCCCCATGCCTGTGTCGCTCGGGCACTCGGAATTAGTTTAATCGTAGTTATGTTTCAACAGATGCTAAGAAAAACCTTAAGTATATACTTTATCATTAGTAGCTAAACGAAGAAAATTTATTCACTTAACTACAAACGTGATTCCAATTCAATTATTTGTTCTTTGGAATCTCAAATTGAGCATTTGAATCAAAAACAAGTTTTTATATTCAAAACTTCATATTTATGTGTATTTTAATAGGAGCCAATCGACATGCATCAACCTGGACAGATCACCAAGCGCACAGTGCTCAATGTATTTGGACCAACCGGACAAGGTGGTCGTTATATATTGGACAGTTTGAAAACAGGTGCTATATACACAGACTATTATCACGATTCTGATCTGATGATCGGTGCCGTTATTAACGTTCGGGGACGAAAGTTTCGCATATGCTGTTGCGATGAATTCACACAGGAGTATTACAAATCGAAATTTAGCGTAGGTTCGTATCAATGTTTGTTCGTTTGCATTTGTAAACTGTTTCAGGCCTTGAAGGAGTCGCTCTTCTCTTCAAGATGTCTTCTAGGAGAAGTAACTGTGCTGTGAATCGAGTGATCTCTTAATGATATCTTAATGAGGTTTAAAAGTGCATTAGAGTGGCGTATCGAGATATAACGTGCCTGAAAATCAAACATTGATTTCAGTGGTGCCACTCAATAGTGCTAACCACTTCACAACATCATAAGAGTAGACGAAAAAGCTATCATTTCAAGTTTCAGTAGCCTATTTGATGCGGAGCCCTTATAGTCTTCAGCTGTGAAAGTAGTCCAGGTAAATCTTTCGAAGTTTTTATTGGGAAAAGAATGAAAAGTAGTTTCTGTTTTTATATAGATGACTTCAACCCCATCAACTACAAATCAGAAAGAAGCGATAAGAAAGAACGAGAGCTGCCACCATATAATGGTTTTGGATCCGAAGAAGACTCGTTATGCAACTGCTTGAGTTTGATACCGAAGCCGCCAAAGAGGGATTTCATTAAATTCATGCAAAAAGACAGGTAATGCTTTAGTTAGATTTCTCTGTATAATTCTTCCAGGGATGAAACTATTGCTGATAACAAACGTCTACTTTGAATTAAAGAGTTGATGTTGATGTTTTTGACTATATGTGTGTGTTGTTTTTTTCAACAGACATGGGTTGGAGAGTAATGTTCTACGTTTTGTGGCCAAAATGGATACGCAAAGACCAATCCAAGTTGATCGCCGATTTACCATTTCGTATTTCATGTCCGATGATACGATACTTGTTTTCGAACCGCCGCAAAGAAATTCCGGTATTATCGGCGGTAAATTCCTGGAACGAGGAAGAGTGAAGAAGCCGGATGGGGAAAACTATTATTCGGCCAAGGTAAATGGTTTTTTTTCGTCAGTATAATAACGTTCAATGTCTTGCTTTATTTTAAAATCAGGTTTATGAGAAAGTTGTGAAAATCCTGAGAAAAAAAAAGCAACTGGTAATTTTTTCAGAGCGTGGAACTTTAAATATTTTCAAGCATTTTTATTATTTTATTTATCTTAGCGGCTTTAAAAACGAGTTATTTGACAGCTTGTTTCGGTACATTTACCGAAATGTTGGTTGCCACAATATAAATTATTCATCAAGGGAATTCTCCAATCGCTAAAGTTTATTCCTCGAAATATCGAAAAGACGACCCTTCAAACTTGTGGTATATTTCATAGGCCTTTTCGAATGCTTCCTTTTCAACTTGAATATTAGTAACGTACAGAGAAAACATGTTTCACAAAAAATGTTTCGTTAAGTGTTGCTACGTAATAGGTATTGAATGAGGCAATGGATGAAATGATGTAATTCATGAAAAGGCGCGAATTTTTCTTCGGCCTTAAACAACTTGCTTTCTCCTTCGACAAGATCTGTATATTGGAAGTCGAGTGGAGTTTTGTAAGCATGCGTTTATTTTGATTGACGCTGACGAGTATGCAGTGAACTACATGGAGGATCACCGCGATGAATTTCCTCAAGCTGACATCAACAAAATTCTACCGAAGTTGCAAAAGTTGATAGCAGATAATCTGAGCGAAATGAGGATGATGTTTGAGAGTGAAGATCGAAAGAAGACAGGGATGATTACCTTTCAATCGTTCAAGTAAGAATTCGTTAGTTGCTAACTCACTAATACTTGGAGAGGTTAGCTTCGTGTTGTATCTGTACTGAAGGCCCTGAGTGTAACCATATTCAAACCCCCTATTGTTTTTTTGTGAAATCCTAGTGTCGGTTTTAAGTTTTTGTTCACGTGATGTGATGCAACTGCCACGGATTGGTTGGAATTTTGTCACGTGACCAAAACAAAGTTTGCCTATGTGCTAATGAACTGGATAAACACATCCCATCACCGAATAGATTTCCAATGAATGTAGATGTAGAATAGATTTCCCGTTCGGGAAATTATTGTGAGTAGGTCCAGCGGCACTATTTCTCCTTTTTTCCATTCTGGTAGTGTAAAATTCGAAGGGTTGAAAACACAAAGTATACAAAATTCTTCTACTGGAGAATCTATTTTGTTCAAGATGAGATTAGACTACCTTTTCAACTGAAAAACAATCCATTGATGCACTCTTTGCTTATAATACTCTTTATGTGCTTTAAGGTCAACCTTAAAGCAAATCGAGCGAGAGAAGTTACCCGAACATGAGATTCTAACAATCGCCAGATTCTTCGGTGAAAAAATGGTAAAACCTCTGATTATTTTTATTGACATTTTGATTACGTCACTTTCAATTTTTAAAAACGTTGCCTCGTTTCCAATTCCCATAAAAACGACGTAATTTATAACTTATACTTGAAACGAGATTCTGCATACCTTATCGGGGGAAATTTCGTCGGTAAAAATTTTTCATCGGGGAAAATTTTTTGTCTGGGAAATTTCGTCATTTGCAAACTTTTACTAATACTTTTTTATAAATTTCACTTTTTCAAAATTTTCGTCGAGGAAAATTTTCGTCACGTAGCTAACATTTCGTCTCTTTTCCCCGACGAAATTATCCCCGATAAGGTATGCAGAAAGGTCAAATTTTTAATGAGAATTATTATTTATTTTCAGTTCAACTATCTTTTGCGTTTCAGTCCAGCGAAGTCGATTCGCTTTCACTTGCAGTCAGTTCAAGAGCAATTCCGTAAAGTAAATTATGAGAAGTTTTCCCTCATGCATGACGCATGCGTGTATCAGGACGTTAAACGAACTGGTTTCATACCAGCGTCTGCTACAAGCGCTCATTCAGAAATCCAATGTAAACGATGCTGGTCACACCGACTATCGTCAATTTATCGGCTTTATTAATTGGAGAGACCTGCCAGGTGAGGACATGAACATTTAGAGTCCGTTTGAGGTTATGTTTCAATTTTATGAGGGATTCGTCTATACCAGTATAATAATCTTGTGTAACTTTTCTTTTTGCCTGACGCCAAACGCTACGGTGGTCATACCCATATCGGGGATAATTTCGTCGGGGAAAATTTTCGTCATTTTGCAAAATTTTATGAATTCTTTCTTATGAATTTCTTTTTTTTCAAACTTTTCGTCGGGTCGTCACGAAGCAAACATTTCGATACTTTTCCCCGACGATATTATCTCCGAAAAGGTATTTTCTTTACGATAGCTAACCGTCTATGTGATGTCACAATCATTAACTCTTATCTGTTTAGTGACTTCGCCGAAGTACGATCAAAATTTAGCCTGTGGTGTTGAGACAAGCGTTCGCTATGGACCTTACGATAACCTAAGCTCCATCTCGTACAAGGCTATACTGGAACAACTTGGTTTAGAGAACTAAAATAATCTATTTTTATTTTGCAAAAATATTGACTTGATGTTTACATGTAATAAATAACATTTTTCTTTAACAGGCTCGTTCATCAAAGGTGTAGAATTCTTTCGGATGTGCGGTTGTCTGGTTAATACCTTCGAGAGTGAAACCACTGCAATGTGTTCAAGTCTCATGTACGAAAGTTCACGGAAATTACCTTAGGCCGACTTTTTTCGCGTCAGTAAAATTTTGCGAAAAAATAGATGAACACAACGAATTTAACGCAAATCTAATTTTAGCGAATGACCGCTTAATTAGCGAGCAGGAAATTACGGAAAATTGACAGAAGGCAAAAAAACAAACATAATTTTCATAAAACTTTACAGAGTTATATTCTTAAAGATCCTTATGTATACAAATGGATCCCCTGATTTCGATATAAGACTTTGAATTACAAAGTCGAATAATCGCTTGAACAAATCTTCTGTACGAACGGTGAAATAATGATTATTTTGAAGTCTGTTTCTATCAAATGGATGCTGAGAATGACACTACACATGCCCTCTATTCATAATTTATGGTATTGTTGATCTAACCTATGCCTTCAAATGATTGGTTGAAATTTCGCAAATAAATAATGATGAAATCACAGGGACAGCTGCTTTTTCGATCAGAGGCTAATTTTTTTTTTTTTTTTTTTTTTTTTTTTTTTTTTTTTTTTTTTTGCTGAAAACGACAAGTGCTTTTCATTTTTCAGGCACACGCGTGGCAAAAAAATCTTTGATTTCGACTGCAATTTTAAACTTATCCCGCCGTGTGAACAGACAAAAACTCACGCTACAGATGTTTCACATAAAAAGTAATGATTGTAGACGTTTCTGCGGAGAGGAAAAGTACAAAAGAAACAATTGTTTAAAAACATACTAACATACTAATATTCCTGCATTGCAATAGCGTTATCAATAGCAATATAATAACAACATCCGATACAACATACAACATTGCAATAGCGTTGCAAGCGTCTGATAAGTTCAAAATCTCAAATCTTTGACCAGATTTTAACGGTAACCGAATATTTTGACACATATATGTCACCTTTTTTTTCTGTAATCAGAAAAAAATCCTTTAAAATACTAAGAAACTTAAAATGCGAAGGTTACAAAGTAGTCTTTTTCGCCTGTCTTCCGATTCATGATCAGATGGGGAACTTGGCGAGTAGTCTGGTAACGACAAATCTGTCCTCTGCTGTGGAGAATAGGCACTTCCATCAGGCGAATATGTCGGTGTGCGGTCTGGGGAGTAGGTTGGTGTACCAAGACTGGTATGATTCTGGAAAACAAGACTTTTTGAATGAATGAATGAATGAATGATATTCATTAGTCAAAAACAAACATGCATTGCACTGCCGGCCAAGATATCTCAAGAACCTTAAATGCAAATTGAATGAAATTTTGAGGGAGTGTTCTTACCAATGATCTATACAATGAGAGAGGAGCAAATGTTTCATTTCATTTTCCATTTTTTTTTTTAATGGAGCGAAGAAATTTCAAATTTTCCTCTTTTTTTAATGTCAAATTTAGCAGTCCAGTACCAAAAGTTCAGGAAGAGAATCTAAAATCTGCTCCGCTCATTGCATGAATTCACCTTGTAAGGGTATGCAAAGAAAATTTTAACTCCTAATATTCAGTGGTTAACTCTGCATTTTGGCCGGCATAAAGGAAGTTTTTGACATATCTACCATTATTGTCGGTGATTGGGGCAGCCATTTTGAAAATAAAAATTTTTTATAGTTGTCTAGTACCTAACAAAACTGCATAAAAATGTTTTCCAAATATTATGTTAAGCAGAAAATAGTTTCTAGAGGGGGTTTCCACCTTAAAACATAGTAAAAATACTGAGATTTACGGAAAAGTGTCTAAAAAGCTTGTTTAAAAAAATATACGGAACCAAACGAAGCTCTGCGTGTTCTTCTTCTTAGAACTTCAAAAAAAAAAGCAAAAAAACCCAAAAAGCTTTGTATTCTGCATCCACTTCGAACCTTTGACGAGTCTGTGGCTGTTATCCTACCTACAGAATGTCAAACGATCTACAGGCCATATCTTTTCTTTATATCCTCTGAAATATAATTCTATGTGTCTTTGATTGACCCTTTCTACACGTATCTCTGCGACTTGGCGTTGGCACTTCAAGACCTATGTCTTTCGTAGTTTTTCGTAAGTTGGCAGAAACAGAGTTGATAGAAAATTATTAATAATAACAATAAAAGAAAGAAAAAAAAATCACAAAAGAAAAAAAATTTTGTCGTAATTTTTTCCAGAAGGTCGAAACATGAGGAAGTATCACTTTAAAACGCAAACGAAGATTCAAGATTTCTGGAAAATATGTAACAATTATTTTTTCACTAAATGGACAAATTGATGCTATTAGTGTTGGTGGTGTAATCTCAACCCTGACAGTCGTAGATGGTTCAATTCCCTTGACATCAATGTTCCAACGTCGTACACACCCAGGGTTTCTTGCCTTTTCGATGTACGGATAAAATACAGAGGAATTTGACCACCTACGAGTGATTCGGTAAGTGTATGGTGTGTGTAATGACCAAGACAAAGAATTGTTGAAAAATGTAACAAGGATCAAACGAAAACTATAAAAGTGTAATTATTTGAGAGAAATCGTGCATTAATCTAATTTGCGTACTTCAAGCTAAAAGTTAATCCAGAGATATGTAATCATGGTCTTATAAATTTGAAACTTACTTACTCCTAATAATTCCATTAGTCATATCGTGAGGAACAGTTACAGCAAAATTGAGGACCTATATATGGCGTCAAAACTTATAATAGAGCGAAGCGAACAAAGGATATTTAGCCACATATAAGTAACTCAATGGAAATGAGGCATTAGTAAAATGTCGTATTTGATGTATAAACAAATGTTCACAAGAATTTGATAGACATTAGGGAGATTCGTAAACTCGACGAGCCTGTTACACGAATAAAATCAATTACTTGTGAGAATTTTTTTAAAACTTTCTGCTAAAACTGTACTTCAGAGATTTAAAGCATTCTGTTGTATCAAAAGAAACATCATTACTTTGCACGCTTATTTCAAGCGTTGATGTGAAGTTTCTAATGAATTTGTAGGGAAAAATCTATAGAAAAATAGTTTCGTGTAAACGAAACATGATTTTTCCGAATCCCGCTAATTGGTGCAACTGTAGCATTGTTTCTGATGTACGTCAGCATGTATCACTTTGAGTTCACTCATTGGTTCTCGCGATTATTATTACGAACGAATTGTGATCCAACTACGAATATGATATAATGGAGGAACACACGAGTTTAAAACACACAAGGCTCTTACTGAAAATCATTAAGGAAACAGAAAGTTGCAAATTACAAAATCGTAATTCAGAAAATTTGTATCCATTTCACTTTCATCCACCTATAGCTTTCGTGTTGCTGTTACACGCGTTTAGTGAGGCTCAGACATGGACAAACTTGCTATTACGTCTGCATATATGTTATCCGCTAAATCTTCAGATATTAATTGAATTTTGTCATGAGAAGTAAATCCAGTACCAACAGTTTCGTTATTTTGAAAATGCTCATCTTGTTCTTTGATTGACAGTTCACTTTCTGCTTCCATCGTTAAACTTTCGATTTCGACACTCTGTTGTTTCAGATTTTCGCCTTCCGTCGATACAGTATCGTTCGTTTTGTTTCTGTCAAAATCATCATCTGAAACATCGGTTATTTTCTGTTCATCCGTTTTCCCCGATGTTTCAATACAGGAAACATGCATGCACGTGACATCTTCAGCAACTGCTATTGGCATATCGTCTTGACTGCCATCATTCTTGGTGTGTGTTGGTAAACTATCTTCAATCGATTTCTTTCGAATAAAAGTGTTCTTTTTAATAAGTTCCCTTAATCTATCGAAAGCTTCGTTTAAAATCAGCTCCGCAAACGACAACACATATTCCTTGTGCACTTCGCTGGCCTCCGTTGTAGCGCACACTTCATTGCTTAGAACAGTTTCCTCTCTACATTTTGTCGCGATTGATTCACCATTTTTGATATCTCCTGTAACCATAACAACAGTATTGTTCGAAACCTTGGTGTTTTTATCTTCTGATTGCGAGGCATTCGAAGTCTTCTTTTTGCGAAGTGATCTTGTTAATTGACTCACTTTGAGCAGTTTCACGCTGCCTGCGTCCGATTGCTTTCGGCTGTTTTTGTTACCCATTGTGATTTTAGTACTAGAAGTGAAAGATATAAAGATATGAATACACACTTTCCAATGCCTAATCAATATTTAAAAACCCACTTTTTTAAGAGTTCGATTGAAGTATTATTGAGTCTAAAAAATATGAATTCATATATCGCAGTGCCAAAGAGCATCTTTTTTGATGTTGTTGCAGTGGTGATTTTTTTCACGAGTTTTTGTGTGTCAGAAATATATAAGCAAAACGTTACCGGAATATTTCGAGAAGTTTATTTTGAAATACACTCTTCTCTTTTTATAAGAATGGAAAATTTTGTGTGAGGAGCCTCCATGTTCTTAAGAAAACTGTAATTCGGAGCCAAAATATTCTTGATAATGTTTTTAGTTACAGGATTGATAGGACATCTAGTCATAAGAAACCAGACGAAAAAACTAAGAGGATAATTTACATGGAAGTTACCAGTGGGCAAATTTGTTGAAAAACCTCTACGATCGAGTGTATTTCAATAGAAATATACCATACTATTGCAATGAAAATGCTCTTCGACGCAGTGACAGTCGATGGTAGTTTTGTTTATCAAACAACGAAAGAAGTCTAGTTTTCTTTTCATATGTTAAATAAACAGTAGATTTTACCTTAAGATTAATCTTTGCCTAAGTTTAATCTAATCAACACCACATCTTCTCCACTATGATCGCTTTAAACTACGCCGTAGTTAGTAACTAAAAGCTGTTTTTATTCTAAGATGAACATATCCTGAGCTGCTTTCTTACAATATTCTTAAATTTTAGACCATTTCCGAGCTAAAATATTCTTATAAAGTGTTGAAAAAAAAATTGTTACAAAAATATCCGAACAAAACTTGTATGAGTTAAAACAAAGTGAATGATAAAGAAATCTGTGATGTGAAATTCATTTAAGTTTGAGGTACAAACGTTTTCTTTGGAAATTCAGGGTTTCATTTATAATTCCTCAGCAAAAACTTTGTTTGTTTGTTGTTGTTGTTGTTGTTGCTGTCGTTTAAAATCGGATGAGTCACCGCCTCACTTTCCAAGAACATCTACTGACATCTCCTACTAACCATACTAACCAAACTCTCTATTCTTATCTGGACAAAACCGAGCACTGCTGACTAGACCGAGAGTTTATACCGGACATTCTTAGAAAAAAAACTGAAAGAAAATTAAGAATAAGAAACGGAACCCGAGAAGCGCAAAGAAGTCTCAAGCGGTGAGGAGAAAAACATCTTTGCAGTAGAAAAATATTTTCAATTTTCACTGTAACCACAACAAGCAACCACATTAACTAATACTCAAATATCTCTTATCCGGATTACATAATCTTGCCAAAAAAAAGAAATTCTTCCCTTCTCTTCTTCTCTTACAAAGGACCACGAGATTAACTTTTCCACAAGACGATTTTATTGTTCTTTTGATCATAGCCTTTTACTCATCCTATCGCTTTCTTTCTTCGTTTTAATAACAATACTACTCCAATCAGTTTAAGATATTCAAAATATTAGAACATTCATCTTTCTAGTAATTTCGTTTACACACAATATTTTGTCTCTCCCACACAGACTTTATATCGATTCAAAAAGGGCGCTCCAGTAAATTCCTTTTCCTTGCCACAAAGTTCTGGTTGTCCATTCTCCATCTTTGAAATAATCACTGTCTTACTGATAGCGATGTTGAATCACGAACATATGGCAATTTTAGAAAACAATTTTTTTTTTTCAATTGAAACTGTGGAGGAGGCTCTCTGAAGTTTGTAAAAAGAAAAATGGACCCAATAAATAATGAAAACGCAGGTTTCATTGTAAAGCTATATTTACATTGGAAGATTTTTCATTCAGTTCTACTTTAAAGCTTTGAACACACAACACGCTCTTTATAAATGTTTTAGAGCCAACATACAGTTTTTTTTAAACTTTACGGTGTAAGCCTTGTGAAACGTTTCTGAGATAGTGAAGGTAAGATTCCAGCTTAGCCTCATTTGTTAAAATAATTTTATAGGTGTTTCGTAATAATTTAAGTGTTTTGAATCCTGCCACATAAGGCCTTAACTTTGCAAGGACTCTCAGATTTTGATAGGGCGGCGTTCTTCAACACCAGCTAGTAGTGATAACGGGACGAGAGTGCCAGGAATTTTTGTCGTTTTCTTCCATTGCAAAGTTAAACAGAAAAATGAAATATTGAAAAGATTTCTTATATTAAAAAGCCATACACAGCGTATATCTTTATCCAAATGAAAGGGCACATCAAATGTGGCAGAGTGTTATTGGAGAGGGGAAATCTATTTAAATCTTTTACCGTTTTGTGAAAATTTGAGTTTTGCGAGATTTTGTGCAAGATTTGAATAACAAAAAGTAGCTACATTGTTTAGGTCTTCGATATCACAGACAAAATGTAAAACTGCCTTTAAAACATGTAAAAGGCAAAATTTATAAAAATAAGCATTTTGATGGGGTTTTTTTTTTTCATAATGACCTATACCGTTATTCATTATGATGAAGCCATTATGGTTGCTCTCCTCTCACTCTTTTCTTTAGATATCTCCATTCTTTTGGAATTCCAATTAGTGGGATTCGGAAAAACCATATTTGCTTTGCACGAAACTTATTTTTTTTATAGATTTGTAGGGAATTATATAGCTACAACTTAGTAGAGTTGTTCGTGAATTTTTCCCTACAAAGTCAGTAGAAACGCTGTTTCTTTTGATACAAGAAAAGGCTTTGAATCTCTGAAGTAACTTTTTAATTGAATAGTTTGAAAAAAAATTTCTCACAAGTAAATGATTGTTTTTGTGGAACAGGCTCGTCGAATATACGAATCTCCCTGATGCAAAGGATTTTTCATTAATGTACCGAAGGTGAAATTGGAAGCTGCTCGGTCCTCCTTTTATTTTCAAGGAGCATTAACATTCAACAATTTACCAAAAGCGCTTCGAATTGAGAAAGACTTCTCAAAATTTAAGATTTTATTAAATAAATTTTAACTAAGGAATATCATCTTGGTCTTTTTTAGCTTATTTTACGCATAATTACATTTAGTCTATATTTGACAGGACTTCTTGTAAAACAGTGTAAATATTTTTATATATTATACGACTGAATGAACCATCCTGTATAAACATTTGATAATAATAATAATAACATTGATTATCGCATACAAAATTAGAACAACTACGGTATCCGAATACACGAGGTACGACAAGAAAATTGTTAGTGTGCTCTGGGAAAGAGGTTGCTTTTGGAGTCATGAGTTTCTCGAAAAAGAAGAGATTTGTTAAAAGAGACTTTTGTTTATTTCTGTTATATTCTTTGTTTTTATTCTTTATATATCTTATGACGTAACGTGCAGCCGCGTGGGCGCGCTTTATATTTTTAGGATGTTATTTTTGAGATCAGTCTTATTGAGAGAGCTGCTGTAAAGACATGAAGATGTAAATAGTTGCAAACATAAAAAGAACCTCGACTCCGTTCCTGTGTGGTATCCATCTCTCCATTCGAAAATAGAAATTAAATTCGCCCCTATTTCTACATATGTACTCAAAGTCAAAGCTAAGAATTTTAAAGTTAAAAACCTTTTTAATTTAATTTATGAATCTAACATTTAATTATCCGTTTTGGTAATATACTTGATAAACTGCCTCTTGGAGATATCCACTTTGCAACTTAAATGTTTCAAGTTTCAGTCCAACATGGTTTCTGCTTCTCCAAGAACTGTATATCTTTTCAATCAATTTTTGGTGCAACCGTTGCACGAACAAATTATCACATGATTTTCACTTGATTCCTCTGTTGATACGACCAAACAAAACCTTGTCGATGTCTTCGTGGTTCCTTGATTAATGGCATATCATAAAGGCCAATTTCTAATCTAAAATTTGCGTACATATTTCTCCAACTTCAAAAAATTTAGGGTGATAAAATTTGGAGATTCTTGGGCAAGGTTTTGACGATTTTGGGCAGGATCGATATTTGGGCGAAAGTTATTTTCAGTGCTATTTTGTAACAAATCAATTACACATGACGCTTTCGAGTTTCCAACGTGTTATTTTATGTTATTTTAATTTATTACTTGTTTATGACTTAGGGACGTTCAGTCAGGCACGTTCAGTCAGGCACTTTCAGTCAGTGGGATAAATAATAAATAAAAAAACAAATAACTTTTCAACAAAATGGTTAACATAAGAAATACTGTGGGTTAAAAAAAATACAAAAAAATAAAATACAAAGTAAGATTTGTTAGCCTTAGTCAGCAAAAGTGGGAGCAACCTAGTCCCCAGGGCTTCTTGGGGACGAGGTTGCCGGTGGGAACTCAGAGTGAAAGGCTTCTTCAAGACCAGCAGCCATTTTCCATGACGAGAATCATATCATTTTTATTCTGAAAATAGTCATACATTCCCTTTAGCCGTTGGGCATGCTTTAGTTTCATATCGTAAAATTTCATTGGAAAATTAACATCGTAAATATCTTTTCCTTCGTTCATCATACTTCAATTTTTTTAAAAAAAATTTCTTTGGTATGACCATTTGCATCAAGCATTTGAAAATAAATTTCAATGTTGTTGGGAACATACAAAATTCTGCAATCTTTTTCTTCAATGAAATATGTCGTCTTATATCAACATTGATTTTTGATCTGATGGTAATAAGCAAAGCAGCTCTGCATTCTTCGGGCTTATTAGTAAATTTCAGATGATATGATTTTTAGATGAATTCATACAAAATATGAAATTCTATATTTGCAAAAAGATTGGGCATATATCAAAAATTGGGCAAATTTAATTTGGACACCGACTGGTAGCCTTGTGGTAGAGTGCTCGCTTCCTGTTCGGGAGGTCGCGGGTTCAATCCCAGACCGAGTCATGCCAGCGACTATAACAGTGTGAATCACTCCTCTCTGCTTAACATTCAGCAAGAGAGTAGGAATGATGTCTAGGGTGGTTGTCTAGTTGAACGGTTTTTGTCATTACAGCTTCCGTAGCCCAAATGGTGGCTTCAAATGCTCTAGGACCTCCTTCGCAGGACCCTCATTGATAACAGTACCTTAAAGAACTGAAGAGGCTATCTTGGGTAAACATTCATAAATAAATAAATAAATAAATTTTATCCCCAATTTTGGAACGCCCAACGTCGTAATCGTCGTGATCGCTATGTCTGAACCAGGCTTTATTGCTATGGCGGGACCATCACTAAAACAACCGACTTGAGACTAAGAAACATCGATTATTTTGAAACGGTGTTACATTAATCAATTATTTACGATTGATCTTATTTTTAATCGCCGTAATCTCAAGGCCTGAACCAGTCTATCACGACCTATCTCACCTTGTTTTATTATATATAGACCTGGGTAACGACAGAGTAAATATGAGACTGGTGACGAACTGTATAATGTTGTTTCCAAGGTCAATAAATGTCCTTATTCAAGATATTTCTTTTTTTTTTTTTTTTACCGGCTACGGTAAATTCATTATTTTCTTTTTTTTCCAATTAAACTTATCGTGTATTATACCAATATTACAGATACAGACTGGATATACGATTTAATTACAAAATACAAATATTGATTTTTCAGAACTAAAGATTTATGTTTGCGAGCTTTTCGCTAAACGCTTGGTCGATGACCTCTTCATTGTTATGGAAAATTGAGCGACTTCCTCTAAGACAGATATGTATTGATTTCACCAGATGAAAACATATGTGGCGAAGGATCCACGTCACAGTGTCTGAGTATTTCGCGTTTCGTTTTTCTGAAACCATCTCAGCCAAACGTCTGTAGAACTTTCTACATTCGCGGCCAGCTCCACCGGTTGCAGAGAAGACAAGGGGCTTAGGAGCCGTGCTCAACTTCTAAGATTCGTGCATTATATTCTCGTTTCTTCTCCTTCTCGTTCAATTCGTAGCAGCGTTGTGGATTATGAGCAACATACCGTTTGGCTAATGGATTGAAAATCCTTACGTCGAAAAATGCCTGTTGGCCTGTTACCCAAAATCCCCTTGCTTTGATATCGAGTCTCGCTTCGTCAGATTTATTTGTTGACTTCATCTCAACTATATGTTCCCTCCCATCCAGTTTCCATCCAGATATTTTATGTTAACCTATACAACAACATAAAAAATGATAGTTAGTAGTGATTTTTAAAAGTCGTCTTCGAGACATTTTCAATAATCAACAGGATTTCTCCCGGAGGTTTAAATTACATGTTCATGAGCGCTCGAATGTTTCATCAGCTTGGTAGGTGTTCTACTGGAAAGGCATGTCAAGCCGAAACGTCAAAGTTCATTAACTTTATGCCAAGGTTTAAAATTTTTTCTGAAAGTGTTCTTTTACTGAGTAAATATGCTTTTTCAATTTGAACGTAAAGAAACCACTGTTGTGTAAGTTTTATAACCTCGAACCCAGGATCTGTTGCCTTTTCAATAGACGGATAGCGCCATTCGTATATTATCGAAAAGTCAAGAGATCCTGGCTTCGAGGTTGTAAGTTTTATTGATTGCAGCACAACTGAACAGGCAAAAACGTGACTATGGTTCTCTAGAAAGTCACCAAGCAAAAAGTATTATTGCTTATAAAAAAAGAAGCGTGCGCGAAAGACGAAGAATCCCCGGGGGATGAGGTTAGCACCAGAAATTTTCTTACGAAACTTTTTCTCACAATAAAATACATAGAAAAGTCTATCATTATCTCCATAGTTAATTTTTTGGCATATTGAGTTCTCCGTAATAATGTTGCTGGTTTGATTACAAATCTTCTCGTTCAAAAAATTGATTTTATTTACCTTGCTTACAGGTTAAGCATTGTTTATCTTTATACATTTATTTGTTTATTTATTTATTCGTATTATAATAAGTAAACAAGAATTAGCGGCAATCATTCTCAAAATCCAGTTTCCTTTAATGTTGCTGACTCGTCATTTTTCTAGGAGTTCAACAAAGTCTTGTCTATCCCTCCTTCTTACGTTTCCGTTTTGATCATTAATTCCGATAAATCCGTTACAAGCTTTGATTTTCTCGATGACCTCGATGTACGCCTTCCAATTCTTCTCACGAAGGAAGTCCAAATAGTCGATTTCGCGCATGGTTAAATACCGATACAATCTCCCGGTATCGTCCTGTTTTCTGATGGCAAAGTAACTTAGTATGATGGTTATACCGTGCACGAGTAGTCCTGTCATGGATAAAAACATACCGAGTACTAGAAGGAACCAGAACACGAGTAACACGTAATGATACAGCACGTGTGGAGAGATTTCACATATGACACGGTGTGTGTTGATGAACGTATTCCTGACATCACGCGTTGCCTCGTGGATGTCGCAGTATCCCATCGCAGGTAGCAACAAGTTTGACGGCTTTGGGACTGCTCTTCTCTTTAAATCATGGTCAAATAGTTCGAAATTTTCATACTTAAGCCAGTTTATGTAATCGATCCCGTAGTTTTTGAATCTGTTATTTAGTGTGACGTCAATGAGAGCAAAAGTGGTAACATTCGCCAGAAGATATAGCAATTTGACCGCAATCATCAATAGAAAACGATATTGCATTCGACGACGTGTGTTGTAACGGCGGTCGAAGAATCCTTCATAAAAGTCTTCCGTGGTCACACCTGAAGATACAAGAAGCGTTGTGTGAGTCTATGTATTTATTTGATTGTATACAGCGTCAGTGGCTTTCCATAGTGACCCTTGTTCAAGTTACAATTCCGTAGTGCCTATACTCTCCAAACGGGTCTCTGCCAGTGCTTTGTCAGCACGTTTTGCGTTCGCCCTTAATGTGAACAAAGAGAAACTATGGGCGTGTTGGTAGTTCATATTGTTGCTTTCGGAAACATGAATGGGCGCAGATTACTCAAGAAGTTTTCATTTGTAAAACATACAATACCTTTTTTGTTTATTGTCTCTCTTAAGCTCACCATGTCTAAGTTGAAGTATCTGTATATAATGTATGGTATATAAAACAGCAGAGACAAGGATGCCACGAAAAATGGCATGTACTGATACTGTAGATAAAAGACTTTTTCCATCGGTTTACAGCCGTTTACAATATCACCAGCCCGATTTTTAACGGTGCATAGTTGTCCGAGTGAATTAATTCCGTCATAGTCCATGTTCTTGGGTATTCCATAGTACCCAGACTCGTCTAAGCGTCCTCTCATTTCTTTGAAAATGTAAAAACCTACAAAAAACATCAGGTCGTTATTGAGTGTTGACATTTAACTTTTACATCATCGAAGTTATCACATTTTTTTAGTCTAGAAGTCTTTTATCACAACTTCATGCCTTGGACCAATCACTTTGATCTCGGTTTACTTATTTATCCAATCAATGTGCTGTAAACATCACGTGACTAAGTGAAAGTAAAACTTGATTAAGCAAGTTTAAAATCAACGAGCGGGCAGTAATAAAGATAAAATCTCACCATAAAAGTAAGAAAAGTCGGATAAATGGTATATGCGGACTGAAAAGTGAAAAGATTTAAAATTCTGTGTCTATGGAAAAACCTTGTGTTCATCCTATGTCCTTTCACTTTGGTGTTTTTGATCATTTCGCTGTGGTTATACAAACCTCATAGAAACAGTGAAAAATAAACTGAAAACTATGCTAACTGCGCATGTTCAACTAGTAGTGAGCATGCGCAGTTGTTGAACTTTTCTAGAAGTAAAAGCTCATGTCAACAACATGCGGTTGAAGATTTCATTCCACTAGCTCGAAGTGAAACTGCCATGGAAGTATTTTTATCATAAAGGATTTGTTGTGAAATAAGAAAATTAAAGGTTCAAGCAAATATATATAATGTATAACCAAACCTTGGATCCAGCAAACGTTTTCAATAAAACCTCGTGTGTCTTTATCGTTAAAGATGCAGGAAGTTTTATCTGTGTAATAATTGAAGCCTATCACGATGGAGCAAATAATGCAGAGTTTGACCATCAACAGTCGATTATAAAGATCAGTTAATGTGTCGTGACGTCGCTTGAACTGAATCGAAATCAGAGCTGTTATACTCTCTGCTAACACCGACATGATCGGCTCTTTGCTCTAAACCCAAGATAAAAATTGCGTTGAGTAAAAAATACTGAAGCTCTTTGTTCAATCGTAGGTATACTCTGTGTTGGACCAACACCAGTCCATAATGGCGTCAATTCTCCTGTTTAATTTTTAATTTTAGACCAATCATGTACAAGTGCGGGTATTTTTCAGTTTTGTCAGTTCCAAGACCGTAAAAACATTCGCACAATAGCACCCCGGGTTTACACCTGTGTTGATAAGGACACCACACCTTACCCTGATTGAACTTTTACAAAATGTCGTATGGTGGTTAACAACGAAAGTGCTCACCTAATACCAAATGAAATGAAAACTTCCGGAGACCAACGTTGGATGTTTCAAACCTGTAAGAAGGAAGAGGGAAAAAAATGTAAAGCCCTACAAAATAATTCATTTATCATCAACGAAATAAGATTCCCACAGAAAAAAGTAATAATTTCTTCCTTTTTTCTGACGGTTGTCCAATGATATCGAGACTACTGATAAATACATTAGAAAAGGAATTTCCTTGAAAAATGATAAGAATTCCTCTGATGTATACATTTTATCGCAATGTTATATTTTTACTTACCGCTCTCTGTAAGATATTGTACACTTATGAAAGTATCAAACTTTTTAATATTAAAGTGAAACTTAGAAGTTTAACATCCTCCCCCCCCTGGGCTTACTCTCTCTATAGTGCCGATTTAACAAAAGAAATTTCTAGACAACGGGGGTCAAGAAGAGGAGGTTACGGTACTAAGATCTATTCAAACGTATTCGTAATAATTTTTCTAATCTTTTGACATTTTGAAAGTATTAAGAATTCAGGGGGTTTCACCGGTTTGTGAACTGATACAGAAAATCATACTCTTTCATACTTGTGTTCTTGATGGGGAAAGGATAGTGAAAATAGGCACTCTTCAGGCACAGTGACGAAAAAAAAAGCTTCAAAGTTATATCAAAATATCTCAAATGGCGAACATTTTGTGGCAAAAAATGTTTTCGCTATTCTTTTTGTCTATCCATAAACATTCGACATTTGATATATTTATTTTGTTCTGTTACATTTATGTGCAGGAGATAAAGAAATATTTCAGGGCGTATATTTCAATTCCAATTTCGTTTTTACTCTCTAACGTAAGATAAGTAAAACAAAGTCCTTCTTTTGAACAAGAACTTTCGATTACAGCTTCTTCTGCATCTAAATTAGTATGGTCAGAAATGTTTTTTTTCCATCTTCTTTAGCCCTTGAAACTACACTTTTGCTTTGAATTTTTGTTTGAAGAGCCATCTTGGTGCGCTTATTGGAGACAGGGGGGTTAAAAAATGCTTTTATGCAGACGTTTGTTTGAAAAGGGCGTAAGGGCGTGAGTGGTAGCGATTAACTGTATCAGACAAATCCAGATTATGCTCTGCCGTTTCTTACTTAAAATGGCAAGAATGATGAGACAGTCAAATAATAAATAAATACACGAAAACATTCTAATAACGACAGTAAGTCTATTATGATACTGACGTCAACATCAATAGTGATGACAATAGGAAAACCGACAGAATGTGTCGGAATGAATCGACTATATGTCGGATTGACTCGCAGAGAAAGTCACAAAAAAACAACAACTCAAACTTTAACCAGATGAATTTACATTTTATCTTTCTAGAGCGCTCTCCGAATCACACCAGATCACACATGCATTCCTCACCATACCTGCAGCTATGAAGCATGACCACTTCCCAGCCGGCACACTTGTTAAAAAATCTCTGCGAAGGAGTGAATTTCTATAGAGCCAATCAGATGACAATGGCGAAGAATCAGCTGATGCTAAAAATTGGAAGAAATTTTGAGGAAGCTGTGATGCTGGCAAAACAATCGGGAAGTATCGGGAGAATTGTTGTAAAAAGTCACATGATATCGCTTTTATACTTTTTCTTTTACTTTCTTTACATAATGTACGCCAAAACAAAACAAGAAAATAATGAAACGACTTTCCATTCATTTTAAAAGAATAATATCTTCATACTGGCTGTTCCTTTCAGATCAAAACTTTTTTGGTAACAGTATTCAGTCGATAAATCAAGGAGTCATGCTAAAATTGGCCTTATGAAATTAAAAGAATTCGATATAGACAGAATTACTTTATTCCCTGTTTCGTTTATGGAGTTATAACTTCGGTTCCAGTTGGAACAATGAAGCTTGATGATCACCATACAGAGAGGAATGGTACACAAGCGGCTAAAACCACGAATGACGATGAAAACTTGGAAAACACGTTGCTAGCAGATTTTTCTTAAAAGTTTCTTAATCAAAATTTGACATCCAATATAAGTTGTTTTTTTTATAGTACATGTTTCTTCAAACGTTAGTTTAACGTCTACCCAGCCGGCACATTTATCAAAGATCTCTGCGAAGGAGTGCATTTTAGTAGAAATTTGCACACAATTTCAATAAAAATGCTCTCCGTCACAGTGACCTTTTGACGCGAGTAGGCTAATTGGAGTGTCTTATGAAAACATGCACCATTGAAACATTAATTGCGTTTAATAGCATTCTTTATTTAACGTCGGAAACCACACATCATTATGAAAACTAGTACAAGCCAACAGTCAAATAAAACTATCCACTGACCAGTCACATCAAAATATACGCTGGCAATAAAATTTAGATATAGCTTTAAATTCTGTCTGCTTCCAAAGAGGAGGAAAGACTCAACCAGTTGAAATTATTATTACAATTACACTCTATGAATAACTAAGCGATAAAACAGATTCGATACTGTCTCCATGGCAAAAAGGACAATATGTCTGATTTGCTTCTAAGCTACCATTTATAGCGAGATTTGACGTGCTGTTCCGCGATATTTCCGTGGTTAAACATCGACATTTCAGGTGTCATAAATTGTTAACGATAGATACGTCACCAAACGATGATTTCTTTTTAGTAAGATAGTCCACGTTTCGCTCTTGGCGTAACTTTCTTAAAACCTCGCCATAGCGAGGCATATCTTTGTGACGGATATACTCGAGGTAGTCAATTTCACGCATGGTCAACACATCATACATATTTCGCGCTGCATCTTGGGAATTCATGAAACAGATGATTGTGACAAGTTGACCAAAAATCGCCTTCAGAAACCCTATAACTGTCACGGTGATACCAATGACCAAAAGAAACCAGAAAACGACCATTACGTATTGATACAAAACATGCGGAGAGATCTCGCATATGAATTTATGCCTATTGATATGGGTGTTTCGGACGTCGCGAGATGCCTCGTGGATTTCACAATATCCCATGGCGGGCAGCAAGATGTTACCCGGCTTTGGTTGGGTGCGCACTTTCAAGTTATGATCATGGGCTTGGAAATTCTGCAACTTAGCCCATTTAGCAAAATCGATACCGTAACTTCCGAAGTTTGAATACAAGAGTCGGTCACATGCAATGAAAGCTACTATGTTTGCCAATAGATATAGTAACTTGACGACCATGTTCATTCCAACTCGATAGCGCATGCGTCGTTTGTTATTTACACGATGATTGAAATAACTATCGAAAATTTCATCTGTGGTTACACTCTCTTTTTTCAAAGTATCTTTTAAACTTAACAAATCGGTATTGCAAACTTTGAAAACAATGTAAGGGAAGTAAAAAAGTATGGCCAATGATGCGGTGAAGAATGGCATGTATTGGTACTGCAGATAATAAACTTTCTCCATCGGTCGACAATCATAGACTCGTTCATTTGCACGGTCTTTCACCGTACACAATTGCCCGTGCGAGTTTATACCATCATAATCCATGTTTGTCGGCATGCCGTAATAACCCGACTCATCTAAACGGTCTTTCATTTCCTGGAACACGTAAAAACCTGAAACGAATAGAGTCGATAGAGTCACGTGATCAGTTTCAAGAGAAACATTTTAGGACTATCGTTCGAGGAAATGTCTACTATGCTGAAACTCATGAATCTAGGAGTATTTTCTTCAGGGAATTTGAGTAATCTGGAAATATTGGAATTACTCATTTTCTAAGCACATGAATCAGGTAAGCAACACGAAACTTGAGGTGGAAGTATTCTAGGAGGAGAAAAAATAATGCAGGAGGAGAGTGTGAGATTTCGTGGTTCTACACCAGATATAGGAAAGTAACAAAACTTTTAAAAGAAACAAAAAAAAAATCCCAACAGATCTACCTTGTATCCAACAAGCACTACCAACAAAATCTTTCTCCATTCCATTAGCATTGGCGATGATACAGGAAACACTATCATTAAAGTAATTAAAGCCAATGATTGCCGAGCAAATAATACACATTTTCGTCATGAAAATCCGACAATACTGATCGGTTACGTCGTCATTTCGCGGTTTGATCTTCAATTCGACGATTTCCTTGACGCTCGTTGCTACCATAGACATAGTGACGGATTATTTAGAAATCGTTCAGTTGAAATGATATTTATTTTTTGTTGTTGTTGTTGGTTTATGCTTCTTTTTCTTTGTTGACTTTCTATTTCCAAAAGCCACTAAAAGACAAAACAGTTGATAAGAGAGAATAGAGTAAACCATACCATTGCTGTGACGTCATTTGGAGCATTGCATTGGGATCTTCTGTTATGGATTTTTTTTCTCAAGAACATCCTTTCCCAGATTCATGTCGTATTTTTGGATGTACTCAGGTTTCCCAAGGCTGCTAATAATTAAGGGCTTCTTTCGGAAGTTTCGGAACC
Source organism: Turritopsis dohrnii (assembly GCA_027922465.2). Lineage (NCBI taxonomy): Eukaryota > Metazoa > Cnidaria > Hydrozoa > Anthoathecata > Oceaniidae > Turritopsis > Turritopsis dohrnii. The sequence goes on along the minus strand of BQMF02000049.1, from coordinate 723,879 downwards.
ATGGAAGAAATATTCACTAAGCAGTCAATTGCAATTGAAAATATAATGTCTACGTCTCCATCTTGATCGTTATCAGTACCAATCAGATCACAAAGATTTCCTTAAATCTCAGATTCGAATAAAAGGTCTACGTTGTTCCAAAATATCACGATTTTCTTAAGGTTCATTTAAACACCGTGTTTTGGCTTGGTTTGATATATCCAATCTCATTTTCATGTGTTTTGACATTGAAAGCGAAACTAACCCAAAGGTTTATTGCCACCATTGAAATACAAAAAAGGAAGAAAAACACCTCAGTTTGAACCCAGAGCAGGGGCGGATACAGGATGTTTATTGACTTTGTAAAAATTAGCGCGAAAAATGTCTGGCCGCGCAAGATTTGCTGCATTGGACCGGATGTTTTTGGAGCACGTTCTTTTTTTCTCTCTTTCCCGTATTCAGAGTTAGATTTTCGTTTTCTTTCTAGTCGAGGTGAATGCGCTAATATAAAATTTATGAAACAAAAAATGGCCTTGTGAAGTCACAACTTTCAAAAGGTCTGTATCCGACCCTGAGGAGGAGGTTTGAACAGGTTTAAACAGTTTAAAAGAAGAACGAACAAGTAAAGTCGACTTACCTTGTCTCGTCTCCGCAGTTTTAAAGTATGCTAAAATATATGTCTTAATTGTATACCTGAAAGTGTTGATGATGTATTTCTCATAGAACTTTAATTCGGTGATAATTCTGGTCTTGTCACCTTGTATTTCAATTGGTCTTATAGCATTTTCTCTTAAGTAGTTTTGAAGGCAGGCATATTTCCGTAGCTTAGATATTCTTAAGAAAACAACAAAAGAGGTGTTAAAAGGGGATGAGTCGGCCAATGACAAATAGCGCCCTTTCTTGCGCCATGTAGCTGAGGTTTTAAAATTTTAGCGACTTAATTTCTTTTTTTGGGAGAGAAAGGTAGCTAATATTGGATGGTGTAATTGACGTGTACACTGGACATTTTATTGTATACACTGGACATATATATCTTATAGAAGTGATACTGTAGTTTGCCATGTATGTGACAATATAGAGATTTATGGTGTATTTGTACTTATTATATCTAATACTACCGGATCAGCTTGTTCTTTCGACCTTTTATTCAGAGCTGACGAAAATTGAACAACTTAAATTACACAACCGAAAAACGTCTTAACGTTGTTTTGACACGTCTGTAAGAAATCTGTTATTTTCGTCAAAAAATTTTAATGTTTTAATAGCTGGCTGATAATTCTCTCTGAAAGAGACCTAGCGCGTTTCATTGATAAGAACATTTAAGTCTGTGATTTATAACACCTTGGAAACTCGGGAAAGGCCTCCGATCCTTTATAAAAAGTAACTCGAAAGCGAAAATCTTATAATTGGTTTCAAGAGTCTCTACGCCTTTACCCCTGTTGCATGCAGTCGATATTTTATCCCCAGTGGGCAAATGTTTTGAAAAATCAGTGTGAATGAGTGCATTTCTATAAAAGTTTACACACTGTAACATTGTTTTAATAAAAATGCTATTTATCCCAGTGACTTTTTCATGGTTTTGCCCACTGGGTCAGTACCATTGCAACACTAAATAACTATTTTTAGTTGGCCTAAATAATTATAAAAATGCCCCATCCTTTAACGTTTATAAGGAATTTTTACTTCTTTTAATGAAATTAGTTTTGCGATGACACAATTTCTTCCTTAAGTTCGTTGCTTTTGTGGTATTAACTGCTTTTATGTAAAGAGGGTTTGTCGTTACCTGAATATGCAAAGAGGGCAAATTGGAAAGATGCAAAAATTGGAAGTATTTTGTTTCAGGAAATCATACATGTGCAGTCAACTCACTGCTGATGAAGTTTCTATCTTTATGGCAAACACGCACAATTCTCTCACGTTGACTTTAAGTAGATCGAAATAACAAGTTGTTCAGCCGCTAAAGCTTTGTTATAATGCTTATTATTCAAATAGATTCCTTTTTTTAGTTTTTTTTATTCACGGCCTGTAATCAATTTGGCTTCGGTCTGAAATCTAAAGCAGTTTCAGACAGTTATCGCTTATAATCATTTCTTTGCCAGACCCGACGAAAAGTATTTAAAAGCATTGGTAAGACAAAGAATCAAACGTACTTAGACTTCTTTAAACTTATAAACGTGCTGCTTTTAAAAAAAACGTGTATTATGAATGCCCCCCACAACAAACTGAGAATAAGCAGACCCATGGTTGAACAAGTTTTGCAATACAACGAATAGTTTATTAGTAGTGTAATCATGTGACATGGTGTAGCGGTGGTGGTATTTCAACCACCGCTAACATGGAATATGCAAACCAAATAGATCTAAATCAGCTGAAAATCTGCACACTGAAGCTAGTATGCCTTTTAAAAAGTGTAAATAAGGCTTTACAAGTAATAAGTAAGTAAGTAAGGATTTATTTCTAGTATATCCAAATATATATACATGGTTCTTCACCTAGAAATGTGTACGATATTAATGTGTTTGCATTACGTGAACTCAGATAAAATATAAATAAATAAATTAATTACTTAGGGGCTGTTCATATGGAGGCGGGCTGTCCCGGTTGACGGGCTGGCTCAGCTAGGCGGGTTGATTTTTATCCCATGTTCATATGATAATTTTCATCCCCGCTCAACCAGGATAGAATTTTTTTACATCACGTGACCTCACATCCTTTGTGCAGGAATTGATACAATCCCAGCCCGACTCACTGGGATGGAGTGTTCGTATGGACAATTTTCATCGCGCCTCCGCGAGATCTCGGTAAAAGCAAGCGAGATCTCGGCAAGGCGGGCTGGCTCGCTTGTCATATGAACACATTTTATTTTTTTCATGCGTTTCTTGAAAATAGCGAGATCTCAACCGAGACCAATCAACCAGGACAGCCCGCCTCCATATGAACAGCCCCTTAAAACATCAGAAAACGTAGTACACTGGGGCCGAATTGGTAAATATCAGAAAGTATTTGTTACAAAAATAAGAAATGTGTGAACTGAAACCATGGATACCGTATTCTCTCTTATGAGCGCCCCACTCTAATAAGCGCCCCTCTAGTCAAAAATATTTTTATAAGCGCCCCTCTCCAATAACTATAGTGACTTAACATTAACTCAGAAATGAATAACCTCCCGGGCGGTAATTAGAACTTTTAACAAGAAGCGAAAATTCTGTAATTGAATCGGAAGACTATATTTTTGTGATGTCTAAATGTAAGGCATAAGTACAAAATTTTATTTCGTTGCCATGAAAAATACAGTTGTTTTCTGATTAAAAGCAATGCCTCGTTCACAGCTAGCATGACCATTTCAAAATTTTTTTATAAGCGCCCCTCTCCAATAAGCGCCCCTCTTTAATAAGCCCGCCCCTAATTTCCTCCCAAAAATTATAAGCGCCCGAGCGCTTATTAGAGAGAATACGGTACGTATTTTATAATCAAAGTAACATTTGTTGAAGAAATTATGTAAGAGCCAAAAGAAAAAAACAAACTTTTTCGAAAAAAAATTAAAGCGAAGAATCCATTAAAAATCTGCCAAAAAGTTGAGAATTGTGCGAGGGCGCGAAGCGCCCGAAGTGCAATCCCGATTTTATGAGTAAAATCGAAGCCACGATCTAATTCTGGATCTCGCCCCTTTCTCGCATAAAATCTAAAGGTCATTATTGAAAGTCCTATTATAAAACAAAACGTAACAAATGAATACACACTTTTGTATGTGTGTGTTCATAATTAGGGAACAGATAACTACAAGTTTGATCTATGTTTTGTTTTCCTTCTATAAATGTTATACAAAGCAAGATTTATCTATTTCTGCGTCCTCTGTAACCTCGACCGCGAGAACGATAAAAGCCACTTCCTAAATAAACAAAAATATAGAACATTTATAAGGTGTGGGCGGGAGGGCACGATTTTACTCATAAAATCGGGATTGCACTTCGGGCGCTTCGCGCCCTCGCACAATCCTCAATTTCATTTCGTAAAATCTCCGCCCGATCTAATTCTGGATCTCGCCCCTTTGTCGCATAAAATCTAAAGGTCATAATCTCAACTCCTCTATTCAAAGCTTATTTCAAAATAATATTTTGGAAACTTGGTTCGATCTCTTTCCTGTAAAATTTTTGGAACGTACTCTCATTTGACCAATGTCCATGTTTTACAATTTCCTTTAATGAAAGACCCTTCAGTTCTGCTTTTGAGGTACAGGCTGACCGTGTAGAATGACCTGTGAAGGTGTCATCTATCCCTACTAATGTAAGCATTTGGCAAATCCATCTCGAAATAGTTTCAGTAGACACTGCTTTGTGAGGTTTTATATGGCTCACAAGCAAAAAATCTTCACTGATGCCCCATTTTTCACGCCTCTTCATATAGGAGTCTATTGTTCGGCAGACACACAATTTTTCATTATCTGGAAACGCAAAAAATTTCAAAGGTGAAGGTGTCGAAGAGCCTCTTCTCCATGCAGTAGTTAGACCAGACACGGAAAAAACATACACTGCAGGTAATTTACTTAGTCTACTTATCTTAAGATTCTTTATCTCAGAAGCTCTTGAAGCTGAAATTAGAGCCAATAACATCACTAATTTTTGAGTCAGTAATTTGTCTGATAGATCATCATTCTCAGGCATGTTCCGAATAAAACCAAGTACTGTCTCCACATCCCAGATCATACTGTGCTTGGGTAAAGGGGGTCTTTGGTTAAAAATTCCTGTCATCAAAGTTGACACCCTTGGATGTTCCCCAATAGGCTTACCACTTACAGGGTCATGGAAAGCAGATATGGCAGATCTATAACCTGCAATTGTATTAAAAGCAAGATTATCTTCAAACAGTTTGGCTAAAAAGTCAAGCACTATTCTTACATCGCATCGAGTGGGAGAAACTTGTCTTTCAGCACACCAGCTAGAAAACTTTTTCCAAGCTGACTCGTAATGACTGAGGGATTTTGGCCTTCTTGAATTTGTGATAAGTTTGAAAGCCCTTTCTGATATTCCTTCTGCTTCCAGATTTTTCCTGAGACAGTCCAAGCCACTAATTGGAGGGATCTGGTTTTGATTAATGGGTGTTGCTCTCCTGATGGATTGATTAAAAGGTCTCTTGAGTGTGGAAGAAGCAGAGGATTCTGTACAGATAGTCTCAGTAAGGTTGGGAACCATGGTTGTGTTTGCCAAGCTGGAGTTATCAGTATCATGCATGCATGATCTTGTTCCAGCTTTTTTAGCACCCTTCCTATCAGACAGAATGGAAGGAATGCATAAGAGAGGAATTGGTTCCAGGTCATCTGGAATGCATCTTTTGCCATGCTTAGCGGATCCAATTTCCATGACACATATTGATGGATGGGATATTCGGGAGGCAAAAAGATCTACAGTTGGTTTTCCTCTCATCATGCAGATCCTCTCGAAGACGCTTGGTTTTAATTTCCATTCGCTTGAGTCCTGTACCTGGCGAGACTCTCTGTCTGCCTTCACATTCAGAGCGCTTGGGAGGTATTCTACAGTAAGTGTGATCTGATTCCTCATAATGTATCCCCATATTTCCTTGCTGATTGAAACCATTTCCATATTCTTTGTACCCCCCATTTTTATTAAGTAAGAAAGTGCCACTTTGTTGTCCATCTGAAGATGAACTGCTGTGCCTGGTTTCTGTTTCATTGTGAAGGCCATTAGTGCAAATTTTGCTGCTTTGAGTTCCAGAATATTGATATGAGATTTCTTTTCCAACATTGACCATTGTCCCCCTGTTGTTTCTCCAAGACAGGCTGCCCCCCAACCTTGTAGAGAAGCATCCGAACTTATTGTTATCTGAGCTGGAGAAACTATCAATGGCCTTCCATTGTGTATCGCTAGGTTCTCTATCCACCAATTCAGTTCTTCCTTTGCTGCCTGGGACAGAGTTACCTCCCCATTGTATGAACCTTGAGAAATTAGAGATTGAATTTGTTGGTTTTGTAAATACCTGTACTGCAGAGGTGCAGGTAGAACTGCAATTGCTGCTGATGACAGCTTTCCTATCAATCGGCTCAACTCTCGCACTGTAGCTTTTGGATTTTTCAATAAATTGCTGCACATTTCTTGAATCCCAGCTAGTTTCTTTTCTGGTAAAGAGACTATCATAGTTTGTGAGTTTATTTCCACCCCTAAAAATTCTAAACTGGATGTTGGAGTCAGTATCGACTTTGGGACATTGATCAAGAACCCCAAATTCTGTAGTAGAAATATCAATGTATCTCTTTATGAATTATTTTGTTGATTTCATCCCAAGCAAAACGAACCGTTAACCGTTAACGTATTCCAGAAATCATCGCTGACGAGTTGACATAAGGTCGACGAAAATATTAATGATGAGAATAATATATTATATACTTATAAGCAAATAAAATAAAATGACAAAATGAAGCTAGGAAGAATAAAAATGTATCTCTTCCCATTTCCAATAGTTCTACTGTTGCCGCCAATAACAGGATGTCGTCAAGATATATAATGACTCTCACATTCAGTTTCCTTAACAATGAGATTGGCACTTTCATAAGTTTGGTGAATACCCAAGGAGCTGAGGATAGGCCAAAACAAAGGCATAGGAATTCGTACAAGGAACCTTTCCACTGAAATCTTATGTATTTTCGAGAATTCTGAGCTAAAGGAACCGCAAAGTAGGCGTCCTTGAGATCCAACTTGCACATATAATCTCCTGTTCTTAGTAGTTCCTTGAGGAGAAAAAGACCCTCCATTTTGAAATGAAGATAAGGTAAATGCCTGTTCAGATTTTTTAAATTTATGACAGGGCGGTATCCCCCATCATTTTTGTCGACCAGAAAGATTGAGCTTAAATATTGGCCCTTCTCCTCCTTCACCTTTCTTATTGCCCCTTTCTGGAGCATAGCTTGTACCTCTTGATCCACCAAATCGGATTCCCTCCCTAAAAATTGGATTTCTTTGGGTGGGGCAGTTTGTATTGGCAATGAAATAAAAGGAATTTCGTAGCCTTTCACCATATTTACTATGGCTTGGTCGTTGGTTAACCTCAGCCAATTTTCTACAAAGTGGATTAGCCTCCCTGCCTGAGTCAGTTGAGGAATTTTTTGTCTGAAGAGGTTTCTTACTAGAGGATGAACCTTTTGAAGTTCCTTGGTGAATAGCAGAGGTACAACCCATCTCGATAGTGGATTTTTTTGAAAGGAAAAAATTGGAGTTCTTACCCTGTCCTCTTCCATGTTGTTGCCCTCGGAGGTGCTGTCCTGTTGTTGCAAATAAACCACGCCCCCTGTTTCTCGATGCAAACAAGGGGCTGTTTGGAAAGGGCCGGTTACCACGGGCTGACGTTTTCTTAGTTGCAATCAGGATCTCCTTAGACTTGTTCTTTAAATTGAGAGTTTTAATCATCTGTTCCTCATATTTTGGCCCAAACAGCTTATCTCCGTCGTCTTCTGCCAGTGACGATTGACAGTCCTTTAGAAGAGATTCAGTTTTAATCCTGTCACCAAGGAACTCCATCAAAATGTTGAATCTTCTAATGTATGCACACGAATTCATCGCTTGGCCAAGCAGTAATATGGTTTGATCAAAAAGTTTTTTCATGGATCTTATTGGGTCGTCCTCTGAGTTATCGTCAATTCTCATTTTTTCATCAATTGCAGCCCACATCTTACATAAAGGACCATAGACGTTATTTATTCTCTGATGAAGCATAGACAGTGATCGATCCTGATTTAAGCAAATGCGCTTATTCTGTTCATTTAAAAGTTCCTTCATAAACAGGTCAAGTTGCTTTGCCTTCTTAACGTTTAAAGGCACAGGATTATCTTTTAAAATCCGTTCACTAATATTTGCACTTGTCTGGAAGGTATCCATTTGTTTATTGGCATAATCTGCCATTTCTTCTGGCAGTTCCCAGCTGGCACAGGATAAGTCGTCATCCAGTTCAAAAAATCTTGCCCTTTTCGTGGGAGGCCCTCTACTGCTTTCGGCAGTCTCTGATGTATCTAGGTCTCTTTTATTGGAGAACCTTTCCTCATACTGTTCCACGACAGAGTCGTTATCATCGGTATCAATAAGTCCTGTCACAGCAGGCTCGTCCGGCTTCTCATTGGAAGCTTGTCCAATCTCAGACTGAGACATTATAATTCTATGAGAAATACGGGCAAACATTGTAAAATAGGTTATTTCTCCAACGTTAATCTTGCCAAATAGTATTATTCTTATGAAATAAGGACGATATTATTATTTATCCTTGTGATTTGAGCGGATTACAAACATAATTACTTACATGGTTGTTTTAGCGTGGTTGTTCGTTCGAGCGAGAAAGAAGCAAGAGGAGTTGAGATTATGACCTTTAGATTTTATGCGACAAAGGGGCGAGATCCAGAATTAGATTGGGCGGAGATTTTACGAAATGAAATTTACATAAAAAAACAAGAACAAATAAAAAGGTTTTACTGATCATGATCATCCTAGGTTTGGACAGTTAAAGAAGAAAGAACAACAATTTGCAATATGGCTATCTTGCATGCACCGAAATGCTTTTCTAATATCTTCTAACGTCTTTTTAAGGAAAGGCCCGTCAAACATCAGTCCATTGAATATAATTTGTCGAATAAAAGATTTGGAACTAAAACATCATAAAAATAAAATGCATGGTTGGCAAAAATTTCAGATTTCAAGCTTTGCTTCAAAATCCTTTGTCGTTCCCTTCATTAAAACAACACAAAAGTAATATGAAAAATGTCTAAGCAGTTTTATAGTATATGACTTCCCTAAACAACATGGTATAATATAATAATGAATTAGAAAAAAATTCATTCTGTCTCCCACCTACTACCATGAAACGAGAAAAAAGCAAAGTCAGATAATAATTGTATACCACCGTGTAGCAGCAACACGAAAAGTTGGAAGATGATGATGAGGAGGAGGAGGATGATATGATGAACAAAATGGAACACTGACTTTCGCCTATCCCGTGAAACTACTATGCCTCCTCGCTCGCTGCGGGGGCAATTAATATTTAGGATAGAAATATGAGAAGAGATAGCACCGCTGATAATAGCTATCTTTTACTGTTATCTCAAAACAATTGGCTCCACCGCGTCATATCATAGTGGTCATATATTTCACTTTATATTTTACTGGATATAGAGTTATATAGCTTTGTTTACACCATGATTTTGTTTGAACACATGGATTGGTAAACATACTGCGGCGAAGAAGTATGTTGAAATGGCAAGAAACTCTGGGTTCGAGGTTGGGATACAGTGAGTTATTAGATGTTGGTTTTCTTCAAAATGTCTTTTTTCTTGTTGGTGAAATGTTTTGAAAAATCTCTAAACATTTGATTGTTGCGCACTACCAATATCTAATATGACGTAGTATCGGCCGTAACGAAGGATGCAGGTTTTGAAAGCAACACCATATTTAAGAAAGTGATTTGGTTCAAACCACTCGGTAAAGTTACACTTTCCTTTTCCATCCCTGACCCCACAGTCGTTTGACCATAGATAACACTGGACAAATCAAGTAATAAGCATGCAAATAGGACGCATCAAAAAGAGGCTGGATAGTTCGACGGAATGTTGACGTTTAAACTGAGACTGCGTTGCCTCGCTCTTCCAAACAAAAATATGAGACTTTCAACCAAAAAATTTTGTGATTGCAAAGTAGTAATGTTAACCGCTCTAAACGTTGAAACATTCACTTAGGTGTAGTTTATATGGTCGAACTTTTGCCTGCCTAATGTAAATCTAATGACCTGTACTTATGAAAACTCTTGTATTCTTAAGTAAAAGTATTGACAGTGTCTAATCGCAGGTCAATTGTTTTACATTAGACCAGGCGAAAGTTAGACCGTATAAACTACGTATTAGTGTTACTCCTCAAACATAAGTATCGTCGACTCTTCATAGCCTCAGTAACTCGGCTTAGGAAGAACACAGTCTAATGAGTAGAATATTCTACCGAAAGTGATCAACTGGTATTCTTGTTTTCAACTTCTGCTCTTTTATGCGTGCAATAAATTGATATTATGCGCAAAGTACCTGGTGATTTGATTTTATATAAAAAAAAGTTTATTTTTGATTGTTGTCGAATGGTGTCTACTTATACTTGGATTCAGATAATATGCCAATTAAAACATGGTTTACATTGAGACAATATGTAACTATCCCAGATATGATTAGAGAAATACCTACTTGATTTGAACACGGAACATATGCAGTTCCAAAATGAATGCGTTTTTTGTCAATTTTATTCTTGTGTGTATTATCTCTGGCACAATAGAAACTCGATCTAAAATGCCGAACCGACTAATGCTGACGGAAGAATTTTATGAAAGTCGCGGCAGTGTGTATTCGGATGACATCGACGAAGCAGGAAAATTCCTCAAAAACTTTAACACCAAAGCTGACGATCTTATGGTCAAGGATGGGTTAAAGAATTGGGCGTATGAAACGGATCTAACGGACAAACACATGGAAGAGAGAGTAAAAGCCGATTTAGAAGTTAGTGAATTTTTCCTGACGAGCACTGAGAATGCGACACAAATTAAAACATTGGACCTACCGCCGAAAATACATCGCCAAATAAGTCTGATACGTCGGAGTGGTGAACCAACATCGTATGCAATGAGACGGGAAATTCGAGAAAAAATCAGCAAGATGACGAGTATATTCGGAAAAGCCAAAGTAAAGAAAGATGGGAAAAATTATACCTTAAGTGATTTAGACGATATTATGGAGAAATCAAGAAATAGGAAAGAATTAAATTGGGCGTGGAAAAGCTGGCGTGATACAGTTGGCCCGCCTATGAAGAACATGTATAGTAGCTTGATTGACTTATTGAACGTGGGTGCAAGAGAGCACGGGTGGATTGATTATGGAGATTTTGCACGGTCTGATTACGAGATGGGTGACGACTTAGAATTGAGTTTAGATCACGTTTGGAGTCAGATCGAACCACTGTATAAAGAACTACATGCGTATGTGCGCTATCGATTGGGAAGAACGTATAAGATAAACAAAAAGGGATGTCTTCCTGCAAATCTATTGGGTGATATGTTCGCTCAGAACTGGGAGAATGTTTTTCCGATTGTGAAACCGCAGAAATCGTCGGAAACGTTTGACGTTACAGAGGAACTAAAAAAACAGGGTTACACAGTCAGCAAAATGTTCCATCTTGCCGAAAATTTTTTTGCATCTATAGGGCTTGATAAAATGCCGAACAGTTTCTGGGATAATTCTGTGTTAACGAAGCCGCCTAAAAAAGAAATGGTTTGTCACGCCTCTGCTTGGGACATCAGCAGCAGGGATGTTAGGTAAGAAACGGATGATTTATTCCCTACCCTTTTGTACTCGTGTGCGACTTCCTACCTTCCTTTACCACCCTCCTTCTCATGTTGTAAAGCGTTTTCCATGAAGGAATGGGGAACAGGTTTTTATTGGAAGTTATTGGAGTTCCGGCATATCTGTAAATCGCCATACAATAAGATGGGACTGAAATGGTCGAATCCTCCCCTCTTTTGTCAAGAAATTTGTTTTTGCCTTTCCTAAAAATTATAGAGTTTGAGTGCTTTTATAGGCAATCTAGAGGTAGTATTTTTCTTCAAAAATTTTCTTGGCGCATCGGGGCCTCTTTCGATAATACAGTTTATTGAGCCCTCTAACTCAAAATGTCTTGCTACGTCCCTGGGTTGGAATTTATAAGGTCTTTCAGTAGCTATTTTACGTGAGTAAGGACTATTCATAGTCGTGGACAAACGCACACCCAAAAAAAATTGTATACATAATACGTATTGGTCAGAAAACATAACATTATATTGTTTTGTCCTTCAAGGATAAAGATGTGCACAAAAATCAATCAGAAAGATTTAACCACAATCCACCACGAGATGGGTCACGTGGAATATTTCCTGGCTTATAAAGATCAACCGAACACATTTCGGGCTGGAGCGAATCCCGGTTTTCATGAAGCAATCGGAGACACTATATCTCTTTCAGTGGAAACACCCAAGTACTTAAACCAAGTCAACTTACTGAAGTCAGCTGTATTAGGAAAAGGTAGATTTAACAGACAATCATAAGCATTCTCTAATTACCAAACGTTGTTACCGGAGTATTTTAACCCTCCATATTTTTACGTATTTTCATGCTACCCAGCGCAAATAAAGGACGTTCTTAGGTTAGGACATGATATTTACATTAAGTCGTTTAGCATATGTTCGTCTCACAAATCAGACGTTTACAGTGTAATCCTTGTCAAATGTGTCTGGGTTAGTGAGGGCAAGGGTAAGGGCAAGTGTTAATCTTGCCATTAGACTTTTACGGAGTAAACCTTATCAAATTTGGCTGGGTTAGTGAGGGCAAGGGTAAGAGTAAGTGTCAATCTTGCCATTAGACTTTTACGAAGTAAACCTTATCAAATTTGGCTGGGTTAGTGAAGGCAAGGGTAAGGGTAAGTGTTAATCTTGCCATTAGACTTTTACGGAGTAAACCTTATCAAATTTGGCTGGGTTAGTGAGGGCAAGGGTAAGGGTAAGTGTTAATCTTGCCATTAGACTTTTACGGAGTAAACCTTATCAAATGTGTCTAAGTTAATGAGGGTTAGGTTCGGCAAAAAAATAATTGTTCAAAACGCTTTCCTGTAAATGCTTCATTTAACGAATATGTCACGAAATATTTAAAGTTTTCTGTGGGGCATGCCTTGGTATATTCAAATTTCTCTTCGATAAAAATGTTTTTCTCTGAAGAAAAATCCTAAGGAAAGAATTCATTCGAGGAGGGTGATAAAAAAAGAGGGCGGTAAAGTGAGCGTGATTAGGAGGCGTTAAAAGTTGATGAATTTTCTTCTCAAACTCCATGTTTCTTTCTTGTAGACGACACCATTAGCTTCTTATTGAGTCAAGCTCTCCGCCGTCTTGCGCCCATACCTTACAATCTGTTAGTGGATAAATGGCGCTGGAGGGTTTATGAAGGCAACATCACGGAGAGTGTCTATAACAAAGAGTGGTGGAAACTACGCGTCAAATATCAGGGCGTTGAACCGCCCGTGAGCAGGGCCACAAATGCTTTTGATGCAGCATCAAAGTATCATATTAGCGCAAATGTTCCTTATGTTGCGTAAGTAGAATACGATATTCTCACGGTAAACGGTTTGATAAATGTCAAAAATGTAAATATCAAACTCGTTTCCATATCCTTGTATGACGAGCTTCATAGAAAAAGGTTAAATTATACTTTTGTGAAATTGCGCTTAATAAAAGTATTCAGATTGTCATAAAGTAAATGATTGAATACTCCTTCGGTGATGTCAAAATACTTTCACATCATTAAGAAAACATTTCCATTGACTTGAGAATCAATTGGTTTTCTAGATACTTCATCAGTTATGTGCTACAGTTCCAGTTACACAAAGCCTTCTGTAAACTAGCAGGACACAAAGGCCCCTTGCACACTTGCTCGATATACAAGTCAAAAGAAGCCGGAAAGAAGCTTAGGTAAAATCTTGATAGAACTTTATTTGGGATGGGCGTATTGACAGGGCGTATTTCTTTCATAAAAATAACTTAATTTGGAATTCATTCAAAGTGATTTTTCAACAAATTTTTCCACTGTTTTCGATCGATTTGCAATGTACTAGTGTCAGCGGTGATGGGAATTTGTGAAACTATATTGAAGTATTTTACAGCCTGGATGCTCCTACCAATGTTCCAATATTCGTATAAGTATTCTTCCAAGATAGCAGGGAGCAAAAAAAAATTCTTGTATATGGGATTGTTCACAAATGACTTCAACTATTTTGTTCCCCCCTGAGCTGACGTCATCTTTTAGAAAGAGAATAAATCCCAGGTAAAATTATCAGTAGCTGATTCCGATACGTTTTCTCTTTTAGAGAAATGTTAGAAGCTGGTAGAAGCAAACCATGGCCGAAAACGTTAAAGAAAGCAGTCGGGGATGACGAATTGAAGGCTGATGCTATCTTAGAGTATTTTCAACCTCTGAGAGATTGGTTAGTGGAGTACAGGAAGACTAAAAAATACCCAATCGGCTGGAAGAATGAAATGTCGAAACCTGTAAGATAATATAATTGCAGAGAATTTCGCTTGAAAATTGTTTATCATTGAAGCTAAAATCGAAACAAATTTTTACTCTAATTGCAAAAGAATTCCTCTCAAAGCTAGTAAACTGGCTAGTGCTGATGAAAAAATTTGATATACATTTAACAAGGCAAAAAATACACTTACATTTCGCTCGTTTCTAGGTGCTTCAGAAGAAAATGAAAAAATACGAAGCAGGCCAAGAAAGATCTGGCATTCTCAAGACAAATAGCGGTGATGTTTCATTGTCCATCAACATCCCTTCCTTAACGTTAAACGAATTACTGAAGAAATCCAACTCAACAAGCAACGATACGACGACAGAAGCTGGTTTGAAAGGTGCAAAAACACCATCTGTGTTAGATCTAGCCAAACTGTTGGATTCAGCAAAAGCGTTGTCAATCAAATCTTCAGAGGTCTCCAGTAAAGACAATAAATCTAAAAGCTCCACAGAAGATATCTCTATCAACACTGATGCATCCCATCAGAACTCTAAAACCGATGATCATGTTGATAAGCCAAATGCTCCACAATTTCAAGTATTACCAATTGAATCGTTAATACCATCTACCTATGCTCTCAAGTCGAATGGTTCATCAGAGGGCGTAACTCAGAAAGAAAGCTCTTCACTAAAAGGAAGTCATGAAAATGAAGCAGCCACGCCTTCGGATCAAGATCATTCCCAGCCATCAAAATTACCTCTGGCCGTATCAGAGCGACCACAAGCTGAATTTCCATCAACGGCAGTTTCCGAAAAACAACCAAAGCAAAACCCAAAGACTGCTGGGATCTCCAAGGAAACATCAAATCCGGCCACAGCAGCTATACCTCACGAATCCAAACCAAATCCAGCTCCAACAAACCAAATTGCGTTGGTACCAGTCTCTTTACCCTCTAACGTTTTATCTGCATTAAAAAATGCCCTGAATGGTACGCAAAGTATCGACTTGAGCATGTTGAAAAGTGCAGAAAATGGAACAGCAGGAAATGTTGATTTAATGAACACCGTCCAACAGTCCAACCATAGCACTACCTCATCCAACGCTGTAGATAAAGTAGATAGCGCAGGAGAAAACCAAACAGTCAGTTCTGTTGATTCACACCACGACCATCTTTTACAAAATGCGACTGGTTATAATGAAAAAACATCCGAAATCAACGAACAAATTAATCAGAACAAATTGAATTCCTCCAAATTAATTTCTGAAGATTCGCTTTCATCTAATCCAGAAGCGGATTCCCAATTGATTGACACACAAAACCAATCGTTAGCAAACAACATTGCAAATTCGACGAGTCTATCTTCAAACACTACAACACCAGCGGTCAGTGATAACGGTTTCACTACAACGCAAAACATCATGCCTTGCAAGCGTAGTGATGAATCGTGCTTATTTGGTAAAGTCACCACTGTAGGCAACTCTCTACCACCGTCTTCAGGATTTGGCGACTCTAAGCAAACTATTTCCGTTTCGCCATCACTGTTAATACAAAAGCTAATAGAACATCACGTTGCTGAAAAAAGTACGCCAGACCCTGTAGTGAATGCACCAACTAATACCAGCACAAAAAGCACTGAAGAAGTCAATCCACAGCGAGATGAAGATGGTAAGAACACAACACCTGTAGACATGGACAAGCTCATCAAATTATTAACTGGTAACACTACGGTTAATCCTGCTGCAAATCAAAAAACACACAACGGTCAACTTTCAAATGCAAGTAGAATTAATGAAAAAGACAGTTTCGCGTTAACCAATGATAAGGGGAATAATACTAGCAACATTTTCCCTGGCAATTGCAGTGACATTCGAAAACGTGGAATATCGCTAACCTTCAACTGCAAAGACATTGAGAAAGCCGAAAAACCATCAGAGAAAGGTGGCACATTATCAATATCACCTAATGAGTTAATACAAAAACTTCTAGGGAGCAAATCCTTCAAGAACGAAGTCAATAGGAAAACCATTCCGTCTGCTCACGTGGTCAAAACACAAAACGGATTTCAATTAAATTTTGACTTGAATCCGAAGGACAAGATACCATTAGAGTTGAAGTTAAAGAAGAAGAAGAACCCTATTGATCGCCAACAACACGTCAATATTTACAATACTCCAAAGGGAATGATAGTCAAACCGAAGTCTTCAGTGCAACTCCTCACACCACAGTTTGTTCCAGTCAAGAGCAAAGACAATCTAGAGCTTGGTCGAAAAGAAGGAAAAAAATAGGGCAAATCTCAAATATGATATTTCAAACACAAAACTTTGTAGATGAAGATTGAACTCGTCAGCATTTAGTTTACAAACGCACCACCCTAGACGTATACATCCATTCAATATTGCATGCATCTTATACTACAGTTGAACCTTTATAACTCGAATCTCCATAATTCGAACTCTCTCTAATTCGAACGAACTTCATGGTCCCTTCACCTGTTTTTTCTCTGCATATGAAACTTCGTAATTCGAAATATTTTTCGGGCCTTTAGGTGTGAGAGAATTTACTATATTGAGAACCACAGAGTTTTTGTTTTGTTAAACTCATGTTCTTTGACTGTTATTGAAAATTTGAAAACAAGGCAGCGGAACTGTGCGGTAGCCATTATACAAAAAAATTCCGAACTGACTGTTTCAATTTTCAATTTTTTGTGGATTCATCGTTGTAAAACATAATTTAAATAATGTCAATTAAACGCATCTAAAAAACTGTAAATATTCGATTTAAATCTAATTCAATAGTTTTATGTACAACTTGGTTCATTAACATATTCCCTATCCGTATTTAGGCAATAGTTGCCAATTTAGAGGAATAGTACGAGATTCCAATGCTTTCAAATTGCAATCTAGAAGTTTTAGGAATGAAAGTATAAAATGTTGCCGATTGAGCAATATCTTCATCCCAACTGGCAAAAACCTGCTCAAAGTCAGCAAAAAATGACATTAAAACATTTGAATGAACGTTGCTCTTACGTTATGTTTGCTGACTTTGAACAGGAGTCACGAGAGTATCAAATCCATGATAACAAGGTCTGGTGTCAATTTAAAATGCGCCCAGTCAGAATAATTGCGCCAGAAATCGCAATACAATATATGTCGGATTTGACGTAAGACTGTCGGATAATTGTTACACAAATCACCTGTTAGGATTTTTTGGGGATCACAAAAAGATTGCTTTGGGATCAATCCGGAGTGCTGAAATATTACCACGCCTATGCACATTGAATACCTGATACTACAAATTCTGATCATATGAAGTGCAAACAGAAAGTCACTATGTAGCTACAGAAAAAGACTATGTACTAACTATTTATAAAGAAAATACATGCAACCCAGCAAATACGTTGTATAATCTCCCACACCTTATATGACAAAAGTATCCAAGTATTCGTCATTAAGTTGTGTGTTGATTTTTTTATTACTAAAAATAATAATATCATCATATTAAATACTTTAATAGTATACCATACTATATCAAACTGTTTATACTAATAAAAGGGCATTGGTACTTGGCCAACGTTGAATCTCCTTTTAGGTTAAAATATTCCCCATTTTTTATCATAAGTGGCCACCCGTTTTAATGAAGCTTTCACGAAAGTTGCGTCATGCTATCATCTTTGGTAGGTATTCTAATAGTCCAGGAGCTCTCAACATGTCTATCTACCTCATTTTCCTCAGAATTTTAACCCATCTAGCGGCAACAGGTATTTATTGAATAGCGTAAAACAATCGGTCAGACGAGAGGTTAGCGGTTCTTTCAGGTCCCAGGACCAAAATAATTTAAGTAAAAAGGAACGTTTACCCACCTCATAAGCCTCAGACTCGAAACTTGATATATATATTACTAAAAGTAAAAAGTAAATGTAAATAATAAGTGTGACCAAAATTTCTGGTGCGAAAAAAGGACTGTATCTACCTCATAAGCCTCAGATTTGAAATTTTGCCCAAGTCTGAACAATGTATCAGGGATACCTAAAATCATAAATCTGACCAAAATCTCCGGTTCCTTCTAAGGATCTGACCCCGAAAAAGGTGCAGGGCTAAAAGAGTACTTTATCTACCTCATAAGCCTCAGATCTGAAATTTTGCCCAAGTCTTAACTATGTATCAGGCATACCTAAAATCATGAAACTCAATTCAAAATGTGATGCAGCAACTTAGAATTTATAATTATATATACTCCCTTTTGCAAATATTTAGCTTTGTGTATAACAATGAAATAATTTATATTAAAGCAAAAAAAATAAATCATAAATCTATAAATCTGACCAAAATTTCCGGTTTCTTTCAAGAATCTGACTCCAAAAATGTTCATTAATACCGTAAATGATCGATTAAGCGCCCTGGGCGCTTATAATTTTTTTGAACTTTTACAGTGGGCGCTTATACGGACGGGGCGCTTAATTGAGTCCTGGGCGCTTAATAAAAAATCGCTAAAACCACCAATACAGTTTATCTTTTCACTGAATACTGACAAAAGAACTGCTCGATAAAAACTCTCACTTTCAGATGAAAAAAATTCATTCCTGCGTTATTGGGTTTCCTTCTTTATGGTGAAATATATATGTTCAACTAAAAACGATGTTTTTCTTAATAATTTGTGTTTTTGCCGAATAAGCGCCCAGTTCCAGTTTTGGACCAGGGCGCTTAATCGGAACCTGGGTGCTTATTACATATTTTTCCTCTAAACCTGGGCGCCTAATCGGACGAGGCGCTTAATTGAGTCCTGGGCGCTTAATCGGTCATTTACGGTAATTAAAAAGGGATTACCGAGTATTGAATAAACGTTTTCATAAACCTTTATAAAATGTACTCTTTGATAAAAACAGAATTTCAAATATTGTTCATCGTCGCTATTTTGCGTCATATTGTGCCATTAGTTTCTAGAAAAGAATAATAATGTGACTTAAAGGGATTCATTGGAGTGTTTAAATAAGAATATCAAAGATGCTTGACTTACGTTGTTCAGCTATTCTCCATCAGAAATATCGTCCTCGTCTTCTGTATCGCTTTTTCTCGTGTTACCCTCTTCGTCTTCTGTAAAATGAAAACATTTAATCCCTCACTCTATCGTCCCATACTAAGAAGCTATTCAAA
Organism: Turritopsis dohrnii; assembly: GCA_027922465.2. Lineage (NCBI taxonomy): Eukaryota > Metazoa > Cnidaria > Hydrozoa > Anthoathecata > Oceaniidae > Turritopsis > Turritopsis dohrnii. The sequence continues at coordinate 704,695 of BQMF02000049.1, read as the reverse complement.
CGTGTTAACCAAAGATTAAATTTACTAAGGAGAGTTCGTCCACAACTAACGTCAGAAGCAGCAAAAACTATATACAGATCGATGATCGAGCCAATCTTGTTATACTGCGCACCAATACATGCTGGTATCCCCGTATTTCACACCAAAGGGAAACAGATCGAGAAAAGAGCTTTTAAAATCATCGGCAAAGCAAACGATAACGATTTATCAAACAAAGTCCAACAAAGAACCGCATTGAAGTCTTCAAATATCTCCATGGTATTAAACCAAACAATAACATCCTCACCTTCCAGAGATTTGATCACGAGATTCACACGAGGGGAAACGGAAATCGGTTGATCATCCCAAGTTGTCGTAATGAAGCTGGTAGGAAATCCTTTACCGCCCAAGGAGCATTAATTTTTAGCAAAATTCCACAAGACTGTAGGAAAGAAATTTCTTTTGTAAACTTTAAAAGGTTTATATCAAATTTTAAGTTTTGATTGAGTTCAATTGCTTATGTCTAATTTGCAAATTACTTAGAGACCTCTATTTCGTTTTCAATCTCAGACTCATATTCTTTTCTGATTTATTCTTGCCAGCCAGTATGTTTTATATAGTTTTTATCTTATGTTGCAGGTCCTTCATTCATAGCAGAATTTTATTTTTCTGACGAAGTCAACCTGTGTAAATATGTTTTTAATAATAATAATAATAATAATAATAAAACGCTTTTGCTCAGGTCCAGTTATTTGATATGAGTTTTCTATTACATCCGATTATCAAAAATCAGATGGATAGTTTGACCGTTGTGTCTACAGGCCATCTGGAGAACATGTCTTGCAACGCCGCCAAATGTTGCTGGTGGGTGGATCATACTGCAACTGTAACATGAACGTTCCATCAATTATCGTCACACCAACTTCTTTTGGCAGGGACGTAATCGCCTCTTTCTCCAGCTCTTCGGAGTTTTTTGCATTGTTCCATCAACGTGGCTCAACAATAAAGGGAAAGGTGTTAGAGGGTATTCTAATACATGCTCTATATCAACCTTCGCTTGCAAAGCATGAGAGAGTATGCTACCAAACACATATCTCGTGTCAGTGATACTGAAACAATCTTTTGATCACCTGATGAAATTCTATACTTTCCCCACTTTCTGTCGCAAAGGTTTTCACTTTGTTTTTCTTTATGGGTTTCGTGTAATTTAGTGGATCAGCATTGCAGTCTGTAATGAAAGCACCACGGGCAGTAGAACCAGTACGTTTGACATTGAGAAGAAAAGTTGCAGTTTCATCAGAAGCAGCCTTCTTGCCAGTGGAAATGCTTAAAAGGCGTTCTTTATTAATATCAGCATTGAACGGATTCATTGTTTGACTGATCGACTCACGGATAGTTGCCAAGTGTTCATTATTTTCCTTTACACGATATGGGTTCAGTTCTTCAGAGATATCATCTTTTGTAGATAAGTCCAGATCTTCAAAAAACTTTGGAAATGATTGACACTCCAATGAACTCATCGGTCATCACCAGCTCTTGTTTGCAACCATTGTGCTTTTTATTTTTCTTGCCGCAAAATATAGAAATGACAGGAAAAATTCCAGAGGCTGTTGAAGGAGTCATCTCTGATTGTGGAAGCTTGGTTTGAGGGTTCGAAATAGGTTCAAGGTTTTCAGCTTTCCTTCCAAGTGCTGTAAACTTTCTATAACATGTAATATGATATCTTTAATACAGACCATTCACAATAGCATCTCTTTTTTCTAAGTCACCATGCAAGGCTGTTACAAATGTCTTTATGTAATGTGTTGTCTTCCTGCTTTTTTCACAAAATGGTCTAAAATGAAATATTAAGTTATTAAAAATAATAGTTAAGAGGAAATATATAACATCTGTTCTTGCGTTATGTCAAGGATGAATTCCATTTATATAACTAACAGGGTTGAATCCGCTTTCCACTCTGGAATACTTTGTTTGTGTCCCTCTTTGATACTAAAACAAAATTATGAAGATGAAAGGTATTGATGAACAAACAACATAATGAAATGAAATGAACATATATTTTCCACCTCCAAGGTCACCCTTATACATACATAAACAAAGAGAGAGGAATAATTGAACCCATAATGCATTGCAAGTTAATACAGAAACACCTATGCTGTCACTCACCCTAACATCATTTGGAACTTGTATATCTACTCCCTTTTTCTTTTTTGAAGAATTGCTTTCTAAATCATCTAACCGTTTCATTATAGATTCAATTTGCTTCAGCAAAGTCCCCAGCAATTGTTTAACTTCATCAGTCTCTATTACGAAGCAAATAAAGGTATTACAAATATATTAAACTAGCCGCCAAGGCGGCGTCGCTCACCGCCCATATCCAATTGCTCTGCATCACCCCGCAGACCCCAATAAATGTCGTATTTCCTTATAAACGGCTCGTACAACTTGTGTCCTGAACTTCAGCCAGAGACAGATTCGAAATCGCAACCTCTGGTGTGCAGTCAGTTTTGCATCTTAACTTTTTTTCAGGGGGTCCCAGTCAGACAACCAATGTTCCAAGTTTTTGTAATTTTGAAGACCGAATAAAAATACCTGCCCCAAATTATTGCATTTAAAACCAGCGATAAGTGAGGGACATATAATGGGAGAACTGAGGTTCAATTCTAATAGCTCCTGGACTGTTTTAACTTCCTTTGCTGCTGGCTTTATTGCTTAATAAAGCTTGTTTGCACATGAAGACAAATACGTACCTTGTGTTTCAAATCTTGCATGTTCTAAACTCAGCCTTTCATTGTCGCGGTCGCATTTAAAATGTCAGCAAATTTTCTTGCTTTACACAATGCATTCCGAACGTGAACTTCACGTGGTTTTTATTTACGATTTTAAACCAATCAAATATGAGTTTAAACAATGGTTCCAAAAATACTACATTTCATGATGTGCCTTTATTTACTTTTTAAACCAATCATTTATCAGTTTTAACAATACACTCAAAACGTAGAGAGAGAACAAAATTCAACTTATCAGCTTTTGTTTTGAAAAAGTTACGCGCCCTAACATGGGTGCTATCAAAGGTAGGAGGGAAATGGTTTCTCTTCTTAAAAAGATCACACGGGAGGAGAAAAAAAGGCACGTGCTAAATGAATGAAGTGAATAAAAAACATGTTCGATCAGATACGCATAACAATTAAAAGAAGTTAAGTTATTAAAAGAAAAGCAAAAAAATATTTTGTTTCATGACACACTTTTTTCACCTGTCGGGCAAGGAAAGCTTCGCTTTTAAACATTTCAATTGCTCGAAAAAAAGGTTCACCCGTCTCAGACAGTCAGGCAATGATACGTTAGGATACAATACTGGCAAACGGAACATGCTACCATGTTATGCCACCGCTGCTTTTTGCCCAAAATGTTTAATTGTCCCCGCAGCGAGCGTAAAGCGAGCGAGGAGGCATAGTAGTTTCACGAGATAGGCAAAAGTCAGTTTCCGATTTTGTTCATTATCATCTTCCAACTTTCGTGTTGACGTTACACGGTGGTATACAATTATTAGCTGACTTTGCTTTTTTCCCGTTTAAAAGCATGGTACTGTAAGTGGGAGACAGAATTTTTTTCCTATCTCTTTTCTAATTTACTATTATATTATATTATATTATGTTATTTAAAAAGTTCGTATGCTAAAATTAATTAAACATTTTTTATATTACTTTTGCGTTGTTTTAGTGAAGTGAACAACAAGGATTTTGAAGCACAGCTTGAAATCTGAAATTTTGCCAACCATACATTTTATGTTTGTATATGTTTTAGCTCTAAATCTTTTATTTAATAAATTTTATTCAATGCACTGATTTTTGGTAGATCTTGCCATTTTAATTGGATTTTATGCAGGAAAGCCATATTACAAATTTTTGTTTTTCTTCTTTAACTGTCCTCCACTAGCTAGTGATCATGATCAATAAAAAACCTTTTTATATATTTTTTTTCTTGCTATTTTATGTAAACGTTGGCTATTTTTTGTTTTGAATTAAATTTCTAATGGATTTTTCGCTTTAATTTTTTTTTTGAAAACGTTTTTTTTTTCTTTTGGCTCTTACATAATTTCTTTAACAAATCTTTCTTACTTTGATTATAAAATACGTATTCATGTTTCAGTTCACACATTTCTTTTGTCTGTAGCAAATACTTTCTGATATTACTTGTTAAGCCTTATTTACTACACTTTTTGAAAGGCATATTAGCATCAGTGTAACATAGGCCTAAGAGATCACAAAAAGTAACAAAGTTTTGTTTGTTTTTGTTTCCGTTGTATAGGCTTGCAATGTATAGCTTGCTGTGTGTACAAATTGAAAGGCTTGAGCGCGGGGGCATTTTTAGCTAAAGCTACATGCTAGTCAGTTAGTTTTTTTGTATTTAGTTCATGTATTGTTTTCAAAGCCAAGTCAACGGTGGTCCTTGGAATATAAAATTAATAACAATAATAGAAGAAGCGTTATCCCTATTGGTTCACCAGCCAAAAAAAGCTCGATTGGGGTTGCAATGTATTAGTTTTGCACTGATGTCGCACACAAAAAAAGAAATTATTATCTCAAAACTCAATCTACCATTTTGCGTGACAGACAGACAAACAAACGGAGAATTGGTTATTAATATATGGACTAGAAGCAAATTCGAAGTCACAACCTCTGGTAAAACCAATCTTTTATCAGTGTAACAATACACTCAAAACGTAGAGAGAGAAAACTTCAACTTTTTATTAGCTTTTGTTTTAAAAAAGTTACGTGCTAAATGAATAAATAGAATAAAAAAACGTTCGATCAGAACGCTTAACAATTAAAAGAAGAAATTGATTTATTAAAAGAAAAGCAAAAAAAAAACATTTTGTTTTGATATGATACTCTTTTTCTACCTATCGGTTTTTAAACATTTTGATTGCTCAAAAAAAAAGTTCACCCGTCTCAGACAGTCAGGCAAGAGTTAGTGGCAAACCGAACATATGCTGCCACGTTCTGCCACTGCTGCTTTTTGTCCAAAATGTTTAATCAGTTAGTTTCTTTGTATTTAGTTGATGTACTGTTTTCAAAGCCAAGTCAACGTGGAATATAAAACTAACAATAATGATAAAAACAAAACGTTATTCCTATTAGTTCATCAGCCAAAATAAGTCACGTTCGATTGGGGTTGCAATGTATTTGCTTCGAACTCACGTCGCACACAAAAAAATAAATAATTTCGCTCACAACTCAATCTACCATTTCGAGTGACTTACAAACAAACGAACAAACAAACAGACAGACGGAGAATCGGCTATTAATATAGAGACTAGCCGCCAAGGCGCCGTCGCTCGCCGCCAATGTTCAGCCTGGGTTGACTTCACAAAAAAAAATTAACGAATTGGCAACCGAAAGTGTTCCCATGTTGTGGAGCTCGAAAAACTGATCAAAAAAATGTATGGGATCGTTCCGCTATGATCAACCGTTACGGAGATATCATCGTTCAAAGATTTCGATGACGTCACAGACCCGTCCCCCAAAAAAATTAGACCCAAATTTTTCGTCACCCCATTGCCCGTATCGCGGACCCCAAAAAACGCCGGTTATCCCTATTAGTTATCGAGATAATTTTCCCTAAACGTCGCATTCGATTAGGGTCTCAATGCAATGGTTTCACACTGACGTCGCGCACAAGAAGAGAAATAATTTATGTGTAATCTTACATTGCTGACTCTCCGATTTCTTTCGCAGTTCACGTCTACCATTTTGCGTGACTTACAAACAAACAAACAAACAAACGGAGAATCGGCTATTAATATATAGATAGGAAAAAATGTTTCAAAATATTTAACTTTCCAAGTTTGTTATCTTGGATATTTCAATATAGCACATTTCATTAGCAGCACTTATGTTTGTAGAAACAGAATAAAACAGGAAAAAAAAAATTAATCACAAGCTTTTGAGTTTTTATAAACAGAGAGTGTATTATATAGACACCATGATAATTGTTTGTTAAAATGATCCTGTGATGAAAAATTATTTTTTGGGATCTAAGATTTGATTTATTCAATGCATAATTATGATGTAATAAGTGAGTAGTTAAAATTTCTATTTCTCTTTGATTTTAATGAATATTACATCTTTATACTTTATTAAATGGATCAAGAATTCTAAGTGCAATGATATGATGAAGTATGAACTAACATATTTTGTAGTTCAAAAGTTACACACATCAACAGCATACTCTCCTATTACATCATAATCATGCATTGCATAATTTGATATTTTTGAATTGAAATATCAGCGAAACGAAAGGAAATTTTCAAAAACTGTACAAAGACTTGTTAATCAACTTTTAGAGCTCTATCGTGTCCTCAAAAATAATTTTTCATCACAGGATCCCTTTAAATAGATAACCTGGTCAAGAAGATGACATCTTCCTGACCAGGTCGCAATACCAGAGTGATACATTGATACATTGTGATACCAGCGAAAATATATTGACTTTAAATAGAACATTTATTACATAGATAAGTAATGTATATACCTTTGAAAATAAGGTGAATCTCATGATTATTAGAGAAAATGAGCCATTATCAAACTGAGATGCTTACCGCTAGTATCCTTTCCATCATCTGAAGCTACAGAAGAATTTATCATTGGGAAAGAGTTGGAAGTACTTTTCAATGAACTGTTACTTGACGTAGAGGTATTATGTATGTCGTATTTTTCAGCAGATTTCTGTGCTTCTCTCCCGGATTCCTGAAAACTATGAGTACCAGGAGAAAATTGCAACCTTTTCGCCGTTGATGAAAATATTTCATGGTGAAACATTTTGGCACTAGAATCGTCTTCAGAAGAGGAATCCAAAAAGTTTCTTTTATTACTGAGTTTATTCGATATGATTGCTGTTCTTCCACGCTATTTGATTTTATGGCGCTATCTTCCTTATTTAAAAATGCTTACACAAAAGAAAACGACCGCATCAAGGCGCCATAAACAAAGTAAACTTTTGGTTCTTTGTAATAGCGAGCGTTCCCAGCTACAAATTCCTTTTTCTAAGTATCAATGTTTTTATGTTATGTGTTAACCTGAAATGATGAGTTCAACAAAGGTTTAAACAACCTTCTTTTCTGTTTGAAAGTAATAATCAAGAACCTTATGGTTTTGTTTTAATCATCAGTTGTGTTTTAAATTTTAGGATGAGAAGTACAAATAAGTGTTATTATTTTTCGAGAGTGGTGTTGCAGCATAAGCAGTGACTGACTTAGAGAGAAAGTGTTAATTAGGTGAACTGTGTATAAATTACAGGGTGTGAAGTGAAAATTAGTCTCTCAGATAGAAAGCGTGGAGAGTCGTGGTGTTGTGTTAGTGCAGGGAGTGTGGTGCAATATAAGTGTATAGTGGGGGTGCATTGTCCTGTTCTTGTGTCCTTCTTGTCAGTAGTCATTTTGTATCAGTGTGATGCGCAAGGTTGATGTCTCGTTTATTAATAATATAGAAATTATGATGTTTAAGTAAATTAGAAGCTAGAAATGTGCAATAAAATGAGAGAAGTCTTTCATAGTATGTACAAGGGTGTGTGAAAAAAAAAAAAACAACGCGTGTATGAGTTTGCCAAGACAAAGGCAGAATTGTAGGTCCTTCATCAGGAACTGACATCTACATTTGCACAATGTCAGTTCGTTTCTGGTGACCTATGGTACCACGGTCTATCAGCTCTACGAACTACTCATACTTTTGGCAGGGGTTCTTGTATATACTATGGGTGACTTGGGAGGACGGGGAAACAAATGATAGAATTAAAAAACTTACGTTTAGGTAGCTGTGCTTGACGCGTCTGCTTATATCAAGAAATAGAATCTTTCTGTTGTTTTTGTTTGTGTCGCCGTGTCTATGGTGCGAAATTCGAATGACGTTCGATTTGGATTCCATTGACGTAGTCCTTGTGTTAAAAATGGTGGTTCGGTTTGGATTCGGTTTGGATTTTGTTGACGTGAATGTTTAAATGGGAATGTAAGTTGTATGGTGCGGTGTGAGTGTGTGCCTACTTAGGGACATTGTTGTGTATGTAGACGTAGAAGGCGTGTGTGTTCTTATGGATGTGGAGGAGGGTGTGTATGTCATGTTGTTTTGTCTTATTTTGTGTGTGAAGTGGCGTGGATTTTGTGTGAGTTATGTGGACGACTTGTGTTTTCAGGCTGTGTTGTGGGTAAGTGTGAGTTGGAAATCGGTTATATGTGTTTGTGTGGGCTTTTGTGTGCAACATAGTTGTGTATGTGGCCGTAGAAGGGGTATGTGTGCTTATAGATGTGGAGGAGGGTGTGTATGTCATGTGGTTTTGTTTTGTTTTGTTTTGTGTGTAAAGTGGTGTGGATTTTGTGTGAGTTGGGTGGATGACGTGTGTATTGAGGCTGTTGGTTAGTGTGAGTTGGAAATGTGTAGTTTATTGTTATTTTATTGGTATTTTATTGGTTATTTGTGTTTGTGTGGGCTTTTGGGTGGAAATGAGTGTGTGTCTGTGTGCAGATAAGTATGTGTGTGTCGTGCTGGCTGATTGGTGTGTTTTTTGTGTGTGGCGTGGGAATGTGAAACAGGTCGGTAAATGTGGATTATAATGGTGATCAATTCTTCCTGTGTGAATGTGAGTGCTCGGGTTATTTGTTCGTTTATTAGATATAATGGGTAGTTCTGTTCGATCAGAGTGCGTGTGAATTGATGCAAGTCTTCTTCCAAATGTTTGTCGTTAGCTGTGACCATGTTGTATCGTAGGGCTTGTGAGTAGATAATGCTTTTTTTGATATGCATAGGGTGATGTGAGTTGTAATGGAGAAAACAGGAGCTGTGGGTGGGTTTCTTGTAGAGTTTTGTTTTAAGTTTTCTGTCTACATCTATGTATACGTGGAGGTCAGGGAAGTTTATTGATATCTGTGAATATTCGAACGTGTATTTGATGGTGGGATGTAGGTTGTTCATGTGCTTAAAAAGGTCTTGTAGTTGGGTGAGAGATCCGTCGAATATAAAGAAGATGTCATGTATTAGGCGTTTCCAAAATTGAATGTGTGTTTTGAAAGTGTCGTTGTCCACAATTTCTTTTTCCCGTTGTCCCATGAATAAGTTGGCGTAAGGTGGTGCCATGCGTGTTCCCATTGACGTTCTGTTGATTTGGTGGTAGTGATGATCCATGAATTGAAAGGTGCTGTGTTTTAGGATGAATTCTATGATTATGTGTAATGCGAGTGGGTTCGGCGTGTATGGTGGTAAGATGTTCTTGTGTTTTTTGATGTAATACATTGCTGTGTGGGTTCCTTCGTCTTGTGGTATGTTAGTGTATAATGATTTGACATCTGCTGTAACAAGGTATACGTTTGGAGACAGAGGTGGGAGTACGTCAATGAGGGTGAGAAAGTGTTTGGTGTCGCGAATGTGTGACGGAAGCAGTTCGACCAGGGGTTGTAGAAAGTGCGTGATGTATCTAGAGAAGGTGTCTGTAGGACCATTGCATGCGGAGACGATAGGACGGAGTGGATGATTTTTCTTGTGGATTTTAGGAAGTCCATAAAAAAGTGGGGTTCGTGCAGGTGATGGTGGCAGAAGAAATTCCTTTGTTTCATTGTTAATCATGTGTTTATTGTGCAGATACGAAACTAGTGTTGTAGCGTCATGGGTAATGTGTGTGGTGGGATTGAAAGATAGGCGCTTGTAAGTGTTTTGGTCATTTAGATGTTCGTTGTGGACTTTTTCTGTGTAATCGTGTGTGTTCATGATGCATATATTGCTGCCTTTGTCGCTCTTTTTTATAGTGATGTTGGTGTTATGTTTTAGTTGGTTGAGTGCATGCTGTTCCTCATGGCTGAGATTTTGTCGTAGTTGTTGTTGTTGAGTATGTGTTAAATCGTTTAAGGATTCATTAATCTTTTGGAAATAAGTGTGCAGTGCGTTGTTGTTATTTGGTGGCGGATTCCACGTGGATTGTTTTTTGAGGGGTATCCTTTCGGTGGTGTTGTTTTTCTCCTGGTTGTGAAAGTAGTAGTGCGTGTTGATGCATTTTTTGAAAGAGTGTACGTCGTTTCGTAGATCATCTTTGTTGTATCGAGTGGGGGTGGGTATGAATCCTAATCCCTTATGTAAGAGTTTCTTCCTTCAGGGTTATGTGTTCGTTGCTGTTTGCATATGTTTTGTATGACATCTAAATGATATTCGAATATATTACTTTACTTTCTAAAGTGTGCTTTCTAGTGATACACTAAGTGCTCCTTTATTGACTGTATAGCTATGCCTACAAAACCTTATCTTTGTTATTAAGGTACATGAGATGCTTTATGTTTGATGATCGTTGAATTAATGAGATATCAGGAATTCTTCGTTTGACACGGAATTTTTCGTTTAAAATGGAATCCTTCGTTTTTAATGATACATTTTTTAGTTTGATGATCGTTGAATTGATGAGGACCCCACGGAGGAGTGTGAGTATTGGAGTTGATGGATGCATGGGATTCTTCGTTTGACATGGAATTCTTCATCTTTAACGCTATATATTTCGCAGTAGGTCTTTAGGTTCATCGTATGGGATTAGCTTTAGTTTGATGAACGTTGGATTGATGATCGATGAATTGATGGAGGCACCACGGAGGAGTGGTGAGTATTGAAGTGAATGAATGCATGGGATTCTTCGTTCATATGGAGATCTTGGTTTTAAATGCTATATTTTATGAATATCAGCAATACGGGTTCCTCAGCTGGGGTGTTCTTTAAGTTGATTATCGCTGATTTGATAAAGGCACCGCGGAGGAGTAGTGCGTGTCAGAATAAATGCTTATATGGAATATTTTAAATATTTTGATGAAATTCGAAGGTGATTCGAACGTGAGTTGTTGGAACGTGTGTTGGTAACTATAGAAAATATGTTTATTTGAAGTATTTTTATGAAGTATCTGTAACTAATGAACTACTGGATTTATGTGAATTAGGGGGGACTCCAGGGGAAAGTTGTGGTCAGCTTTCTTTATGGGATCAAAAATATATAATGATCTCCCCGCTGATGTTCGCAAAGCTGAATCTTTTAAAGATTTTTGCAGGAGGTTGAATAACCATTTTGTGTGAACTGTGACGAAAGTCCTTGATACCAAGTTTTTCTTTTTGTGTGTGTATGTGTATTTTTTTATTCTTATCTTTGCCAGTGCGTGTGTCCACAATTTTTATCACAGTTATCATTCTAGCATACCGGTATTCGTTTCGTATACTTTTTTTTTTTGATTTTTTTTCTTTTTTAATGCAGGACTCATATTGATAACAGCATTTATTTGTTGAAGTGACAATCCTGTAAATAAATATTCGTTTAATAATAAAAAAAAATAAATAAAAATCCAAACCAAACCACCATTTTTAACACAAGGACTACGTCAATGGAATCCAAATCGAACGTCATTCGAATTTCGCACCATAGACACGGCGACACAAACAAAAACAACAGAAAGATTCTATTTCTTGATATAAGCAGACGCGTCAAGCACAGCTACCTAAACGTAAGTTTTTTAATTCTATCATTTGTTCCCCCGTCCTCCCAAGTCACCCATAGTATATACAAGAACCCCTGCCAAAAGTATGAGTAGTTCGTAGAGCTGATAGACCGTGGTACCATAGGTCACCAGAAACAAACTGACATTGTGCAAATGTAGGCGTCAACTCCTGATGAAGGACCTACAATTCTGCCTTTGTCTTGGCAAACTCATACACGCGTTGTTTTTTTTTTCACACACCCTTGTACATACTATGAAAGACTTCTCTCATTTTATTGCACATTTCTAGCTTCTAATTTACTTAAACATCATAATTTCTATATTATTAATAAACGAGACATCAACCTTGCGCATCACACTGATACAAAATGACTACTGACAAGGAGGACACAAGAACAGGACAATGCACCCCACTATACACTTATATTGCACCACACTCCCTGCACTAACACAACACCACGACTCTCCACGCTTTCTATCTGAGAGACTAATTTTCACTTCACACCCTGTAATTTATACACAGTTCACCTAATTAACACTTTCTCTCTAAGTCAGTCATTGCTTATGCTGCAACACCACTCTCGAAAAATAATAACAAAGGTTTAAACAACCTTGTTTTCTGTTTGAAAGTAATAAGTAATAAGTAAAGTAAATAAGTTTAAACATAGAGATTTATACTATGGTATGTAAGATAAATTATTAAATAAATTCACTTTCTGAATTCTGGGTTTCCTTTCTTTCCATTTATACATTCTCCACATTTCATAAGGAGTTCCTCCTGATGCCTTAATTTTAGATGCAGCCATATCTTTTTATTTTCAGCAGCATATTCTCGAGTTGTTTCCATTTTACCGGTTTGGAATATTAAAGTTGTCAGGAGCCATGGACAAAATAAATGTTCATGTTGTAAAGTTTTCTGTCCAACAGTAACATGTTTGCAAATATTTCGCTGAGGCAAACAAGACGTTTTTCATGTTTTCTGGAACATTCAACAACACGTTGACGTATATTCCGGTAGAAAACCAGAGCTTTTTTATGTTTTCTGGAATATTCAAAAACATGTTGACATATATTCCATCGAGGAAAGGACATGTTTTTCATGTTTTCGGGAATAATCTGACTCAGAGTTTTTTCAAGTAACCATGTTTTCCATCAGCAGAAACATCATGTTTTCTTCACAAATCATTTACGGAAAACATGCACTAATCCGTAGGAAAACACCAGACAGCATCTGATATTTTCCATCACAGAACACTTCAGTGAAAATGAAAAACATGATGTTTATCTGGAGGAGTCATGACATTATTTCAGTAGGAAAACATATTATTTTGTGCAGTGGGAGGAGCCGGCGAAAACCGTTTGAAAAACGGAAAGAATAAGGGATAGATCCAGCCCTTTTTGTCCTGAACATATTTTTGCGATCAAATCCTTGGCAGAAACCGGAGATTTTGGTCAAATTTATGATTTTAGGTATCCCTGATATATTGTTAAGACTCGGGCAAAATTTCAAATCTGAGGCTTATGAGGTTGATAAAGTCCTTTTTCGCATCTATAAATTTAGGTCAGTTTGGTCCCAGAGCCAGAAATTTTGGTCAAACTTGTCATCTTTTTCTACCATGTCATCTTCTTCTTGATCAGTCTCTAAACTCATCATCATCATTGTTAAAATATTTTTTAAGAAACATCTAAGAAATATTTCAGGCTGAAGATTTGAAAATATTAAGAAACATTCAGACTCAACTCTCAGCTTTGGAGGTTGAAGCTGATCCGCAAACATGTGCGTTGAAAACACTTTTGTCAACACCTGCACCCTTCAGAACTGTTTTTATGCACCTTGCTATCGCAGATTTAACAATTTTCTTATGTAGTTTAAAAAAGCTCAGTAACAAATGGAATTTTGAATCACCTCTCCATGATTTGGACCTCTCCAGATAGTGATCTAAAAAAGTGACTATACAAAGATTCCTGTTTTTTGAGAATTCGAAATATTCAACTTTTGGAGGGACGGAGCCCTTTCTTCTAGTGTTGTCGATTTGTGCAAAATGAAAAACATAGGACGTATGAGAACTTACCATGTAACGTGTATCTAAGATCTTTATTTCTGAACCTCTTGAAGCTGAGCATAATGATAATAACATGGTAACCCTTAGAACAAGATGTCTGTCAGTCAAAGTAGTAATATCAGGAAATGTGTCTAAGTAATCTAGGACCTGTTGAACATCCTAAACAAAAACAAACCTAGGATGTGGAGGTCGTTTGTTCCTTAACTTCGGATGTTAGATAGAGCACATACCCGTGGATGTTGTTACACAGGGAAGCCCCCTATTGCTATGTGATATGGAGAGATGGCAGATCTAATGCAATTTATTGCCTTTCTCAAAAGGTTCTGCTAGAAAATTTAAAATAAAATTTATAGGACATCGAAAGAGATCAACTTGTTGTTTATCACACCAGCTAACCCACTTTCTCCAGGACGATTCGTAATTAGAGCTTGTGCTTTCTGATCTCGAATTTGTGATAAGTTTTGCAGCATTTTCCGATATTCCTTCACCTGCCAAAAATCTCCTGAAATTTTCCATGCCATCAACTGCAGTGTTTGATTTTCTATTAGTGGGTGACTTCTTTCTTGTGGGTCCTTTAAAAGATCTTGCTTTACTGGCAGAAAAATTGGATTTGCAATGACCATTTCCAGTAATAGACTGTACCATGGTTGGTGCAACTTTCCTATTAAACTGGTCAACTTCCAAACTGTCAGAGATGAGTTTCTCAAAATTGATTGACAATGGTCTAATAAGTTTTGAACTTTCTCCTGGGGTAATTTTAGAATCATGGACCTTAAGTCGATAAGAACACCCAAGAAATCAATTTTCTGTGTTGAGTCTAAGACTGATTTCTTTAAGTTTATCACAAATCCAAGATGCTGAAGCAGAAAAATTAATTCATCCCGGGCCATGAACAACTTTTCTTTTGTTTGCCTCATGAGCAACATGTCGTCTAGATATATTATCACCCGGATATTTATTCGCCTCAGTATTGCAAAGGGGATTTTTAACAGTTTTGTGAAAAGCCTTGAAGCTGGCCCCAGACCAAAGCAAAGGCACTTAAAACGTTTGAAACGTACATACTTTCCGGATTTGTGGTGCAATTAGCGGGATTCGGAAAAATCATAGTTCGTTTACACGAAACTGTTTTTCTATAGATTTGTAGGGAATTGTATACAACTTAGTAGAGTTGTTCGTGAATTTTTCCCTACAAAGTCATTAGAAACTTCACATCAATACTTGAAATAAGCGTGCAAAGTAATGATGTTTCTTTTGATACAACAAAAGGCTTTAAATCTCTGAAGTACCGTTTTAGTAGAACAGTTTTAAAAAAATTCTCACAAGTAATTGATTTTTTTTCGTGTAGCAGGCTCGTCGAGTTTACAAATCTCCCTAATGGGACGCAAAAGTATGCATCTTTTAAATCGACCTTCACTAAATAGTCGTTTTCCTGTAACATTTCCCTGATCAAGTGAAGTCCCTCTATTTTGAAGTGCTGGTAGGGTGTAAAAGGATTTAGAAGTTTTAAATTTATGACAGGACGGTTTCCTCCATGTTTTTTTGGTAACATGAAAATGTTGCTCAGAAATTCCCTTTTCACATGAGACACTGTTCGGATGGTTCTCTTCAACAGCATTGCTTTTATCTCTTGCTCTACTAAGGTTTCCTCTTCCCTTTTCACTCTCACAGTTTTGGATGACTTTGGTTCTACTATGAAAGGTATCTGCAACTCTGAGACAACTCCCAGTATTTCTGGGTCGCCGTTTGAATTTTCCAGTTTCCCCTGAAATGTTTCAACCTTCCTGCTAGAGGGAAATTGGCTATAGTTTGGTTGGCAAATAGCTTTTTGAATTATTGAATGAACATGTTGCAGATCCTTTCCCATCACCAATTCTGGGAAATTTTGTTTTTTCCCTGAATGGAGCTTTGCTGTTAAAAGTTTCCATCCTTTTGAAAATAACATTGCTCTTACCACCGATCCATGGAAAACTGAAGTTTGATGCTTTCCTGTTGAATGATGATTGCCGAAAATTGGTGTTTCGCCCTCCATTTCTCCTCCGCTCAAATGAAGGGCACCTCCGAAAGGGCTGTTTCATATACCCTTTAGCAATAGTTGCATAACTTTTGCTGCTTGAGTTTTGTCTTCCAGGATTGTAAACCTCCAGAGATTTTTTCTTGGATTTGGCTGCATCAATCACATATTGCTGAAACTTTGCACCAAACAAATGATGTTGATCACCATCTTTCTTCTCTAGTATACTGCTTTGCTCACGCAAAGTTGTTTTTGCCTTTTTTATCAGGCATTACTACTGTTAACACCTTCAAACGACGATGTTACGTAATGGAATTAAAAGCCTGACCAACCAACATGATTGTTAGCTGCAACACTGTGGACAGCTCTTCTAACGATAGACTTATGTCCTGTCCAGGTTGCTCTAATGATGCATCTACAGCGTATCAAGCCCTGCACAAAGGTCCATAAATGTTAACCACTTTTTATTGCACATTGGCCAGTCCTTCATCCCAATTTTTACGTTTCCTTTCTTCCAATAGGTCTTGAAAACACTCGTCCAGTTTTTGTAAAATTTGCAGGGACGGGATTCATAGTTAGCACACTGTCCTTAACGTCATTATCTGGAAAAAATTTTCCCATGCATTTATTTCGATAAGCCGCCAGTTCCAATGGCAGATCATACTCATGCATTCACTCTTCACATATGGCTTCGAAGCGCGGTTGTTTGAAAGATGGTTCGATCTTGGTTTCCTCACATGCCATCTTCAAACAGGGGACGTTTCTCCCCGACAACAATAGACTTATCGGCCCCAACTTCTGCCTCAGAGGGCATTTCAGTATCTACTGATACTATTTCTTGAGAAACATCTGATGACTTACTCATGATGTCCAAGACATTTATAGATTTCGCTACGGTAACAACTTATCGAACTTGCCAGTGCAAGAACAAGACGAATAAGAGGATTAGCGTAACTTGGGGTACCATTGTGTAAGAAAATTGGCTCGATTATCCAATATTAAATCGTATAGAGATTTTATATGAAATAAAATTTTTTTGAACTTTTACGGTGGCCTTTTACACGGACGGGGCGCTTAATTGAGTCCTGAGCTGGCTGATGGAAAATCAAAGAAGTGGGGAAAATCGATATCTTTCATACACATGGGTAATTTTATGGTTTAAATTTTCAAGACGGTGTGCCGTTTATTTTTCTCTGTTAATATTTGCTACATAAGCAGACAGTTATGAAGGTTAGAAATAGACAGCTAGTGTTGTTTGTATTTGATTTGTTTCATTCGAGATTTTTGGATGTCAACTTTCTCCATTATTCGTGTTAAGCTTCAGGTTTCTCACATGCATAACATGTTTCTTCAAGTTTTGCAGGTGTAACGAACCTTAAACAATGACAGAAGAGGAACTGTTTTGCGGTCAATAGCATACAGGGCTTCAAGAGAAAGAAGTTTACAGTGTTTTATTGTTGTTCAATACAATACAGTTATTTCAATTGTTATATTCCTGGTGACACGAAGACGGATTCTTCTTGTATTTGATCATCTTATTCCCATATATAATCTAACTTATATTTTTTGTTGAATAAAGATACACGGTTTTTTTTATAAGGAACACCTTTATAAGGAACTTGAGGCTGAAATACAAGAAAAAGAAGTGAAGAAACAATAAAAATTCTCTTTTTTTCACCATACAGTGTGTTTCAAAAAATTGGAATCAAAAAATATTATGGCAGTTTTTGAAGGAAATATCTAATTAAATTTTTATAAATGTTATATCGATGGAATCCGTATCTTGTGGTCTTTCTCATGATGTATTTCTTGTAGGAAATGGAGAAGCAGAAGAAGAGAATATCAAACAAATAAATTTGGAAAAACTCATTAAATTCTTAACGTTCAATTAACTCTTCTTCTGCTTTTTCACCTCCTACAAAAAATACATCACGGGAAAGAAAAGAAAATAAGGATTCCATTGATATAAAATTTATATGAATAACTTGGATATCTATATATTAATAGCCGATGTTTGTTTGTTTGTTTGTTTGTTTGTTTGTATGTTTGTTTGTTTGTTTGTTTGTCTGTCATGCAAATTGGTAGATTGAGTTGCAAGAGTGATTATTTTATTTTATTTTGTGCGACGTCAGTGTGAAACCATTGCATTGAGACCCTAATAGAACGTGACGTTTAGGGAAAATTATCTCGGTAACCGATGGCGATAACTGACGTTTTTGGGGGTCCGCGATACAAGCGATAGGGTGACGAAAAATTTGGGCCAAATTTTTAAGGGGGCGGGTCTGTGACGTTCTCAAAATTTTTGATCAACGATATCTCCGTAACGATTGGTCGTAACGGAACGATCCCACACATTTTTTTGATCAGCTTTTCGAGCTCTACAATATAGGTACATTTTCAGTTGCCAATTCCTTGATTTTATTTTTCGTGAAGTCAACGCAGGCTGAACATGGGCGGCGAGCGACGCCGCCTTGGTGGTTAGTCTATATATTAATAGTCGATTCTCTGTTTGTCTGTTTGTTTGTTTGTTTGTTTGTCTGTCACGCAAAATGGTAGGTGAACTGCGAGAGAAATCATTTCTTATTTTTTACGTGACGTCAGTGTGAAGCCATTCCATTGAGACTCAAATAGAACGCGACGTTTAGGGAAAATTATCTCGGTAACAAATAGGGATAACTGACGTTTTTTGGGGTCTGCAATACAATTCACGGGGTGACGAAAAAATTTAGGCCAAATTTTTTTGGGACGGGTGTGTGACGTCATCAAAATCTTTGATCGACGATATCTCTGTAACGGTGTGTCATAGACATATGACCTCATAGATTTTCTTGCTCAGAATTTCGAGCTCTACAAGATGGTAACACTTTCCATTGTCAATTCCTTTATTCCATTTTTCGTGAATTCTCTGGGAGGTGACACAACGCAGGCTAACATGGGCGGCTAGTCTATATATTAATAGCCGATTCTCTGTCTGTCTGTTTGTTTGTTTGTTTGTTTGTCTGTTTGTCTGTTTGTCTGTGCGACGTCAGTGTGGAACCATTGTATTGAGGCCCTAATCGAATGCGACATTTAGGGAAAATTATCTCGGTAACCAATAGTGATAACTGACGTTTTTTGGTGTCCGCGATATTGACCATGGGGTGACGAAAAAATTTGGTCAAAATTTTTGGGGACGGGGCTCTATGACGTCATCAAAACGACTGATCAACGATATCTCCGAAACGGTGCGTCATAGGCATATGGTCCCATACATTTTAATGCTTAGAATTTCGAACTCTACAAGATGGTAGCACTTTCCATTGTCAATTCCTTAATTCCATTTTTCGTGAACTCTTTGGGAGGTGACACAGCCCAAGCTGAACATGGGCGGCTAGTCTATATATTAATAGCCGATTCTCTGTCTGTTTGTTTGAATGTCACGCAAAATGGTAGGTGAATTGTGAGAGAAATTATTTCTTTTTTTGTGTGCGACGTCAGTGCGAAACAAATACATTGCGACCCCCAATCGAACGTGATTTTTTTTGGCTGGTGAACCAGTAGGGATAACGGTTTTTTTTATTATTATTGTTATTAATTTTATGTTCCAAAAACCACCGTTGACTTGGCTTTGAAAACAATAGAACAACTAGATACAAAGAAACCAACTGATTAAACACATTGGACAACAAGCAGCGGTGGTATCATATGGTAGCATGTTCGGTTTGCCAGTGTTGTATCCTAACGCTTGCCTGACTGTCTGAGACGGGTGAACAATTTTTCGAGCAATCAAAATGTTTAAAAACCGAAGCTTTCCTTGCCTGACTCACACAGGTGAAAAAAATGTGTCATGAAAAAAAATTTTTTTTGTTTTTCTTTTAATAATAATTTCTTTTAATTGTTATGCGTTTCTGATCGAACATGTTTCTTATTCACTTCATTCATTTCGCACGAGCTTTTTTTTCTCCTCCCGTGTGATCTTTTTAAGAGAAACCTCAAAAATTGCTTCACCTTATTTCACCTTATTTCACAATGGAAACCAAGCTTTAGTAAACCAGATAAATTGCAGTTGTATCGCGACATTCTCTTTTTTCTGGTAAAATGCGCCTTTTTTTGTTATTTTATTGCAAACATATGTTTATATTTCTTTTTTGATATTTCTGAAACTGCCTTGAAGCTTGCATAACTCTTAAGAGTGCAATAAAACACAAAAACTACAAGTACAACCTTCTAATCCGAAACGAGGGCCTAGCAAATGCGTTTTAGTTTTCAACAATATCTAGTTTGCTATTTATGTCAGCGAATGCGCTTAGTGAGGAATATAGTATCATTCTTGGTTTGCCACATCGCATGGGATGCACTGTAATTTTTAGCTCCTTATTTCGTTTCTACTAGTTATGATTGATTGATGAAGTCTTAACAAGGAAGTTTATTGCTTTTGTACACACTAATGGAGACTTCCATGTAGGGCTCTGTCAGGCGATATACTGTTGCTTAAACATACCAAATGCTCCGAAATTCTTTTTGTTATTCCTGTGTATGTTAGGGTTTGAGTTTTATGGGGGTGATGTTCATTCAAATGAATTTAATGTAAGTTATGTTATTTTAAGATTTGCTTGTTTCTCTTTCAAAATCAACGATATGTTTAAGTTTCGTCTTGCTAATGCATGACATTTTGTGGTCTCTTTGTTTTACTGGTTTTGTATTCTTTTTGATGCCGAAAATCGTGTTTCAAGTAAGAAGCAAATCTGAGGTTTGTGAGAAAACCCACTGTATATTAAATTATGTATTTCTTTCCATGTTCTAATTACGAAAAAACTAGAAAGACAGTCTCTTTCTCTAATAACTGGATCAGCTGGTCCGAATTAAGTGAGCTTGCATAAATTAGAAAACTGTCCGCTAATTGGTGCTATTTTTGAATAAATTAGAAAACTTTCTGCTAATTGGTGTTATTTTTGAATAAATAGCTGAGCAATCCTTAATGACTACAGCAGCAACATCAGAAGCAAAAGGTCTTCTTCTTCTTCGTCTTTTTCTTATGATTATTTATATTGGTTTTGTCATCCAAACGAAATCAATATGTATCTTAGCAGCGCTAAATGTTTGATTCTGTTACACATAGCTAATAGCTAATAACTTCTTCAATAACATCTTCCTTATTTTCAGATGTCTGAAAATACATCTACGAATGCTACCTTACCAGTGATCAAGATCGTATTCCAAGATCCTTCGATTGCAGAGAAAGCTTCACTGTTACTTTTGTCTGTTCTGGGGTTCGCTGTAAACTTTTGCATATGCGTCACCATTCTTTCTTTTTCTGCCTTACGCAAGCGGCCAACTCACTTGTACGTGGTGAGTTTCTGTGTAACTCATTTGCTTGTTGCTGGTGGTTTGCTGCCATTATTCTGCTACTTTCAACAGAATCCTGCATACGATCACTTGAGCGCCCTTGTTGTCGTATTGTACGCGTCACATTTGGTTGCCGTCACCTATGAAAGACTCCAAGCTGTCTGCAATTCATTAAGATATCATGAAGTGATTGATAGATCGAAAGTTATTAAAACAATAATATTCTGTTGGTTGACATCGGTAATCGTGCAATCATTACCCTTCTTATGGGCAGGAGTCTCTAGCGCAATGGTTATTCACAAAATCTTCTTGGTATGTATTTTGGTCGTGTTTCTTCTGTTACCCTTAGTGTTCATATGCTACACTTACTGTGTGATTTACATACAAGTGCAGTCGTTACTCAAACGCGACAAATCACGTGTCATTCTAACAAAGTCAGACGAAATAAAGCTCAAAAAGTTTGGTCGCGCAAAACTGCGTGCAGAATCAAAAACTGCTTTTGTATTTGGTATGGTTGCTTTGACGTATGCATTAGCCTGGTTTCCAGTGATCTTCATGACTTTTCTGGATGTGGTCGATCGTAAAGACATCGAGCCAGCTATTTTAAAGGATATCTCCGCATTCCTTATAGGGTTAAATAGTGTAACAGACGCTTTAATCTATGGAATAATGTTGAAAGACGTTAGAAGATGCGTGAAAAACTTCTTTTCTAAAAAGAAGTCATTATTTTCTTGAAGTAATTCAGTAAATACTAATTGTCGTTTGTATATGAGATAATATACCATTTTGCAATCAGAGAGACTTTTTGATTCCTTTATTGTTTCATTCAAGCTTTGAGCAAGATAGTTACCCGAGTTCAACTTTTAGTTTTAGGCTTAAACATTTTGGTTGATGCTGCAGGACCTTGACCTTTCATTTCTCGTGTTTGTCAGTCAGTCAATCAGTAAGCCAATGTGTAATATTTCCATTAATTCTAAGTAGGATCTAGTCATATTTTCCTGTCCGTTCATAATCTGGTCTAGTTAGTGAGCGACCTTAAGGTTTCCCAATTGTTTTTTTTTTCGTCCAAACTTTTTTCTTTCTGCAGAATATTCTTGAATATTCTAAAAGCTTTTTTTTTCTTTCGTTTGAAATTACATACAAAACAATGAATAATTCACATCTGCTTCTTTTTGTTTTGTTCCAACAATAATATCTCTAATTCCTGCACCCACAAATTTTGTTGCGAGCCATCTTGCAATTATGTTTAGTATTTGTACCCTCAATCCTTATTAATCCTTAAAAAGAATCACCTCATGGTAATTGTCATCCAAGAAATTGTTCCAGCCATTATTGCTGCTTGCTATCCATCCATATTCCGCTGGATCTTGTAACTTGTGATTTGTCGGAAGTGATTCACTCCATTCAACACCTTAGTCGATATGCAGCTCTTTTTAAAGTTCAATAGCATCTAAGGCTAACAGGATGTCTTTGAATGATCGGCTTTTTCTTGTAAATTATTGAAATTCATTAACTGTGGTGATTGTACTGGTTCAAGAAGGACAAGAATCCTTTTATTGAAGACACATCATTAATTGAGGGTCATTCAGCAAAAGACAACAATATGGTGCATAATTCGGATCTTCATATAGATTCCAGCATGAAATGAATGGAATGAAATCTGGAAATCACATGGAAGAGGGGGAAATATGACTTATGTGTTTGACAACGTTTGTAACTTCTTCTTTACAAATTGTTCAAACTGAAAATACACATCATGAAGAACTCATAAATATTTGAATAAAAATTACAAGTTAAGTCTCAAAATAATCTTATGATAAACTTGATTTAATAAGGTGAAATAAAGTGAAATAAGGTGAAATAAGGTTTCCACTGCAATCATTACTATTAGATACATGAAGCGAAAAATTCGTACAGTGCACGTCTTCAAAATGCCAGCGCAGTAACCCACTTAGATTTTAAAGTTTCTTGGATTTAAAAGAAATTAAAGGTGGAAAAGATCAATATTTTGTGAACAGAGTGAAAGAGATAAGCTTTTGTTATATTTTTATTTTTAGTTTTGTTAAATGTCTGAGTGTTCGTTTTACAGACGTGTGGTTGTATTGCTTCTTTTAAGCACTGGATTAGTACAGCTCAGATCAATAATGTCCTTCTCAGCTCCAACAGCAAGAATGTCTGTCTAATACATCACTATGTAGCTATGTAAATGAATTTGTATGCCATCATTTGGTTAGCCCAGCAGTATCATTTATAGTTTTTGTTTTAATCAACCTTTTATCATCGATGAGATCAGTTTTTAACTTTTACTAATTACTACTCACCATGCACCATTGCAACTACATATTCAAAACATTGCACAACCTGCATTCAACACAAATTTCTGCTTTCAGTTATATATTCGTGGTGCAGATATTTGTAAGTTTGGATCATGTATTGTTCGTGATTGTCAACTTTTTATGTTTATAATGTAGGAATTAGGAAGCTCTATACATACATCGAATGTTTAAAGCATATGATTCACTCTGACATCTGAAAGGTCAGGCTTATTATTTTTCGTCCCCAAAGAAAGATGTTTTAGGTTCTTCAGATGAATTTTACATCATTTTCATCACACGATTAGTTCATATATATACAAAGTTTCACAATGCCCTGGCGTTTGTATGATATAAAGTTAATGTCATAAATCATTCAATCTTTTTTCGAATTTAGCTTGAAGTTCTTGTACTAACTGATGATAGTCACCAAGCTGCTCTCTTTTCAGAAAAATGTCTCGAACCCAAAATCTAGGTTGCCTCTTCTTACGTTTTTTTTTGTTCTTTGTTCTTTTTTGTCTTAAGATCCAAAGCAAAAGTTCTTCCTCGATGTTATCTGTCATGTTTCATTCGAAGAAAAAATTAAATCTGCGTCAATTTTATTTTTAAGTGGAAACGTGTTCGCGCTAATACTCAATATGATTAACTGCAGAGACAAAAACTAACCCGAAAAAATTAACGCGATTTAGCGCCTAATGGGAAACAAGCTTTAGAATCTGAGTGTCATTTAATGTTATTCTCTTGTGACATGTTCGTTACAAAACTTGATAAAATCATGAAAAGAAAAAATTCTAAGTTGAGTAAAAAGGGGAAGAGAATGAGCATTAAAATCTGAAAGTGTCATAATTCTAACAAACTTTTTGTGAAGAGTCATAATGCATTTCGTTGAATTTTGATTTAAAGCCCATACATTAGCTGAGTAAGACGACAAATGAGAATGAGATAATGCATAATATATTGATAAAAGAAGTTCTCTCGACACAAAATATCGCAGCTTACTTAGTGCACCATTCACTCTAACTAACTTTTTGCAAACAAAGCTTATGTGATCACCCCAGTTTAAATTCGAGTCAATGATCACACCTAGATACTTTGCAGAGTCACTAGGATAAAGTCTAGTACCATTGATTTTAACCTTGAAATCAAAAAAAGGTGGTGTACGTGTTGGTGAAAATAAAAGTAGTTCAGACCACAGAAAAAGGGATAGCATGGTGTAGGTCGTTAATATAGATTAAAAATAAAAGTGGGTCCAACACTGATCTTTGGGGTATACCGTGCGAAATTATCTTAATGGACGATTTCGATCCAGAAACAGATACAAATTGCGATCTATTTGATAAAAAAGACTTGAAAAAAATTGAACAAGCCTCTTTTCCATTAGCTTCTGATAAACTTTATCAATATTAGGTAGTAGTGAAATAGGCCTATAGT
The DNA here is from genome assembly GCA_027922465.2 of Turritopsis dohrnii. Taxonomy (NCBI): domain Eukaryota; kingdom Metazoa; phylum Cnidaria; class Hydrozoa; order Anthoathecata; family Oceaniidae; genus Turritopsis; species Turritopsis dohrnii. Next base: position 680,068 of record BQMF02000049.1, on the reverse strand, counting down.
TTTCAGTACTTAGCGGAGACCCTTTATTTTTAAAAACTGGAACAACCATTGCTTTTTCAAGTTTTGAAGGAAACACACCTGTTACGAAAGACAAATTAATGAGTCCTGATAAAATAACAGAAACTTGATTTGAAACAAGATTAAGAAGCTTAAAATGAATGCTGTTGGGACCAAACGCTTTGCTTTTACTGAAAGAATACAAGATGTTTTGGACCTCAGAAGGATCTGTAGGACTAAGAAAGATGGAATGCTGTTTTCGATTTTTAAGCCACTTGGAAAAATGATGTTTTGATTCAGGAATTTTTGGAACGGACTTTGGAGGCAACAGACAAAAAAAATTCATTAAATGTCTCTGAAACTGTTAAAGGATCTGAGGTATTAGAGTTTTCTACAAGCAAGGAGATATTCCTGTTCGTCTTAGAATTTTGTACTGAGATGATATATATAATACCAGACCAAATCTTTCTCAAATTATTACTGTTAATGACAAAATACTTGTTATAATAAAGCTTCTTACTAAGGCGCAAAAGAGTAACGATACGATTACGATAAAACTTATATCTGGAGAAAAGGAAATTTCTCAGACCAGGGTCATCTGTATTATTGATGTCACCTAGGATACTATCTCGAATTTTCATGGATGTTAAAGGTCCTTTTGTTATCCAAGGTTTACTTTGTAACTTATTGCTTTTTGGTAAGTTTAGTCAAAGGCACGTGTTTGTCATAAAGAACATTATACTCATTTAAAAAATCGTTGAAAGATGCATCAGAGTCATTATTTTTGACTTTAAGAATTTCATCCCAATTATTATTGCTAATGTCCTGATAAAATTTCCCTGGATCAAATTTAGACCAGTTTCGTACCATACCTTTTGGCTTAGATAGACATAGATTTCAGTTTTAAATCGAGAAAAAGAAACTGTGGTAAGTGGTCCGAGATCCCAATAGTGAGGTTACCAGAAGTTGAAGAAAAAATGTTTGCAGACAAAAAAATGTTGTCAATCAAAGTGTTCGATTGACTAGTAATACCAGTTGGTAGAAAATTGATATGAACCAAGATAATCTAAAAAGTTAGAATGTGAAGATATACAATCACTGTTCAGAAGATTAATGTTAAAATCTCCTAGAAGAACACAAAGTTTATTCTCTTTAGAAACTTTGTTCAGAAAAGGTGACAAAAAACTTTCATTAAAAACTTCAATATCCATTGAAGGAAGCCTATAAACACAACCTACAATGATGCTTTTTTTATTCTTAGATTTAACTTCACAAAAAAACCGATTCTAGGCAGCCACTTGAGTAAAGAAGGGTAGAAAAGTCATCACGAGGAACACATGTCAATTTGTTCAAGATGTAAAGGCCTACCCCGCCCACTTCAGTTTCCGAGGTTGTGTGCATAAAATAATAGTCTGGAAGGTTGATATTACCTGATGAATTGTTATGTAGTCTAGTTTCAGTAATCCTCAAGATATCAAAAGAATGCTCAAGTAAAGTTGATAAAGAAGAAAGTTTGCTAAAGTGTTTTTCTAAAGACGAGATGTTCAAATGAAAAAAAGAAAACTTTTCTTTAGAGGGAATAGATTTAAAGTCTTCAATACTATAGTATTTACAATTGATATGGCTAATTTCGTCAATGATTTCATCTTGATGTAGAAAACCAAATGTATTAAGGCTGTTAAGTTTTGTAAAACAAGATTTTAAGACTACTTAAATTTTGACTATGTTGTAGGCCGTTGGAACTTTTGTCAGAAAATGGGAAAACATCCTGTCTACACGATTTACAGGGTCAAATGTCATGCAAATGTTTAGATTCAATACCATTACTTTTAGCATGTGACCATGCTTTACAAGACTGACAAAAATGTGAATTAGTTGCTCTTACCTTTCTGTTGCATATGTTGCACTTATCGACCGATGTCATGATAAAAACGAGAGAAATTTTTCAACTAACACACACACACACACACACACACCTCGAGCAGCATTCAAATCACAGAGTTCAATTAAAGTGAGAAAATTTAATAATCTGCTAAAAAACTTTCGTGTTCTGGGAATAAATCATCAAGATCGTTAAGATGGGTAATCTTAACAGGCGAAAAGTCTTTTTCAATGCGAATCTTTAGGGTACTGTTAAAAACCCAGTATTCGTTGATCATTTGTTGTGAATGTAGTTCCTTTGTTTTGCTCCACAAAAATTTATAATAATCGCAGATATTGTTGTTGATATACACGCTTTTTTTATAATAACAATTTTATAAGAACACGAGCCTCAGATTTGGTCAAAAAATAAGAACAAAATAAGAACAACCTGAGACTCAAGTCAATGTTTCAAAAATTAAGAACAGCCTGAGCCTGAATTTTCTTATAAAGTAAGAACAATGACTCTCTTTCAATTTTACTCTTTCAATGATAAACAGTTTAATGTGATCGCGTCTTTTCTCACCTACAATACGATGTGCGAAATTAATTAATAACGGCGCGACTAAAGGTCATTCGTTTAGTGGCTACCATTTTTAATATAATTTTATTTCACTTCCACACTCACTGCATTACAAATTTATGTGACTCAGCAAGAACAACACTTGTTTTTTTCTAAAAACATTCATTTTTCTTTTACTGGAAGTTCCATAAATAAGAACAAAATGAGGCTGAAATCTGAAACTTTGTTCTTAAAGCAAAGAACAAAATAAGAACAATTCAGGCTGAAAAAGGCTAAACAAATAAGAACAGCCAGCCTCAGGTCAGATTTTACTGGTTCTTATAAAAAAAAGCGTGTAGATCTTATTATCGAGACCAGCTTTTTGTTGAATTGACTTTTCTGAAAACAGATTGTTTTTTCTTAGTAATTTTTCACAAAACTTACGGTTGACGAATCTCACAATTATGTTCTTCGGGCCAGGCTTTGTTTTTGGCTTGGTAGAGTCTATGACAAGCTTCAATATGTTCCTTAGAAATTTCCTTCCTTAGAAATTTCAACATCAACAGCATCTTTCCTCAAAGATTGACTACATCATCAGGAACGCCACAGATCTCTACATTATTTCTTCTGACATATATAAGAAAAGTTGAGAATGTGTCCACTGTGAAATTAGATATGGAATAAGAAATTATTCTCAAAAACTACTTCACCTTATTTCACAATGGAAACCAAGCTTAAGAGAAAGGACACATCTAGAAAACAGAACAAAAAAGGCAAAAGCTTACCAGCTGCCATACAAAAACTTGAGGTGAACATTAGTGAAGTTACGTGAGTGATTGATTGAGGTTGTTTGATTAATCATGATATCCTGACCAGGGCCAAATGACAATTGACCTGAGCATCACAGCTTAGATAGCATGCAATAATGACGTCATCAAAATGGCTGACATGTAAACAAACATGGTAGCAAAAATGGCTAGACTATGAATAACAAAACCTAATCAGAGCGATTATGCTACAAAGTTCCAGAACGAATCCATAGTTCTAGAAAATCAAGTCTGGAAAATGGCCCGAATAAGATTATCATTAGGTCTGACTCGACCGGCATTTCATGATTTTGATATACAAAGAAGTGTAAGATCACTGTCTCCATTTGTTACAGCAAAATTTATGAAGTTTTTAATATTGACTAGTGTAAACAGAAAGGAGCTCTGGCTTGTCAAAAAGACTTCCAAAGGTTTAGAATATGCTTGTTCCAGAACCTCTCTTGAGAGCTGTCATGTTGTCTGGTATCTTCATTCTTAAATGAAATCACATTAAGCGATAAACATCTTTCAAAAGTCATCGACACTGCTGGCAATCTCTAGTGCATAGACCATTTAACCTTTGCACTTTTCAGAACAGATAATTTGAATTTCAAAAGTTAAATTAAATTAATGTATGACAGAACACAAATTTACTTGTTCTTTTTCAAGTTTATGAAATTGCAAAATTTGATCTTGTAACACCTTGATTTCTGAAACCTTTGGAAAATCTGTAACTGCTTTCCCAGTGCATTTTCAGGTAAAAGTGCCAAATTATTTTTCTGCTTTAGTAACCTGGTTGTAGTCTCTAAAATAACTAAAAATGGGATCCATAGTGGTTATTTTTTCTTCTTGCTATTAATAGATGTGATAAACCATGTTTTATGATTTTCTCCTAAAGAACAAAAATATATCTGCCAATAAGCGTCCAAATCAACTGAAACTTCAATATCTTTTCTGCATTTTTCAGTCAAGAGCTGGTCAAGTAGTGGAGCCGAGTTAAAGGTCATCGCAACCTTTCGATAAGTCGAATAGCACGCTTTACTAATTGACATTTCAACCTGTCGTAATTCAAACATTGAATCCATCCAAATGTTATCATTCCATTTAAATGTGACAGATAATGTGAGTGGTAACTCACTAGAATGAAGTGAGTTACCGTAAATGTTGCGTGAACTACTTTTCATCCAAACAGTGATCGCAGAAATCACATATGTTGATCTTTACAGTAATTCGAGATGAATATGGAACTTACTTCTTTCGTTCCTCTATCGTTACTACTCCACATGCAAAATAACAATTAACAAAATCATTTAAAAAAAATCATTGACATTTTTAGGTAGTGGTCTATGTGCCATTTCTTCTTACAGCGATTGAGCTTTGTGGTCATTCCATTACCTTTTTACACCTCTAATTTGGTATCAAATGTTTATATCTTTATAAGTTAAAACTTTCCTGTGGAAAATTACAAATGAAAATAATTTGTTCATCTCGCAGTTGAATAGTCTTTATTGTATCTTACACAGATGCGAATAAAGTAAATAAGTAAATGACAAATGATAAAAAAATAGCCAACTGTTTTACTTCGTATTTGACAAATGACCAATACACCCATTAGCTATTGATATTGCTCCTTTGATTACACTTATAGGGTATGAGACATTTGACACTTATCATTGGTTTCCCAAAACATTTCCCAATAAAGACCGTAACTATTACCTAATTATGTTATGCCCAATCGAAAGCATTTATAACACTCAAAGATCACAAAGAAGATTTCTTTAACCGCCCAAAATGTCGATTAATCAACCCAGCCAAGCCGGAGTTAGGAAAAGTGAGCAAGGTGATTATCAAAATAAAAATAAAATCGTCCGAGAGAGCACTCAAGTCAACCAATGGCATAACACCATTGATGTAATAGAATGGTTTGAAAATATCAAAAATAAAGATAAATGCACGTTTATTCAATTTGATATCGAAGAGTTCTACCCATCCATTACAAAAACTCTACTCGAAAAATCGTTAGCACACGCAATGCAGTACACAAACATATCATCAGAACAACAGAAGATAATCATGCACTCGAGAAAATCCTTATTATTCACAAAAAACCAACATTGGACAAAAAAGACTGCAGACCCCAATTTTGACGTAACTATGGGTAGTTTTGACGGAGCAGAACTCTGTGAAATGGTCGGTCTCTACATTCTATACCACCTTGGAGAACTGTATGGCACTAAAACGAATGGTTTGTATAGAGATGACGGTTTATGCTGTTTCGAAAACATCGACGGACCAAAATCAGAAAGAATCAGAAAGGAATTCGTCAAAATCTTCAGGGAGAAATTCTCACTTAAAATCACAATCGACACAAATTTGAAAATCGTCAACTTTTTGGACATCACACTCAACCTTACAAATGGAACATACCAACCGTTTTCGAAACCCAATAGCCAACCCGTTTACATTAACGCACATTCAAACCACCCACCAAACATCATCAGACGTATTCCTACAATGATTTCGGACAGAATAAGCAGCATTTCTTCCAACAAAAACGTTTTTGACCGCGCAGCACCAATGTACAATAACGCTCTGAAGTCAAGTGGGTACAAATATAAGATAAAGTTCACCAAAAAAACAGCCAAGACAAAAAGAACACGATCTCGCAACATTATTTGGTTCAACCCACCATATAGCGCTAACGTTAAAACAAATGTCGCCAAGAAATTCCTTAACACCGTCACAAGAAATTTCCCGAAAAAACACAGGCTTCACAAACTCTTTAACCGGAATAATTTAAAGGTGAGCTATAGTTGCCTACCCAATATGTCGAGCATCATCTCTGCACACAACAAAAACATATTGGACGGCCCCCAAGCTGAGCCGACGAACAAAAAGACGTGTAATTGCCAGAAAAAGGATTTGTGCCCCCTGAGTGGAAACTGTCTCGAAGAAAGTGTTATTTACAAATGCCAAGTTAAAGCTGACGAAAATGACGAGGGTAAGCACTATATTGGGCTAACAGCTAACATCTTTAAAGAAAGATGGTATGGGCATAACCACACCTTCAGAAATGAGGACAAGGTCACTGCGTCAGAACTCTCTAAACATGTATGGGAACTACAACGGAAAAATATATCCCCATCGCTATCTTGGGAAATAATTGACCATGCACGACCATACATTAATGGCTCGAAGAAATGCGGCCTTTTATTTAACCGAGAAGTATCACATTATCACGTCGCAATTAGAACTCGTTAACAAAAGGTCGGAACTTATTTCAAAGTGTCGTCATGTGAATAAATACATATTAAAGAACTATAAAGCCATCCAACCAGACCCATCTTAACTTCTTTTTAATTTGTAAATATTGTTAACAGCAACTTTTTCTGACGTTTTTAATGTGTAAAGATTTTTTAACAGTTTTTAGTTTTTGTACATCTAATGAGTGCGTCAGCACGAAACTTAAAGTTATGTACTTTTGGTTTTTGTTTTTATGTTGAAAATACATTTTTAAGAAATATGTTATGTAATTAATACAAAGTGTTTACTACTCTCAGCTTTATACAGCCGCATAATCGCCGCGTCGAATTAAACTCTTTATTAAATGCGACGTAAATTCGACTGTATAAAGTGAAAATTTAATTAAGTGCGACATAATGAATTAAGTTCAGCAGAGTTTGTCGAATAAAACGGCAATCTTCGACATAAATTCGGCATCACTTTATACAGCCGCATAATCGTCGAATTTAATAACACCTTGATTGAACTTTGTGAAAAAAGTGCATGAAAGTAGTGGACAGCGTGTAAGAAACACACGATGATAAATTTATTCGACATTTATGCGGCTGTCTAAAGTCATGTCGAATTTTATATGCGGCAACAAAACCTGTATAAAGTGACTGTCGCATTTTTGTCGAATTTTACCCGAATTAAAGTAATTTAATTCGACACGGCGATTATGCGGCTGTATAAAGCTGTCCTTACAAGAATTACATAACTCAAACTTGAACCTTGTGATTCTTAAGAATTCGACAAAAATTCAACTATTTAAAATTCGTATTTAAAATTCCAACTATTAAAAATTCGTATAATAACATGGCTTTGAGGGAACTTAATCCCAAATTTCACGAATATCCACGTAATTACTAGTTAATCACATATTTTTTATGTGATTAACATGGAACACGATTAACATGTGAGTAAAAGGCAAATCACTCTGCGTTTTACCTTACTTTAACTCACAAGAAATAAAACTTTTATTCTCAATGTCAAACATTATTTTTCATGAATGTTCGTTGCGAAGAACTAATTAAAATGTCGATTTCTTTTGTGAACGCATCAGAGAATTTGAAAATAGGTTGTTGATTTCACCTTTTCGAACGTTCTATTCAATTTAGCGGGAAATTTCAGATTTGTTTGAGGGAAATTTCAAATCGGCGGGAAATTTGAGATTAATTTCCCGTTCCCGCAAACGCCAATCAAATTTCAACCAACCACGTGATTATTATACGTATTTTGTGCAGCGATGATGTAGGATTCAAAACTCCTGTTTATTTACTTACTTACTTACGTAATATTTATAAAACATGTTAATCAAATACAAAATTTTTCAATGAGAAATGTCATGAGGACTTGAGATCTTTATGAGTTACTATGCAACGAAGGCCTGCCATTTAAAACCTCAATTGGACTGCAGTAGTCATGTAAGGGAAGATTCAAGCAACATCATTCTTGTTTATATTGCTTGGTAAAAGTATTCTTGGAAGATACTTACTGTTAATTTCTGTTTTTTGAAAAAACCTGAATGATTTTTAATCGAGTGCTATGGCTACCTAATCAGAATCTAGCTGTAATGCTTATCAATCTTTGAATAATTAATTGGTTTTTGAATTTTTGAGTAAGATTTAGCGAAATTGAGTTCCGTTCGCCACAAAGATATAGAAGATTGCGGTTGACTGTCGTATTTTTTCCTAGTCTTCGTTTTGTTAGTATTTTTCGCAACAAAGAGGGAAGAAGATCGTATTCAAGAAATTTTTTGTCAAGTTCAAGTAACTTATACAATGATATTTCTAGTGTTGCTTTATTTGTTAACAGCTTTTACAGCTTCTGGTAAGAACACTATTAAAAGTTTAAAAGTGCTTAAACTCTTCTTGAACATTTGATTTTGTTTTGTTTATATCTCAAATTATGGGTTTTCTTTGTTTTTTTCTCACTCTATATAGGTATAACTTTTGAACCAAGAAAATAGTGGTCAGCCTTTTTCGTTTTTTATAAAATGTTGTTAGACATTGTTTATTGATTTAAATACAAATTTCCTGAATTTCTGCTTATATACTTTGCTGAATTTATAGTTAGCTATTTTTTAGTGTGAAGAATTTGCTACTCCAATTTTTAGTGTGATAATAAACAGGTTTGAAAACGAGGCCACAACGAGGCTGGAAAACATAAAAATCTAATGTATTGAAACAGGAAACTATTCAACATGATATATTTCCATCATGTCGATCATTTGGTACATAATGAATGTTAAATCCAAAGCTTAAATATGTTATACCTCGAAAAACTCACAAGTTGTATGTTCACAATGTATACATAGTAAATCTACTTATTTGCAATTTTGAAGTATCGTATGAATATGCTTTCGAAATTGAGAAATTGAAAAGTATGCGCAAGGAATTACTTGTAAACCATTCCTCGACAAAGGAATACATACACAACTATATTGAATAAATTTCAAGAATCTTGGATTCCAAACTCTTTCTTTTTTCTATTCCAAACGAATAACAAACTCTTTTCTGAAGTCAGGCCTAGCATTTTCCGTAGAACCGCCATTTTTTGAAAATTTGTAAATAAACTGGTGAAGATGAAAAAATATAACTAAATAAATGTAGCGTGGATAATTGGAACAAACCAAGTAACTGGCTTGAAAAAAGGAGGCAACGATAAATTTCAGAATACTTTGTTAACTAAAAATGCATACAAATTTCTTAAAAAGACATCCAACATATTCAATGTGACTCATCTTAATTAATGACACATTTCAAATATGATAAATTATGCAATAAATTTTCTGAAGGACTGCTGTGTCGATTTAATATTCTCTATTTTTGGACCGTGTGTACACAATTTTTCAATTTAATTTATCATTCGATGCAAGACTAATTCCGCTGTCGACAGTCCCGAAAAATTTTTTGAAGGCTAAAGTCTTATATATTTTCCAGTTTATTTGTTTGTGTGTGAACAAGTGGTATCTATGTTTCTAAAAAACCAAGCATTTGGAATCAATTTTTGTTAGTGCTTCTTCAGTAGCGTAAATTAAACATGAATTGCTTACGTGGCAAAGTACAGTACAAAGGCTACCTTGTACAAAAAACTACTTAGCTATCAGACATGCCAATGTATATTCCAACTGTATTGTTACATCAGGTCAAGGAGAGACTGTCTTCACAGAAAGACCAGCAGATCGAACGCTTGGAGCCGAAGGCAGGGCTGTTCTGTTACCATGGGTATACAGTAGTAATTCGACGGCAACGTACATGAAATGGTTTCGAACTAATGAAAGAAACGATCAGCTGGGGACTCTTATGCTATTCGTTGTCGAAGGAACCCCTAACATTCTAGGTAAAAGTTTTTGAAATGTATCAATTAATCAAGATTGAGTGGGGGACACTGTAAACGGAAAACGATATAAGCATGCGCAGAAGCAATATGTAGTTATTTACTTATATAACCGTCCCGTTTTATTTTTGGGATATTTTCTTAACTAAGCAAATCAGTGTTTCCTAATTAACGTAAAATATACGGGAAACTGATAAACGGACACATCGTACTGATACGGAAAGTGCTCATTTATCGGTTTCCCGTATCTGTCACTGTCCAGTCACCGTTTACTTATTCTTTGCATGCGTGATTTTGATAATTTCCCTTACGAGACAAATACCTTTTACAGAGCCACGAGCTATCTATAATGGCAGTTCACGGATCATTCTGCAGAATCTCAAACTTTCCGATGAAGGATGGATAGCTTTAACAATGGATTTTTCCAACGGCGAAACTTTATTCAACAAGATTTACCTGGAGATAGGAAGTAAAGCTTACAATTCTTTACATATTTTGGACACTTTGTAATGTTTAACATAGCCTATCTTTGAGCTATCATGCTAGTTGCTTTCTTCTTTACTCAGACTCATCATTTCTACCACTGGTACGGGTCTATACCAAATGACATTGGTATAGACACTTAGCCATTTGAGAAAGTTTACTAAAAATTTAGAACTAGAAAACTCCTTGATAAAAATGCTTGGACATTTTTTTAGCGACCCCGCATTCAACAAATCTCCTCAGGCAATCAATTGCAGTTGAGAATGAGAATCAAACTATTGAATGCACCAGCATTGGTAAGCCTCAACCTCATATAACCTGGAAAGACAGTGACCAGAATGAACTAACTAACACCTCTGATTATCATATCGTAAACTTAATGGAAAGCAAAATCAATCAGGAAGTTAAAGTCAAGAGTCTGTTGACTATAATTGATGTTGAAAGAAAAGATGCTGGTATATTGACATGTGTTTCTACAAATGATATTGCTAGTGACAAAGCTGAGAGCACGCTTTCCGTTTATTGTGAGTATGATTTGATAGTTTGTGCCTTCCCACCAGGCAAATTCGTTGAAAAATCACCGCGGAGAAGTACCATTCTATAGAAGTATATGCACTATTTCAATGAAAATGCTCTTCCTCGTAGCGTATTTTGATATTTTTGTCGACTGGGTTAGAAACATCAATTCTATCTATTAACAGTGGCGGATCTAGAGGTATGTCGAAATTTGTGTAGGAGAGCATTAACATGATTTGTGAATTCAATTTATATTACCAATGGGATTATTTGAACGCTTTTCTTTTATGGTTAGATTGGTAACACTCTCCTACACAAATTTTGACATACCTCTAGATCCGCCACTGATTAAGACTGCTGATGTCGTAAAGTCAGATTTTAAGCCAAGTTGATTTGAAAGTCAACTTGGTTTATCTGTCACAGAGAGCCTTCAAAATTGTCAAGTTGGCTTTAGCAACTTTGTCTTAAACCATATCAACTTTTAAATCCCAACATGGTTCAAAGTAAGCAGACTTATGTTCAAGTTGACGGAGTTGGTTTACCACACTGACGTTACACAGAACAAAAGTACTGTTTGAAAAAATATAATTTGTTTTGAGGATTGCTGAAATTATACTGATATCATCAGTATCATTTCATATTTGCAAGGCGAGATTCCTGTTGAATCATTTATAACTCAAACCCACTGAGTAAAATCGTCAAAATGTCACTGCGACAAAGACCATCTTTTATTGAAATTGTGTGTATATTTCTACGGAAATGCATTCCTTCGCAGAGTTTTTTTAACAAATGTGCTGGCTGGGAAACCTATCATGACATAAGATAGTATCGAAATAAAGAATTTTCACTTGTTCACGTTTTGCTTCACAAACACTTCTTGTAAGCTGCTCGATTGAATATGATCCCCCATTGTAAAAAGGTTTATTTTTAATCCACATTCACGCTTTTTAAATTTCATCAAATAGATAAACCAATCAATACGAAGTTGACTCTACAATTCACCAATCGCCTGGAAGGTCAAAGCAATGTGATCACTTGTAAAGCAGACGCTCTTCCCGAGCCAATCCATTATGAAATTTACCATGGCGACAAGCTAGTATCAAACACAACAACTGGTATATATTCCATGACGCATGTCAAGAACTACGATGAAGGAGACTATAGATGTATTCCAAAAAACTGGGCTGGGGTTGGTCTAGAAGTAGCGGAAAAACTAACTGTACAAGGTAACAAATACCTTCCAATATATGTACAAATATGCATATGTTTTTGACTTGATGCGAATAATGTACGAAGGGTAAAATTTCATCTTGTTGTAACTCGTAATTTCCAGTAACTCGAAACTTTTGGTAACACAAAACTTGGGTAATTTTCTAGGCGATTCTTGTCTTACCTTTTCTTTTATCGCTTTTTCAAATTAAATTATGTTCATTTAACGCAAATGAATTCGCGAACTTTCATGCATCTTGTTGAATGTTAAATTAGGTCATGGCACCATCTAGCTCTTGCAACACCTAAAGCATTTTGCCTTCAATCAATCGTGCTTTTGGCTTTATTTTATTTTTAGTCAAGCCTACGTTGTTCGATGTTGGTTTGTCAGAATTGACAGTAAAGGAAGGTGATTCGGTAAATATTGTATGCAAAATCAACGCTGATCCGAAGCCAACCATCACATGGCAGAAATTAAACGCTGTCGGCTTGAACAATTTAAACATCAACACAACATCAATGTTGGAAAACTCAACTTTGATTCAAATGGTGTCTTTTGTGAAACTAACGACAGTCAATCGATCAGATCACGGCGTATACTCGTGTCGTGCCGGAAATATTGTCGGGGAAGTGACGAGAAACATCTCACTGATAGTGAACTGTGAGTAAATTGTGTCGATTTAGAAAATGACCTTTCCCGAAGTGCATTTTGTATGTTGTGTTAACTTATAACCGATTGTCATCCTTCTCTATATTTCATTACATTCACGATTATCTTACATAGCAACAGTCTCTCATATAATCCTTACTCCTTATCAAAATAATCAAAAACAAATATACATGAAGTGTTACATGACTCTTCATTTCGTTCTAGTTGAGAAGGAGCGTTTGTATTTAAGGTATATAATGAAAGAGATAGGGTGTTACAAAAACTCTTTTAGGGGTAGTTTATTTTTGAGAATATTGGATGGTTGGAAAAGAATCTAGAATCTTTCCATCTTGGTATTACACCAAAAAGACACATACCCTTTTGGTATTATAAGGGGGCTGCAATGATGGAAAGTCTATGGCTTTTAGGAAAGAAGTATTGGAAGAGGTTAAAAAAACTTGAGAGTGAAACAGTTGAGTGTGGTTGTTGCTATTCATAGTTTTAATAATTTTTTTTTTCAGATCCTCCTTCGATAATATTTCATACCATCGAACAACCATCATTTTTCATTAACGAAACTGCCAGTAAGACTATCACGTGCTCGTCACGTGGTTTCCCCAAACCAATCATAAAATGGTATCGTGACTCAGTCGAGCTACAAAATGGTAAACATACTATCATAAACAGCATTGAAAAAACAGGAGAAAACTTTTTCGAGACCAAGAGTATCATTATCTTGACTCTGGTAACCAAACATGATGCTGGGAATTTCAGGTGTGAAGCAAGTAATGTGGCTGGTAAAGTGAGTGCAAGCTCAGTGCTGAATGTACACTGTAAGTGTTATTATCAAACAGTTTTGAAAACGAATATTTGAAAAGTTTAATGAATATTAGAAAACGAAGAGTGCCTACGAAGGTGACCATTGCACACTTCGAAGTCGAAACACCAGTAGGGCATATGAAAGTTATTTGTGGATCCAACCAAACATACTGTGTTATTTGAATGAATGCCCTGGACTTTCTATTTTTAAATATTTTGCATGGATGCTTCACTCTTCTGGAAAGAAGAATCAAATCCAATTAGACGCCCGTCTTGACTTCCATTAAGCGCCCTCTATAAGAAATGGGCGTTCAAAAGGAATATAGGCGCTTATAGAACATTGAAAGATTCGCGTGTTTGATTATTCAAGAGAGGTTTGGTGCATTTACTTCCTATGGTCTGACATAGACCACATGAGTATCACCAAGCACATGAGTATCACCAAGCACATGAGTATCACCAACCACATGAGTATCACCGAGCACATGAGTATCACCAAGCACCGACCTACCCTGTTTAGCTAGGCTAGTCCCTCTATAATATCTAGACTTTGTTTGTGAGAAACGTTTCTTCCGCCAATCTTCTTATAGATAAACCGGAGATTCTCGCCCAAATGGAACCTAATTCTATTGTGAATCTGGGCACAGGAACCGCTTTTTCGTGTGTAGCGAATGGCATTGAGCAACCACGCTTCACGTGGTACAAGAACGACATCCAGGTCTTCTCAGGGAACGGTAGCATTGAGATAACAGATTTGGTTAGCGCTCCTCCACACGTGTCAAGTATTCTATCCATCAATCCGGTCCAAAACTCAGATGCAAATGCTGTCTTTAAATGTGTTGCTAAAAACAGCCAAGGAGAAGATAGTAAAAGTACGATAATCAGCGTTTATTGTGAGTATTGATTTATGGAGTATTCTTGGATTTGATTGGCTGAAATAAGAGTATTCATGGATTTGATTGGCTGAAATGCTAATGCTGTTATATGATGTCTTCACCAGATTTTTAAAGGTCTTTTCTTCATGAAAACAGATTGTCAATCTATCTTCATTCTACAGTGAAATGCCCATAAGACAGATGGGAAAATTGTCTATCTTAGAGAGGCGTCGGCCTTACAGAGATTTTCCCTTGTTGGGTTATTATTGCCAGGAAAGTACGTCATAAGGAGGTGTCCCTCTTATGATATGTCTGTAATAAGGAGGTGTCCTTCTTATGAGATGTCCGTATTAAGGAGGTTTCCCTCTTATGAGATGTCTTGTCTTAAGGAAGTTTCACTGTATAAGTTTTATTCATTTTTATTCCGATATGGTTTCATACCTTCTAGTTGGACCAACCATAATTGATTTCCCAGCTCCCTCGATCGTCACTAGCGAGAACAAACAAGATTATGAGATGACTTGCGTTGTTCAGGCGTATCCCAGACCCGACATTCGCTGGTACACAAACGGTCAAAGAATCATCGGAAACGCTGTTAACTCGATGTATCTTATAAAGGAAGAAGTTGTCACTCAGTCGACATCTATAAGCGTCATTAAAAACACGCTAGTTATCAAAGTGGTTGCACGAGATGACTTTGGAAATTGGACTTGTGAGGGAAGTAACACGATTTTTGGTAATGAATACCGAAAAACGTCAAATACCACTCAGTTGACTGTTACATGTATGTATTTTTTACTTGTCCATACAGCAGATGTGTTGAGGGCGAGAGAGAACTTTTACTCATAACAGTACTTGAAAAAGTCACTAGAAGGGGTTATTTCAGATTTAAACAGTTTGGGTTCTGCTTTCCGTACAGACTTTAATATTTAATATAACTTCATTCAATGATAGAATTCAATTTTCTAGAGTAGTCACGAAACAAAATGCTATAGCTTTGCACCAGATCTTTCCTGCATAACGTTGACCTAAACAAATCCAAAATGTCTTGATTTAATTTTCGTCTTTTTCTTGACAACTGTAGCCGTCCATCCCAGTGGGTTATTTTGTCAAATTGTCACTACGACGAAGAGAATTCTAGTTGGAATAGTGTGTATATAATCTTTAGAAATGTACTCCTTCGCAGGGATTTTCAACAAATTTACCCTCTGGAATTTTATCTGTCAGTGTTCGTATTTCAGACAAAATCCTCCTTGGATATTTAAATTGGAGAACACCTTTCTCTCTCCTCCATAGATGATCCTCGATTTGAATTCGTTTCACCAAATAACTTCCGACGAAACATAACGGATACCGTCATTTTCACATGCCGTGTAAAAGCGTCACCAAAGCCATTTGTTTGGTGGCAAGTTCCAAGTACCATCACAATGGACGAGCGTTTTTCTTTTGCCACAACAACCATAGCAGATGTGACGCAATTTGGCTCCGTAGAAACACAGTTGACAATTATAAACATAGGCAAGCGTGACCACGGAAATTACATGTGTAAAACGAATAACACCATCACTTCAGATAGCAAGACTTCTAAACTCATTGTGCAATGTAAGTTTCACTAATTTTATTTATTTTTTGTCGGACCAATATTACTTGCAATAACGGAAGACATTTATTATTCCATGAATGTTGAGCTTCGTTTCGAGAGCAAGTCACATGATCGGCGCCATCATCGTATGTTTTATTCAATAAAAAGTGTATTTTCGGTGTTCAAATCCCACTCCTGTAGCTTATTATGATAAGCTTTATAAGCAGCATATCACCCTGTTCGAAACTGTCGACTGATTTCATACTGTCCTAGTAAAATTTAAGTCATTTCCTCAGTTCGGCCGTCTATCTATTTGCATGTTAACGAAGTTATAAACCAACTTTTGGTGATGTTTTCATTGAATAAAATGAACCACTTGATCGGACAAAATTTCTCTGTAGTGTCTGGCTTGAAGGAAATAAAGAAAAGAAAGACGATCAAATGCTCTTCTGTTCAAATGACAAAAAAAACACGCCATGTCGTGTCCAGTTTGTTGAATCATTGCATTATGCGCGTGTGATCATGTCTAACTTCCTAACGGACTAATTTTTTTTTTTTTTTTTAAATCACTCACCCCACTCAGCGCCGAAGCCACTACAAGGAGTGGGGCTACATATTCCGGATGTTCATCCTAGCGTTTATCTCCCTGACTTGCCTTCATTTTCCCCGAAATACATCAGGGAATCGAGCTAGTTGCAGTACCTCCAGGAGTCGTGAATTTTTCAACACCCGACCTCAGCGGGGTTTGAACCCTCAATATTGGGTTCCTAAGCTCAATGCTTTAACCACTAAGCTACTACTGGAAACTTCTCATAACATTTTAGATAAGCCAAGTGCCACGGCAGATTTCGCAGACAACGTTCACAAGGTACCTGAAAATTCAATATCCTCTCTGGAGGTAGTAGTTGATGCTAATCCTGTCGCAAATATGGAATGGTTTGTGTCTCACGACAATGGCTCCACCTATAAAAAGATTACTGACAATATAGAAATCATTCAAATCGCTGTCATACAAGACTTCGAGAATAAATATAAAACTCGTTTGCTGTTCCCAAAAGGTGTTCATAGAAAAGACCAGGGTTGGTACAAAGTGGCTATCTCCAATTTATTAGGGAAGGTGGAAAAGAAGACGTATCTTATTGTTACATGTAAGTTTTACAGCGTAATATTATGAACAAGTCTTATGAAACGACCATGTCTTGTGTTCACACTTGCATCAATTTAGTTTTCGATTCTTTCATGGACTAAGCAGGCATATTAAATTTTGCTTTGCATTTGTTTTTTTTTTGGACTTTGCTTCATGTAAATCTGCTGCTACCATCAAACAACGTTATTCTTTTGGTAAGACACGAAGCTCAAAAATCACTATTGGGAATTAGGCCTTTCTGTTTGATACCCTTTTCCTCTTCAAGGCGTAACAGTGAGTGCAGTATATAACAACAATTAATCGTCTAGTCTGCACTTATTGATTCTGGAAAGTAGCGAAGGTTATTTTATGTTTAGGGAAGCCACAAGCACAGACTGGACTAACAGGTACTGACGATGTTAATAAGGACCAATCACATTCTCTTATTTGCCGTTTCCTAAGCAACCCAATCAATAAAATAGACTGGTACAAGGATGGCAAATTAGTTACTCACATTCAATATTCGACTGAAACCTTATCTGGAAATACCTCAATGTCCCTCACCCAAAGTACACTAACTATCATACGCGCACAGCCAGATGATCAAGGTAACTACACATGCGAAGCAACTAACGAGATCGGACAATCATACCAAAGAAAATATATAAATGTGCTTTGTAAGTGATAACTCTTTTGTTTGGCTGTTTTGGTTTGGTCGACCAACTCCATAAAAGCAACCATGTTTTTTAGACGCTCCTATTCTTCAAGTTTCTTCAGCAGCCCTCATGATTGATATATCTCAAAGACTGACTCTCAGCTGTCGAGCAAACGCAAATCCAAAAATATCAAATTATGAGTGGATGAAGAACAACGTGAAACTAAGTGCCAACTCTGAAATGTTTACCATAGCTAAAGTTGATGTAAGAAACTTCATTGATCAGTCTGTAATTTTCTTGTTTTCAAACGTGGTTAGTGGTCAGAAACAAATCTATTGCTGCTCCCACAATTGCTAGTACTTCATATCCTGTATATTTTAGGAAGGGAGCGCAGGGAACTACTCCTGCACACCATCAAACGAGTTGGGAAATGGATCCACTGTTCTATACAGAATTACAATCCGAAGTAAGATTAAGTGTAAATGTGGTCGCACTTCTCTTAAATGATATCTTGTAAATACGGTAATTATTGTAGGGATATGTGAGATTTATAAACCTTTTTAATTTTTAAATACAAGGATGTCAATACTTTTTTCGGCACGAAATTTGGCTATAAACATTTTTAGATTATTGCGGGGTGTGATTATAATGAACAAAATTTCAAAAATTGGGATTTTTTTTTATGCCAGACTTTGAATCTCACTTAAACATCGAGTTTGTCAATAAAAGGACAACCGTGGAATAAACTTGAAACATCTTCTAGTTTCACCAACATGTTGCCAAAGTTAATCTTAGTTTGGTTGACAACATAATGAATACACGTTCGTTTTTGCAAGCGATTAAGATCAGACGTTAGTAGTAATGTTGCTTAAAAAATGACCATTTTTTAGTAGTAATGTTGCTTAATTTGTTGCTAAGCATTAATCCAAAATATATATATATATATATGTCCCGCCTTGAAAACCTTTCTATATTTTTAATTGTTTAATCAAAGTATTTAAGGATAAAGACTAGGATATTCAAACCTAGAGTAACAACTTGCTGCGGCTATGCTAGTGTTGCATCATTTCAATTCTGTTAGTAGCTACATTTGCTTACCATCTTGAGGAAATTTACTAGGCTTTGTTACTTGTAACAAAAATGTGTATGAGAATACCTTCCTTTATTTTCTAGCACCACCCAGTTTTACCAAACCTGTGCAGTGCAAAAGAGTAAATGTCTCTAACCCAACTCAATCGTATTTCGTTTGCACCTGCGAGGGAACGGGCACACCAAAACCAGAGGTCTTTTGGACCAAATATCAAACCAGTGGTACCGTTGGAACAAACAATGTATTGAATCTGACAATCTCAGCTTCCAATGATGGCACGTATTACTGTAACTTACGAAACTCAAAAGACACTGTTCAATCTTCAGTCCAGATAACATATTTCGGTGCGTTATAATTTATTAATTGAAGCAGACGTTTCTCGAGTTTCTGTTGAAACACTGTATGCTGGCCAGGTTAACAGTGTTCAACTCATTCTTAATATCCAAAGCACTATAACGTATTCTCCTCCAGAGATTGATTAGTTGTGAGGTTGTCATTACTTAGAACAACAAAGGATTCATAACGAAGGAATCATCATAATGAGGCTGACCAAAGGTTGTCTCGGAACATATGTAATATACCATTATACATGTGATTACGTTTTTTGTTTAAGTAATTGCATTTAAATGAATGCAAGCCTATACTCACAACTAAAGAAGTCATTAGTTGATTTGTCTAAGGTTGTATTCTTTCTCCAAACAGAATTAATTAAGGACGTTTTCAATTCAAAAGTTACAGTAGATTTATTTATTTATTTATTCGTCATTTAGTACCTCCGCTCGGAGAATGGTCACTCTGGAATGATTGCAACGTCACGTGTGGTAAAGGTCATCGCAGTCGATCTCGTGCATGTAATATACAACCGTGTGAAGCCAATGACTTATTAGAAAGCACACCATGTGATGGTACATGCACTGGTAATTACTTAAATCCATACGTTAACTTTTTCATAATCTTTGTAAACAGTGCTTGCTATATTGTCTTGGTTGGTTTGTCTCAGTGTTAATCTTGTGTATGAAACAGGTTTAAGACAGATTTGCTTTTTAACAATAGAACATCTTTATAATGTTTTTCTTTTCCTCTTTCAGGTCAGCAATCTGACGATGAAGAGAGTAAGAATAACCATGTTCATTTATTTCCCAATATTCTTGTCACAGTCAATAGATTTCATCATTACAGTACATTCTCATTAACTGACACTCTGAAGAGAACAAATAAATTGGTTCCAAATAACAATTAACTTTTCCGAAGGGCTCTGAACTGTTTAAAAGGGTGGTTTACACGTAAAGATTTTTGAAAAATTTTTCTTTCAAGCAGGTGTTTTAAGGCTTTAAATTTAAATTGTACACCAAAAATCTTTACGTAAAGAATCATTACGCGTAAACCCCCCTTAAGGAAATTTCCATTAACACAGACCGTACCATGAGAGTATGCTGTCATACAATACTAATCTTTTGGTGTGAACTAACTTATCTTCTTAACTCCTTGATCTCACAAGCAGTCAACAACAGAGCGTCCTTTCGCTTTTAGATAGTTGGTTGTACGCGTTATATGCGATAGTTCCCTGCGTCGTACTGCTGATCGTATTAGCTGTTATTTGGATATCTCGTCTTAATAGGTTTGATCTTTTAAACGTTATGCCCCTGCCTGTATACAAACTAAAATCAGAAGAGCTGTCTTAAGGAAACCTTAGAAATTTGTTTTTCATTAAACATTGCATTGTTCTACTTCGAGTGAAATAAAACTTCTTATTATCATTGCATCAATCTCCATCACTGCAAATTAGTGTATTTCTATGGAAATATACACACAGTTTCAATAAGAAATGCTCTCCATCGCAGTGACTTTTTGATGATTTTGCTTGCTGGGGTGTTTTTTAGTAGTTAAACTTAGTAAAATGATGTATGAATAGAAGTTTTAGAAGTTTTTTTAATTTCTTGGCGAAAAAATACAAAATAAATGCATCGGATAGTTCTTCTGATTTTTTTGGGGGGACATGTTTAAACAAATAACTGCTCATTCCATCTTTATTGAAATTGTTGTTATTGTTGTTGTTTTGTTGTTTTGTTGAAAATATATTTTTGTTTCAGCACGTGGCATGCATTAAGTGCAAAGTAGGTCAGGCGAAAAGTTCACCGGGAATTTTTTCGACTTTTATGTTAAAAATTATGTGAAACAGTATGAACTTCAAAGTGGACGTATACATCTACCCCGAATTTCTGATTAAACATCACGTTTTGATTTAGTAAGTGCATCCAGCAATGGACACATTAGATGGACTTGCAACTCAATTATATAATCTTTCAATTTCGTTGTTGATAACTCTTACTAACGAATCCATATTTCGCGTTTCACTGGATTTGTTTTAAAAGGGCTACTTTAAACGATACTGATATGTTATGCGCGGGAGGAATTCAAGGAAATACGAAAAACCTAATATTGTGATGTAATTGTAAGTTATGGTGATCTAAGGACAGCTAACATTCAAAGCAGATTTTGGCTAGAAAATTTATGCAAATATGACTACTAATAAATGCCCCGCGGAATTGCTGGGAAGGTCAGATGAAACGAATAAAATAAAAAGTTGTAGGTCCATGCTGCAACCTTGTTTTCATACATTTTTTTGTTTTACTCGATTGTGTGTTTTTATTACTTAATGATCAATCTTACCCAGTGAGCAAATTTGTTGAAAACCCTCTGCGACGGAGTGCATTTTTAAAGAAGTATACACACTAATTAAAAGGAAATGCTCTTCATCGCTGTGAATTTGATGATATTGTCCACTGGGAAAAAATTACTCCGACACTGAAAAGATATTGGATGTTCTAACCCCCTCAAAATACAGTGTTTGAACAGAATTTCGGGAAAAGTCTAATATTTCCTACTTTTGAGCAAAACATTGATTTTGTGTGGCACAATACACAAAAGTCAGTTACTGTATAACATTTTCATGCGGACCTTTCGCCTGGTCTATATGACACTTAACACTTTATACTCACTCTATATAAAACACACCTTCTCCTTCTTCTTCATCTTTTTTCAACTTCTATTTCCTTTCAACTCCATCCACCAAAAAAGACTATTGATGCGTGTTGGAGACATGATTTTCAATTCCGTCTCTAATGACAACAACAAGCCTTCTTTCCAATCCGACTTTGACAAGGATGAAACCAAATCGGCTCACGGCGTAATCGAAAACAACAGCAAGGAAGATACGGGAAAACATTAACGGTAATCAAGAAATGTTTTTAAGCCCGGGTGATTCTTTCTACTGGGGGAATTCAATTCTCATGTGAGCAGAAGGTGAGGGGCTCTTACAAAATAGGTTAGCAGCATAGTGAAAAATCACAATTCGAAATATATCAAAATTGTGTATGGATTTCTAATATTTAATACCTAAATTTTACGAAATAAACCCTGATACAAGTCCGGTACTGTGCAAAATTTTTAAAAACTAGATAGTTATGAGTGTTGTATAGTAAAAATTCGTGAAAGCCCTCTAAAGTATCGTTTGTCCATCCGTCACGAAACAGCAATTTCGTAATAGCCCCGTTACGAGAGAAGTAGCCACGGTGACTTCTGAAAAGCTATTCTTACAGTTTCGAAATAATAGGTGGTTAAAGGGATTTGTCAAACATAAGCACTTGATGATTCACGATTGGTCATGCTGCGAGAGGGCCTTCTACAAGCAAGGAGGAAGTGTCTCTCGTAGTTCAACATATATACGTCTACGTCTAATGCCATGTTAATCTCTCAAGGCATGTTAAATCTTTTGTGAACAACCATATCCAGTAAACGAGTAACTTCTTCCGAGGCTTTTGATTCTGATTAAAATGAAAATAATTATGAATTTGTTTTGTATCAGTTCACAGTGTCATAAGTATAAAATTCCTTTTTTAACAAACGCTCATAAATTTATTCCTTTTTTCTATTCCATTTCAATCTCGACGCAGAAATTTTGTTTGTTGAATTCTTCACAGCTGCTCACTGCTGTAATTTTGAAAGCTCGTATGTTAGTAAAGGTCTACAAACCAATCCACTTACTTAGGTCATTTTCATCAGTCTGCACCAGGGTTCACCGCCATCTGGACATACCGTAAAGGTAACATACCTTGAGGACGAAGTTGGTTCCATCTGCGAACGTCTCCAATTGGTTGAACATAGTTCGAATCTTTCACGACTTTTATCTTTTTTCTTTCCACGATTTAAAATATCCACATTCGATCGTACTCACGTGACCATTCACTGACACACACTAACTCAAATAAAACTAACATTAAACTCGATTAACCAATTCTTATAGAAGGAACATAGCACATCAAACATAGAACTGATCAAGAGTAAAAAATAATCACGAAGTACCGGTAAATATAAATTTTTAAATTTTAAACGTCTGTATTTCATAGCTGTTCTTAGTGGATGTTCATTCTGCTTTTGCTCTGTCCTTGTATTGCAACGTCACCACGTTTTACAATGTCACAGAACTACTACAATTCAAAGCGGCAACTAATTGTTTTAAAATAATTTAAAACTTAAATCACGTCTAACTATTCTAAACATTCCGACCCCCTAATTCAGCAAATTCTATCGTCAAATAGGGCCCGGTATTTCATTTGGTCCCATTTACAAGGATGTCGACTTGATAAAGACTTTCTCGTCCATACTTGTATTATTGTTTCGTATCTCTACATTCTACTGACGATTCTCAGTTGGTTATTAGGACTTGAAGTTTATTTAATATTTCACAACCTTCTGAGGATATACATGTTCGTTTAGCCTCGTTTTGGATATCTGTGCCAATGATATTATGCCCAGAAAGGCTCTGAGTACTAAGCTATGATTCTATTTTGTAGCACTAATTATTTTTTGTTAGGCCGCCCAAGGAAACATGCATCGTGATCCCGATAAACCGAAATTTATCCATTTCGCCATCAATGACCAAATCTCTACATATGCAGGAGACTGAACTGAACGAAACCATCGAATTTTCCCTCGAACTCGAAAATGAATCGATAGATGATATCGACTCAATAAGAGAGCTGGAACTCCGTAGCGAAAATGTTATTCTACCCCAGTCCTCTACAAATATGCCGCTTCCCGTCACTGTTCTTTCGACATATCAGTTAAATTCAATCCAAAACCCGTGTATGTTATATCTGGCAAATGTCATGCAATCATCTATGAGTGCTACTTGCAACTTGGGTGGTATACGTGAGGGACAGTTTCCTTCAGACACGATAAATGGACAGACAAACCTGTACGAGGAATTTCCGGCAATGCCGTCATAGTTCTGTCGGATATGGTGTTTTTACTTCTGTGTATTTCATGTAGAGATCTTAATGTAAATATAATGTTATAACCTCAATTCAAAGTGCTGTCAGTGCCCATTGTATGATTATGATCTGAATGTTATCTTTCATGGTCATATATCCCTAGATATAAATCTACATAAGGCTCTATATACACTCGGGACTATACACCCTAATACCTGTTCAAATTCACGTTTAAATGTCGTGTTTGCATAGCACACGTAAGAACTTCGTTGTGATGCAATGAGCTATAATTTGCATAACACGGTTGTTTCTGAATGTTTTTTTTTTATGTTACATTGATCAGTCTTCAGCGACAAAAACATCGTTGTTGATAAGTTTGGGAATAAGGCCATGGTTGTGATTTAATTTCCGAAAACGTTCGTCACATGTTTGCAAAATCCTTGGAATGTGTTGTCAAAACGAACATTATTCAAAAATGAAATTGGAACGGTGACGCATGCGCACGGAGATGTCACGGTATTCGAGAAGGTAAAGTAACATGTAATCAGATAATGCAAGAATCCGCCATATTGATGTGAGTTCACAAAAGTTCGGCTTTCAATGAATAATTGTCTTCGTTGTTTTTTTTTTCGGATTAATTAAAAGCGCAATAATCCTTTTCCTTACTATTCCTTTTCCCTTTTTTGGAATTTCGTTGCCGTCATTTTGACGTCATTTAGATCATTAGATCATTTAGATTTTTTTCTTTGCAATTGATAAATGGTGTTTGGAGATCTTTGAAAGAGGTATCACTCAAGAAAATTAATGATATTAAAACAAAATGGAGCACCGTAAATTCTTGACTAGCCACTTCCTCGCCAATGAAAGTTCTGTCTGTGATCAGATAGACCATGCTTTTCAAAAAGAACCACAGACAAAAGCTTATTTTCAAAGAATAAGAACTCAAGGCTTTTGATAGATCATTTTCGATAGATATATACATAAATAATCAACAATGTGAATTACAAATTATTAAAAATTGTATAAAATTTATGACCGAAACCAGCAGCCTCGTTCCAGGGTTTTCATCTGCTCTTTGTCAATAATGTTCTCTGATTGGTTAACTTGTTAGGGTTAGGGTTAGGGTTAACTAACAGGATTTGAATTTGTTCACAAACACGGAGACCGTTTTTCCACCAATAGTCATCTGCATTTGAGAATATTTGTGACGTGGTCCGGCGGATGTAGTAGAGGTTTCATTAGAAAGCTGTGAGGGAGATCTTGATGTTGATTCTGGGTGTGTCTTCCCTTTTCGTCCTTTTCGATTTTTTATTTTTTTCTTAACTTCATGATTGCTCTGTTGAACTGCATTGTGGGACCTTGACGTTTGCTTGTATCCGTGACTGATTTTTTGTGTCGGGGAGTCTGTGTTTTGTTCAGATATTTGGAGTATTGTAGGAACTTCCAGTCGAATGTTCTTCTCCACACCGTCATTTTTGTCTCTTATAGCTGAATTCATTTTAACAAGTTCTATTGCTCGCAATTGGTTGGTAAGGGCAGGAACATTTAACCAATTGTTGCGGTGTATGATGGGAGATTTTCTTCTCCGTACATTTTGGTCTCCATTTGGGTCTGCCATATTTCTTCCAATGGACATTGCGGAGGTGGGTTTGACATTTCCCGTCAAATCATCCATCACTGGGGCGTTCTTGCTTTTATCTTCAATAGCATCATACAAGTATTCAAAATCTGAAATCTCCGACTTAATATCAGATATTTCCGAATTTTCATCGGATTCCGCGGGTTTAACTGAAGCTGTTGATCTCCTTCTTTGTCCTTTCAAATTGGAACTACGGGCAGACCAGGATGCTTTTCGTTCACGGATTATTTTAGCTCTGCGTTTTTCTTCTTCGTGTTCTTCATTTACTTTCCAAACTTCTCTCCCTCTTAACGGTGGTCTTATCTGACGAGTAAGTATTGGCTTAACTTTCTTCAGTTTCTTGTCACTTTCTTCATGAATACAAGAAGAATTATTGTCCATTTGTTCTACCTGTACCGCTACTTTAGCACTGTTTGATGACTTTTTATCTTCGGCATCCGTTAAAAAGTCGCTAAGATTTCTTGACTTCTCAGATGTACTTTTGAATCTTCTCGGCTTCAATGACTCGTCCACAAGCTCCAAAAAATAGTCCGCATCATAATGTTTATGTTTCAACTTTAACCCTTGTTGGCCTAAAAATCTTTTTCGTTCCGGACTAACGGGTATCTTTCGTTTCACAGTTTTTATATTGGCGATTACTTGGTTTAAATCACTTTTATATTTGTAATAGGCATCATATTTTGTCCACTTTTCTCTTTCTATTACGGATAAATTCTGTTGAAGCCGAATACTTTCCCGCGCATTTCTCTGTTGTGTAACCAAAATCCTTTGCGATATCAGTGATGGCTTTTCCTTTTCTTTCCGAACGTCTTCTCGAAAAAGCATTATAAATGTTTCCGTATCGGCAAACAGGATATTTTTTTATAATCAAAATACAAGATGATCTAATTTTGTTGATTTCTGTGGGATTACTGTTAATTGAGAGAATTTTCTCTGAATTTTCCTGGGAATTACAAATCAATTATAACTCAATAAAACAGTGTGATTTTTTCAATTTTTCTTAATTACTCTTTGACATCAAAATTTCGTTTCCAAGTAAACAAACATTACTATAAGAATACACACAATATTAGTTATTGAACATCGGACCCTAATCACGTTACAACATACACAATGAACCAAGTTGGCAAAAGCGTCAAAAAGTCACTGCGATGAAGAGCACTGTGATGAAGAGCATTTTCATTAAAGTAGTGGGTATATTTCTATAGCAATGCGCTCCTTCACAGAGGTTTTTCAACAAACGTGCCCACTGGGAAGTAGTATATAGATTCACAAAACTCGGACCCGACATTTTTTTTGTAAATAATTCAATTTCTGCGCTCCGTGATAAAAAAGGATGCTATGTTCTGAACATAATAACGAATACTGAAATCTCTATAGGAGATATTTCCAAAGAATTGTACTTCTTTTATAACGTTAGGAAAATATTTATTTGGTACTGTGTCGACTACTGAGAGAGGTTTGACCATCAATTTGGGATATGTGGACATCCCTCATATACGGCCAAATACAAATTCTCGTTAATATGGCAATTATTTATAAAATTAAGTACCATATTGTACAAGTTCTATAACAACTAGGATGGTCATCAAATTTAACCCTCGAATTGATATAGATGTGTATTAAGAGTGGAAAACAAGACCACTGACTTATGTAACATATAAATCATGTTTTCAGATGCTTTCCTCCTTTGTGTTAATTATCGTCATGACAATTTTCAAAATTTTCAAAGTATTTGTATGCTAGTTTCACGAGATTGGGAAAGTCAGTTTTCGATTTTGTTCATAATCCAACTTTTCGTGATGGCTGTTACATGGTAATAGTTCGCTGTTCTTTTTACATATTCCAGTATGCTGACATGGTGTGGTTGATCTAGGTGGTAGTTACCCAGCGGGGCAAAATCTTCAAAAAGCCACTGTGTCGAAGAGCATATCCATTGAAATTGTACGTGTATTTCTATAGAAATACACTCCCTCGCAGTGATTTTTCAACAAATTTGCCCACTGGGTAGAATTATCCGTCAAACAACAAAATGACATGATAAAACTCAAAATAAAAGAACACACAGTAACAATTCTTTACCCACTTTCAGCCGTTCCACTATTCTTTTGCTTTTGCCTCTTCACATCTTCACTTTTTCCCCGTCGACGATTAA
This sequence comes from Turritopsis dohrnii, assembly GCA_027922465.2. Lineage (NCBI taxonomy): Eukaryota > Metazoa > Cnidaria > Hydrozoa > Anthoathecata > Oceaniidae > Turritopsis > Turritopsis dohrnii. The sequence continues at coordinate 652,150 of BQMF02000049.1, read as the reverse complement.
TTGTCACATTTTCTAAGAGCGTTCCTAAGTCCAAAAGAAAACCCTCGAACAAACATTTGGACTGAGCACTAACTACGTCTCTGTATTCATTAAAAGTTAGCATAAATTCTTAAAAAATTAAGCGTTGGATATGTATTTTTAACATCACTCAACACATCACATCAACACACACTATGGAAAGCAAAACAAGGTACTCACCAATCAAAGTAAAAACCACTCAAAGTTTGCTTGAACGTTTCAACACGTCTGTGCAGTGAGCTCATTCATGAAGGAGCTGTGATCAAAACGTCAGGCAAGTAAGTAAAAGTTTATGTATAACTCAGATATGTCAGTCAGATGCTTGAGGTAGTCAAATTATATTGAAACCTTGTAGGTGAAAATATTGATGTATGCCATTTTGTTTGTGAGTTACAATCTTCCGCAAACTACCCGATGGGATTAAAATTTTCCAAATTTTTGTACAGCTTATTAATACAAGGCATTTCTAATTGTGACCTTCATTATATTATGTCATTAAAAACTAGCATGTAGCTTTAGCTTAAAAATGCCCCCGCGCTCAAGCATTCCAATGTGTACACACAGCAAGCTATACATTGCAAGCTATACAACGGAAACAAAAACAAATTTTTGTCCGAAAACTCAAAAAAATTCAGATGAATGTTTTTGCAAATCTTTACACAGAAAGAAATATATACATAAACTTTTGTTAACATTGTATAAACTAAACACAATAAAAACAAGAAGAATTGTGAGCATGATCATTTCGAAATGGGAGATCAGATTTGAAAACTCCTTGACGGATGGTCTTCACGGTTTTTCACTTACGTTGTAATTGAGTTAAACTTTCTTTAGGATAACTTTTTTTTTATTGATGCTAATATACCTTTCAAAAAGTGTAATAAAGGCTTAACAAGTAATATCAGAAAGTATTTGCTACTAACAAAAGAAATGTGTGAACTGAAACCATGGATACGTATTTTATAATCAAAACAAGATTTGTTAAAGAAATTCTGTAAGAGCCAAAAGAAAAAAAACAAATTTTTTTAAAAAAAAATCAAAGCAAAAAATCCATTAGAAATCTGCGTTTTAAACTTTGATTCAAAACAAAAAGTAGCCAATGTTTATAAAAAAAACAACAAGAAAATGTAAAAAGCTTTTACTGATCATGATCACACACAAGTATGATTAGGTTTGGCGCGAGGAGGACAGTTAAAATAGAAAAACACGAAGAAAGACAATTTGTAATATAGCTTTCTTGCATACACAGAAATCCAATTAAAATCTTTGCCAAAAATTAGTGCGTTGAACAAAGTTTATTGAATGAAATATTTAGAGCTAAAACATATATATACAAAAATAAAATGTATGGTTGGCAAAATTTCAGATTTCAAGCTGTGCTTCAAAATCCTTGTCGTTCACTTCACTAAAACAACACAAAAGTAACACGAAAAATGTCCAAGCAATTTTAGCATACGATCTTCCTAAATAACATATAGTATAATACAATAATAAATTAGGAAAGAGATACGAAAAAACATTCTGTCTCTCCCACTTACAGTACCATGCTTTGAAACGGAAAAAAAGCAAAGTCAGCTAATAATTGTTTTCCACCGTGTAACGTCAACACGAAAGTTGGAGGATGAAGATGATGATGATGATGAACAAAATCGGAAACTGACATTCGCCTATCTCGTGAAACTACTATGCCTCCTCGCTCGCTGCGGGGGCAATAATCAGTTTTATTTTTCATAGGATAAGGTTTACCTGTAGAATAGAAATGAAGGTATTGTGATTACTTCGCTAGTTTTGTTTCTGGAACAACACTTTATTCAATTTAAGCTGAGTGTTGCTTAAAAGAGATTCCTGCGTACAAAATAATTTTTGGAGGGATGATATTCACAAAGTTTTTTTTACAGGTTTAGGAAATTCTTTTTCTTAGGTGGTTAGATATTCTGATTTACAAATCATTCCTTTTGCAACGCATAATTATGATGTAATAAGACAGTATTTTGTGAGTGTGCATAACTTCTGAATTAGTAAATACTATGACTTCATTCTTCCATCAATCAACTCGGACTCCCCTAGTAAATTAAGAAGTTACGATGAGAAGTGTTAGCTAACGTAACTATCAAATTACAGTGGAAATATGCACTTAAGAACGAAATACCAAACTTTCCTCGTTTTAGCGCCCCTCTTAAGCAAACAGGCATTTCTAAACATTCACAGAATGTCTCAAAATTGAGCCTATAGAAATTATTCAATTGTAGAACGGTTTCAGAAAATTCAATAAATTTTGGTCGATTATAAGACGGCAAATTCATTCAGGATTTTGAAATTTTCAAGTTCAGACATATCAATAGTCTTATTGGATAACAGTTATACAAAACAGGCTAATTCTTTTAAATTGTTCCTTTTTAAATGGATGAAACGTGCAAGGTTATGAAGAGCGTGCGGAGCAGTCCATGACAGTGACACACCACGGCCCTGTTTAATATGTGTAACATATGTGAAGGACTTCGGTTCATTTCTTTTAATTTAAGGGCAGAATGAAATTTATCTCTCAGCAAAGATAGCCAGCTTGATCATTTATAACTAAACACGCCCTATAATGTAAGTGCGCCCTAAACAGACATTTTATTAAAAAGATGTGGAGTTTTTGTTTTCTTTAATTAAAATTTCGTAATTTCTTTTTATAACATCATAGTTAATTTCTTTTCTAGATTGGAATTAAATTACTTTCCCATTAATGGATAAATAGAAGGCATTTTCATATGTTTGCATAGCGTTCTTTTATCATGCAATGAATTTGTTCACCTCATGACCCCTTCAAGAACTTTGCTATAAAAATACACAATCCATACGATATTGAAAACTGAAGAAGTATTTCAACTTGAATTACACCACTCTTATGAAAACACTTACAGGAAAGATTTTGTTTTAAGTGCAGAATGGATTGTAAAAAGAAGCATGTCATTTCATTGATAACTTAACTGCTTCTCCTCTCTCTTTTATTTTTACAATTTATCAAACAAGAAATATTTTATAGATTACGAAACGATCATTAGTAAATTGTAATATTTCTTTGCAGTTTTTATGTTTGCAAGCTTCATGTCATATTTTGATGTCTTCGTCCCTTCACTTGGGTTGACAGAAGCTCATGAAGTCTTATGAACGCTCTTAAAGGAAAGGCTTTTGTTTTAAGTGCAGATTGAATTTTGAAAACGAAAACGTATTTTATTAATATTTTAACGGTTTCTCTTCTTTGATTTTCATCGTGAATACGTAATTGCTCAAACGTTCAATTACACTTTTGTAAAACATGCGTGCATTTTTCATTTGTCCTTTTCATCCACTCTTCCCTGCACAGTGATCCTTTTGTAGGCAAGAGCAAAGAAATATATATACTTGCTGTGATAGACAATATTATTTTCAACGAAAAAGTTTGTAAAAAACGTAGATTAACATTATGATCGTTATAATGATGCGTATGTAATAAATGTTTTTCAAAATATCTTCCAAAATTTCTGTTTAAAGACTGTCTTGTTGCCTGATTACCACTGTCTAACCTCGTTTTCATGCAATTCCTTGTTCTACTGATTTTAATACTTTGTAACTTAATAACAGTCTCTATTATTCCCAGTACCCATAACGATAAAGTTAGAAGCAATTTGAATATTTAAAACGAGGTTAGGAAAGGTAACTCCGTCACAATGCAACGTTTGAACAAAAATCTGGCAAGGGGCAATTTGCCCTTTATCTAAAGATATTTGTTACAAAATTTATAAATTCAATTATATTGTTAAAGGATTTTTTATTTGATATGAGGAAAAGATTATAAAAGATTGTCGTAATGAAAGTTCTGATATGGAGGCTACAATTTCTAGAAGGTTTTTGCACAACTTCAATATAAAGTCCAAGAAAAGGCTAAAACGGGGAACAATGTATTAGTTTCATTAATTTGAATGATTAAACATTTTTGAATCACTATGAATTGAATTGTTTTCGCGGAACCTCTTGAATAAAAAACTTCTTTGGAAAATATGTTAAAATAAAGAGATCAAGAAGATTGAACTGAAATTCATATAATTGACTAAAAGTGGAGATGCTTTAATGATAAGCTTTCTTTCATTTAGACCATAAAGAGCAACATGGACCGCTTATCAAGCAAGAAATCTTTTATAGATTACAAAATGATCAATTGCAAATTACAATATTTCTTTGCATTTTTTATGTTTGCAAGCCTAATGCCATATTTTAATGTCTTCTTCACTTCAATTGGTTTGACAGCAACTCAGGCTGGATTCATTACTGGCTTACGCACGCTTGCATCGTTTCTTGCAGCACCAATATGGGGTTCTATCATTGATTACACTGGTAGAAGAAAATTGATTTGGATATTGTTGTGTTTGGGTTCCGTAATGCTCATGTTTCCAGTTCCATGGATAGCGAGAAGTGTCGCTGGAGACCTGTTGAAACCAAGGAACAACGAAAGTTCCATAGCTCGGGGAAATTGGTCAATGAATTTCACAAGTTCTCATACAGTTAATGAAAAAAATAATGAGAATTGGTTGCAGTTAAAACTGATGTATGTTATGCTGGCAATGTTTATTGGATCCGCATGCTTCGATTTGCCTTTGATCGGCTATCAAGATTCCATCATAATGAATGCTGTCACCAATAGCAAGCGAAAGGCCACATTTGGCTTGCAAAGAGTATTTGGTTCAATGGGTTTTGGGATTGGTAATTTTGTTGCTGGATTAGTTGCTGATAATTACCGAGAAGAACTGCTTTCTAACTATGCAGGAATATTTCTAGTTTTTCTTCCTGCAGCAATCATAATCATACCACTTGGCATCATTTCAATAAATCGAGGAAAATGGACTGGCAGAGATAAAAAGTCAAATGAAAATCTTCTTAAGCTAACCTTTCATACTTGTAAAAAAGTGCCAAATCTGATATTTCTATTAAGCGTCTTCTTTGCTGGCAGTGCAAGAGGGATGAAATATGGATTTGCTTTCCTGTTTATGGAAGAAGACTTGGATTCATCAAAAACAGTAATGGGTCTGTCAATTGTTGTCTCAAGCTTGTCTGAATTATTCATTTTTCCATTTTCTAACAAGCTTATTAACATTATGGGTGGAACAATCCCTTGCATGATTCTAGGGGTATTTTCATATTTCATACGATTTCTGTTAATGTCTTCCGTCCAAAATGCATGGCTGTTCTTGCCGATAGAACTAATTCATGCCATCAGTTTTGCGTTGTTTTGGGCGGCGGCTATACAGCACCTGAACTTCATCACTCCTAAACAGATTTCTTCTACAATGTTTACATTGCTGACTGGTCTGCATTACGCCCTGGGTAATATCATTGCTAATATGGTTGGTGGATACTTTTATCAGATTTACGGAGGGCGAAATTTTTTTCGTTTTTCCTCCTTTATTTTTTTGTTTTGGTCTGTCTTCATGGTTATCTATTTCTATCACAAGAAAATACTCTTCTTTAAGAAGAGAGATGAAAAGGCCTGCGAATCCATTAAGTTAACTGATACTCTATTATCGCTGGAAGGTGTGAAAGATTGCCAGGAAAAGTAGATCTCATTGAAGGAAATGATCGTTGATTTCTTAAAGGTTTAGACAAAAGCTTGCGTGCAGAGATAGTTCAAGGATATATCAAACTTGTCTTTGCGTGCGAGCATTCATAGAAACAACAGCATATCATTTTGTTCTATCTACATTTTTGGAAAGCCCCGATTATTTTCAAGCTTTTCAGGATTATTTTGTTCTTTCACCGTGAGCTTTTTCCAAAAACAACGGCAGTCTAACCAGTCTCACCTTTAAGATTTAGTGAGGTTATGAAATTTAAAACTTAATTTTCTCATTTTAAAAAAATTGGAGATAGAACAAAATACTTCTCACCTAACGATATTTCAAATATTCATACTGGGGTTTTCAACGCGTCCTTCACATCGTATCGATTTATTTGAAGACAGTAAACATAGTGCATATATCTGGTAATGACTAGTTGTCATGGTTACATACTAAGAGGCTTTGAGGAGTGAAAATGGATTTCGATACGTATTGTCGCTATTACTTTTGGATCCTAAAATTGTCTACAGTTTTCATAGGCTTACTGAACACTTTTTTATACATCGATTTAACGTCATTTTTGTAACATTAAATACTTCATCTGATTATAAAAATACCTTTGAAAACAAACTTTCCAAGTCTCAGACTTACTTCATTACTTCTCGAAGCTCCCATTAAGTGTTATTTCAATAAGAAAGCTACAGCTTATTCGGACATCTTGGATACTTTGAAAATTCCATTATGTATAAACAGAAATTCACTCCCACTTCGTGTGAGTTATCCCGTCAAAAATTGCTATTGTGTATTCTTTCCCTTCATACAAGGGTTTCAACAATAGCAGAACTCATTCAAAGTCCGCTTTTTATAACCTAGGGATACTCCCTCTCCTGTAGCATTTAAAATATTTTTTATGTAAATTTTAGTTTTTTTCAAGAATATATCGAACATTAGTTTATATGGACAAAATGGTGATGTTTTCTTTGCACAGAAATTGTGATTTGAGAATTTTCTGACGCTATATCAACAGGCTCAATATCTAAGGCTTTAGAAGTTACTTGGAAGGCGCTCCTCATTTACATGTTCATGCTCACATCCCATGCCAAAAGTTCTGTTTCTGTTTTTATTAAGAGACTGCGCCGAAAACATATTTAACGTACATCTGCTGTTAATGCCCATGAAGCAATAGTATCATTGATGCAAAGAAAGTCTATTATCATTATTAAGCTCTATTGTTATCAGATTCTCATGATCACCTTAACTAGATACGATTTGCTAAATGTGTACAACTGATAACGCGCTATTGTGAAATTTTCAGAATGGCGAAAGAAAAAAAGCATCTATTTTTACGCGATCGTGTCTTGTGTTTACTAACAGAAATTTTGAGAGAAGCGCAAAGGTAGATGATGAGTATAAACAGTCAACAAATCTGATAAGCGAATCAATATTTTCGCGGAACTTCTCATTGATCCATAAAAGCGGGTAATACAATAGCATCAATATTGCAGTTATTATCATAGTCTGTAAATATCTTTGAATTTTACTTCAAAAAAGATTGAAATTCGTTGAAATGCTGACAAACCTCCCGTGTACCTTTGATTAATCAAACTACTCTCTCATCAGGACGAGTCGGCTTTTAAACAAACAAAATTAAGAGCCTATTTTCTACGTAATATCTATATTAATATTCCATCGAAAACACATTGTTTGGTACATAGCAGAGCCATATTTGGTTTCGTACATTCAGACACGAATTATATTATCATACTCCAATAATGATAGATTACAACACGATATAATTACATCGTTGCCGGTTAAATATGTAATTATTTCAGCGGCGGATCTAGAGAGTAGTCGCAACTTGTAGGAAAGCGCACTAGCATAATTTGTGAATTCAATCTATGTTACCAATTGGATTATCTGAACGTTTTTCTCCTACACAAATTGCAACTACCTTCTAGATCCAACACTTATGTGGTGTTGTAATGGTGGTGTTGTAAACTCAAACAACTTTATAAAATTTACTTTGTCTCTCTGATCTCTACTTTTCAAACATTGAAAATATTGCAGCTATGTACTTACAGATCCATAATCTGTTCTGTTGAACATTATTGATTATTAGACTGACTCCAGGATAAAAACCTCTGATTATCCTGGGCCAGATAGGATTGAATGCTGTTCATTTCTTCCAGATAAAACCATCAAACTTGTGGATATACAGTATTAGTAAGTCGGGTAAAATTTTTCACCGAGTTTAACCCCGTGCCGAAAAAAGGTGACGAAAAATAAATCAAGGTGTGCAAACCCCGTGACGAAAATTTGAATCACCTGAGGATGCAATGCAATGGTTCTCTCGTGACAATAACAGAACTGACGTCACGGCACGTGCTGCTATATCATAATCGTAAAAAAGCGCATGGCTTAACGAAGAATATGACCACGATTAAGAGATTTTCGCCGTAAAATTCAACAAAATTTACAACTCTCTAAAATAAAAGTGTGACATACTTTGCGTGGGATAAGTTGATGAAAGTCTCCGTGGCGTTCTCTTTTATTAAGAATGTTTCTTTCTTTGACATTTCGATTTCATCATCTCTTCGCTTTTTTCGTGAACGAAATCGAAGAAGCGTTCCCAAAGTGACACCTTCATCTCACAGCTAGTTGCTTTCATAAACTTAAGTTTTAAGTGTGAATGTCAACAGGTACTTGCGGAAATTCTACTCTAATATTTATCGTAAAGCTACTCAACTAGTTTTTCATAACTTTATGACCCATGTGAACCATGCTTTACTTTGATGTTTCAGAGGACATCGAATGGATATTCATAAGCAACTTGTACCAAGTTGAAATGAAATCTCTGCAAATATTTAGTATATTTTAGTATATTTAGCATGTTTTAAACAAAACATGATGCATGCTAATGCGTCTTGTTTTAGCGTTGATCGATTTTTTACTTTTGTTGACATTTCAGAAAAATAAATATTTGTTGATTATATCAAAAGTTTAAATTTCTCATATCACGAGCGCTTCTGAAAGAAGTTTAATTTAGTAAACAAGAGGTTGAACCACATAGTTCTTCAAGAGAATTAATTTAAACGATATAATATGATTTTAACAAGATAGGGCTTTAAAAGTCTCCTTTGGAACGGTTTTTGAGATCTTGTCATTGTCAAGTGTTGTATAAATAGTAATCTGGACCAGGTAAAGTTTCTGAAGTTCCGAAAAGCTTTGTTTCTACAGTATGGTATAAGCCTTGATCGAAATGTTCACTCTTGAAAGATTGCCAGTTTGATGATAATTAAATTTTACAAATCAAACTGGTTACTCCGTTTTACCTTTTCTGTTTGCGACTGTTGTTATTTTAGTTTTATTTGCTTTAAACCAACATAAAAATTTTCAAAGATGGGAAGATCTTCAGAGAAGAAATCCTTTATAGATTACCAAATGGTTAATTGCAAATTACAATACCTCTTTGCATATTTAATGTTTGGAAGTGTTATGCCTTACTTTAACGTGTTTTTCACCTCCATTGGTTTGACAGCAGCTCAAGCTGGATTCATTTCTGGTTTAAGAAGAGTCGCAACGTTTTTTGCGGGACCAGCTTGGGGTATCACAGTCGATTACACTGGTAGAAGAAAACTGATTTGGATATTGATATGTTTGGGTTTAGCGATGCTCATGTTTCCAGTTCCATGGATAGCGAGAAGTGTCGCTGGAGACCTGTTGAAACCAAAGGACAACGAAAGTTTAACAGTTAGTGGAAATTGGTCGATGAACTCCACAAGGTCCACAGGTAGTGAGAGAAATAATGACAATTGGTTGCAATTGAAACTGATGTATGTTATGTTGACAATGTTTATTGCATCTGGATGTTTTGATTTGCCTTTGTTTGGATATCAAGATTCCATCATAATGAATGCTGTCACCAATAACAAGCGAAAGACGACATTTGGCTTGCAAAGGGTATTTGGTTCAATCGGTTTTGGGATTGGTAATTTTGTTGCTGGATTAGTTGCTGATAATTACCGAGAAGAACTGCTTTCTAATTATGCAGGAATATTTCTAGTTTTCCTTCCTGCAGCAATCATAATCATGCCACTTGGAATTATATCAATAAATCGAGGGAAATGGGTTGACAGAAAAGAAAAATCTAATGAAGAAGAAAATCTATTAAAACTAACGTTACGTACATGTACAAAACTACCAAATTTCATGTTTCTAATCAGCGTCTTCTTTGCTGGGCTTGCAAGCTCTTTCTATTTCGGATTCTCATTTTTATTCTTGCAAGACGAATTAAATGCATCAAAGACAATAATGGGACTTTCAATCGTTGTCTCAAGCTTGTCTGAAGTAATTGTGTTTCCGTTTGCAAGCAAGCTGATTAAGATTATTAATGGGACAATTCCTTGCATAATTATTGGGGTTTTCTCTTACTTTGTTCGATTCCTGTTAATGTCATTCATTGAAAATCCCTGGTTGAATCTGCCGATACAAACATTACATGCATTTGGGTTTGCTCTTCTTTGGGCAGCTGCCATTCAACATGTCCATATGATAAGTCCGAAGGAAATTGTCGCTACAATGTTCTCCATTCTAAACGTTCTTCATTTCGGTTTGACCACAGTTGTTGGTAATATGCTTGGAGGTTATTTTTATCAAAATTACGGAGGCCGAAATTTTTATCGTGTGTCTTGTTTCATATTTCTCGTATGGTCGATTTTGATGGTAATTTTCTATTATTACATTGATAGAGTGTGTTTGAAAGGTAAAAGTAAAGCTTCAAACACCAACGAGAATTCAAATGTTGACGATGTCTTATTATCTTTCAAAAAAACTAATACAACCAAAGATGAGACATGTTTGTAAGAGAATGTGATAGGGTGAAAATATAAAACTGAATTTTCCTGATGTTCTAGTGTTTTTTCTGTTTTTTAAATTATATGGCATAATTAATCTGTTTTGTAATAGTGGGTTATCAATTGAATAATTATCCTTGTCCTTAAAATTATGTAAGGTCGGAGGTGGAAGGCTAAGGTGCGAACAATACCAGGATGCATAGTTGAGATGTTTTGTAGAGGAGACTGAAACAAGATCAACAATGTTGATTAATAAGATTTCTCTAAACAGTGTACCTTATAGAATGACTTTGCATCACGAATCACTGTTCGTGAAATAATTGTACGATCTGATTATGGTCTGACTATCTTAAAGGAAGTAACTTCCGTGGACTTTGGCTCAATCTACAAAATTAACTGTCGCAAAAAATATCCATTTCATACTGTAATAAGAAAATTAATTTTAATTTCAAAATTTGCTTGTTTTGTTATTGTATACTATCACAAGAATATTTAAACATACAAGTTAATGAACCTAATCAATGACAATAGCGAAGCAACAGCTAGTGTACTGATTCTGCACTTTCATTGATTTTACTTAAATACCTAAAGAAGTTATGTAACTCATGTACTTGTTGTATATAAATGTCATTTTTATTCTTATTCATAAATGATGTTCCTAACTCGCAAATACAAAAAGTAAACAAAAAGGGTGGTTGTGCAAAATGGATCATCCAAACTTCCCAAAATGAGGGAATATTATTGGAAGCAGAAATTTGTAAGTTACAAAAGAGTTCATTTTTCAAAAATATACACAACATTTTTACAGTGACTTGGCGATTTTACGATTATACTCGTTGGGGTTAAAGAGATTAACTGAAAAAAAAAGAATTAGTATCAATTTTTAATTCAAGCTCTATAAAGAAGATTTGAACAGAGAAAATTTCCAATTTTCTTGTAGTTCGGCATTACTAAGATTTTTCATGGTTAACTTTATCGGATTAAATAGCTATATCACAGTCATGGTTTATGCTGATTCTTCCTGATTTACTTATCGGCGGTCTAAAGGAACCTATCGTTATAAAGCAATGGCTAGCCACACTAGGGAGAACGAACTTTCCTAAAGAAACCAGGTCTTTGTTATGGGCAATTTAATGAAAGTTCATTCGATACTTCCTATCAATCAAAGTTAAACCTTTACCTTCAAGAGTTCAGTGCCCCTCTGGAAAAACATCATTATTATTATTTAAGACAATTAATAATAGTAAAATTAGGTAATTCAGCATGAAAAAAGTACCACGGTTCATTTAGAAACAGCACTAATGTCATTTATCATTAATCCTGAAATCGACTTCATGTCACATAATATGACAACCTTGCTATTATTAAACTGTGCTCAGCCAATTTGTATGCTTTGAAAGGTCGAAAATTCAAAGCAAAAATATGAAAAATTAGCATGCATAAAACATTGTAAGCAAAGTTTAAGATTTAAACAATAACATGAACTTACAATGTCCACCGTATTCCAAGTGACAACGATTTTTTTTCTCTTTGTTTAAAATCCATGCCTTTATTAAAATGCCAATCTGATACTTTCGCTATTTCGGATAACTTTCGGATAACTTCGTCATCTTCTCCTTCAAATACTCCATATGTATCGTTGGGATCTCGGAAAGTCTTATCTGGTTTTGCAAACAACATATAAGCCTGTAAGACTTTTTTAACACATTTACCTAGTCTTTAGTAAACAAACCACATAAACTGATGGTATCCTGCTTATCGGAATGTACTAACCCAGCCGACAACCGAAACTCTGCGAAGGAGTGCATTTCTATAGAAATATACACACAATTTCAGTAAAGATGCTCTTCGTCGCAGTGACTTTTTGACGATTTTGCCCACTGAGAAGATATTAAAAAAAACAAGAGTGAATATTTGAATGAACACCTCCAAAAGCGAGAAAAAAGTATTTTATTACTTGATGTTTTTTTTTCCTTCGTTGATTTTGGTACATGCGAGATTCTCGAACGTTTAAAGGAACCAGCCCAATGCCTAACAGTGACTTTTGCAAAAATACCATCTTGTAGTCTTCTTAGTGAAATACGCAAGGCCGTTTGAACGGAATTTTAAAAGATCACATGTTCATAACATCAATAACTTTTTGAAAATATGCATTTGATTAAAAAAAAAATCTTAACTTTATTAAGAAATATTTTGCCTGGCAAAATAAGCGCTCACTGTTCGAATTCATATTTTGACAGTAAGACCGATTCTTATTTAGCAGAGCGAACAAATTTTCTTCGTTTGTTAGCAGAAAGCTACTGCCACCCAAATTCGCTGCCGAACAAAGAAAAATTGGCCAATCAGAAGCATTTTCACTTTAGAGTTTCGTGCTTGCGATCGATTTCACATCGAAATCACAACGGCTTATTACCTTCTAACTCTTCCACGTCCTCTACTTCGCCGGAACAACTGTCCAACCGCTTTTAAATCACCATTTCTCATCATCAAATTCGGTCTTTCCTAGCTTAAATCGGCAAATTCAATAATTTCTGACATGATGAGATACTTTAAAACGAAGACATCACATTAGCTTCAAGCGAAACTTTAATAATCTTACATGACAGAAATGCGTGGAAAGAAAAAGATACGTTTACGTTAATTGCTATCGTTTTAATGTTTAATGTTCAAAGTGAGTGCGCCTATTTCGTTCACACCAAGCGTTTAAAATATACACCATCGCGTTTATCGGTGATGTATATTTTAAACGCTTGGTAAACTTTAAAGATCAATCTATTGTTTTCACTGAAGACACGTGGTGTGTAATGTTTGTACGAAAGAAAAATGTTAAGGAATGTTCGGGTGACATTCTCATAAACCTAAAAGAATGAAATCGTAGAGTGATAACCTTAAGAAGTTAGTTGTCAGTGAAGAATCCACTATATGTAAAATCCTGTCTCTCATTACCTGTAGAAACTCTCTCGATCGCCATGTCTCATTTCTTAATATAAATTATGAAATTGCCCTAATGTGTTTCTTCCTTGAACACCCAAAATCGACTTTCTTTTTCTTCCACATCATCTTCAAACAAGAGGTAGGCTGCTGAAGCCAAAACAATATTTTCTTCTTCGCTGTCAGAGCTCATCTTTATTTTTCTTTTCTCCTCTTGTTTTTTTTTTTATTTTGGTGTATATGTTGGTGTATATGCGAAAAGTCAGTGTGAACGTGGCTCACTTTCGGTACTGATTTGCGTTTAAAATAAACGCAATCAAGTTAAACGCGGTGTATATGATATACGCCCGGTGTGAACCACGCATAAATCATGTGGGATTGAACACCTTAATTTGTCAGTATGAGTGTTTACTATGACAATGTTCAATACTTCGCGCTATGCAAACGCTTTGTTATCAAGAGTATTGAGTATGCGAAACACAATCAAAAATATGGCCAGTTGGTGTAATTAGTATAACATCAACCTTTCAATCTTTCAACTTTTTTAATTTCTTAAAGATTTTTAAAAGTAGCTTAGCTCATGAACTTGATATTTGTTTATGCACTCAAAATAAAGAATGTTGCACGTAAGTTTGTTATTTTATTAACCATGCCTTAAGGCTGCTTAAGTAAGGGAAGAATGAATGAACTTAGTGAAATTTACTTAAATGTGAATGCGGCTCCCAAAGATAGATTTGAGCCTCGCTATCCAGGGGCGGATCCAGGGTTAGGCAACTTAGGCAAATGCCTAACCCAAAATCAGTTAAATAATGTTTTTCATAAAATTGTATGAAAAAGGTATTATTACAAATAATCAGAAAATAATCGAAAGTATCAAGAGATTCCCGCATCCAATCCGCCCGATCCTTTCTTTCCCAAAATAGGATTATTATTCTCCCGGCGAGGCGCGGCGCGCGCCATGATGTTAAAAATTAATGTTTTTTACAGCTTGAGTTTATAGGTAGTGATCCCTGCCCCGAAAACGACTTCTCATAGTCACATTGACAACACAGACTAGTGCCTAACGCTAACCTTAGGCGAAGAAAATTTGCCTAAGGAGCCCCGGGTTTACACACTTTAATGAATGAACTGGAAGAAAATTTGCCTAAGGAGCCATGGGTTTACACACTTTAAATGAATGAACCAGAAGAAAATTTGCCTAAGGTACAACCATGGGTTTACACACTTTATTGAATGAATGGTCACCAAATCTGCACATAACGACCGTGGGGGACCTTCGATTTAGACCCAGTTCAACATGGATTCGCTAGAAAACATCGTTGCAGCTTTTGATAACAATAATGAAGTATTAATTAGGAAATTTTGAATTCACTTAATACATCAAAGTCTAGGAAAAGCATTTTTTTTCGAGTTATGTCTCTTCTTTTGCTTTTGCAAAATGAAAACATTGTGGCTGCTTAAAGCAAGTGTTTTATAGCATCATAATTCATTGATCATAAGTATGACGACAGTTAATTATTAGCTCAGCTATGTATAATAAGTTTGTTTGTGTCAACTGAACCGAAGCCTATTCTTTATTGATTAATGATGTATATAAATATTTTTGGTATTTGTTTCTGTTAACCGAAAATGCATCTGTAAATGCTAGGAGTTACGTTTGAATGACTGAGTTTATAATACACAAAGTCATTGTTATTTTTCTGAGTTGTTTTGCGTAGGCAGCTGCATGGTTTTTTTAGCACCAGTATCTCTACCTGGTAACTTATTTGTACAGTTCAGTATAATTTTTCTTGGTTCGAGATGACTGTGTCTGGTGTTGAATTTAAGAACTTTAAAAGGATCCTGTGTCCAAAATGATATGAACCAATATGATAGAGATCAAAAAGCCTCTTGCAAGTTTCTGAGATATGTATTTAATTTTCGAAATCTTACATTCACTTTATGCAATGCATATTTTATGATGTATATAACAGTGGCGGATCTAGAGGTATGTCGAAATTTGTGTAGAGCATTAACATAATTTGTGAATTCAATTTATATTACCAATGGGATTATTTGAACGCTTTTGTTTTATGGTTAGATTGCTAACACTCTCCTACACAAATTTCGACATACCTCTAGATCCGCCACTGTATAATAAGATAGTATTATAGGTTAAACTTCTCATCGCAAGTTATCATTAATACTATATATCTTTTTAATTTACTATAGAGAGAAAGGGCTTTCACTCTGAGTGAGTGATAAGAAAATGGAGTTATAATATATTGAGAGTTTATACACATAAACAAAGAATAAAAATCTTATTCTTATACATAATTATACATCATAAATTATGTATTGTATGATTTTATGATTTTTAAATCAAAATATCTGCCCAAGGAAACAGAATTTCCAAAAACTAAGACTTCTGAAACAACTTTGTGCATTCTATCATCCCTCGAAATATCATTTTGGATGCAGGAACACTTTAACATCTTTGGAGTTATTCTTTCATTTTACAAAAACCTATGTTATGTCTTCTTTTGAAAAAGGTAATTACATAATGTTTTAGTTTGACTTCTTGTTTCCTATGCTACATTAAATTCTGGAAAAAATGTTGTAGCTCTTATTAAAGAGGAAGCATAATTTATCTGTTGTTGTGTAGTTTTATATATAGGTTCTTGGACTTGTCACAGGGATTTCTGGAAACACCGTCTTTTACTATATTGTGGTTGACATTATTTAACCATGGATAATTTTTAGGGTAGGGTATACTATTTGATTTGATGAACGCCTAGTGCAGAAATCTGTTTTTATTTTGCTGCCGGATAATGATCAAGGAACTTGTCTCTAACTATGATTTTGGTCATTTTACTCTATTTCTTAACATAATTTCTTTTCTTTTCTTTCTATCTGACCATCTTGACCAGTACATAGATGAAATATGTATTTATCTGAGTGCTCCAATCTATCATGGTATAGGTGATTGAAAATTTATTTATTTGATTCATTACAAGTATGTTTTCATTTGATGGATTCTTCCTGTTCATGTGCAAGCAATCAAGAAAATGAAGAAGATAACAGATGAAGTAATTTATTGGTTATTTACTTAACCTCCAATCTGGCAGAAAATATTATTTTGGCCTACATAAAGTAGTTCAATACATTCCATTCATGCTCAATTAGTTTTCTTTTGTTTATTTCCCTTATTCCATTAGTGCAACAATACACGCTTGCATTATAACACTCCTTATGTTAGGACGAATGAATTCGAGTTAATATTTTTTACATTTCGAAAAGTATGTATTAGATTGGGCGTAAACTGGCGTAAATTTCATCGATTGCGCCCTTATGTGTGTTTGGCAAAAAAAATTTGCCTAACCCTTAAAAAATCCTAGATCCGCCCCTGCTATCCCAGACAACTTAAACAATATTTACATAGAGAAATGAATGGTATGCTTGATGGTGGTTGAAGTAATTTGATACATAATGCTAGATTATTCATAAATATCATGTGATGAAGAAAAACAGTTTTAAAATGCTTTAAAACGAAAGTTCACAAGAAGGAAAGTTTTCGATATTTCAAGTATTAAAAATTCGACAATGGATAAAGATCTTGAATGTGAAATTTGCATGGAAAATTTAATCGATTCCAGGGCGTTGCCTTGTGGCCATTCTCTCTGTGAAAAGTGCAAGTTGGACCTTCTTTATTTTAATGATGACGGAAGCGCTAGTTTGAGTTGTCCCAATCAATGTGAAAAAGTCACTGAGATTCAAAAGAATCAAACTATCGACGATGTTTTGCAGGTGAATTTTACCATGAAGCGTTTGTTAGATAAAATAAACGCCCAAACAAAAAGGTTAGTCAACGTAAGAAAATTTCATATCATCATAAGAACAGTCCCCTGGGTTCAAGGTTGGGATAACATACTATTTCCGATTACCTTCCTGAACCTTGGACGGAGTCAAAAAATATATTTCCCAGAGAAAGTCATTAACGCAATATTTTCAGCTAATTTGACCCGAGTATCTTTTAGCTTTTTTACCAAAAAACTCCATTTCATTATAATACTAATATTGAGATACCTTAGCCAGGATTTTAAAAATACAGCATCGTTGGAGCGCCAGCTATAAATGGAAGAACATTCATTTTAGGGAAAAGATCAACTGCCAAGGAGAAAAGGCACACGAAGCAACATCTTCTGATTACTGCAAGCAATGTCGAAAGTTGCTTTGTAAAGCATGTTTGGACGAACACGAATGTCACACAAACGATCATATCAAGATTTCATACAATGCTCAAAAGAAATGCTTCCTTCCCATCTGTGAAGTTCACAAGGTGTTTGCCAAATTCATCTGCAAAGAATGCAATAATGATTTTCTCTGCGTATACTGCAAGAACAGAACGCATAAAATTCATGAAGTAAATGAGCTGGATTCACATTTACAAAAGTTGAAGGCGGAAATAACCACTGAACTAGAAGCAGCGAAAAAATTATCGCAAAAAATTCAACAATCGGAAGCTTCTGTTTTGGAGAAGTTGCAGAAGTTCAGAAAGGAGCTAACCGAAGAATTGCTTTTGCGAAAGTATAACAACCTAAGCAAATACTTCGCCAAACTCAATGAAGAAGAATCAAACATGCTAAAAGAGTTTGACGAACACGTGAGCCAATTCGTTGCGCAAAGAAAGCAAATGTCGAATTCGTGTGATGAGGTAAAGAGAATCTTAGAGGATAGAAACGAGATTTCCAATCTTTTGCTGATATCAGAACAAAATCTTCTTCTGAAGCGATTGGAAGCAATTTCCAACGAGCTGTTGCTGAAGGTGGATCTTGGTGATCGTACAGCTGAAAACCATTTAGGAAAGTTGGTCGTTGGTCAGCAGGAGGAACAAGCACATACGAGTGACAACTCTGGATTGAAAGCATCATTTTCACATGGAAGCAAGGATGGTATTGAGTGCAATTTTGATTCAAAAGAAATTTTTGGTACGAAATTTTTGATTTATATTTTGGTGAAAGTTTGCTATAATCGTCAGTGGTTACAAAGAAAGCACTTTCATTGTAAAATATTTTTGCATTTAGAAATGTCGCATGAAAAAAACTACAGGTAAGTGTTTAGCAGCAGTATAAATGTTAATGAACCATCACAAGGTCACAAGCTGATTGAAAGTTTTTTATTTCCGTTTGATAGAGCGAGACAACACGCTAGAATGTTCTTGTTAACTCAGAAAGATACAAAAGAGATTCGACTGTGAAGTTATTGTGGTCGTAATTAGTTATGTTGACCAATTGATGTCCTCACTTCATAAGATCAAGTGCATATTAACTTGAGCTACCTTACTAACCTGTTTACAAAGGAAGAGATGCATCCGAGAAACCCTTTCAAAATTTGATCATATGTTTTCCATATGAAATTGAAAAAATCCGATTTATGGGGGATCTATTTTTTATAAAATTGAGGGTCAAGCAGTCCTTTTGGCTTCCAAAATCCTTTCAGTTTTATGATTGTGTTAAGCTATATTCTCCCAGAAATGCATGCTCGGTTACTTTCCTATAACAAGCTGTCACTTCGTCAACAATTGAATGAAACACACTAGGTGTGTTACAGCCATCTTTGCAAGTTGAATAAAGCTATGATGAATAAAGCTATGATCTTCCTTATAGTGATCTTCAGAAATTCATACAAAGCATCAAACGAAAATACACTTCCAAAGGTAAAACAAGGAAAACATAGATTTATACAGACAAATAAAAGGGGTATTGCGCAATATTATTAATTTGAATATTCCTATTGATTTCCTTCAGTTATACGGAATGGAAAACACAACAATAAAGTGACGACAGCGTTGAAGGTTTCGCCAGAAGAACGTCAGGTACTGATGGAAGCTTCTGGATACGAGCAATTGGGTTTGCTGAAATTAATATTGAAGGAAACGAGTTATGGTGTCATTAATCTACTTGATGAATTGGGGGCTCTCCGTAATGCTTCAATGCTTGGAAATGTTGAATGTGTGAAGTTGTTACTTGAAAATGGTTGTGATGTTGATATCAAGAATGAGAACGAAGATACTGCACTTATGTATGCATCGCTTGGTGGACATGCTGAATGTGTAAAGTTACTACTTGAAAATAACTGTCATGTCGATGCCAGGAATATGGGCGGAAAAACTGCACTTATGGCTGCATCGGTGTCTGGTTCTGTTAAATGTGTGAAGTTGTTACTTCAAAATAACTGCAATGTTGATTTGAAGGACAACGACGGATATACTGCACATAAGTTGGCGTTACAGAAGAACGAATATGAATGTGTCGATATTCTTAATGAATATCAGAAGCGTAATTAGACCTGAGTCAAAATTTGTGGAGGTGATCTAAGTCACTTATGGTATATTATTTTTTGACTGAACTTCAATACGCCTTTGAATATAAAGATTAGTTTGATAAACGTTTTTTCAATGACTTGGAACATCTACTCAAGATAGAAGTGATTATTGGTCAGCGCCAAAGGTAGCTGATCTTTCATTTCCCCGTGTCTGTCAGTCCGTCAGTTAGTAAGATCGCAATTCTTCACGCCCTGGTTAAGCGCCCGTTATTGCTAAATTTCAGTTTTTCGGTTCAAAATAAGAAAGTTCAAAGCACAACATTTAATTTTGATAGATATATCGCTAGTACGTAACTAACTATTATATATTGCAATCAAAAGAGGGTTCATTTCACCCAAATGAATAAATGAATTAATCGTTTTAATGCGCCCTCTCGCCACCCTTAATTATAACGTAGGCCATCTTGGGAGCGAAACACTACTGCAGGGTAAAATTAGTCGAAAATTGGTTTTATTTACATTACAATTACAGGGGCGGACGCAGGGTACGGCTCATACGGCTCAAGCTGTAGCAAACTTTAGTCAAGAGAATGACCACTAAATGATCTACTGTCGTGCTTCTTTGTCTGTTTGTCTATTCTTGACGCCGTATCGTAATCACGCGAGATAACGGCGTCGTTTAAAAATCAATCGAATAGGTTTTTTATGCATTAGCGCATTATTTGTTGGCGCCCCATTTGAGTCGCAAATTTTAGGTAAGCTATAACTGCAAACCCCACTGCTGTATTGTTCTTCTTTACGGCTCAAAAATCGGCTCCTTTTGATCAATGATGATAGGGGTTATAACTAACAGTTTTGAGCCGTATTGCAGCTTTTCGATACGGCTCAAAGTTACTGCTCAAGTCCCGATTTTACGGTAGTTGGACACCTATACCCCTAATCCCAGCTTCATGGTACTTCTTTCGGTTTTCCATTTATGCCATTTATGCCAAAAGTACGCAAGACGATAATACGTATCGGAACAAATCCTCAGGCTTTAAATCTTTCGGTTGTCGGTAGGGTAAGCAAATACGACTCAAAACTCACACACGTACGTCATCCTATGAACCTCTTTCTCAATTTGTCTGGACCGGACATGATGCATAGAGAAAGAGTTTTTGAGGCGCTTAATCTCAACGATAATATGGCGACAGAATATTTAAATTTACCCATACTGATGAAGAAAGGCTTTTTGCGGAGTGTAGCTTTTAGCGGAACGGAGTTCATTTGGCAAGATCAAATATTGTCATCAAACACTAACAGAGAGATGCATTTCGGCTGCCGTAACTGGATGCAACCTCTTACAGGGTCATACAAAAAGTGCGATTTGGCTCACTTACCTTTGATTTTCGCAAATTTTGAGGTAGGTAATAATTTGGATGATCAAGCTCACAAGTGTTCAGGGTATAGCGTTTAGGCAAAATTGTCGATCTGTACGGTGGCGGTCAAAACAAAGTGGTTGCTTTTTGAGACATTTGTAGACATTTTCCCCCGAGAAATCTTCGAATGCTACGAGGTTTGTTATGAGCTTCCAACTGGGAAACCAGGAATACCTCTTATCCTTTACGATAATATTGTAAGCTAATGAGAATATTGCTTGTTGATACTTTTGAAAATTTAAATCAAAGCTTCTGAAAGTGCATCTATGGATGCTCACAGGCTGTGTATCTGTGAGGAATAAAAGATAAAGCTGTTATTTCTTCTCCATATTGATATGCTAATACCTTTAAGCCATGTTTATTCAACTTCGTGTTGTATTTTGATCCACCTAACTGTTTTTATTTCCACACACAGCACAAAACAAGACATAAAAGTCCAATGATGATGATAAAATCTAATGTAAATGTTTATGTTTATCAGGTGTGTGCAGCAGCAGACACACACCACTATGCCCCATAAAGTTTTATTCATAATATATAAGTCCTTTTAGAGATTTATATATCCTTTTTGAATTCTTAATTGCAAGCTTATTATTGTTCATGGGAAATGATTTGCATGTTTCGTATATTATAAACTTTATGCTGACGACAGGTTAAGGAGAATATGTGTGTGTGCAGAAAAAAATGGCTTTGATATTTTCTATGTCTAAATCACTGAGACATCAAAACAGTATACAGTACATCACCATTCATGAAATTTGTCTATTTAAAAGAGTACAATCGTAGTCACATTTTATGATCAAATTGGACTGCTTAACAACAAAAAATGTAAACAATATATAATATTTCATCCATCATATATATATATTGTAAAATATTCTCTGATTTGGAATTCAATTAGTCAACTCCATTGTAGTATTTAATACACGTGTCTGGGTGAAATTTTTTAAATTCTAGAAAAATAACTGAAGTTAAAATAGCTACAGCTTACAAATTCTTTAATTGGATTAGATAATTAAAAGAAAACAACAATGAAGAGTAAAAGAAACAAACCAGTTAATTTGTTTTTGTGTAATTGTTAATACTTTACATAATGCTACTTGAATTATTTCTAAAATTACAGTTACGTAATTACTATATGTACTAGCCGCCAAGGCGGCGTCGCTTGCCGCCCATGTCTACCTGCTCTGTATCACTCTATCAATAAACGTCGAATTTCCTTATAAACGGCTCGTATAACTTGTGCTCAACCAGAAGCAGATTCGAAGTCACAACCTCTGGTAAAACCAATCTTTTATCAGTGTAACAATACACTCAAAACATATAGAGAGAAAACTTCAACTTTTTATTAACTTTTCTTTTAAAAAAGTTACGCGCTCTAACATGGGTGCTATCAAACGTAAGGGGGAAATAGTTTCTCTTCTTAAAAAGATCACACGGGAGGAGAGAAAAAAAAGGCACGTGCTAAATGAATAAAGTGAATAAAAAAAACGTTCGATTTGATTAAAATAGATTAAAAGAAATCGATTAAAACAAATTAAGACAACTATTATGACAAAAGCAAAAAAAAAATATTTTGTATCATGATACTCTTTTTTTACCTATCGGTTTTTAAACATTTTGATTGCTCGAAAAAAAGTTCAGTCAGGCAAGGATACGTTAGGATACACTGGTAAACCGCACATGCTGCCACGTTCCCTCTGCTGCTTTATGTCCAAAACGTTTAAACAGTTAGTTTCTTTGTATTTAGTTGATGTATTGTTTTCAAAGCCAAATCAACGTGGAATATAAAACTAACAATAATAATAAAAACAAAACGTTATTCCTATTAGTTCATCAGCCAAAAAAAGTCACGTTCGATTGAGGGTTGCAATGTATCTGCTTCGAACTCACGTCGCACACACAAAAAAAATAATTTCGCTCAAAACACAATCTACCATTTTGCGTGACTTACAAACAAACAAACAAACAGAGAATCGGCTATTAATATATAGACTAGCCGCCAAGGCGGCGTCGCTCGCCGCCCATGTTCAGCATGCGTTGACTTCACGAAAAATAAAATTAAGGAATTTGTAACCGAAAGTGTTACCATGTTGTAGAGCTCGAAAAACTGATTAAAAAAATGTATGGGATCGTTTCGCTACGATCAACCGTTACAGAGATATCATTCTTCAAAGATTTTGATGACGTCACCGACCCCTCCCAAAAAAATTAGACCCAAATTTTTTGTCACCCCATCGCCTGTATCGCGGACCCCAAAAAACGTCAGTTATCCTAGAGGCAGATTCGAAATCAAATATCAAATATCAGTTTAAACAATGGTTCCAAAAAACCCCAAATTTCATGTGTTATTTATTTTTTAAAACAATCGTTGATCAGTACAACAATGCACTCAAAACGTAGAGAGAAAAAAACTTTTTATTAGCTTTTGTTTTAAAAACGTTACGCGCTCTAACATGGGTGCTATCAAACGTAAGGGAGAAATGGTTTCTCTTCTTAAAAAGATCACAAGGGGGGAGAAAAAAAAAAGCACGTGCTAAATGAATAAAGTGAATAAAAAAATACGTTCGATCTGATTAAAATAGATTAAAAGAAATCGATTAAAGACAACTATTATGACAAAAGCAAAAAAAAAATATTTTGTTTTATGATATTTTTTTTTTTTACCTATAGGTTTTTAAACATTTTGATTACTCGAAAAAAAAGTTCACCCGTCTCAGACAGTCAGGCAAGGATACGTTAGGATACACTGGCAAACCGAGATGGTACCACGTTCTGCCACGGCTGCTTTTTGTCCAAAATGTTTTATCAGTTAGTTTCTTTGTATTTAGTTGATGTATTGTTTTCAAAGCCAAGTCAACGTGGAATATAAAACTAACAAAATAACAAAAACGAAACGTTATTCCTATTAGTTCATCAGCCAAAAAAAGTCACGTTCGATGATTGGGGTTGCAATGTATTTGCTTCGAACTCACGTCGCACACAAAAAAAGAAATAATTTCGCTCACAACTCAATCTACCATTTTGCGTGACTTACAAACAAACAGACAGACAGACAGAGAATCGGCTATTAATATATAGACTAGCCGCCAAGGCGTCGTCGCTCGCCGCCCATATCCACCTGCTCTGTGTATCACTGTATCAATAAACGGCAAATTACTTTATAAACGGCTCATACAACTTGGAAAAGATTCGAAGTCACAACCTCTGGTGTGCAGTCAGTGTTACATCAGTGTTACATTAACTATTTTTCAGGTTTTTCATTATGTGTGACTTATTTATTTTTTAAAACCAATCGTTAATCAGTACAACAATGCACTCAAAACGTAGGAAGAACAACTTCCACTTTTTATTAGCTTTTGTAAAAAAGCTTTTTTAAAAAAGTTACGCGCTCAAACATGGGTGCTATCAAACAGGTCGAAAATGGTTTCTCTTCTTAAAATGTTCACACGGGAGGAGAGAAAAAATGCACGTGCTAAATGAATAAAGAGAATAAAAAAACGTTCGATCAGATTAAAATAGATTAAAAGAAATCGATTAAAAGAAATTAAGACAACTATTACGACAAAAGCAAAAAAAAAAAAACAACATTTTGTTTTTATATGATACTCTTTTTTTACCTATCGGTTTTTGAACATTTTGATTGCTCAAAAAAAAAGTTCACCCAGTCAGGCAAGAGTTAGTGGCAAACCGAACATATGCTGCCACGTTCTGCCACTGCTGCTTTTTGTACAAAATGTTTAATCAGTTAGTTTCTTTGTATTAAGTTGATGTACTGTTTTCAAAGCCAAGTCAACGTGGAATATAAAACTAACAATAATGATAAAAACAAAACGTTATTCCTATTAGTTCATCAGCCAAAAAAAGTCACGTTCGATTGGGTTTGCAATGTATTTGCTTCGAACTCACGTCGCACACAAAAAAAGAAATAATTTCGCTCACAACTCAATCTACCATTTTGCGTGACTTACAAACAAACAGACAGACAGACAGACAGACAGACAGACAGACAGAGAATCGGCTATTAATATATAGACTAGCCGCCAAGGCGGCGTCGCTCGCCGCCCATGTCCACCTGCTCTGTATCACTGTATCAATAAACGTCAAATTTCCTTATAAACGGCTCGTACAACCAGAAGCAGATTCGAAGTCACAACCTCTGGTAAAACCAATCTTTTATCAGTGTAACAATACACTCAAAACGTATAGAGAGAAAACTTCAACTTTTTATTAACTTTTGTTTAAAAAAAGTTACGCGCTCTAACATGGGTGCTATCAAACGTAAGGGGAAAATGGATTCTCTTCTTAAAAAGATCACACGGGAGGAGAGAAGAAAAGGCACGTGCTAAATGAATCAAGTGAATAAAAAAAACGTTCGATCTGATATAAAATAAACAAGATGCCCTTGCAGGCATAAGGATTTCTGCAAAATCAGCTGAAGTATGAAAAAAGAAAGACTACGACATTCTTGAAATTTAAGAAAAGTTTAATCCGCAATATATAGTTATTAAATTTCTGATCATGTACTCCCCAAAAATCTGGAAAAACATAATTGTCACTATGCAAAACTTTATACCAATAAACATCAATAAACTTGATTATATCTGAATGACATAAGTTCTTTATTTTGGTGGTACGAAATAATATTAAGGATTCAGAGATCAATTCAGATAAGACAAGGAGTATGTCATGAAATGTTATGAATTTAATATGTATTGTCAATCTTCCTAACAGAATTCCTAAGGACAAAAAGGAAAGCGTAGATTTTAATGATATGAAATACATCCATATACATACAAAATCAACATACATAACTGAAACTTAAGCCTAAAAACTTAGAAACTTAAAAAAAACATTAAATTTTTAATTACGCATACACCCCAGGAAATTCTTAAAGCACAGCTGACACAATATGAAACTTACGTTAACTGCAATAAACTTAATGAACAAAAGAACAATAAATTGAAATAGATGCTGTAGGATATCACATTGATTACGTAAGTCTTTCAATAGGTCAATCTTCCTAATAACGAAAAAACTTCCCAAACAAAAAAAGTAAACAAAGATTTGGATTATGTTAAATATGTGATCCAAATTAGCAAACATAACTGAAAGCGGTTAAAATTTACAGACAGTCGAGATAAGTTTCCTATTTGCTATCGTAAATAGGAAGTCCTATTCCTAATTAAGGGCATTAATAATAATACAGCCAAGAACTATACAAGTAAATATGCTAACATATATAGCTAGAGAAATATCAAACATAAAATGATGCAGGCAGAGGTTAGACAGATATTCCTGTTGTTGGAGCTGAAGAGGAAACTGAGCTGAGCTGTACGTATCCAGAACTTAAAAGGCATTACAGCCCACAGATGAAACAAACGAGCTTTTGTATTTAGAAAAGCTCAAAAAAGAATACCAGACATTTAAAAAAAACAAAAACCTTTCCTTTTTGACACACTGTTTTTATAAAACATTGAGAAAAAAAGAAGAATAAAAAAAACATGTTGAGGCATCTTTTGTCATAATAGTTGTCTTTAATCGATTTCTTTTAATCTATTTGGATTTCTGCGTAAGCAAGAAATACTTTACGATCGTCTTTCTCCTGTTTTTTCATCTTACTGTCCAAACCTACGCATTTTTGTTTCTTAAATTTCATTGGTTCATAAAAAAGCCGTCTCAATCGTAATTGGTGCATAATGCCCGATTTCTACGAAAGGGTGCTAATATAGCCACCTTAACTTCAATCTCGACAGTTTATTGGCTTGATTTCCGCCACGTGATCATCCGGGTATTTTTCGACTTACATTTGCACGCCGTTCGCATAATGGTACACTACAGCGTGACCGAAGAAACTTCCAAAAGTTGATTGATCAATGTTGAATAGATTTACAGTTCCAAGACCGAGAGTAGAGGGTAAAAATTTATGATTATCTTACAAAGAATCTACTGTGTTCATTCTTTTTTAAAAACAAAAAAAAGAAATAATTTCGCTCACAACTCAATCTACCATTATGCGTGACTTACAAACAGACAGACAGACAGACAGACAGACAGAGAATCGGCTATTAATATATAGATATACTGTATATAATTATAATTACATAAAATGTATATAATTATGTTAAATAAATAAACAGATGTCCTGTGCGTATGTTGTGTTGTGAATTATGTATACACAAGCGAACGAAATAAAACACATAATTATGTTAAATAATTTTGTTAAATATATAATGATTTTGCTTAGTATCGTGAATGGGAAATTTATGCTCTTAATAATTTGTCTGTTGGTTTTACTATTTCAGTTGAAGGCATTATCAAGAGTAATTGATATCAATTTATGAATCACTATAGTCGTGGAATATCTGGTATACTTGAAACAATGGAACTGCTGAACCAAGACAGGAGTAACAGATGTGACGTGTTGGGCATTTCCTGCATATATGTGGTCAGGAAACTTTGATTCAAATTGGTTATCGTTCATTTGAAAGGAACATGTGACCAATTCAAGAATGTTTTATGTATACAAATTGAATTTTGTCGATTGACATTTAAAGTTACAACATAAAACTGGATGTTGTTCATTATATCTGGGTTAAGTTACCTGAACATTTTGGCAAAGTTTAAAAGATGTCTGTTATGTATTTCTTGTTGGTTTTACTTCCTAGTGTTTCTTTATGCATTCGAAAAAGCTATTTTTTTATAATAGATCATTTTTATTCATGCTCTTTTTGCCACTATGAGTGTCAGAATTTTTTTGAATCTGTACTTATACATAAAAGAACTGGAAATTATTGATTCATAAAGCATTTTGTTTTCCTTCTCTTTTTTATCTCCATCCCACCTTCACAAAATCAAATCCTTGAATGCACGTTATCAGACTATCAAACCTGACCTTGTTTTGATTTTTTATATTGTGACATTACTTGATATTAATTTCTTCATAACAGAAATTTGCTATGGGCCAATTTCTGATCATCAAATTACCACATCAAAGCGAGGCAAGGGAGCACAGTTTGGTATTTCGACATTTGAAGTAATAAGGTCTAATTGCAATATAACTAAAGTACATTACATTGATAGGATACATTTCAAGAAAACTAAAAAAAAAATTACATATATTCTTTCTATTTCGTTTTCGCACTTCCCACTTTCCGTCCAGGATTAAGGGTTAGGATTAGGGTTCTTTTTTATCTCCATGATGAAGAGCCAATAGTAAAGAAATATGGAAGATATATTTAGGGGGGTGCGAAAAGGAAATTATTATTCAATTTGAATCGCAATATAACTAAAATGTATATTACATTGATACGATACATTGCATTAGTTTCAAGAAAAGTAACAAAAATTACAGATATTCTTTCAGTTATGGATGCGTATTCAACATGCATTCACCTCGCTCGTCGGAAGTTGTTGAATGAATATCCGGCTTTCACGCATTCCATATTTTCGCTGGCGAACGGGTGATTCCACGCACCCGCTCCGCAAACCTTATATATTGATGTGTTTCAATGAGCGCATGAATCTGGTAGGTTAAGCCTTGAAAAAGTACTTTGCAGCTGAGAGAAATACAGAACATAGTGTGGTAGGAGAGATCATGTTGGATGCACAGTCATTGCTTTAAAGTAAGTTTATGTTTTTCTTTATATTTTACTTTGTAAACGTAAGTGTTAGTTTGTTTTTTTAATTATTGACTTTAGGACACCCGTGGTGGAGTAAAGTATTTAAAATACCCGTGGTTTCTCCTTCTCCTACTACTACTTCTACTCCAAGTTATGAACGTTTTCGTGCAGCGTTTACATGATATCGTTGCCGATTCGCAAATTTGGTCATATTAGGACTTCCAGTTATCCAATTTTCACGAAAATTTCTACAGAGCACAATTGAAAAGTGCTGATTTCGAATTTGTCAATGATTTTGCCAGGTTTGACTAAAATTGGACAATTTAGGCCAAATTTGGACCAAATTTCGAAAGTTCTTCAATTTTCATAAAATTTTGCACGGATCACATTTGAAAGGTGCTGATTTCAAATTTGACAGTGATATTGCCAGGTTTGACTAAAATTGGGCAATTTAGGCCAAATTTGGACCAAATTTCGAAAGTTCTTCAAATTTCAAAAGATTTTGCACAGATCACAAAGGATTTGAGATGATGGAAATATATATATAATCCTCTCGTGCAGGGAATATTCTACTATGCAGACAACTGACAAATTCCCTTCGCATCTAGCAGACCGGTCTACTTTTGGGTTACTTTTTTCTGCCTTGTTGAAGCTCATTTGAG
The DNA here is from genome assembly GCA_027922465.2 of Turritopsis dohrnii. Taxonomy (NCBI): domain Eukaryota; kingdom Metazoa; phylum Cnidaria; class Hydrozoa; order Anthoathecata; family Oceaniidae; genus Turritopsis; species Turritopsis dohrnii. The sequence goes on along the minus strand of BQMF02000049.1, from coordinate 622,773 downwards.
AGATATATGCATACTGTGAAAAATTTTGTATATATATAAAGCTGGAATTTTTTATAGTTATACTTGCAGATACCTGCGCCTAATACTTGAAACTGACTATTATATGTATACCGTTGATAGCCCGAACTTCGAACATCCTTCCTAACTTCGGACACAAAAAACATATCCGCAATATACAAACCACACCAATAATAAATACTGCACTGTCAATTAAACTAAATCCAAAACTTATGTGAGCTTTGCAATGTGATTACGTACGTGATTTATTAAGGCTCTATCTAAACATCAGATCCATAGAATTCACACAGACTTTGCACATATTTATCGTGATGTATATGACATTGCTTTCCACATCCTGTTCACATTTTCTTACTTCGTCTTTCCCCGTATTATCTGAAACTTATAGTGTCTGTTGGGATTTTTAGAAGACTCTTAAGAAGGTCCCTTTTCACTTTTCAATTTTCCGCAGATCAACAAATACCTTATTACACGAAATTAAACCGCGTATATACTTAATTAAGCCGCACAGCATAGAAATAGTCTTCATTAAATGCGGCTTAATTTTTAGCACGACCTACAATAATGCGGCTTGATTAACACTCATAACCACGACTGACAACATTGAAACCTATCCATTTTGAGATAGTTAAAAAGATTTTTAGTTTACTTGATACAAATGTTGGCAACAAGATAATCATTTCTGAATTTCGATCAGCTGGTATCATCCTAGCCATCGAAAGCCATCACATGTGGGTGAACATTCTTTACTTGGTCAATACGTGTAATTTTTCATGAGTAAGAGAATCCTTTCATTGCAAAAAATGAATTTATCCGTTTTTGTTTATCAACTAATTTTTCTTTAGGTGCTTCTTAATTAATACACATTTTTCTCACAACTTATGTACATTGCGGCTTAATTAATGTGTGGCTGAAATTTGACCGTCTTAATACACGGTTTAATTTCGTGTAATAAGGTATGTTCTTTCTCTAGCATTTGTGTGTTCCTCTTGTTTCTGTGAATTCTCAATCAGTAAAAGCCCTGGGAATAAGGTGATATTTTGTGAAAAACAGAAGCAAAACAAGAATCCTATAAAGTGCCATTTTGTGTTTGTGACACTATCGTGCAAGATGATTGAATTCTGGCAAAGTTATTTGTTTCAAAGATACACTAGGGGTATGGAATTTTTTAAAAAAATAAAATCATAAAAAAGTTCTTTGCATTATTAATATAACCAGTAATTCTTCACAATTATTGCGTTTCAACATCTTTTATCTGCTTCATCTCTTATTTTAGTATTTGTTGTGACTTGGTTATGTACATTTTGCTTACCAGACAAGTCTGTTTATTACAGTGTCTAAAGTTAGCAAGGCTGTCCAAAGTTAGGACGGTTGACAGAATAAAAGGCAATAAATTTGAACAACTCATTCAGGCAGTGTAGTGATGGTGTACCGTGAATCTTCCTAATTTTGCTGAATGCGAAAAGATTCTGATGATGAATATATATATAAATACTCATAAACTATAGCAGAAACTTTAGTTTGATTGACAGGTGTAGCTTTTTCATTTGCAGACAGTTGAATTTGATTTGTGTTCTGAATTAGGAAAATTGACAGTACTGGCTAGTACTTTAAAACTGGCAGCTGCAACTCATGACAAGTCTCCTAGTCATGTCCAATACTCTACTCTGATGAAGCCTTCACATGTTTTCTTTATAAGCAAAATCTGGCGTTTTTATTTTTGGATCCTTTCTAAACTTGTCAATTTGTTTGCCAATTCTGCATTCAGGAATGGGAGTCCAGCGACACCATCTTTGCCTTTAAGTCTATATTAATAGCACATTAATTGAAAAGTGATTCACCCCACCCACCCTGAAATAGATAAATTCAGCTATTCCCTTAGCAAAATAGTATTTGTATATCTGTTTGCAAGTTTCTGTTAGGTCTGAATTTTGTTAAATGGGCCTAGAATTAAATGGTGCATTGTGCAGTTATACATTACACTATACATTACATTTTTATTTTTAGTAATCAGCAACTGCTGCTTGGTATTGGATCTTCATTTAACTTAATGATTGATGTCCACTTAAATTGGTAGAAAGAAAAGTTCACCTGCGCGATTAGCCAAACTCGTATGCTTGTAAGAACGTTAAGCTGGAAAGTAAAAATTGAAGCTGAAATAAAATCGATTAAAGTATCAGTAATTGCTGTATTGTTCTTGTCCATTTGATTTCTGTAAATATTACCCGATTAATAAGGTTTTAATTGATCGTTGTGGAAACGCGCGGGCGACCTGATTTTCTTTCAAAACGTTTACCGATGATTACTTTTTACTTCTATGTTTTTATATGAATTTGACTTTGGTACTTCCGTTAGAAAACAATGCGCATGTTATGGCACTTGTTATTCGGCACTTAGGAAATTGTCTTTATGGTCTGCACAGGATATAGATCCAAATATTAAATTAGAGGAAACGACTTATATGTGTGGTCAGGCTTCTCCAGTTGTCATTCGATGACTTACCTATCCAATAGTGCTAACGTAACGTGGTCCTTTCCACCGCATATGGTTTTAATGTATCTTTGTTTTGGGTGAATAGATTTACATTTTCGATTTGCATGCCTACCAACAAAAAACGGGCGTACCAGGTTTTAAAAAGCAATTCTTTCGTTTTGTAAGTAAGTGATTATAATCTTTTGATTTTTGAGCATATATTTTGCGCTGACCTTAAGGCCTATGGGCCTCTTGTTCTTTTTTGTTTTCAAAGATGCACTTCTCGGTTTCAAATGACTGTGATGCAAGTGATTTGAGTTTTTTGAAATTTTTGTTGAAGTGAAGATCGATATGGACTGTTATTTAGTGTCAGTAGTGCTCCTTTTAATTCCACATGTTTGGTTACAGTTTCATTTCGTGCAATTATAGATCAACTCGTATCATCCCATGTACCGTTATTCAAAACCCTTTGAAATAGGTTTATAAAAGTCCAAATGAAATGGCATAAAAGGGTCAGTCAAAAAAAGTGGAGGAGTTCAACATTATTATATTTCTTTTCAGTCTTAAGTGGCGATTAGGTTACTTGCTCGCATTCCTTTTCTACCCTAAATGACTTAACTCTCCTCCACAAAATTTGACTGACCTCTGGCTACGCCTCTGTAAAACGTAAATCTGAAGTGTTGGATACTGATTGAGATGCTTTTATTACGTGAGCCGGCAGCTTTAAATGAAGTGAAAAAAATTTGAGGAAGGTTGTGGGATTTCCGACTTTTGCAAATAGTCGGAAATCGAATTTCTTAACGATTCCGGACGAAAGTCATCCATGCGCAGAAGCGCATGCACAGTAACTACAAATATTTAAGGCGTTTCAAAATTGAGAATTTCCTCTCGCATTGTATTGTAACGTGAAGTTCATCAAACTTACACAAAAATACTTCTCAAATTATCATTTTACTAATTTATATTCATTTATTTTCATGCGAAATATCTTTGAGCCGACCAAACGACAAGCAACCACTCTCCGACGAAAAACGACAAAAGTACAATAATGGAACGACAATATAAAAGACTCCATACAACCGAAGCCGTCGAACGCTCAATAACGCAGCTTATCAATATAATTTTTCAGATCGTTTTTCAACGCAAATGTATTTTGGATTATAGTGTAGCGGCCAAAGGTTTTTGTCCTACCAACATACTAGGCAAAGTCCAGACTCTTGTTTCAATTGGAGAGGCAGGTTTTCGTCCCGCGGAGGTACAATCTACGAAAAAGGGTTACACCAGGAAGCGATGATTACTTAATCCGGATAGGTCATATTTTGTATTTATAAACCTTATAATTATGCTAGTTATAGACTAAATGGCTTGCACTCAGCATTACAAGAAACGCATTAATTTTAACTTATAAACCGATATCTAGACATAGATCAATTATTATTATATCAATTGTATTTATATATCTTATTTTATGAACCTTGCGTTCCAAATACAAGAAATCCATTGTCGCCGAAAAATTAGTTAGATTTTTCGAATAATTCCTGGCTGGAAAGAAGGAAAAGTTAAGAAACAGGCTTCTTAAAGGAGCATAAAAGATAATTGTTCAGCGGATAGTGAGATTGGGTAACCATGAAAGAACGTCTTAAAAGAGGCAAGTTTTTGTGATCAGCGGTTTGCGTGTAAACGTTTGATAGATACTGATGACTTTTCGCCTTCACCTTGTTAAGGTTTTGAACAAAAAAAACCATGCCTTCTGAAAATCAATGGAAAGGCCTAAGGTTATTTTGATAATAAAATTTACTGGAACTGTGGTTAAACCATAAAGGTCTCACCTATTCGTTTCATAGAAGAAAGCTATCCTGGTGTTGTAGCGGATATATATTCAATTCAATATGTATTACTAATTGGATTTTGAACGTGTTTCTTTTATGTTTAAATTGCCAACACTCTCCTACATAAATACGGCTCACCTCCAGATCCGCCATTGCTTATTTAATCATTTAGACAGACTTCAGCTTGATGTATTTTGTTCAAACCCATTCGACATTTATCGAACTGTTATTAAGATCATAGCATTCTATGCGACAGGAAATTACATAGAAAGTCGTCCGCTATGATCTCTCACATTTTAGTTTCCAGGTAAGCATAGGGAAGTCAAAACTTTATCAAAAGTGTGTGAGTGTCTTAGTTTTGGATAGATACTTCACCTGAAAAATGCTAAACGTCTCCATAAGCCAAAGTGGACAACACAGCGCTTATTTTATGCGTTAACTTATGAAACTTATCGCTGAGTTGACTGAAAAAATATGATTACTTGCTGGAAAGAAGCTATGTAAGCTGTGTAATAGGCTGTATATCGATGCAGAAGTGTCTTAAGACTAGTCCAATCCCTAATGGAGGCAACACACTTTCCTGGTAACCCTGCTGATTTTGTTTTAGGGTAAATGATACATTTGTCTTATGTAAAATTCTTTACGTTATTCTCTCCTGGGACTTCAACAAATTTTTGTGTCATGCTTGTGACACACTTGCGAAACTGAAGGCAACAACAAATCTGTTCCCAATGCTTTGAAGAATCAAAAGGAACTGATATCCATGAGGATTATTTTGTGTGATCTTTGCTTTGTAATCATATTTGTTGTATTTTTACATGTCAGCGAGTTGTTTGCTACAAAGATAAATAGTATCCAAAATATTGTTAGCAAGATCCAAGATAGAACAAATTTGCCGTTATCATATGTACATTCAAAAACAAATTCTCCAACATACCCTGTTTTCTGGCTCGACATTACGCTTGCAAACTACTATCTTTTAGGTTTTTTTATACACTTCAAGTCGTTTAAGCATCACGAAATAATTTGTTGTTCATCGCCTCCTCTATCCAAAAGAATATACATTGCACACAATCAAAAAAGTGCGGTATCATCCTTATATTAGAGGAAATATGTCATTCGTTATCCCTAATATCAACGTCACAGATCCTTTCAAGTAATGATTTCACACATTCAATTAGTCCATCGTACACAGCTTTATCCTGCATCACCAAGTATACAGACATAACTCACCCTGATAAACCTGTTCAATTTATCAAAATTCCATAAAATGGAAGACTTTATATATAGTTAAATTATTCATGAAAGGACATTGATAAAGTGTCGGCGTCATGAATCAGGTGGCTAAAACATGATTTTAAAAGAAACATTAGAACTAAACCTCATTACTGAAATTCGAAGGGTACTGTCAAGATTGATTCCTCATTATCTTTCTTCAAAAATCTCGAGGAATCTCGAGGAAAGTGAGTGAAGAAAAAGTCTAAAATAATGATGGACTGGACATTTATGACTTATCCTGCAATGAAACACTTTGTCGCGAAGTCTACAACAGCAATGAGATTTTTAGTGGTCTCCTCTCAAATGGCTGCTGGGTTATACAAATTGTAAAGATTTGTCTTTCCATTTAGAGAATAGAATATAAGGAAATAAATTTGTTGCTATATTCACATTTCTCTGCTTGATTTTAATTGTATTTGCGGAAGTATCCAAAATTACTGAATCTGGGTGGTCACAACAATAGATATGACAGCAGTTCCAAAACAGTGGTAGAGAAAAATACAGAAAGTTTTCTTGGAGCTAGTCATGTTTTTTTTAAGAATAGCTTCAAAGAAGACATACCAGACAAGTCATGACAATGCGCGTATAGAAATCATTGAAATGGAAATGATATCAAAAAAATGCAGAATGTAGAATGGAGTATTGTGTCAAATTCGATGTGTATTGTCGTCTAATTAAAAAGTGGTAAAACTACTGACAGATTAAGGTAAATCATTGCTTAACATGTGCATGTAGTATGGTTTGAAATCTTTTCAATGACATATTTGACGTCAGGGCAAAAACATATGAATTATTACAAACTATAAAGTATACATAGTATGCCAAGGAACATCCAAAGAATGAGTTTTAATGATTTTGAAGCAGGTAAGACAGTCACATGAAATTACAATTTACATTGTATTACATAATTTTCGTTTTTTTCAAAGAAAAAATCCTACATATAATGAAAAATGGTCAATTGTAAATTACAATACCTCTTTGTATTCGTAAGTATTGTGAAGTGTTATGCCTTTATGTATTTTTCACCTCCATTGTCTGAAATCAACTTTCATTTCATTTAGAATAAAAACAAGAATAACAACAACAACAACAACAAAAAAAAAACAGGTAACAAGTGACCTTCCAGGGTATTTTGGTGACTGTGCTCCAAAATTTCGTTTGGTCATTTGCTTTTGTGAAACAAGTTACTTTCCAGTCGAATCTTTTATATTGGTTATCGAAAATGTCATTGGTCTTCCTTGGTCTCGTACCTTTCTTACTTTATCATGAATGAGTTTGTGCATGAGTACCTGATCGTAACGTGATCCAACCATTTCAACTTTTTTCGATGTACGATCACTTTAAGCGGTTAATATATTCCAATTACTTTTTGAAGTTGTTGCTTAATATCCTCATTAAAGGCTCTTCTAACGATGAAATAGTTGGATGAAATAATGATAAAAGCGAGCTATTTCATTTTGTTTCAAAAATTGAACTTCAGTATAATTAAATCTGTGCTTTGTACTTTCGTACATCTTCTTTGTTGTTAGAGCAAACTGGTGAGGCAAACGAAGCATTCGTTTCCTTAACAAGTGTTACTAAACTATCAAAATTGAAATCATAGAAGTATCTGTCATCTTAAAAACTCTGACTTTTTTTCCCTTGCAACAGAAATTTTTGTGGAATTAAAAGGAAAAGTTCTATATAATACAAAACAAGGCTACATAAAAGTGCGATTTGATGTTGGAATAGTGTAATTCATCAACATCGTTACATTTCGAATGCACACAATAGACAGTTGTCACATTTGACTGACTTTGGATTATTTCTAATTGATATAGGAATAAACTTTGCTCATAAGATACAAAACGATTATCCAAAAGACAGTAAATTGCTGCTACTTATTACAATCGATTGAATGAACTTGCATTTGGCAAACGGAGTGATAGAAAGATGAACATGACACAGATTGGATAACCATTAGTTTGTCTGAAGCTGATTTAGGATATCTGGAAATCTTCCGCAATGGAGGTATTGACCTGAATTTTCTTTGAACGACCTAGTGCAATAGTTACCATAGTAATTACTATAAATATCGTGATTACTGCAATCAAGAAACTTACTACAATATTGTAATTACTGCAATTACTATATAACCTATATCCGACTGAAAATTTATTTATGATTGATGAAGTTGAAAAGATTTTGATAAAAGACGTATGGAATGTTTGAAAAATGCTACGTGTAAGGTCACGATTATCCTTACTTTTTGTCTCAATGATTTAATATTTGATCATATGATCGTACACCACGAGAATATCAAAGAACCTCTTTGCAGTGAACATCATTTGAATTTTCTATAAAACATTACGTACAGTAAATAGAAGCAAGTTATTTCATTCTTCTTCTGTTTATTTTGTTCTCTTCCGATTCATAAGACATTACAGTAACCCCTGACTTTCCTCTGATCTTAATGGGTCCCCTAGCTTTGCATTTATTGGAAACTTTTGTTGTCTTTTCAGATTATCGAACATAAGTCAGTATCAAATGTTGTTTGTTACTCTGATGTCTGTTTGCTTTTTTTATCCAAATCAAAAAAGAGTTACTGAAAAGTTTAATTACTTTTGTTATCCATAAATCTCATAAACAAATTAGAATATAAAAGGACTCAGTTACTCAGTTACCGAGTTACAAAACCGAGTTACAAAACCGAGTTACGCATTATGACGTCACGAACCGAGCTGCTAACTCGGAGATCTTTAAATTTTAATTTTTCTCGAGTTACTAACTCGGAAATTTTATTCAAGTAAAATTTTCATTAGAATTGAAAAATTTTCAAAATTTGGTCCAATATCGACCTAATTTGGCCTTATGCACAAGTTAACCTTCAATTTCGAAAACAACAGTACAAAGTTATTCCTCTATTAAATCTTCATTAGAATTGAACAATTTTCAAAATTTGGTCCAAATTTGGCCTAACTTGACCTTATCCACAAGTTGACCTTCATGTTTGAAGTCAGCAGTACAAACTTGTTCCACTATTCAATTTTCATTCAAATTGAACGATTTTCAAAATTTGCCACAAATTTGGCCTACTTTGCCTTTTTTAAAATCTCACACTATTCCCAGTGAACTTTCGAAAATATCCCCTTACAAAATATTCTCTAACTCAGAAAAAATAAAACCAAAAAAAATTTCCGAGTTAGTAACTCGAGAAAAATTAAAATTCAAAAATCTCCGAGTTAGTAACTCGGTTTGTGACATCATAATTCGTAACTCGGTTTTGTAACTCGGTTTTGTAACTCGGGAATTCCGAACCTCCTCAGAAGTTGTTGCATCAATAATATTGCGTATATATGTTGCTTATTATTATTATTGTTATTATTATTATTATTATTATGATTATTATTATTTCCCCCCGCAGCGAGCGTAAGCGAGCGAGGAGGCATAGTAGTTTCACGAGATAGGCGAATGTCAGTTTCCGATTTTGTTCATCATCTTCCAACTTTCGTGTTGACGTTACACGGTGGAATACAATTACAGTAGAATCCTGATAACTCGAACCCCCGATAACTCGAACTTTCAATAACTCGAACCAATTTCGAATTCTCCTTCACCAATACTTTCTCATAAAATACCCCCGATAACTCGAACATTCGATAGGTCGAACTATTTTCTCAGTCCCGTGGGGGTTCGAGTTATCGGGATTCTACTGTATTAGCTGACTTTGCTTTTTTCCCGTTTCATGGTACTGTAAGTGGGAGACAGAATGTTTTTTCGTATCTCTTTTCTAATTTACTATTATATTACATTATATTATATTATGTTATTTAAAAAGTTTGTATGCTAATTAATTAAACATTTTTCAAATCGCGGATACGCGAGGTGTTTGGAATGCAAACCGATCGTCGTCGTCGTGAAGCCAAAAAATAATCACAGTCTAAGATATTCATGGTACGCACGCATGCGATACCTTCAGCAATCAACTGTTTGAAAATAAACTGCAGAAAAAGTGCTTTTGAAAAATAGTAAGTTTCTATAATCGATTTGGTCTGTTACCATAATTTATTTCATTTGATTTTTAGAAAAATGCAGATGAAAAAGATAATTCTTTTCTAAATTGAATTTCTCAATATTTTGTAAGCAGAGTGAAAAGGACACGTTTTATTTTTTTTGGAAAAAATATCTGAGATTTTCTAAGGCTCACAAAAGGTCTTTGGACTTTGCTTAAACAAGTTGTGTGTGTGGGTTGTAAAAAAGCCTTTTAAGCTTTGGACAGGTACAGCTCAGCTCAATTTCCTCCTCAGCTCGAACATCAAGAATGCTTGTATGCTGCCATTTAGCTGCCCCCAGCCCCAATATATATATAATATATATATTATATACTTTTTAACTTTTACTGTCAATGATCCTTATTACTGGAATCACCATAATAAATAGAAATTCAAAACACTGACTGCATATCCCCTACAAGGATATCTTGTACCATGTGTAATTAGATTCATTGATGGTATAAAAAGTAAACAAAGATTCCATGTATAACTGAATAAAATGTTTTGTGAGACAGAGCAATTATTAGCAGCAACACGTGAAGAATTGACCATGTAGAATCATAATGGCCTTTCATTATGATATCTAATTTTAATATATACTCTACAAATGCCCTCCTCCTCTGATTGACGTACAAAACTTTTTTATATATATATATATATATTTGATTTATTTTATGATGAAATTAACTTTCTAGAATCATACCTCAGCTAATTTACAACCAGTCAAAACCCTCTGTTTCATGTGATGGTATTACCAATATTACATGTGGCCATTTTTTTCTGTTAATATGGTTATCACTGTACACAGAGCTCACAAAAACAGTGTGTGGGTCCCAAGAGAACAGGCAATTTTAGAAGAAACTGTTGTAAAAGAAATCTTTGAAATTAAGAAAAATAAATTCTAACTGTAATTTTATTGCATTGAAATAAATATGCTTATCTCTGATTTAGAGGTTTATTTTATTATAGTTTGGTTGACAGTACGAGATGCGCCAGGGTCTAATCTAGGCCGAAAGAGAGTCTGTTGATCGGATGCTGCCCTCTACGTTCTTTTGTTTTAAAATTTATTTCACTTTAAAAACTTCAAAAATCACTCTTGTATTGGGGGGTCACAGGTTTAACCCACCGAAATAAAGCGCAAGTTGACCTTTTTCTAATAAAAGTGCCCCTTGGATGTTCATAATGTTCCCTTTTTCCTTCTGCCGGTCACTGCCCTTCCATTCTAGATTAGATCCTGTGTGCCGTGTTTTTAATTTAAAGAATATGTTTTGTTTTGTGTCCGTAATTAGGAAGGCTGTCTGTAATTAGGAACATTGACAGTACATGACTAAAAATGTATGTCATACTGTCATCAGATATCCTTAATATTACATATTTCATACCAAAAAAACAGAATTTTGCCATTCAGAGGTATATACATTATATAAAGTTATTTTTGAATGCATGTAATAATGTAGACTTATATCTTGGAAGTCCTTGGTTATGAAAATCCACTTCATCTCTGGAGGGGAACACAAAGTTTTTTCACATTGTACAATAAATTCTTCACCGTCGTATAAGACACTTTATATTTGAACTAGTCTTCAGTTGTATTAACTTTAGGTGACTTCATAATTTCGGAGGTATGATAAATCATTGAGGTTGTTTTTACCTTATGCTTTATTTTTGCAATATCTATCTCAATATTTGCAGATTAACTTGTGGTTTGAAGAACAAAGTTTTCAATTTGCACTGACTTTTTGATCTGTGATATACACTTTTTTTTAATTTTGTTTTTGTCTGTAGGAGTTCCTAACATGATGTCGTCATTCCAAATTGATCAAGATTTTTTTATTTGTCTGTGGGTTAATAAAGGAAATTTGACATCTTATTCTTCCAAACAAAATTAACTTAATTTCGATCAAAAGCATTCTTTTGGCTGCTTTTCTTCTTGCACATGTGCAGAAGGGATTGAATGGTTTTTAAATATTATTCATAAAACTTTTACGCGATTTGTTCAAATGCATAGCGTTTCTTGTTTATATTACTCTGAACAACAAGGATTTTGAAGCACAGCTTGAAATCTGAAATTTTGCCAACCATACATTTTATGTTTGTATATGTTTTAGCTCTAAATCTTTCATTTAATAAATTTTATTCAATGCACTGATTTTTGGTGGATCTTGCCATTTTAATTGGATTTCTGTGTATGCAAGAAAGCCATATTACAAATTCTTGTTTTTCTTCTTTAACTGTCCTCCACTAGTGATCATGATCAATAAAAAACCTTTTATATGTTTTTTCTTGCTATTTTATGTAAACGTTGGCTATTTTTTGTTTTGAATTAAAGTTTGAAACGCAAATTTCTAATGGATTTTTCGCTTTATTTTTTTTTTTTTTTTGAAAAAGTTTTTTTTTTCTTTTGGCTCTTACATAATTTCTTTAACAAATCTTACTTTGAATATAAAGTACGTATTCATGTTTCAATTCACACATTTCCTTTGTTTGTAGCAAATACAGTGTGTATCAAAATGTCTTATCCACCAACTTTCAAGGCGTATATCTCGTTACATGTCTTATAAAATATTGGGAATTTTATATCACAAGAAAGAGCTTTTCGTGCTGTATCCATTAATATGAAATGTTTGCCAAAATATTTGTTCTTTGATAAGATATTGAAGAAAAACTCAACGATTTGGCTCATTAAATTCTTAAAAGTCAATTAACTCATTTTACAATGAAGGCCATTTGTAAACACAATAAAAAAATTAAAAATCATCACACAGTAAAAAAATTTTATTTGAAATTTTTATGATTAGTTGTTATGGGAAATTGATACGCAAAGCTATACTTAAAGTTTTCTAAAGGCTTTATTAGCAAAACAAAAGAAAATTACACCATTAAAAATTCATTAGCATGTCAGTTAATTGACTTTTAAGAATTCAATGAACCAAATCGTTGAGTTTTTCTTCAATATCTTATCGAAGAACAAATATTTTGGCAAATATTTATTCAGGATAAAAGATCAGTTTAAAAATGTACAATATTTGCATATACATAACCACTGTTTTCCGTTCTTGTCCTGAGAAAATGAAAATAAAATAAAATTCTGCGCGATAATCTACATACATATATATACATAAAAACTGTATTCAGTTCTTGTCCTGAGTAATGAAAATAAAATTCGACACGACAAAATTGGAGTGTGTACGAAGTTTAGCAAAATGTGACATAACTTCATTTAAAATCAAGAACCCTATCAGAAACATAAACAGCATAATCCCTTGATTACTTGAAACAGATCGATTTGTAAATAGAATGGGCAAATCCTTTGAAATAATTGACGTAGTTAAGAAAAAAGATACAAGTGATTAAATAATTATACTTAATCAACAAAAAAGCAAAAAATTGTAAAAGTCATACTTTCATATATAAATTAAAAGGTTAACTTTTCCTATCGTGCACGATGTTTGATACGTTTCCAAAGAGGTTTTATGAGAGATTATTTTTACATTTTTTTGCCAATGTCTTGTTTCTATTAGGTTTCATGCTTGTTACTCACTAACATTGCCATTGCAGAAAAAATTAAATTCTATTCACAAATCTGAATACAGTCCAGTCTCGATATCTCGAACTCTCATGGGACCAGGAAAAAGTTCGAGATATTGAGTATTCGAGATATCAATAGTCGACTGTACTTGCATTTCACAATTCAAAAACCCACTTAAAAGGAGTTTAATTTAGCATACAAGGATTGTATTATAAAATTATTGAAGAAGATTAGCTTCAAAAATATCTTACATTATAGGTGTAACAAGATCAAAATAAGAAAAGATTAACGTGTTCAAATCTGTTTCGCAACGATGGTGGTATTTCGTAAACTTCATCTTGCACACAAATAGTGCTTTAAGATTCAGACTTTATATAGTGCACATTGACATATCCTTAAATTTATTTACAATTCGATGAAATTTCTTTCTCTACAGTACTGTATAAGTTTGTTCAAAATCTTGATTTTATTCATCAAACTGGTAAACATGTTGTACGTACAGTAAAAGTTTTTGTATGCTTTACCAGCTGATAATTAGACGTTTTTGCTACTTTAAATATTGTATATTTACTTCAAATATTGTATACTTACAGCACCAGTCTCAAAATATGGAAATTGTTTCAAAGAAGAAATCCTTCATAGATTGCCAAATGGTTAATTGCAAATTACAATACTTCTTTGCATTTATAATGTTTGGAAGTATTATGCCATACTATAATGTATTTTTCACCTCAATTGGTCTGACAGCATCTCAAGCTGGTTTAATTTCTGGTTTAAGAACACTCGCATCGTTTTTTGCTGGTCCAATTTGGGGTATCATCATTGATTACACTGGTAGAAGAAAATTGATTTGGATATTGTTGTGTTTGGGTTCAGTAATGCTCATGTTTCCTGTTCCATGGATAGCGAGAAGTGTGGCTGGAGATCTATTAAAAACAAACGACAATCAAAGTTCATTAATTAGTGGAAATTGGTCAACGAATTATACAAGTTCCAATTCAAATATACAGAGAAATAACGAACAATGGTTGCAATTGAAACTGATGTATGTTATGTTGGCAATGTTTATTGGATCCGCATGTTTCGATTTGCCTTTGTTTGGATATCAAGATTCCATCATAATGAACGCCGTATCTAGTAACGAGCGAAAGACGACATTTGGCTTGCAAAGAGTATTTGGTTCAATCGGTTTTGGGATTGGTAATTTCGTTGCTGGATTAGTTGCTGATAATTACCGAGAAGAACTGCTTTCTAATTATGCGGGAATATTTCTAGTTTTTCTGCCCGCGACAATCATAATCATGCCACTTGGAACCATATCCATAAATCGAGGGAAATGGGTTGACAGAAAAGAAAAATCTAATGAAAAAGAAAATCTACTAAAACTAACGTTACATACATGTACAAAACTACCCAATTTCATGTTTCTAATCAGCGTCTTCTTTGCTGGGCTTGCAAGCTCTTTCTATTACGGATTCTCATTTTTGTTCCTGCAAGACAAATTAAATGCATCAAACACGATAATGGGACTTTCAATCGTTGTCTCAAGCTTGTGCGAATTAGTTGTCTTTCCTTTGGCAAGCAAACTGATTAAGATTATTGGTGGGACAATTCCTTGCATAATTATTGGGGTTTTCTCTTACTTTGTTCGATTCCTGTTAATGTCATTCATTGAAAATCCCTGGTTGAATCTGCCGATACAATCATTACATGCATTTGGGTTTGCTCTTCTTTGGGCAGCTGCCATTCAACATGTCCATATGATAAGTCCGAAGGAAATTGTCGCTACAATGTTCTCCATTCTAAACGTGCTTCATTTTGGTTTACCCACAGTCGTTGGAAATATGCTTGGAGGTTATTTTTATCAAAATTACGGAGGCCGAAATTTTTATCGTGTGTCTTGTTTCATATTTCTGGTATGGTCGATTTTGATGGTAATTTTCTATTATTACATTGCTAGAGTGTGTTTGAAAGATGAAGGTAAAAGTAAAGCTTCAAACACCAACGAGAATTCAAATGTTGACGATGTCTTATTATCTTCCAATAAAACCAATACAGCCAAAGATGAGATATGTTTGTAAGAGAATGTGATAGGGTGAAAATATAAAACTGAATTTTCCTGATTTTGCAGTGTTTTTTCTGTTTTTTAAATTATATGGCATAATTAATCTGTTTTATAATAGTGGGTTATCAATTGAATAATTATCCTTGTCCTTAATCATGTTAATCATGCTATTTTACTTTTGCTGCGCTGGTAAAGTCTTTTCTAGTGCGGATCGTAATAGTAAAAGTGCAAATGTCATCGAAAATTCAAGTGTTAATCATGTCTTATAATCATACAGAAGGTATGAGAGTCATATGGCAGGTACCTAAACATGGTTAAAGAAACAGTGTTCTTTTATCGTAACTGATGTTTGTGTCTCAAGAAACGCTGTTAAATCAATAGATTTCTTAAATTTTGTATTATGGACAGTAAAATGAATCTGCTGAATTGTCTATAATTATTATGAGGTAAGAGGTCGGATATCGATATTTGTATTGCACTGTAGGTTCATTTAAAATAAACTTTACAGTTGAATTCCTGATGTTACAATTAAGATTCAAATTACAATTAAATACCCTCGTTTAATCTTAAGATCAAACAAACTTCATAAAGATAAATTTTAAATCTTAATCACATGGTTAGTTGAAATTTGATTGATGTTTTTGATAAATTAATTTGAGATTTCCCACTGATTTTAAATATTTATGCCCGATAGTTTACTGTTTCTGGTCAGTAGTGATGCCACATGCTTTGCCCTTGAATTTGACAGCAACTCCTTTTTCCGTATGTTAGGGTAGAGAAAACAGTTTGTTTTGTACTTATTTTAACACGATGTTATTTTTTTTATTACTTTTTTATTACTGTTCAAAACAATCCAACGTACATTGCCATTGCCAATTTTCAGTTTCAATGACGTTTCAAAACTGGAGTAGTTGTCCACGCTTTTATTTTCAGGAGTCATGTGCTGCGAAGCACCAACATTCCTAGTTCCATGGTTTGGTTAGAAGATTTGGTTGGAAGAGCTATTTCCTCAGGTTACCTCGACACTCACGGTGACCGTTTGCCACACTTGCATGGTTTTCTTTCCTCTTGTAGCAATAACTTAAAGTTTTCGGTCGGGTAGGATCGATTTAAAGTTCTGTAAAAGATATTAAGGACCTTACAAAATTACGACGGCAGCGTGGATGACGACGTGAGGCAAACAAAAGATTCACATTACTACATAGATTTGCTTTAGAATGGAAGTCTATTTCACACTACTATTGGGAAATGTTTTTAATTTTACTAATATTATTATGATATTTGCACGTTCTACACGCAACGTGAAAAGTAATATTTTGAAGTTGTACTGAAAACGAAGAAGTGAGAACAGCAGTACTTTGGATAAATTTTCATTGGTTCCTTCATGATTCTGTCTCTCTAAGGTCAAGAAACAAACTCCATAAACATTATAAACTAGCATGTAGCTTTAGCTAAAAAATGCCCCCGCGCTCAAGCATTCCAATGTGTACACACAGCAAGCTATACATTGCAAGCTATACAACGGAAACAAAAACAAATTTTAGTCCGAAAACTCAAAAAAATTCAGATGAATGTTTTTGCAAATCTTTACACAGAAACAAATATATACATTTAAACTTTTGTTAACATTGTATAAACTAAACACAATAAAAACAAAAAGAATTGTGAGCATGATCATTTTGAAATGGGAGATCAGATTTGAAAACTCCTTGACGGATGGTCTTCACGGTTTTTCACTTACGTTGTAATTGAGTTAAACTTTCTTTAGGATAACTTTTTTTTTATTGATGCTAATATACCTTTCAAAAAGTGTAATAAAGGCTTAACAAGTAATATCAGAAAGTATTTGCTACAAACAAAAGAAATGTGTGAACTGAAACCATGGATACGTATTTTATAATCAAACAAAACAAGATTTGTTAAAGAAATTCTGTAAGAGCCAAAAGAAAAAAAACAAACTTTTTAAAAAAAAATCAAAGCAAAAAATCCATTACAAATCTGCGTTTTAAACTTTGATTCAAAACAAAAAGTAGCCAATGTTTATAAAAAAAACAACAAGAAAATGTAAAAAGCTTTTACTGATCATGATCACACACTAGTATGATTAGGTTTGGCGCGAGGAGGACAGTTAAAATAGAAAAACACGAAGAAAGACAATTTGTAATATAGCTTTCTTGCATACACAGAAATCCAATTAAAATCTTTGCCAAAAATTAGTGCGTTGAACAAAGTTTACTGAATGAAATATTTAGAGCTAAAACATATATATACAAAAATAAAATGTATGGTTCAACCTGTGCTTCAAAATCCTTGTCGTTCACTTCACTAAAACAACACAAAAGCAACACGAAAAATGTCCAAGCAATTTTAGCATACGATCTTCCTAAATAACATAGTATAATACAATAATAAATTAGGAAAGAGATACGAAAAAACATTCTGTCTCTCCCACTTACAGTACCATGCTTTGAAACGGAAAAAAAGCAAAGTCAGCTAATAATTGTATTCCACCGTGTAACGTCAACACGAAAGTTGGAGGATGAAGATGATGATGATGATGATGATGATGATGATGAACAAAATCGGAAACTGACATTCGCCTATCTCGTGAAACTACTATGCCTCCTCGCTCGCTTACGCTCGCTGCGGGGGCAACAAACTTTTTAACCCAAGTGTACAATTTCTGTCGTTTTGTGATTCCTTGAAGATGAATATCTTGTATGTCATCGTGTTCGTTGCCGTCGTACTTTCGTAAGGTCTCTATTTGTTGACATGCCGACACGTAGTAACGAGTTCGGATCTTTTGTTCAAGAGATTCAGTTTTGACGTAATAATGTGAATTTTCTCTATTAAACAAAGGTTGCACGATTTATTGCCATTTACGTAACGTCGTAACTTTTCAAGATAAAATCGGTACAGTTTCTTTGAAAAGAATCACAAGGCCCAAATTCGTCAAAAAAATAACATTTTTAAGAATCACCTTCAGGCTATGAGCCTGATTTGTAATGCTTCCTTGTAATCATAAATTCCCGTGTAATCATAAATTTCAAAAGGCCTTAAAAGTTTCTAAAATGATGCAGTTCGAATGAATAACTTTAGCTCACTTTAGCTCTATTCAAATTTCTATTCAATTTTCAAACAATGAGAATCCATGCGTGTTGCCTCGCCTCATTCTCCTTTATGCAATGTTTATTATTTTTTAACTGCAGTAAAATTTGAAGTAAAAACCGAAAATTTTAAATCAAAAACGAGTATACTTAACAAGTTTATTTTTATAACCAAACATGCCATCCTTATTAAGGCTTCTAAAAGGTATTTTTTTCAGAAAATCGGAACCGAATTCGTTGTTCCAGGTTAGTTAGTCCAGGTTAGTTTATAATCATGGTATTTTTTGTTACATGGATGTTTTTTACTTTCGTAGATTTTTTACTTGTACATTTAAACAAGTGGCAAGTTTATGCAAGTCTATGAATGTTTTGGAATGTCAAAAGACATTGCATTGCATTATGAATACTTTTTGTTCACTTATTTCGTCGATCTGTAGATGTTTATTTGTTTATGTTTGACTAGCCTGATTCCATTCTCGCTTGCTCTGAAGCTAAATTGAGGTAAAACTGCACCGGCGAAAGCAGCACCGCTATAACATAATGCATGTTATTTTTAGATATACAGTACACATCCGTTAATTCGAACACCCAAGGGACCGAAAAATTTGTTCGAATTAACGAATGTTCGAATTATCGGATAATTGGGAAAAATAAGAATTCGGATAGAATTTCTAACATCTATCTTGCACGTCGACAACAAACAAGAAAGAAAGAAAGAAAGAAAGAAACATTAGAATGTCTTAAAAATCGAGCGTTTCCAGAATCAAGTGATTTCAGAATAGAACGTTTTACAACACTCTGCAAAGCCATGGATTTTGGGATAGAAGAAGAGCTACTGATTTTATTGTACCCAAGGTAGAAGTAGAAATAGCTGCAAAGTAGAAGTAGCTGAAGAATAATTAATCTTGGTGATAAAGAAGGACTCCAAATACCATCTTCATTTTACTGGGAATGCACAATTTATTGAAAAAATGAAAGAAATTTTACCACCATAAGAAAAATGTCTTCATTTTCACTACAGTTGTAGATTAATAGTGCGCAAAAGTTCGAATTAACGAAATGTTCGAATTAACGGAGTTCGAATTAAACGGCACAAAATATAAGACTTTATTAGACCAAACTCAAGGGACTGAAGAATTTGTTCGAAGTAAAGAATGTTCGAATTAAGCGGCATTCGAACACAGGGGCGGATCTAGGATTTTTTAAGGGTTAGGCAAATTTTTTTTGCCAAACACACCTAAGGGCGCAATCGATAAAATTTACGCCAGTTTACGCCCAATCTAGTGCATACTTTTCGAAATATTAACTCGAATTCATTCGTCCTAACATAAGGAGTGTTATAATGCAAGTCTGTATTGTTGCACTAATGGAATAAGGAATAACAAAAGAAAACTAATTGAGTATGAATGAAATGTATTGAACTACGTTATGTAGCCCAAAATAATATTTTCTGCCAGATTGGAGGTTAAGTAAATAACCAATAAATTACTTCATCTGTTATCTTCTTCATTTTCTTGATTGCTTGTACATGAACAGGAAGAATCCATCAAATGAAAACATACTTGTAATGAATCAAATAAATAAATTTTCAATCACCTATACCATGATAGATTGGAGCACTCAGATTAATACATGATATTTCATCTATGTACTGGTCAAGATGGTCAGATAGAAAGAAAAGAAAAGAAATTATGTTAAGAAATAAAGTAAAATGACCAAAATCAAAGTTAGAGACAAGCTCCTTGATCATTATCCGGCAGCAAAATAAAAACAGATTTCTGCACTAGGCCTTCATCAAATTAAATAGTATACCCTACCCTAAAATTGATCAATGGTTAAATAATTAATGTCAACCACAATAAAAAAAAGATGGTGTTTCCAGAAATCCCTGAGATAAGTCCAAGAGCCTAATAAAACTACACAGCAACAGATAAATTATGTACTGCTTCATCTTTAATAAGAGCTACAGCATTTTTTTACAGAATTTAATGTAGTATAGGAAACAAGAAGTCAAACTAAAACAATATGTATATAATTACCTTTTTCAAAAGAAGACATAACGTACTGTAGGTGGTTTTTGTAAAATGAAAGAATATATCCAAAGATGTTAAAGTTTTCCTGCATCCAAAATGACATTTCGAGGGATGATAGAATGCACAAAGTTGTTTCAGAATTTTTGGAAATTCTGTTTCCTTGGGCAGATATTTTGATTTAAAAATCATAAAATGATACAATAATTATATGATTATGATGTAATAAGATTTTTATTCTTTGTTTATGTGTATAAACTCTCAATATATTATAACTTCATTTTCTTATCACTCACTCAGAGTGAAAGCCCTGCCTCTCTATAGTAAATTAAAAAGATATTGTATTAATGATAACTTGCGATGAGAAGTTTAACCTATATACTATCTTATTATATAGATCATAAAATATGCATTGCATCAAGTGAATGTAAGATTTCAAAAATTAAATACGTATCTCAGAAACTAGAAGTAAGTTATACTAACAAGAGGCTTTTGAGCTCTATCGTATTGGTTCATATCATTTTGGACACAGGATCCTTTTAAAGTTCTTAAATTTAAAACCAGACAGTCATCTCAAACCAAGAAAAATTATGCTGAACTGTACATACAAATAAGTTACCAGGTAGAAATACTGGTGCTAAAAAAACCATGCAGCTGCCTACGCAAAACAACTCAGAAAAATAACAATGACTTTGTGTATTATAAACTCAGTCATTCAAACGTAATTTCATAACATTTACAGATGCATTTTTGGTTAACAGAAACAGATACCAAAAATATTTATATACATCATTAATTAATCAATAAAAAATAGGCTTCGGTTCAGTTGACACAAACAAACTTATATATACATAGCTGAGCTAATAAATAACTGTCGTCATACTTATGGTCAACGAATTATGGTGCTAATAATCCATGCTAATCATTTATATTACATAAAAATAAAACACTTGCTTTTAAGCAGCCACAATGTTTTCATTTTGCAGAAGCAAATGAAGAGACATAACTCGAAAAAAATGCTTTTCCTAGATTTTGAAGTCAGTTTTCAACAGATGTATTAAGTTAATTCAAAATTTCCTAATTAATACTTCATTATTGCCATCAAAAGCTGCAACAATGTTTTCTAGCGAATCCATGTTGAACTGGGTCTAATTCGAAGGTCCCACGGTCGTTTTGTGCAGACTTGGTGACCATTCATTCAATAAAGTGTGTAAACCCATGGTTGTACCTTAGGCAAATTTTCTTCTGGTTCATTCATTTAAAGTGTGTAAACCCATGGCTCCTTAGGCAAATTTTCTTCCAGTTCATTCATTAAAGTGTGTAAACCCGGGGCTCCTTAGACAAATTTTCTTCGCCTAAGCTGAGCGTTAGGCACTAGTCTGTGTTGTCAATGTGATTATAAGAACTCATTTTCGGGGCAGAGATCACTACCTATAAACTCAAGCTGTAAAATACATTAATTTTTAACATCATGGCGCGCGCCGCGCCTCGCCGGGGAGAATAATAATCCTATTTGGGAAAGAAAGGATCGGGGGCGGATTGGATGAGGGAATCTTGATATTTTCGATTATTTTCTGATTATTGTAATACAATACCTTTTTCATACAATTTTATGAAAAAGATTATTTAACTGATTTTGGGTTAGGCATTTGCCTAAGTTGCCTAACCCTGGATCCGCCCCTGGAGAATTAACGGATGTGTACTGTACAGAGAAAATATTTCATTGACGTGACGGGCGGCGGGCGGTCAAGCCGACTCATTTTGTTAAATTGTAACATTAAAACTAGATACGATTTTCTGTAACGATAATACGAAATCCAATTTCTGTGCTTTAGGGAAGATCATTGCTGATGCAGAGTGTTGTATATGTTATTCAAGAAAATCGCAAAAAGGTGGTGGATGGCAAAAACTGCTGGATGGTCTATCGATGATGATGTTTTACTGGTTGACTGGATGCTGGGAAAAGCTGCACCAGAAGAAGTTTTGCAGCTGATCTCTTGTAATTGCAATGGTTCATGCAAAACCCGAAATTGCGTTTGTAAATCGCATGGCCTACCGTGCAGAGATTTGTGCGGCTGTAATAAATTCGAAAATCTGAATGACCAAGACGATTCAAGATCCCCGCATAGTTCTTCCTCCGATTCTTCTGAATCTGAAAATGATCTTGAATAAAGTGTCAACTTATGAAACTGTAATTTTATCAATACTTTTCTTAAGTCTACATTTCTTAATAGTTCTATAGAAGTTATAAGAGAGACTGGGCTATGACGTCATCTGTTGTTTACAGCCTCCTAACTTTTTAACAATTGAAAAAAATGCTGCGACCTTTTCATATTTTTTGTTCTAAACCAAAAGATCCTTTTGATCGATGCAATTGTTTCAAATTCTTTGCTATATGTAAGGTTATGACGTCATCAATTGCATTTAGATCCTATAACTTCTTGACGGTTGAAAAAACGACATAACCTTTTTACATTTTTTGTTCCAAATTAAGAGACCTTTCGAATGGTGTGATTCTTTACAATCTGTTCACCACATTCATGGCCAAATCGTTATAGATAGGACATATATAGCCTAACATTCT
The DNA here is from genome assembly GCA_027922465.2 of Turritopsis dohrnii. Taxonomy (NCBI): domain Eukaryota; kingdom Metazoa; phylum Cnidaria; class Hydrozoa; order Anthoathecata; family Oceaniidae; genus Turritopsis; species Turritopsis dohrnii. Next base: position 599,830 of record BQMF02000049.1, on the reverse strand, counting down.
GACATTCTGCGTAATGTTTATATTCTCAATGGAATTTGGTAGAGGAGACCTCAGACTACCAAGATCTGTCAGGTGGCTTTTTTGGAAATGCCTGTATGTCACGTGATTGATTACGTCATAAATTACGGTCAGTAAAAATTTCATGTTCTCAAAAGTCATTATTATCAATCGAAAGATCTTTAATATGGAACAAAAATTATGCCTGAAAATTTAGTCCTGAGGTATTGTTAGGCTATATGTCCTGTCTATTAGTTTCAGTCTGATAAACTTTCTCATTAGCACATAAATTAAAAAATATAAAACATAAAAAATACGACCATAGTATGTTTTAAAACGGGGGTTGAACATATGGTTATATAGAAAAGTTGAACAAAGATTATTTTTTTCCATAATTGCTATATTGTGTCCTTTAAGAAACCTTGTTCTCTTGAAATAAGTGTTACATTGAATGTATTACTCACATTTCAACGAAAGCCTATTGTTCTTAAGGCCGGCGCAAATGCATCCAACATTTCATCCAACATTTTCATTCGAATGTTGGATGAAATGTTGGATGAGATATCGAATTTTGAAAAAATAGAAAAAATAGAATGTTGCATTTGAGTTGCTTCATCCAACATTTTATTAAAAATCAAACACGTTCATTCATTTGAAAATTCAAAATGGGGGAAGCAGAGGACGTAGCAACAATGCTAGTATTGAATGAGCTTTTGGACTCAGACGACGAGAAACCAAAAAGAGGAAAGACTAGAAAGTGGGTCAAAAGACGAAAGGAAAGGGGTTTCTTTACAAACTAGCCGCCAAGGCGGCGTCGCTCGCCGCCCATGTCCACCTGCTCTGTATCACTGTATCAATAAACGTCAAATTTCCTTATAAACGGCTCGTACAACTTGTGTTCAACCAGAAGCAGATTCGAAGTCACAACCTCTGGTAAAACCAATCTTTTATCAGTGTAACAATACACTCAAAACGTAGAGAGAGAAAACTTCAACTTTTTATTAGCTTTTGTTTTAAAAAAGTTACGCGCTCTAACATGGGTGCTATCAAACGTAAGGGGGGAATGGTTTCTCTTCTTAAAAATATCACACCGGAGGAGAGAAAAAAAGGCACGTGCTAAATGAATAGATAGAATAAAAAAACGTTCGATCAGAACGCTTAACAATTAAAAGAAGAAATTAATTTGTTAAAAGAAAAGCAAAAAAAAAAAAAAAAAAAAAAACACATTTTGTTTTGATATAATACTCTTTTTTTACCTATCGGTTTTTAAACATTTTGATTGCTCAAAAAAAAAGTTCACCCGTCTCAGACAGTCAGGCAAGAGATAGTGGCAAACCGCACATGCTGCCACGTTCTGCCACTGCTGCTTTTTGTCCAAAATGTTTAATCAGTTAGTTTCTTTGTATTTAGTTGATGTGCTGTTTTCAAAGCCAAGTCAACGTGGAATATAAAACTAACAATAATGATAAAAACAAAACGTTATTCCTATTAGTTCATCGGCCAAAAAAAGTCACGTTCGATTGGGGTTGCAATGTATTTGCTTCGAACTCACGTCGCACACAAAAAAAGAAATAATTTCGCTCACAACTCAATCTACCATTTTGCGTGACTTACAAACAAACAAACAAACAGACAGACGGAGAATCGGCTATTAATATATAGATATCGTTCAGGAACTTGTGCTGGAGGATAGGAAAGGATTCCGAGAAATGTTTAGGATGGATGTCCGTGATTTCGAATTCATTCTACATAAAATAGGTGACTTAATATCCCCTAAAGAAAGACTAGGCGGAACTTTGCCCATTGAAGCAGATGAGAGACTTGCATTAACTCTCAGGTATTTAGCGACAGGAGAAACTTTGAGTTCGTTGAGTTTTCAGTACCGTATATCGTTAAATGCAATCTCATATATTGTTAAAGGTTGCTGTAACGCTATAGTTGAGCGTTTGACATCTGATTACATAAAAGTCCCCAGTACAAAAGCACAATGGCTGGAAATTTCGAAAAAATTTGAGGAGCGTTGGAACTATCCACACGCTCTTGGTGCTATCGATGGAAAGCACGTTCGGATTCAGAAACCTAAAAATGCTGGCTCTTTCTTTTACAACTACAAGCACACACATTCGGTAATTTTGATGGCTATTGCTGGTCCCGAATATGAATGCATTTACGCCGATGTTGGGTCAAATGGAAGGGTTAATGATTCAGAAATCTGGAACAAAACCACTCTACTGCAAGGAATACAAGATGGGTCCGTAGAGCTTCCAGATGATAAAAAGTTGCCTAATGGTGAAAACGCTCCTTTTGTCATTCTTGGCGACGAAGCTTTTGCTCTTAAAAGATACATGATGAAACCTTTTCCCCAACAGGGCTTGAACGAGGAAAGACGAATTTACAATTATAGGCATTCTAGAGCTCACCGGATTTCAGAAAACCTATTGGAATTGTGGCCAACAGATGGAGAATCTTTTTTACCGTTATTAACCTAGAGCCGAAATACGTAGAAAATATTATCCTCGCTGCACTCACACTCCATAATATGCTAATCAAAAGTTCGAATTCTGCCAATGTCTACCGTTCACCTACGCTTGCCGATAACCTATTGGAGGATGGAGAGATTACAGAGGGGGAATGGCGCTTCTCAGAAAGACCTACGGAAACCTTTTATTCTATTATTGGTCACAACGCTTCTTTGGATGCAAAATCAGTAAGAAACAAGTTTATGGAATATTTCGTAAATGATGGGGCAGTCGATTGGCAATGGAAGTATTGTTAATTGAAAGAACAAAATGGAAAAATAGACTAATGTTTGCTTTATGCTTTAATGTTGTTGTTAGTTTATGTCTACTGGTCCAAAGAGAAAATATACATCATATATTTAAAAAAAGATTTTTAACTATTGTTTAACATGTCCATGTAGGTTTCACCCTTCTTGACCATTAAAAAATGGTGGGTTTTGAAAAGCACCATGAGCTTGTGCTTCGCGTTGACTGCCAGGAGTACGAGGCTGCAAATGTTGAGCAATAAAAGGTTGTGGCATGCCCCGATTATTGTACCCTTGTGAATCCATCGACATTTCAGCCTCAAATATGATGTCCGATATACGCTTTTCAGTCATTCTTCTTGTTCGTGGATGTAACTGTGACAATCTCTCATCTATGTATAAAGTAAAGTGGGAAACCTTTGGGTTACTTGGAGGTGGTGGTGGTGGTTGTACATCTTTGGCAGCGGTCGCTTTGGAGGTTATCGCTTCTGTGCATTTCGTCAGCAAATCAAGCTTTTTTTCCGCCAGGGTCTTCCTCTTTGGTGGTGCTGATATACTTTCTTGTTCTTTATCAGACCATTCTTTCTCATCATCTACACTTCTTTTTCTTTTCATAGTATCTCTGCTTTTAGCAGTTTTGATCACAGGAATTAAAAATGCCAATTTGTCGTAATGCGGCCAACTACTACGATAAAGTTCATCTGTACTTTGTCCGCTACGGGTTGCTTTCTCTTTAACTATTTCTCTCCCCAATTGGGCTCGTAAACCGTTTATTTTAGATTTGATGGAAGTGATGGTAGTGTCCAAAGTCGTGGCAATCTCTGAGTAGGCTATTTCTTTGGCATCTCGCTTCGAATAAGATGGGTCGTAAATATTCCACAGACATGGATTTGCTTCCAATATTTCAATTAGCACGGTGATCTCCTCGTCTGTCCAATCTTTAGTTGCCTTTGCTTTTGAATTTTTGCTTGATTTTCCTTCTTTCTTTGACGACTTTTGGGTAATCTCTTCAGCTTCTTCATTCTTCTTTGCTAATTCCTTCTTGTGTTTTCTGAAGGTATCACCTTCGTGATATTCGTTTGTTTCACTCTCTGAAGATGAGCTCATTTTGTTTTTTATTAATATCCCACTCACGTTCTTCAATGAAAGCTCTCTTTTGTTTTGTAACATTCGATTGTCAAAAAAAACATTCGAAACAATAAAAAAGATTCGAAAAACGCTCCTTCTCAATGCCTTTTGCACTCAGCGCAGAGACTATTTTGATATGTTGGACGAAAATTGCCTCAAATGCATGCAACATGAAAAATAGCGAGAGAAATTCGGAAGCTTCCTTTGATCTTGCCGAAAATGTTGGATGAAATGTTTGATGGCGATCAAACTTCATCCAACATCATCCAACACGATTTTTTTCTTCTTTTTGAAATTTTCATACATTTTGAAACTTCTCAAATGCGTCCAACATTTCATCCAACATGAGAAATTTACGATGTTGGATGAAATGTTGGATGCATTTGCGCCGGCCTTTATAATTTCATCAAAACAACTTATACGCACGATGTTTTAGTATTCATAAATTATCTACGATGTGTGTATCCAACCTCCTGAAAATTCTAAAGTTAGCTTTATTTATGATAGCGATCATTAAAATTTGAAAGGTCACCGAAGCATTCAATGAATGTAGTGAACAAACTATACCTTAAAATCCGAATTTTACAATTGTTGCTATAGATTGGGTTGTAACGTCATCAACTATTTCCTGGCCCTATAACTTCTTAGCGGTTGAAAAAAATGACGTGACCTTTTTACATTTTTTGTTCCAATTTAAACGATCTTTCGATTGGTGCAAACATTTTTTTGCAAATCCAACATTGAATTTTTTCCTATGAACGATGTCATCAGGACCAAAAATGTTACTGGAAAGGGCCCTTAATCGTTTTCAGAAGTTCCAGTAAAACTTTCTAGTGTGAAAATAAAGTGCTGAACCCATTTCAATAGTTTTTATTTTCTCCACATCAAGTCCAACTTTTTTTGTCGTCAGCGTCCTGACTTGTGCATAAAATAGAATTCTAGATTTTTCAGAAACAACAAAGTTTGATTTTATTTTACCAGAACGTGTATAGCTCGACATTTGAACGAGAAATGTACACAACTATCGAAGCAATCATTAGGGAAAAAGAACCCATCATTTATTCTGTCTACTTTGCGCGAGATTTCTCTTAAGATCGATTTTTTTCCCCACAGTTTTTTCTTCCGTCCAACAATAAAAAAATGAAGCCATTGTGTTGCATATTGTGTCAAAAACCAATCTCACAATCGAACTTTTATTCGAATCACCCGTTTTAATAACATTGAAAAAAGGTTTTTCATTCTTTTGTTCTCCTTTTGGCGGATCCCAGGTAATCGTTAATTAGTTTGTTTTTTGTTTTTTTCATCATCACACAGAGGGAACCATTGCATTGCATCCCCGATCGAACGCGACGTTCTTGGGGAAATATTTCAGGAACCAATAGGGATAACTAACATTTTTGGGGGTCCTGCGATACAGGCGATAGGGTGACGAAAAATTTGGACCAATATTTATTGGTGAAATGCAGTTATGAACTCATCAAATTCTTAGAGACGTTTAGAGAGTTTCTTTAGAAATATCTCAGAGACAGTCGATCTTTCCGAAACGATCCGTTTTTCGAGCTTTACAGCATGGGCACACTCTATTCGTCACCCATATTCGACACGGGTTTTGCGTATATTGTTCTGGAAGTTATACGAGGTAAAAATGTTTACCTGGGATCGTCATCGTTACTGAAAACTCAAAATCGTCGAAGACAGGAAAGAAGTACCGTCGTTTGGAAGGAGTGCACAATTCTGTTCAAGTTTTACTTTCAAAATATTATCTGGTACCCTTTTGTCAGAGAAAGAAGTTTTGTGGTTTTACAACGAAAGACACCACAGCAAGGGGCCGATGGACGGTGTAGGTGGAATCCTGAAAAACGCGAAGGGATTTTGACAACGCTGCCACAGATTTCGTCCCATCTATAACAACCATTTATTGAAAGTAGATGGTTAACTTGTATAACACTATCGATTCCGTCTGACATGAAAAGAAAACTCCAAATACTTTTTCCCTGTAATAGGTAAACAAAATAGACCTAATCGACTCGTTAACGCATTAAACATCAGTTATTCTCTTATCAGTAATTTTCAATCACTATCGAATCAGGTATCGATCTTTCTGTCCGACAATTAATAAAGAAACAGACCCAAGTGAGCGTCACACATTGTAACATGAATTGCTATTAAGAGTGAAAGTGATTAGAACAAAGCTATCCATGTCCTTAATACAGCTGCCAAACGCAATAACTGATTGAGTTCCATACTTCTTAACCAATAACTGATCGAGTTCTCCTTACTTCTTAAATAAGATTATCTCCTATCAAAAAGTTTTTTCAGAGATTTATTAGATCCCAGGTAAGAACTGGGTTGTTCATTTGGAGTCATTGTTACTATTTTACTCGAGCAATCTTCCTTCTTATTTGTTTCAGTCATTCTATAACCAATTCGAATCAAATCAATTAACCAGGCTTTCGTTAGTTCAACATCTTCATCACCCCAGAATTCATTTTCTGCCATTGCATAACTCAACTCCAAAACGCGCTCAAAGAAATCTTTAGTCGTTGGCTTCCAATTTACAAGAAACCTTACTAGATGTCCTGATTGATGGTACATCTGCTTCTCGTCTATAAAATCTTTCAAATAATCGTGGGCATTTCGCACTGTAAAGGCATTTGGAGGAAAAAATGCCAAGTGGCCATTAATTTCCCATAACAATCTCTGTGCCCAATAACCCCTCCATATATCACATACGCGGAATGCAACGGTCTGTGGTAATAGCAAACCCCAGAATGCATTGTATAGATGCAATGTATTTTGAGAGTTATATGGTGACATTACACCTTTGGGCAACAACAATGGCGATATTGCAGAATCGAAACTTATGTTCAAGTTCACATTAATGTCTTTTCGTGTCAATCTATAAATAGCATCGACATCTGGGTCACCATTTACGACGCCCTGTTGAACCAAAGCATTGTTAAAAGAACATTGCTGATATTGATGCGAAGGTATATCACTTATTTTGTCCAGAGGATAACCACGTGGCCACACTGAGCTTTGACCAAAGTGAGAATAGGGATTCACAACTGGACTCTTTTGATTTGCACTCATTAGATAGTTCTGTTTTAATTCCGGATCGAAATCTATTTTGCCAGATATCGGACTGTTGTCATCATCTGTTTCGTAGATTATCTTTCCGCCGTGTTGGATAGCATAAAGGAACCCGATATTCTTTCTTGCATATGATTTGAACTTGAGTAATTTTGTGGTTTCATAGCCTAACTTGAGTTGATCTTTCACATTTAAGTAGATGCAGTTTGGCCACCTGAAAAAGATGATACTTTATACAGAGGCAAAAATGATAAAAAACAACAAACACAAAATCGTCGGCTCAGAATAGATTTTGGATGGCTCTTATGGTCATTTGAATGTCAGCATTATCAAATGAAAATCAAATGAAATATTACTTTAATTGAACGTTCAACAAGATTTTCCTTTATTACTGACAACAGAGACATAATTATCCCGTTTTTCACCCTGTAATGACAATCGTCTCGCCCAGTATCCAGATAGTAGCTCGATGGCCGTTTTCCCGAGGACAATAACCCAGGGAAGTGTAACCCAGGGAAGTCGGGCTATTGTTTTCGGGGAAGTTTCTGACAGGAAAAACAGCTGTCCGGATATTTTCCTAGAATCAAACACTAGCAGTAAGCGTACTCATCCTATCACAGATGTGCTTTCTATAGTTTGTCTAAACTCAGCGATCACTACTGTTTCATCAAAGGATGTAATATGACATATATAACATATGTTGTTACTGTAGATGGGAATTAACACCGACCAATTTTTTTTAAAGTAAAAAGTAAAAGTAAAAAGTAAAAGTGAAATTATTACACATGCGTAAATTAAGTTACTATGGATACAAATACATCAATTTTGCAAACTTCAATTTACTGATTTTTAATTAATTTTAAATAGCCACCAACTGTTAAGTAATCTTAATAACGCAATATATAAAAAAGAAACTTGCGTTTCTAAGTTCACTTTAACTGATTACTCCTTTCAAAGACTTTAGATGACATGTAACTGTGTTTCTGTGTACTCTAAGGTCGTTAATGAACCATTCACACTTATAAACGAAATAAACGTTCGAAAGAAAAACCATTTGAAAATAGATATAAACATAAAAATTTCATTCAATTCACTGATTTTTTACTGGAATAACAAGGGGGTTTATACTAATTTACACTTTGTTTATACTGTTTGTTGTATTGTAAAACTTGCCCACCTTAGGTCTGCGTATTCTCAGTGTATTTCGGGGGCATTTATAATGAGAACCTCTTTCTAGTTTTACCGGGTGGGCCAAAAAAAACGCCCCTAACATTTATATGTATAAGTATAAACAAAACAGAAACCTCTTTAGAATAGAGGGTGTATATAAGATTTCCGACGTCAGTTTTTTTTATGATTTTCGTACAATCAAAATATCTGTAACCTAACAAGAAAACTATCATAAATTACATGTCAGTTTCAGTATAGAGAAAAATGAGATTTGATTTTTTCTGTTCAGTAGGGAATTTTTATCTTTAATTTTAGGGCCGTTTTTTCTGGCCCACCCGGTATAATCGCGACGTCATAAAAATCATTCGAAGTAACTATTTGCTTAAGCTAGCTTTTTAATATAGTCTTAATACATAAAGGAAGTGTATATAGCCAACAAAGAAATGAAAGAAGATTACAAATAACAAGGTTAGATATTATATTCCACGAAAAGCCAATTTATTGCGTTTTAACTGTACCGATGTTTGTGACGCTGCAAGGTATTTTGATAACAATCCAATTTTCAATGAATTATAAACCGATCATTAATGTCACTTTTCAGTTGGAAAAAAAACTATGTAGAGAATCCACCAAATCGTCTTTTCCTTGTCTATGTTTCATCTTTCCTTTTCTTAGGTTTATTTTGCTTTTACGGAAACGCACAGCCTTCATAAAGACCAAAGCATTATTATTCATATGCGACACTAGTTTTGATATCATACTTCATATTATTTCTTTAAAACACGGAGACCATAATAGCAACGCTTTGATAGTGCGACTTTGTCTTACTCGAATATGGTAGAAAAACTCAACATTAATAACTATTATAATATAATATTATAATATATTTAAAATATCTAAAATTATTTTAAATTAAAATTTTAAATTTAAAATTATATTAAATTAATAGATATTGGTAGTTTCAAACTGAGTATACGCATACGATGGCTCACTTCTATTCGTTTGTAAACTCTTCTATAAAAATTCTTTTTTCTGTTTCTTCATTAAAAGGAAAAGCCAAAAAGCATCGAAGACTGGAAGAAGTGCGTCAATGTCACTGCTATAAACGAACGTGGGGAAGGGGTCAAAGATCGGAAAATCATACTTACGTAGCTACTTTTTCAATGTTCCCATATCTTACCGAAAATACAGTCCTACTTTCTCCCTTTATTACGGAAAATAATCTTAGAAATTGAACAAGACGACCGGATGGTCGAAGATTTCGCTTATGTTTTTCTAAGAATAGCGACCTATAAATAACGCCCATTCTAAATATATTTGAGGGATCATTGGGTTGCAGAGCGGAATTTATAATAGACCCGTCTCCATAGTGATACGTGTTTTCGTATTTCCGCGTAACCTCCCTGTAGCACTACTGATGCATTTTAATAAAAAGATCTGCTAGTGAAGCATAGAAATAAAAAAGTTTTATTGTGTAAACCTAACTTTATTGATAAACACATCACAAATTGAAACAAAAGAAATATACTTGTATGAACTGTAACCAAGAATGTTTTTTAAAAAATGATTTTATAAGAAAACGTGAGCCAGAGTTTAGCCAGGAGACCCATCTACTCTTAGCCTGCTTACTCAACGAGCCGCAGGCGAGTAGCTGGGTACAACGTATTAGTCAGATTTTGGCTAAAGCGCGCTGATTGGTTCATCACTTTTCACATAATTTGATTTGTAATTTTCTGTAGCTGGGTCTCCTGGCTAGCCAGAGATATGTAAAAAAAGATTCGTTCAAAATATTTTAAAAAACGAAAATCTATCAAAAATACTCAAACAAAATAAACAGATCAAATAACAAACAAATAGTTTGTTTGTAACTAAAGTTTACTTAATTTAAATTTCACAGTGGTACTTCGAATCAAAAAAGTAATTGAAACCCTTCCTTTTGTTTTTCCTTTAGGGAAAGATCCTTTTTTGTGACTATGTGGTAAATACACTTTATAACTCACGAAATGTACGAAAACATATCATGGTCATGAGAGCAAGGATGAAAAGGAATAGAAATAATAGAATTTTAAGTTAGTAAGTGTGATACTAAAAAACCTTCGCCGTACATAGATTAGATAGATAGATAGAACGCCGCCGAAACCAATGTATTTGGCTTAAAAGTTCAGTGCAACGATATAGATTTCGGCTTTTTATCTTATCACCTTGGACTTAAAGCGTCTTAGCATTGCGATGATTGGATTTCACTTTTATTTGGCTTCTACGAAGATTCGGTAATAGGGAGATGATGCGTTTTAACACGCAAAACTGTCACGTGATTAACTTTAAAGGAGAATTAAGATAATGGAGAGAATTAAATAAAACATTGTGAGACACACTGTACATTATCATTTAAATGATCAGTTTAAGTTTTTTTTTAAATAAAAGAAAACGTGATAGTGAATTAAATAGAAATAAAGTCCCTGTGGGCAACATCGACGATTATGACGATTATGTATCATCTTTTTTTTATACAAAAAAAACTTTAAACTGATCATTTAAATTATAATGTACAGTGTGTATCCACCAATTAACTGACATGCTACACACATACACAACTAAAAACTAAAAGTACACCCACTTTTAAGTGACCTATTTGAATAATATCCATTCCTTCACAAATAATACAATGTGAAAAATTGCTTTAGATTCTACCATAAAAAAAACGTGTATGTATGATGAAAGAACCCTTACCTCCAATTCGGTGGAGATTTGGTATCACCGACAACTAGGACAACCCAACCTTCGATTTTTGATAATTTTTTGATATCTTCAGTTGGAGGATTAACACTTGTTAACACAATCCATTTTTCGTGTAAATGATTTTCGTTTCTTTGCAAAGTTTCATCGAAACGTGCTTTTCTTAAGTCATTTAAGTATTCCGCAACGGATTTTTTATCGTAATGGTATCGTCTTAGGTTAACCTGGATAACCTCTGTTACATCTCCAAGCTTATCAAACAACGTGAATGTAAAATATATAAATATTACCGATGCAATTAAAAAATAAATGCTACGGACTGGAATTCCCTTGTAATAAATCATGCTTCTTTCAAATATATTCGCTTTGATCTAGTTTGTACTCACCCTCCGAATGATTACGTTCAGCATTATTCGTAACGCACTATTAAACTTGATAAACTTTTGTTACCTATCTTTTATTGCATAGAAACACGAAAAGAGATACAGTAACAACAAACTTCAGCTCTATTCAATTTTCTATTCAATTTTCAAACAATACGGATCCATGCGTGTTGCCTCGCCTCATTCTCCTTTATGCAATAATCATTATTTTTTGAATACTCGGTAAAACGTGAAATGAAAACCGAAAATTTCAAATAAAAAGCGAGTACACTTAACAAGTTTATTTCTATAACCAAACAGGCTATCCTTATTTCGGTTTCTAAAAGCTACTTTTTTCAGAAAATCGCAACTGAATTCGTTGTTTCGTTTTTCTGTTAAGATGAAAAAGATATTTTCCATTTTTCACTTTACATACTCGGCGTTTGTTTCATTATCTTACGAACTAATAGCATTTTCAAGTTGTTTTCATTAGTACAAACTCCTAAGGGATATAGAATGTCGTGCTGTAAGTATCGGACCGAAATTAATTTGCGTCCTCTCAATTATGGTTATAAACATCGTTTACACTTTCTTAATTGTCGGCGAATAATTATCACACCGAAAAAATAAATCTAACTAATCAAAATCTCCGATATCGAATAATAGCGCACGTCTGTTGTGTAGAGATTGAGTGAGAATATATAAAAAGTTATGTTGCTGCCTAATCAGATTTTAAAGATATTTTTTGGCAAACTTTTACGGAAATCCTTCCAGAAAAAGAAGTTAAAGTATTTTTCTCCAATTTTAAGAAGCCAGAATATACATGAATTTGCAGATATGTCGAATGCCATTAACTGTCTCAAGGCAACTCTTTGTGAAGTGGTAGTATCATTCACTACAGTCATGATCTCTGTTTCATTCACAAAGCTTACAACTTATCCGGAGAACATTTTTAAGGATCAAACAGTTTATAATAATTTATAACATTGTTTATGTTCGTTCAAACAGAAATATTATCAGGAATTTCCATTTCAAAACATACATGTTCATTACGAGAATCAAATGTACTTTCGTCAATGTCATTTTCTTCATTTATATAATATCAACATAATCAATCTAAAAATCTTTAATAGGATTTTACATGTTTGCTTTGAGTACGAATATTATTCTCGTCAAATCATAAAACACCAACTTATCTTTCGTAATTCTATCATCTAAATAATTCTAATAGTTTTGATAATTATGTAGAATTGATAAAAAGACATAACCTGAAGTCACATATTTTGTAATAATAAACAACAGAGATCTGAATTACGACTCTATTATGAGGAACAATAGATTTCCATATATAGCGCGAAAATTTAAATTTTTATTCAACTTTGTATACGGCCACCAGTAATTACAAACACGGATGGTACAAAGGACATTTCATCGATGTTATTCTACAGTGTGTATCAAAAAGATTTAACCACCAACTTTCAAGGCGTGTTTATCATTACATGTCTTATAAAATATTGTGAATTTTATATCACAAAAAGAGCTTTTCATGCCCTATCCATTTATATAAAATGTTTGCCAAAATATTTGTTCTTCGAAAAGATATTGAAGAAAAACGATTGGTTCATTAAATTCTTAAAAGTCGATAACATTGTGAATATAATATTTGCTATAAAAAAGCTTATTGTCACAAAAAGATACATTTGATGATAAAAAAAAAAACTTTAAAGTAAAATCAAGTTTTGCAGAGGGAATAATTATCACCAAAACAATCAAGGTTTTGTTATGAAATAAACATAGCAGTATTAATAATAAAATATTCATAAGTTAATACGTTAAAAATCTCCCAAAAGTAAAAAGAAATGCATTGCTGAGAAATTCTTCTGTTAACTACCTTCCATTGTTAAAAAACGTTCCGGTAGTTTCAATCTCATAAGAAATAACAAAGAAAATCTAAGTTCTTCAGTGTGTCCACCAAAAATGCATCGGCTCGTAAAACATAAATTAACATTCTCACGACTTTTATAGAAATTTTACGAGAACTTTGATTTTCTTTGTTATTTCTTTTGAGGTTTAAAGTACCGGAGCGTCTTTTTACAATGGAAGGTAGTTGATAGAAAAATTTCTCAACAATGCATTTCTTTTTACTTTTGGGAACAGAGGAACAACAGAATTCATTGTGAACAAAATATTTGCAATAAAAAAGCTTATTGTCAGAAAAAGGTACATTTGATGGAAATAAAACTTTAAAGTAAATTTGTTGGGGGAATAATTTTCACTAATTCATTAATTTTCACCAAAAGAATCAATTTTTTGTTATAAAATAAAGAGAACAGTATTAAAAATAAAAAAATCATGTATTAACACTATCTCCCAAAAGGAAAAAGAAATGCATTATTGAGAAATTCTTCTGTTAACTACCTACCATTGTAAAAAAACGTTCCTGTAATTTCAATCTTAAAAGAAATAACAAATAAAATCAAAGTTCTCGTAAAATTTCTATAAAAAATCGTGAAAATGCTAGTTTATGTTTTACAAGCCGATACATTTTTGCCGGACACACTGTACAGTATACATTTTGTTCTCCAAAACCTTTTATTTTGGAAACAAATAAGGATTTTACCATAAAAAAAATCCAATTATCTTCTTAATGGTTAACACATCTCTCAATAACAGCTATCAAAGGTCATTATCAAAAACAATACCAAGTCAAGTGGCTGTAAAACACAAGAGTCATTAAAAACAAAACTTTAAGCTGTCTCAACATGTCTCCCGTTTCTCTGGACACAGCAATTTGCTCTTGCTGTCATTTCATGAAATAACATTTTGATTTTGTTTAAGATTATTTGCTGCGTCAACGATTTTACTTCTCAATTCTGATAGGACCAGGGATGGACTCTGGATCTCAGTGGAGAAAACTTTTTGTAGCAACGAAAGATTGCTCATATGATGTACAGATGTACAGTTTTGTAGAAACCCCCGTCTCACAATTTTTAACTTTGTGATGAGATATTAATTTTAGTGTGTTCAATAACACCACGACATGTTCGTAATAAACAAATGAGTAATTGCACGTGAAAACTTACTTTTATTAACCATTAAGGAATTAATGACCGTGACAGTTTAAAGAAATCCTATTTACTAGAAAGGTTTTGGACTAAATTATTTAAAATATAGGTTTTTAAAATCCTTGAAAGAAATCCTATCGAATGGTGTAAAAATCTCTAAAATCTGATATATATGTGAAAAATTATAGCTTGTTAAAATCTCAGACCGAAATTCTCTGGGACACATTGTATATCTGTGTACCTTATCGTTAAAAAAAGGGTCGGCAAAAAGTGACTAAGTTTTGGCTAGGTGACTAATATTTTTTGCCGACTAAAATATTTGCCGAGTTCACTTTTTTGCCGCTTTTTTTTTTTTTTTTTTTTTTTTTTTTTTTTTACCAAAAAGCTACTTGCCAATTCTTATCAGGTGTTTTTTGCGGTAGTACGAAAATGTAATTGAAATCAAATTGTATGAAGAAGAACAAGTGCAGCCAGAACAAACACAAACTGAACAAGAACAAAAGAAGGGCCAAGAAGAACAAAGTAACGAAAATACACAAATGAAGAAAAAAACTGTTATTGAAATCGACTAATTAACCTAATTTACCTAACCTTTGTTTTTGGTATTGTATTTTATTTCTTAAAAAAACCATCGTGATAAAATGGGCATGGAATATTTTGTATTTGAGTGAATCGAACATAGGAGGCAACATAGAAATACAAAAAGAGATAGAATAACATCAAACTTTAGCTCACTTTAGCTCTTTTCAAATTTCCATTCAATTTTCAAACAATGAGAATCCATGCGTGTTGCCTCGCCTCATTTTCCTTTATGGTCAACCTGTATAAATATGTTTATAACAATAATAATAATAACAATAATATGCAATGTTTATTATTTTTTAACTACTCGGTAAAATTTGAAGTAAAAACCGAAAAATCTAAATCAAAAACGAGTATACTTAACAAGTTTATTCATAAAAACAAACATGTTATCCTTATTAGGGCTTCTAAAAGCTACTTTTTTCAGAAAATCGGAACTGAATTCGTTTTTTCGTAGAAAGTTATGTTTCTGTTAAACCAGATTATAAAAATATTTGGCATACTTTTACGGAAACCTTCCAGAAAAAGAAGTTGAAGTATTTTTCTCCAATTTTAGGCAGTCAGAATATACATTTTATACATAGAATATATTTTCAATTCCATTATGTCAAGGCAACTCTTTCAAGTTTCTTTTGATATTTACGACAAAGCAGTGAAGTGGTGATATTATTCAATGCAGTGATGATCTCTGTTTCATCAGAAAGCTGAGAGCTTATCTGGAGAACATTGTTCATAGTAGAAACAATTTGTAATAATTTGTAAAATTGTTCATGTTCGTTCAAACAGAAATATCATAAGGAATTTCCATTTCAAAGCATACATGTTCATTACGAGAATCAAAAGTACTTTCGTCAATGTCATTGTCTTCATTTATATCAACATCAATCTCAAAATCTTCAATATGATTTTACATATGTGCTTAGTTGATCACGAGAAAGCAATGAATACGAATATTATTCTCGTCAAATCATAAAACACAAACTTATTTTTCGTTATGGTATCATCTGAATAGTTCTAATAATTTTGATAATTATGCCGAATTGATAAAAAGACATTACTTGAAGTCCCAAATTTTCAAAAATTAACAATAGATCTCGAGATTTGAATTACGACTTTTATTACGGGGAACAATAGACTTCCATATATAACGCGAAATTTTAAATCTTTAAAATTCAAATTGGTATACGGCCACCAGTAATTACAACACGGATGGTACAAAGGAAATTTCATCGATGTTATTCTATCTCTTTTCGTTATTTCTATGGAGGCAACAGCATCATGTTGATATAAAAAGAAGAGGAACCATCATAGTTCCCACAGTGTGATGTACGAGGATGACGTTTTATACCAGCGAAAAACAAAGCAAAAATTTTTTCTAGCACTTCTGTTGTTTCCAATGTTGTTAGAGAATCTCCAACACCAAGATTTGTGAATCTTTACAAAAACATCAGCTGAAGACTTCATAAAGAGAGACCAGCATCCAGACTTTGATTTTGTGTTAAGTTTTCCAGTTTGATCACAACAGGTGAATGTGTGAAATCCTAGAATTGTATTACAACGTTGAGGACCTAAGTGTTCATAAATCCTGCCAATGTCTAAGTCTTGGAGATAGACTTAGGTGCAAGTAAACAGATGTATAGTATAATTAGTATAGTATAAATTATTGTATGTACTTGTGGCAAAGATTGGTAGTAACAGATAGCAAGAAGAAAAACGTCAGTATCTGGAGAGTAGATGGTACATTCCATGAAGGGATTTGCAGCTGCGACGTTTATAGCTTGCAATATTAACAGCGTGTCGGCTTCATTGTGGTCATGATCCAGTATATTGTAACCAGGGATATTGCTTTCACTTTGTTTGTCGTAGGTGATTGTGGTAATGTTCTTTGCTAGGAAGATTGATTTTGTAAGTTTTGACAGGTAAATCGTCAGTTTTTGTTTTGTTTCTACATGCGACAAGAGTTGTTTTAGTGAAATATTTGATATATCTGTTGAATCTGATATCTTGTATTGGACTTCTTTTCCAGACGTACGTTTGCTTCTTGTTCTTGCTATCAATGACTGCTCACAATACCGATCAAAAGCCAAACGTACGTGAGTAAATCCACGGGAGCTTCAACGCGACGAACAAAGTACTCTATATGATCCTCATTTCAATCAAAATATTCATTGTTTAATTATAATAAACTAATACTGTCAATCAGGTCATGTCATGTCACTTCTGGTCAGTCAATCATTTGCAATGTTTTGTATTTTCTGTATTATTGTTTTTTGTAATGTTGGGTTGTGCATTAGTCGTGTCAATTTAGGTTTACTATGAGATTATCACCTTGCATGTCTTGATATTTCTATCTTTATGCACCTGGTTAAGAATCACCATCGACGATGCATTAATCGATGGCATATATGATTGCCGAGTCGGAAATAGGGGCTGGAATGAACTACTTTCTTGTAACAATCTCTATGGTAAAATTTTTTTTCTCTACTAAATAAATAACTGATTTTCCTTTTAATCGATCAAGAACTTTTATAAAGTCCTTTTCTCCAAGCCTGTCCCACTCATAAAGATAAGTCAAAAAGTTTCTCGAATTGCTAATACTTTGGTGATTCCGTGATTTTTCCCTATAAAATTAAACTGCCCTTTCACTATTTTTGCTTTGATACTTTCTAGCACAAAACCTTTAATTTGAAAGGAAAGATAATAAATAAAGTATTTTGACACACCCTGGACAATAATCACATCAGCTACCTTTTCTTTGATGTCTATCTGGCAAATAATGCACTTTCTAAATCCAAACTTCAAAATTCATATTACTGACATTATTCACTTTTCCACTAGAAAATAAAAAGACATATTCGAATCCTCTTCTCTGGAAAAAACAACATAAAATATTCGCTAGTGAAGATTATCACATTGCAGAAAATAACCTCAGATCTACGTTAAATGATAAAATCTAATGTGGTCTGCATGTTATGTATCACAACTATCACTAAACCTGACAGTACTTTTGCCAAAGCAAGTCTAGCGTCTGAAAAGAAAGTACCCTATTCCCCCGCATATAAGCCCACCATGTTTAAAAGCCCATGGGCGTATATCCGGGTACACCATTTGTTTTATTAGCATAACGGATATAAGCATAATTAGGCTGATAATTGCTAAAAATTTAAGCATATACTAAGCATAACTTTGACCCTAAAGAAATTGTGTAAGCATAAACAATGGTCAAAATAAATCTTACCTCATTTCATTTTTATTTTTTGCTGCTATTTACCATATAAAAACCCTACAACTTGCTAAAAAATTATAACAATATAGGTTTGATATTAAAACACTTAAATAAATAAAAAACAATGGTCAAAAAATATACTGAAACTCAATATTTATGGTTCTTTGGTGTGGATAGACTAAGCATGTTTATAAGCATGAATTAAGGCTCGATTCTCAAAATCTTGATGCTTATAAAAAAAAAGGTGTATAGGCCCGCTGGGCCTTTATCCGGGGAGACTTTTTCAATTAAGATTTTAGGGGTGAAAAGTAAAAAGGGATGCATTCAAACAACTTTTTCACTTTTACGGATATTTTTAATTACACGCTCCACTTTTTTAGATAAGTTTCTTGTCCTTTAATGACATATCTACATGTTACCTGCATATAAGTCTGGACATAGTACTGCAACCTAGTGCCACAATATAGTACAAAAATTTAAAAAGTGTGCTGTAGCTATGCTAGTGCGTCATCATTTAAAAGTTTTATATGTTGCTAATTTATCTAAGATTCAGTTAGTGCTGTTGCTTAACTTTTTGAAAACAAATTACTAGTGTTGCTTACAAACATGTTGCTTATATAAAAAACATATGTATTTTGTTTTAAACACAGGCTTCGTTTAGAGTTGGCGACACCAGGCTGGCCAGGGTGTCAAGGTTTTTTGGTTGCACAAACAATGCACAAACCATGGACAGATAAAGATTCCATGATACGACGAAACGAATGCTCCTAAAATGACGACAAACAAAATAGTCACTTTACAGCTTACAGGTTCTTATACAAGAGAAAAGTTGCAAGTATTATCAATGGATTGTGACTTTTGATTGGGGGTCAATGAATCTAAAAATGTGTTGTTGTTTTTTAGAAGAAAACCTTTGCAATCCTTAAAGGGGGAACACTACACTCAAAAAATCAAAACTGATTTTTTTGTACCATTTGGAAGAATTTTAAAAATAATGAAAGTCAGTGCTTGAACTTTCAAAAAATCATTTTTCAATCTCGAGATATTGTCATTTAAAATTTTTGCTCAAAACTTGATTTCCATGGCAAACTAATCACAATGTTTAAAACGAAATTGCTGACATACAAATATGTAAATAACTGAAGAAATATTAGTGATACACTGCTAGAATTTTGTATGTGTAGTGACAAACACCTATAGGTATCGAATTAATAAAAATAATTGTTGCCATAGTTACCCTGGGTTTGTTTCCAGGTCTTTTCTGTTTTTTACTGACAAACCTATAAATGGAGGTAAGGGAAAAAATTTTTTGAAAATGGTACAGTTTTTACTGGACGTAAGTTAAAGCGAAATACGTTATATTAACAGTGTTGGATGCTGATATATGGATTTGTCAGCAAAAAACATTAGGGGAATATCATCCGTTAATATATGTTTTGTTTTCACTTGTCAGGCTTATCTAGGAAAAGACAAAAAGCGACCTTCCGACAGTTCGAAGAATAGTCTGAAAGAACGTTTCTTTTCGGTTCCGCCAATAAGAATGGGAAAGCATCACGCATGCGCATAATTGCTGCGCTGCAAGGGCTATATAAGAGAAAGCACACACTTTACTTATTCTCTGTGATACAGAAACGCACACGTGAGGTAAGCTTAACCCACTAATCAACTTTATTTTTGTTTCCTTTCACATGTCAACACAAATTACCACAGTGAATATCGAAGCACATGTTTTCGACGCAACCTCGGACCCAGGATCTCTTGCCTTTTCGATATACGTATACCTTGGGTTCGAGGTTGGTTTTCGTTCGAAACAACAAGCTCCAAAAAGAAAATCTGAAGTTGGAGTACAAGAAAAGCGACTTCCCCATCCCCAGCACAAACATTGAATATACATTAAACTATAATGACGATAAAGACCAAAGAAGATGAACTTTAAAATACGACCATGGACAGATAAAGATTCTATGATACGACGAAACGAATGCTCCTAAAATGACGACATACAGCATAGTCACTTTACAGCTTACAGGTTCTTATACTTCGAGGACATACGGTACTGGTTCGAAGGGTATGTTTCTCCACAAGCGGGAGTTTTGCGCATCCGCGGTGTACCGTTTCGCCGAGAACGATGACGAAACCAAGCACAGTGGCCGACATTTAGTGTCGTCACACGGGCATTTTCATTTTCAATTTATTCATGCTTGCAAAAACACGCACACTTCACTTCACTTCACACTTCACAATGCACGTTTCGAGCAAATACAAATATCCTCCGTTAATATATAATTTTGCCTTCCTTTATCAGGGAGAGTGGCTTATCTAGGAAAAGGCAAGAATGAATGGAATTAAGGTAAATGCTTGTGAATCAGTAATAAACTGCTGACTTAACACTTACGATGTATTTGGTCCGAGTCTGAACTCAGTCAAAACATTTGTCGAGAAGAGTTTAGTTTAGTAGAAAGGAAAAACGGGCAAGTAATCAGATCACCACTTAAGAATCGACATAACTGTAAAAATATTGAACTTTTCAAGTTTTTGACTGACCTGACACCTTTCTTATTTATATGTGTGTAGGCAGTGGTGGATCTAGAGAGTAGTGAGGGTTATATAGGAGAGTGTTAACAATTCAACCATAAAAGAAAAACGTACAGATAATCCCATTGGTAATATAGATTGAATTTACGGCACTTGTTGGAATTTTTGCCGCATTTAATAACGAGTTTATGAGCCGAGATCTCGGTAAGGCGGGCTAAAATTTTTCCATGTGAACACTCTAACTTCGGCACTTAAATATTTTGGACTTTCTCTGTGACTAGATGAAAATGGGTGTGATGGGAATTCATCAGGGCATGTCAGTTGATATGGGCTGATTCTTCACCTTTCGGGCATGTTTTTGTTACGTATAAACACATAATGATAATCACATAACATTTTTCAGCCCGGTTTGTCAGGATGTTTTTTCTCATATGAACCCAAGGCAAAATCAGGTCAGTGAACCGAGCCAGCCCGCTTTGCCGGGCTAATTTTTCTCCATGTGAACACCCCCTAAGTAACATAAAGTTCTTCTTCCTTTATAAAAATTCTAAACAAAAACACCACTTATAAAAACAACAAAAACCTGACATAATCATGATATCATAGATTTCTTAAAATTTGAAAAGTGTTATTCCGAATTTCCGATTAAGCAGCACCAGGTTATACTTCATTGACATGCATTTTATAGTCTCACTCACTTCAACACATAACTTTATGATCAAAAGCGACTTATAGTGACATAAACACCACAGTTGTATTTACCAGAAAATACTATATCTGCGATGTAAAAACTTTCATATTATACCTCAGTATCCAGTGGCGTCAATTGAGTTAGGCTTAGGGCAGGTACGTTTTTCACATAGGGGCTAAGAACACACCATCGTAAAGCAATAGCACACTTCATACCATAGCGACAAAAAACAAATGTTATTTTATGCTATTTTGTTGAAAAGAATGAATTTAGTAGTAAAAAGAATATTGCATGAAATTTGCTTGGTAAGAAAAAAGGGCAACCGAAATCCGAGGGCGGTGCGATCGCACCCAACGCACCCCCAATTACGCCACTGGTATCTATGTAGTAACAGAATTACAAGGAATATACAAATAACAATGAGTTAACTTACTAAAACTATAAAGTGTATCCTATTAGTATATTATATTCTATGTTATAAATTTGAATCTAAAAGCACACCTGACATTAAAAATTCTATGTCTTCAAATTTTTGTATAATGTATATTTATTTAGATAACTAACAATATTTACACGTTTGGAGGAGTACTTTAAAAAATTGGTCAATGTAGTATATCAAATGAGCTGAAACACCCATTCAAAGTCATGTTTAGGGTCTCCTTGACTATCACTATGCCTAGAATATCCCCAGTGGGCAAATTTGTTGAAATATCACTACGAAGAAGTGCATTTCTATAGAAACATACATACTTTTTCAATAAAGATGCTCTTCATCGCAGTGATTCTTTGATGGTTTTGCCCACTGCATCAGTCATATATCGCCATGCAATAAAACCTGAGTCGTTTGTGTAAGTGTTTCTTATGGCTTCGGTCTTTTTAGTTTCTCAGATGAAGATATACTTGGTGAAATGTGAAATCGTATAACATTTTTCGAAACAAATTAAAAAATAAAATTCTTTTTTTGAAATTGTTCATATTTGTCATGGTTCAAAAATCTCAAAAATAAATAACCAGGAGTCTTGGATGTAATGGGGCTTTCTGACTCTAATATAATATCAAAACAACTTATGCATGAAATAAAACATCCAACACAATTTAGACAGAATTTATTTAGACAGAATGTTTTCTGTCTAAATAAGAACAATCACATCTATAATTCAATGAGCAATTCTTTTGTAACTTTTCGGCTTTAAACAAACATTGGGATTCACAGGCATGAAAATGTATTTTATGCATAAAGGCCAAACTTTTCATAATGAAATCAGCATTAAGAAAATGATTCAAAAAAGTAGATCCATGATTTATTTCTTGGATGAAAAAAATAGTAGTAACTCTTTTATCATCATGGAATATCTTTATTGCTAGAGCTTTGCTTTGCCTTCGTTTAAGCAACATTTTAACTTGGTCTCTTTTTATCTTTTATATGCAAATATTGCATAAAAATGATTTAATTAAATCAAACATTAGAATACCTAAGTTTGCAACATATATATGCATTGAAGAATTAATTCCCATAAATACTCACTGTGATTTAAAAAGGGACCAAGTTGAAATTTTAAAGTGGATGAAAATGCTTAATCCTGTACACAAATGAAACATTAAAAATTAACTTCACAACTTGTTCATCCAACCAATGAACATACTATGCTTGCAGCTCTTTTATTGTTGAAATAGAGGCAAACAACGCAAGACCAACCAAAAAACATGCAAAATTGACTAGATCCCGAGTCGAATTACCAGTCAAGTCTTTGGCCAATATTTCAAAAAATGTAATGAAAAGAAAGGTGCCAGTGGAAAGTGCTGATAATAACGCCACAGCTTCTTCATTGAATAGGTGTAATTTTGAACTCAGTATAATCACCCCAACAATAGCACCAACAGGGGATGCAACTGCAAACAAAGTCTAGAAATAAACAAAAATAAATTTTGGCTCTTTCAAAACAAATTCTTTGTCTATAATAGAAATCAGCAATTCATTTATTCATCAGTTTATTGCAGTATCGTGTTTATATAAATAAATATTAATAAATTTGTGAAAACACATACAGCATGCTTCAGATGGTATCTAAATGATCGATTCGATTTGACAATTGTGATGCCAAGAGAAAAACCAATAATACTTTTATGAAAAGCTAGTAAACCAACAAGTGTTATAACACCCATTACTGATTGCTGTAAACCAACAGTCAACCCTTCGAACAAAGAATGAACCATTAATGCTATCACTAAGCAAAATGCCCGAACACTTTGTTTTCTGCTTTCCCCAATGCTAATCCTTGAATTGCTCGATTTCGTAGACTGCGTAATATCATCTCCTTTTTCAACCGATCCATTCTAGTATGAAATTATTTGGTTTGATCTATTATTGTGAAGATTAACTAGTTAAAGGATTTTTTCAAGCAACATTGTGACATACCATTAAAGGAGAATCATTGTTTCCTGTCAATAAATCAGGTTTATCACAATTAAAAATAATTTTTTCATTTTTTGTTTTATCTGTATCAATCTTAATAGAGTCATTCAACATAGAATATGAAGACTGATAACTGTCCAGTAACGGGGTTGTCTCTGTCTCTAAACGAGAGAAGAAACTTTTAATTTTAACACAAAAACTTTACACAAGAGAAAGAAAAAACGGAATTTTCATTCTTTGTTATATTGATTTCATCTATAATAAAATTATGTAACACCAAACCTTTATTCTTTTAAAATTCCTAACCTTTTGGAGGACAAGTGTCCTTGAAACTACCTTTGGAAGCATCACTTTGTTTATTGAGAGCTTGTCTATTTTTGAAGAAATTAGCCAGCTTTTCTGCTGTCATAACTATGATCAAACCAACACATATTGTAAATTCCATTAACGGATATGATTTTTGGATTTTATTCAATGACGCAACACCCTCGAAAGATCGTATGCAGTCAGGGATAAGGTGAAGGAAACATAAACCAAGGAATAACTAAATAGAAATAACAACTAAAATGTACACACATTATAATTTTTTTAAATATCAAAGGGTGTTAGAGATGAAATTTGTTCTTAATGAATTTAGTGGAACTATAACAAAAAGAAGTAAGTTTAATTTTATAATACAAGAAGGTAGTAGCTGTATCTCTTAGACTTTTAAAAAGATCAAATTACAACTTTGACATAAGAATTATTAAACATGCAAAATCATGAATATTCTTACAATCAATCTTTTTGAAGTATCTTTTGATTGTAAAAGAGTCTATTCAAAGTTTTAAATGAACAACTTACATTCTATTCAAAAGTGTAAAATTAATAATTGAAAATATTGAAACAAGAGTGAAAGATTGAACTGATCTTTTTAAAGAAGAGCACATTTTTCACCTTAATTTCTCTAAATTTTTTGAAAAAGGTATAATATTTAGGGTTGTTTTTTAACCTCCTGTAAATCATTATAAAACCATAATGATTTGACAAATCACATACATTCCTTTTGTGTGATTACATTTATTTTAAATGAATGTGATTAACATTCAAGGATTAAAAAAAAAAATAGGATTTAGTACAATAAGATTTAGTACGAAAATTTGAAAACTACACAGATTAGTTCAATGGTCTGATATGAATCCATATCTTGCAGAATAGCGATCATAAAGGAGAAGAAATAGCAAATCATTTCATACTTACTCCGCCACAAAAACAACTGACTGTTTTTAAAAAGTTAGGTTTCGCCCGTTGTAACTTATTCGGCAAAAGAGTGAATATAAGTGTAACCGTAAAAAGAATAAAAGCGCCAATTAATTTGGCCCAAAATGATTGCTGAAACATTTGAAGCTAACTTCTATGTAACAACATACATCTGAATGTTTTGTTTGATGTTTTTTGATGTGGGGCTGTGTGCAAAAAATTTTCTAAAGGCCATCTTCGAAAACCACTGACGTCACAAAGGAAACTGGAAATTAGCGCGGCACGTGATATCGAGAACGTGTTTTCTTTTTAGGGTGTGTGTGTAGTGGTCGTTTTTTTTAACGAGGTGTCAACTAACATTTTCTTAATGTTTTTTGCACACGCTCTGTTTTTCAAATTCTAGTTTCAGTCCTCTTGAGTTTTCAACACTTAACGTTTTCTATAGGAGAAACCAACCTCGTCTCCCACCCCCATATGGCTTCTTGCCTTTTCGATTATACTCTGATGGATGGCGGAGAAGGGCATCAGTATAATCGAAAAGGCAAGAAGCCCTGGGGACGAGGTTGAGGAGAAACTATAGAACCTACATAGAAGAAACCAAGCGAAGGCAGATATTTCCATTTTTTTTTCATGGATTTAAAACCTGCGCTAGCCAAAGTTTATTAAAGGTGTATACACGTTTTTTTTTATTATTAGAACACCTTAATTTTGGCTGAGCCTGGATGTGCTTATTTTTTCAGTAAATTTGAGCCTCAGATGTTCTTATTGACGTTCTTAATACGAAATCAAATATCTGAAGAAAAAAATTGCGCCTTTAGAATAGATTCGATATTTTAACACACGTATCGGAAAATACAAGGTGCTTTTCAGCGACGAAGATGAGGACTTCGTCGGAGTAGAAGAGTTTTTTGGCGGTAAATATATTTTCAATTCAAAAAAGTTTAATGGTGTAGAAGTGGTGTTGCTGTAGGAACTTTAAAACCTTTTGTACGCATTTTTCCGATTACTTTGAAAACGTAAAAATATTTTATCTTTTAAATGATTTATGTCTCAATTCCATGTACTAATTTTTTAGCTTCGAGGCTGGGCATGTTCTTACGATGTTCTTAATTTTTTGCCGAATTTCAGCCTAAATGTTCTTATAAACTGGGTTCTAATAAAAAAAAAAAAAACGTGTAGCATGATGAGAAGCAATCAATAAAATTAATAAGACGGATTACTGCTGACAGAAAATCACCATTGTTATATTTTCATAGACTCACGTTTTCCAGGGTCGAATGTCTCTGTTGTTTAATATGACAAAGCCTGGGTACGAGGCTGAAAGAAACTATCTAAGACAACGCCTCTCTGCTGAGATATATATGGAAATCGTTAAAATCTGAAAGTGTCATATTCAAACGATGGAACGACGAATCCGTGACACCTAGTTGAAAACATGATGAAGAAAAAGAGAAAGATTATTATATTACAACAGTAAACTCCCTCCTTCAAACAAAGGACCGAAAAAAAGTTTGATTTATGGGAAGTGCAATTGTAAATGAACGCTCATTTATAAGCAAATGATAGGTGAAGGGACCATCAATTCGTGCGAATGAAAAAGAAAGAAAGAAATCGAATTATGGGGGTTCGAATTATAGAGATTCGACTGTATTTCTGTGGTCCTGTGTGATCCTGTCTTATTTTTAATTCGTTACGAACGAATGTTCTTATATTCGATGATGCAAAACACAGGAATCAAATACTTTTCTGTCCTTCGTAAATATTATGATTTCGTCATGCATACCCTTATAGGCATTTCTGTGGTGTATTTTACATTAATCAGAAGTTAGAGCTGGAATGGATATACCTGATTAGCACTGATGGAAAAAAAAAACCCCCAAAAAACCCATAAAAAACAAAAAATGTACACTAATTTTTTTATAACATTGCTGAAACTCGATCCACGTGTTTCTTATAAACTCGAACAAAATGACCCTCAAAATTTCTTAATTCATACTTAAACTTTCCTGCCAAAATGCGCCTAAGATAAACAATTGTGTGAGTGGTGATTGTTCATCCGAAAAATGTTTATTTTAAAAGTTGAGGTCTTGCAACAAAGTTATAAGCTTATTCAATATCACCTCGTACGCAGTATTTCTTTTGAGTTTTTGATTTGTCTCGTATGTCAAGGAAAAACCCCTGGGTACGAGGTTAAGCATATTAACAAGGCTCAAATAGACGGTACAGTTTTCTAGATCAATTTTCTATAATCGAATGTTGTTGAGAAAAACATTATGTAACAAGTCACAGCAAAACATACAAAGGGGGAGAAATGTAAAGGACACCACAGGAATAAATTAATATGCTCTCATTATGAAAATTACCGGCTATGAGTAACCGTGAACAAGAAATAATCTGGTATCCAATTATATTTTTCTTTGGATTTATGCTGCGCGCAACCAACGAAAAATACAGAGAAAAAGAAAAGTATGGGCGAGGGATTGGTTCGTTCATAGAAATCAAAGAGGACCATACAATACTATTTTAAATCAATTAGGATTGCCTGGCTTCGAGAGTTAAAAAGAAACACACGTGTTTGTGTTACGTCATTGGTTGGTAATCTCTGTATAAGTTCAATAATATTTCTAAAAAATCAATCTAGAAAATTGTGGTTCCAGGACAATCCTATAATAGTTATTAGTTGTATTAAGAAAATCAACCCTGTGTAAAGCTGGAAAGGAAATTTTCAGAAGTCAACTTTCAATTTTGACATACTAATCCATTTCAGATTGATGAAATCGACATTGCACCTAATTTCCTTGTTGTCGATTCCGACACCATGAAGAGGGCGTAGATGTTGACATTTAGTTTAGTTTGACATTATTTCGGACATTATTTCAAGAAAGAAAAGTATTTAAAAAATATTTCATCGTCATATGAAAATTTTATAAGCGTCCCTGCTTGAATAACCGCCCCTGCCGAATAAGCGCCCCCTTCTAAAGGCTCAAATTTAAAATATGTGCAGTTTTTTTACGTTTATATACCAATTTTTTTTTATAAGAAACCTACATGTGGAATCTCAAAAAATTAAGAAACTGCATTTGCTAAGACTATTTTTTTAAATAAGAAACTTTTTTTTCCATTTTTGATTTCTTCGAAGAAAATTGTTTTGAAAGGAAAACAAGAGGCCCTTAGGCCTTAAGGTCAGCGCAAAATAAGACTAAGAAATTAAAAGCAATTGCAATATTCTTTAGATTATTATATTATGAATGCTTATCCTTCAAGAATTAGTGCTAAGAATCAAAGTTTCTGATTTTGAACCGAAAAAGTTACAGATAACAAAATAAGGCGTTAAAGAGGGCGCAAATAACTGCGAACTAATTACACACACTGACTAACTCACTTAACACCCACAGGGGAAATGAAAAATCAGTAACGTTAACCAAAGGGAGAAATAAACACTATTCAAAACATGTACAATTTCAAGCAGTCTAATATTCGTCATCATAAAGTTCAAATCCAAAAGTTGTAACAAATTTTCAGGTACACATTTCGAAGATTAACTTTGCTAATGCTCGTGAAATGCACGTATAAATGTCCTGATTACCATGCATTATAACATAATCAGAAACCATTGACAAATTGTTTACAAAAAGCGTTAGGATCAGATCTTAATAATATAAACAATCTAAGCAAAATCATTGTGTTGATGTGAGTGTATTCAACACCTTGAAAATCTCGGTAGACTGAGGACATAAATAGCTTTCATAAATTTGTTTATATAAAAAAATCTACTGTATTCTCATGCCTCTGTAATACGTGTTTTTAAAATTTTATACAGAAAATGCTCCAATAGTAACATGCTCTTACATGGTATTGTAATAATGGCAGTTATTCAAAACAGTAACATAAAAAAAAAAGTAATAATTGGGTAAAACTATGAATTTCCTGTTGATTGAAACACGATTTCGGAAAGCTTGCCTTTTGAATCATGGAAAATCACTACTTAGATTCCCCTCTACCGTTTCACTAAAGAAAAGGAATACACTTTCAAAAAAATTACAAACAAACTTTATACGATAATCATACAAACTAACAAAGCATATGACTGTGAAAGGGCACCTAAGTAGCAGGAAATGTTATTAAAACACGTTTGAATTCAAACACTTTTTATTAAGGTCATCTGCAGAAATTTCAGTATTATATCAATTATCTTCAAATGATTGTTCTCTCCAATAGCAATAAAATGCCATCATCTATAAAATTACTACCTCTAAAGTAGTAAAGTATATTTTTTTTTACAATATATATACAGGTTATTGTGATCATCAGAATTATATATATATAAAGTTTTATTCAGCAGCAGAGAGGGGAAAATAAATAGAATGATATATTCTTTCTGCTTTTATATTACGACAAATTATTCTTTTATAGTTGCCTTACCAAGTGACGTAATGTTTAAACGCAAGCATTCTTTACTTGAAGATTGTTATGTATATAATAAGTTTCATCATAGAATACTGTTGATCAAGTCATTTTCCTGTGAGCATGTGCATGTACTTTTAGCAGGAAATAAAACATTATTATACATTTCAAACTGTTTTATCTGTTCATTGGTATTCTAGAGGACCCATAAAGACAATGAAAACTCAAGAAAGGCAAAGTAGAGTATATACCTTGTTTGTGGAAGAAATATGTATATAGATATAAATATATAACACAACATATATAAACACATGTAACACGTTCACTTCTTACATTTTTTTGTAACGCCTGAAGAGGCAGTTCAAACTGCCGAAAATATTTGCAGGTTACAAACGTTGTCGTGGTATTATATTCCAACGTTTCAACGATATAAATATATATCTACAGAAATGTATTCCGCAAAGTAATTTGCATAAAAAGTCATTTTTCTTATCATTTTGTTTGTATATAAGTCTTGAATTGACATGGAAAAAGTGGTAAAGGAGCATGAGAGTACGCTTTTTCGTATGTATTAGAAGAGCAACAGTTGTATCATGAAACTAATTTTTTTTAATCTGATACCCTGTTGTACCCTGTTGAACCTTTTTGTTGCTCCAATTTCTGATATCCGCAAAAATAAATTCTGCAAATTCATATTATAAAAAAATCACTCATCCGCAACAATTAATTCCGTAAATTAAGCCAATTTTTGGACCCCTAATCTGCAAAATTAAATCCGCAAATACTTCTTCGGTAAACTTTTTTTTTTTTATTTATTAAACGAATATTTATTTACAGGTTTGTCACTTCAACAAATAAATGCTGTTATCAATATGAGTCCTGCATTAAAAAAAAGAAAAAAAGTAGGGCCTTTAAATCAGAAAAAAAGTATACGAAACGAATACCGGTATGCTAGAATGATAATTGTGATAAAAATTGTGGACACACGCACAATTTCTTTCTTTAAGGTAATATTCATAATGTATATATATAAATATATAATATTACTTGACTTTTTTGTTAGATATTTCTGAACAGTTTTAACCGCTGAAGATGATTTAATTGGAATAGAAATTGATTCTCAAATAATATGCATAGTTGGTTTGTGTTGAATCCCATTATTTTTTACCACAAACTTTTCAACAAAAAAACAATAAAATGAAAGTCATTTTAATGCACATTAGACCCTATCAATCAATTTTTCTTTGATTTTTAGTTCAGGCAGAACATAAAAAATATGAATAATAATAAAAACGAGACAAGATAACAAATGAAAACATGTATATCCAAGAGAATATGGACCCTTGGAAGCAGCCGAGCTATCATGTCCATTTAGGTCATTTAACCTCACAACCAATATTAATAAACACACACCACAAAAAACTCCGAAAAAATCAGCATATAACCTAGGGTCACTCAAAATACACAGTCGAAACTATGAGAATTACTTTGCCATCTTGGTAGCATATATATAAAACGTATGGCTGGACGCACTCATGAATTCGTTATCAAAATTTGGCAAATAAAGTGGCTTACACGCTGAATCTTTCTTCTGGCAAGTTCGCGGTGCAATTTTTACGCCGCACTTAAGCCGGTTTTCCACTAGGCGGTTTAGAACGCGCTGAGCGAGGCGGCTTTTGTTTTTTCAGTATGAAATCCGCTGAAACCGGTCCGCTCAGCGCGTTTTTAAAAGTCGACTTCAATCCGACTTCAACGCGCGTTCTAAAGGCGTGAACCAATCAAAATGCAGCATGTGATGTAAACAAACTTTCTCAAAGGCATGGTTTCATTCTAAAATATCGGGAAAAAAGTTCACTATCAATCAAACTAATTTTTTTTTTTATCATTTGTTTATATTTTTATTAGTTGCTTTTTAGTAACCAACTTGAAATGAAATGATAATAATAATGATAGTGTTCATCTTTAATTTTTCTCTTTATACTTTTAGACACTCTTTTTCAACTCATCTTTGCAAGTGGAAATTGAATAAATACGCGCGTAGCGGATTAATTAGCGGCCATTGTCTTAAAAACAATAGCCGCCTCGCTCAGCGCGTTCTGAAACGCCTAGTGGAAAACCGGCTTTACCATGAAAAAAATTATGTAACTACTCAATCATGAGCGTTTTATAACTGAACCACGGACCAATATAGCCTAAGTTCTGGTAGCCTGCAAGGTATCAGCCTAAGTAAGACCTGCAACATAACAAACGGGACTGACTGACTGACTGACTGACAGACACGGGGAAATGAAAGATCAGCTACCTGCGGCGCTGACCAACAATTTAAATGAAGCTATTACATTTTATGTTGTGTTGAAAAATCTTAACATTAGGAACGAAATTCATGTTTCATCATTTATTCAAAATTTTATTTCAGTTATGCTCTTTATATGCAAGAAATATTTAGAACTGTCATTCATTGAGCGTTACAGCCAAAATAAACAAAACAACAACAACAGCAACATCAAAAACATCAAAAACGCGGGAGGTGGTGATGAAGTTGTTTTAAATACAAAATTCATTTACAAGATGAACATCAAACTGAACAAATCTGTATATTATAATAAAAACGTGAATATGAAATCAAATGAATCAATCCGAGGCTGTGTGAGAGAGGAGCGTCCAGAAAAGAAGTAAATGCGCTACTTTCAAAAATGCACAAACGCACCTCAAAGGAGGTTGGCACAAATGAAAATGCTCAAATAGACAACCAAAGGGTGGTAAATTGGCTTAAAACTGTAAATTGTGTATGACTGCGTTGAAACTTTCTCTTATCTACATTGAATTTGTGTGACTGTAAGCACGAACATCAACACACACACAAACACACACAACGGTAAAGAGAGTTGACAGTACTTCATATATATTTCGACACTTCAAGCACACCAGTTTGAACCAGGCGGTGTAAAAAAAATATCTTTTTATGTTTTCTGTATCAAGCAGTAGAATGAGATTAGCACAAGGCATCGAGGAAGATCACATATTCTTTAGTTAATTCTATCAATATTTATCAGCGGTCACCCTTTCTAAGAAAGTTGTACGTGGTTTATGTACCGAGTAGAGGTACTCTGTTCGACCCTGCCGCGATATACAAGTCGATGAGTTGTTATTTTTAAAGGAATACTGACGGTTGTCATACGTCAGTCCATAAAACGACATGCTTGGTCTTGTCGGATGACAGAGTGCATGTGCCGTTCGGATGCCATGCTGTTGCCACCACTGCACTTCTAGAAACAAGAATTAAAAAAAAAAAAAAAATAAATAAAAATAAAATAAGTGACCAAAACGAACGATACATGATTAGAACTTATTGAGACGAAACTTAATTTATCGAATTTAAACACTTGCATTATCTTTCTTTAAACGTTTTTGTTTTGAAAAAAGTGTCGAATCTTTTTGAGAATCGAATTTCATTTCAAAACTATATCTGATTGGTTAAGCAGATTAGATGAGGTCACTTTCAACAAATCGAACAAGTGGAATACCGTAATGGTTCGAATAAACGCCCCTCTACTTTTAAACGCCCCCAAAAAACTTCGAAAAATTTAATAAACTCCCCGGGCTTTTATTCGAAGCATTGCTGTATGTCTAACTTTTTAAATGTTATGTTGAAATCAACATGTCCAATCCAATAGAACTTTATACACCTTTTCGGAATTTCTGTTTAAAATTGACAAGCGCGGTCTCGTTTTAAAGATAAGTAAAACAATAGAGTGCATGAAAACGAGATGAAACTTTATGACTAGTCATGACATGTTGGTTAAACAAAAAGACAGGAAAATACTACTTTCAAGTCACAAAAAATATTTTCGCGAATTTTACAAAAAAAGTCGCGAGCATTAATTGTCGCGAGCAGCCTAAACTGATAAAAGTCGCGAGACGCCATTTTGAGAAAAATTTTCTACGCATAAAATCTTGTAAAATACATAAATTGAAGCAAAATGGATAAACTTTCCTCTTATTGACTTTAGGACACCCGTGGTGGAGTAAAGTATTTAAAATACCCGTGGTTTCTCCTCCTCCTCCTCCTCCTACTACTCCAAGTTATGAGCGTTTTCGTGCAGCGTTTACATGACATCGTTGCCGAATTCGCAAATTTGGTCAAATTCGGACTTCCAGTTGACCAATTTTCATGAAAATTTGCACAGAGCACAATTGAAAGGTGCTGATTTCGAATTTGACAATGATTTTGCCAGGTTTGACTAGAATTGGGCAATTTAAGCCAAATTTGGACCAAATTTCAAAAGTTCTTCAATTTTCATAAAAATTTGCACGGATCACACATTTGAAAGGTGCTGATTTCGAATTTGACAATGATATTGCCAGGTTTGACTAAAATTGGGTCATTTAGACCAAATTTGACCAAATTTCGAAAACTTTTCAATTTTCATGAAATTTTGCACAGATCGCAATTGAAAGGTGCTGATTTCAAATTTGACAATAATTTTGCCAGGTTTGACTAAAATTGGGCCATTTAGGCCAAATTGGGACCAAATTTCGAAAGTTCTTCACTTTTCATGAAATTTTGCACAGATCGCAATTGAAAGGTGCTGTTTCAAATTTGACAAAGATTTTGCCAGATTTGACTAAATTTGGGCAATTTAGGCCAAATTTGGACCATATTTCCAAAATTCTTCAATTTTCATGAAATTTTTCATGTATTACATTTGATAGGTGCTGATTTCAAGTTTGACAGTCATTTTGCCAGATTAGTGTAAAAATGGACAATTTGGGCCAAATTTGGGCCAAATTCGGACTTAGACAGTTCTGCAATATTCATAAATATTTGTACAACGCACAATTAGAAGTTGTTGATTTTGAATTTGCCAGTCATTTTTGTTAGATTTGAACATAATTTGGCAATTCGGCAATGTTGTATTTTTGAGACTAGATATACATCGTGTTGTAATACGTCCTGAAGTCTTCAAGCCAAGCGACTTCTTGTTCTCAATAAGAAAGCACCCTCTTTGTTTCTACATTCACTGTCAATCATTTATAGGCTGAAATAAGACGAAGGAATACAACTAAAGAAGGTCTGTCAATTCCTCTGAGTTCAACGAAGAAAAATGACTGGAAGTCGGCGAGATATTTTTTGTGAATATATATTTAAAAGTCGCGAGCAAAAAATCGCAAGTCCTGAAACAGAAAAATGTCGTGTATAAAAAATGCCATAAAGTCGCGACAGTTTGCTCGCGACAATTTGTGCTGGCGACTTGTTGTGTTCGTGACATTTTGTGAGTTGAAGGTATTTGAAATCTGGCGACGCATAAAATTGTGGAAAAAAAACAAACTATATCTATGACGTACTTGTGTTCTTTCAAAACTTTGTCAAGTTGGTTGGACTTTGTATTCCATACAAATATAGAGCCATCATACGCACCACACATCACAAACTGACCGTCAGGACTGAAAAGAGGAATAAGGAAAAATCTCGTTGAGCTCACGTTGTTTCAGTAATAGACCTTTTCAGAAATTACATGGTTACGTCCATTAGCGGGATTCAGAAAAATCATGTTTCGTTTACACGAAACTATTTTTCTATAGATTCGTGAATTTTTCCCTACAAAGTCATTAGAAACTTCACATCAACGCTTGAAATAAGCGTGCAAAGTATTGATGTTACAAGAAAAGGCTTTAAATCCCCAAAGTAACTTTTTATTATTTTAATTCTCACAAGTAATCCATTTTTTTCGTGTAACAGGCTCGTCGAGCTTACGAATCTCCCTAATCGTCTCTTATCCAATATCAAGTGTAACCTTAACCAAAGAATTTCGCCATATTTTTTTCTCGAGATGTCGTTTTATTGTCGTTTTTATTACCACGTGAAAGAATAAACAAACAAACAATATCGTTTCATCACGCTTCCGAGTAATCAAATCAATACTTGAACTTAAGCACTCGTTGTGTCACAAATTCAGCGATATCCCGATCTTATAGTTCTGTCCCTGAGAATTTACTGCAGTTAATAATTTCACTCCTCGCTGATACCTAGGCTTACCAATTGTTGGTTAGTACTACAGTCAGTAATACAGCTCATGTTTTCTATTATAACGGTAGCAGCGAAAGCGAATACCGTATACTCCGGCCGAAATGGCAATTAGTCTGCGATTTAGAGTCTGAGAGTCCCCCAATAAAAACTCAATATACATTCTAATGAACGAACGCAGACTTTTGAATTTTCGAAGGTTTTAAATCACATACATCGTTTAAAATACGTTTTCTTTGATATTTTATCACTTAATTGACGAAGGAATTGATATTGATCAAAAAAAGTCTACATAAAACTGGGACTTTTAGTTACTTATGATACTGAATGTACTTGAAATTAGATATGTTTTTCGTGTCAATGAAGCTAAGTTGTTCAGACCTTATCATTACCTTCTACGTTTGTTAGCTATCTAGAATGTCGAAGGCAAGGATGTAGCAGACATTTTATCTGAGCTGACGTAATGCAAACACATTAATATCTTACACATTTCTAGCTGAACAACCAAATGTATCTATTTGGATATACTAGAAATAAATCCTTACTTACTTACTTAAAAAGTGTCCTGTTCTAAACCGCTCCATCTCGTATTATTTACACTTAAAAAACTTTTTTTACGGCCATTCAGGACATAATTACAGGCGAATGGTTGAATCTTAAACTGCTTAAACACATCGTTTTGCGATGAACCATTGCAATGTCACGGAGGATCCAAAGGACAATATGGATGTAGAAAAGACATAAGAAAACTTTTCCTACCTGAAGCATGCTCTGCTGTAATCAAACGCCACCTTGAACCCTTCACATCTAGTACATAAATGATGAGTATTGTAGGTGGAAAAACAAATGGTTTTCTAGATGTGATGTTGTATGTAACTATACAGGGTACTTTCGTTAACTGTGCCTCTCAAGGCTTCGCAATGAATGATATCACTAATGCAAATCTACGAGGTTACGAGAGGTTACGAGGTTACGAGAACCTGAAGGGATCCACTGTTTATGTACTACTTAAGGATCCGTTGCGTAACCAGAATACATGACAATAGACCTTTCTCGAATTTCCGTTCAAACGATGCATTGTGGCCGAGTTGTCGTGTCTAACCTCGCTTTTAATATTTAAACTGCTTCTAACTATCGGAATGGGAATTGGAAATAATAGAGACTATTATTAAGTTATAAAGTAATGAAATCAGTGGAACAATAAATGGAATGAAAACGAGGTTAGATATGAAACTCAGTCACAGTTTAGAGTTTAAACAGAAATTTGGGAAAGGTCTATTTATATCAATATCAAAATAAACTTCTTATCGATGTAACTTGATGAATTTTGGAGTGCATTTACACGAGAGCCGTACTGAACTCATACCGGTTTGAGATTTCAGTACGGGCAGAAATATTTTCCGTACATGGATGGAATAAATTCAGCACATTCTATATTTTCATTTCATGTGTCAGGAAAATTTAACCAATATGCGCATGCTTGTTAACACATTTTATAAGACAATGAAATGTGAAAACTTTCACATCTTTCCAAGCTGTATCGAAATTTCAAACCTGATTTGAGAATAGGTTTGAAATCATCACGGTTTAAATTTCAGCACGAACGTTATCATGTAAACATAAATATAACATTGACCGGGAGGCGCACTGAAATAAGAACCAGTATCGTGTATTTGAAATTCAACCCGTACTGAGCTCAGTACAGCCGCCATGTAACACGCTCTTACTAAAATATTTCACAACTGTTTATTCTCATACGATAAATTGGGGATTTTTCCATTGAGAAAAAAATTCACAATTCCTAACTATCAGCAAAATCAAGGTTGCCAAAGTTTCTCAGTTATCAAAATATAGGTCAGCTTAACTAGATGAGTCTTCGAAACAAAAATAAAGAAACAGAAATTTAAATCTAGTGTTTTTTTATGTCAACTAGGGGTTCCCAGAACACATAATATACAACCAAAAACAATAACAACAAAGCACAGTTCTCAAAAATGACACAACATACTTCAGAGTTCATGAATAAATGAAAACAAGATACAGACACACATACCTGTATGTTGACACAATTCTGTTTGTCCGAAGATCAATTAGTTTTAAAGAGTCATCCCTTGAACAAGCCAGAAGATAATTTAAATCTAAAACAAATCTAAACAGTTTTACAGGAATGCTGGTGATTTTTGTTTATCAACATAACCAGCATCAATATATATATATACCAATATCAATATATTGGACTGACCTAAAGTTAAATCTAAGGAAGTAACCTTTCCTTGAAGCTGAATTTCGTTGACATCCTGGTCACATCTACCAAAACAAATTAATAGGACTTTGAAAGGATACACGCATCAACAAAATATGAACGAGCAAGATGTCAAACTACCTGATGTCCCAAACACGGATCTTTTTATCAAAATGTCCGCTCAATATTGTTGATCTAAATCAACACAAACGAAAAAGCCAACAATTAGATACAAGGAAAGAAGAAACGAACATGGTTTACAAAAACAGTTATACCCGGATTGATCAGAAGTCACTAAGTCATTACAACTTGATCCTGCAAATATGGTTTTTGTACCTAAAATACACAAGGACTTATATTATGTGATCTGAGAGACCAAAATACACTATAATCTGCTGAATGCCTCATTTTTAATAACATCTACCTTTCAAATCAATGCTAAACCTACTTAAATTTGTACTTTGTTCGCTCCATGTTATTAGTGTGTGCATATGCAAGAAGTTTACAATTTTAAAAATTATAAGGAAGGTTGGAAAACAAGATTTTGCATCAATTTTAACCATTTCTGATTTCAAACAGAACATGTTTTAAGATATTAATCAAAGATTTTAAGCTCGCTTGTACGTATAAGTGTGTAAGAGAAGAACCACAGAATATAGCTATAAACAAAATGCTACAATTTTAAAATAAATAAAATAAATAAATAACTGCTACAATTTCGTAATTCACGTTAAAAAAAATTATAGGATTATACACAATTGGTACTTGGCCATTTCCATGTTCCAAAGAAGTTGCATTCATAGGAATCATCAATGCTCTTATATCAAAGAAACCCGTTATGAAAAAACACTTACAAACTTTACTTCTAAGATCCCATAATTTAAGAGTTCGATCATGACTGCCGGATACTATTTTGCTTGAGTCAGTTCCGAGGAAGTTTGCAGAATAGACTTTGCCAGTATGGCCAGTAAGTGTGTGCTAAAAGTGTATTCAAATCACTGTGAAGAAGTGCACTTCTCTGGAAATATATACCCTATTTCTATAAAAATGCTCTTCCTCACAGTGATTTTTTAACGATTTTGCTCACTGGTTATACTCATCACAATATCCAAATTCAAATCATTAGAGCCTGGAAAACATCTTGAATGGCATAAAGGGTTGATTATGCAGAAGATTGATTGTTTTCAGGGAACAAAATTTCTTAAACTGTGTTTTTTTATCCCATGTTATAAGTAATAAGTGTTATAAGTGTCATAAGTGGCTCTGAGCAAAATGGAACAATAATAATTATTGCTGGAAATGATATTGATAAAATCCCTGCTTCCTGTTTTAATATTTTATGAGTGAATAACATCTCACATAGTATTGAGAGATGTCCTATGATGGCTTAGCAGAACAAGTTTTAACTAGGTAAACATACCATGAGACGACTGCCGTTAACACTCCATATTCGACATGCATTATCATTTGATGCAGATAATATCAGTCTTTCCTAAACAGAACTCAGAAGTTCAGATCAAACTTAATAGAATCATACAGATACACCATGCAGATACTTACTGACAGGTCAAACCTTGTGCACATTACAGATGCTGTACAGCCTGTTAACGTCGCTGAAAGTTGGCAGTTACCTAAAAAAGAATCAACAACCGTATCGTATCTTTCTACTTCCAATCAAAAATGGTAGTTAAGAACAACAGAAAAGATTTATTTATTTATTTATTTATTTACTTATTTCGCCAATATCATATACAAATCTCAAATATAATTGCATTTATAAGGGCTGGAGCAAGCAGAAGGCAGAAGTCTATTATCATCAAGATGGCTTAAAAGCTTATGAGAATTAATAGGAACTTTTAAGACATTATGATAAACAACAGAAACAAACACTCCCTATACAAGGTACCTTAAGGGAAGAAATTGTTTGCGGAAGAAATTTTTGTGGAATATATTTTTGCGGATGAATGACTCAAAAATGCCATATTTTGCAGAAGAAATTTTTGCGGATGACAACTTCAAAAGGGATTTTGCGGAATTAATTTTTGCGAATGCAAGAAATTTAATAAAATCGAAAATAGGGAAACACCTAATTCAGTGCCTGAAAGAGCGGATTTATGGAATAACATCTATTTTTCATCAGTTACAATATCAGTTATACATTATTATAGTGCAAGTGCAGATACTGCTTGTACTTTTATTGACGAAGAGTAATAATAAGTCCTTAGATGTTCAATAACCTCGACTTTTTTCTTTGCGGATGAAAAATTTAAAAAATTTTGCAGAATTTATTTTTGTGGATCTGAGCAAAATCCGCAAAAATAAATTCCGGAAAAAAAAAGTTCCGTAAAAGTTTGTTCCCCTACACAAGGTAGGACTCCCTATACAAGGTAGGACTCCCTATATAAATTGTACACAAAGCAGGGCAAGTAATAAACAAAAAAACACAATGTTGTCGTGATGACCCAATAAAAAAGATATTGGGAGTGAGGTGTTTTCAATGGTTACAAATTGCCGAGGAAAGGATCTTTAAACAGCATACCTCTGCCAACCTCCCACAACTTCACTTTTCTGTCAGAACCACCTGTCACAAAGTATTTGCCTGATGCACTGAATCTCAAAGCAGTGACTTCACCATCGTGGCATTCCTAGAATTAGTAGAACGATGAGCTAGGTGCTTCAAACTAAGCAATGTCTATGGAAACAAACTGATCTACAGCAAATAATCCTACCAGAGTCTGAATTGGTCTATCAGGAATGGATGTAACACAAACAAATGCTGGAGGAGGGATAGATATGTCACTAGGTGTCCGGCCGTTCTTTCCAGAAGGTCTCAAAACGAAAAAACAAATATAAAATACAACATGTCCAATGTGAAACATTTCTTTGTAGGGAAACTTACGATTTTTTTAATATGATGGGCTCTTTTGCTGCTTCTTCAAGTTGGTCCTGCATTTTCCTTCTCCGTTCACTGAAATGGGGGATCAAAATATTAACATGTTTATACTGGTCACATGATAGAAAACCAATGCAGGTAAGGAATTGAAAAAAAACATTTAAAAATGCAGTTCTTGCCGCCCCATTAAGTACACCAATGAAAAACATACTAAGCAATAATTTCATTTTCTAAATTGACTGCATCAGCTACTTTAGCTTTTTCGTGCATCCAACGTTCAACCTATGGTAAGGAAATTCAAAACAAACATGATGCCCATATCGTGTCTATGAACAGGTCTTGTTCCATCAAAAATCTTTTGAACACTTTGGGAGGAAGTTAGAGAGTATGCATGCCACAAATGGCACCATAATTTCAAACAAATGTATTTCAAATCTGCTTTGAAAATGCAAAATAATTTCAAATTCTTAAGAATGAAATTAAGATTCACCAGGTGACTGTTTTCTGCTTGCGTTACTTTCAACTTTTCATCGATTTTGTTGTATAACAAGAGAAGTGCTTGGTATTCATCACTAACAGTCTGGTAATAAAAAAACAAAAAACATGTACCCTTCATTAACAACAACAGTTAAACTAAAAGTATTACCACCAGGAAGTCAAACAAAGGAATCATTTGTTTTACCTGGTTAGTTTGCTCCAGCTCCACTATGACATTATGCAGTCGCTTTGTCTCAGTGGCAAGTGCTTCCGCATTATTTTGAGCATCTAATATCCTTAATAAAACACAAGATATTTATTTATTTTCGCACCTTTCAATTTTCGCTCCTCAAATTTTTGCGCACCCTCTCATAATGGTCTTTCGCGCACCTTTTTATTTTCACGCACCAACTATTTTAATAAATTTTTGGAATTACTTTTTTCTGAAAAATGAAAAATTCTACTGAATTGAAAGATTGAAGGGAGGAAATAAGAAAACTCAATTATTTTTTGTTGACGCTGTATTTTTTTAAAATAAAAATAACAAAAAGTAGTTAAAAAAGTTGTTACTATGAAAACGGATCTAAAACAATTTTTTTCGAAAGATTGTCCATCATTCCGGACTCTTTCCAACCATTAATAATAATCTGGGGTTTGCTTTTCGCGTAGTCATAATGCTTAACGATCCATTTTGCATGTAGTGGTTTCACCACAGAAACATGGACATCTACCTTGATCTCATCAGAACACTTCCATTTGCTTGACAATTTCCTGTCAGTACCAACTTTGGGCTTCTTTGCACAAGAAATCTTTACTGCTTTTGTTAACGGTAAGATCAAGTGGTTGAAAGTAATTTGTGCAGTTGTTCGAGACAGGAACCATTTTGCCATTTGATTCTTGGACAACGTTCTTGACTGCACCGGTCCATTGACCTTTCAAGACATCACATATAAGCAACCAAGGCTTAACTGGAACATTTAATTCTTCTCGCTTTCATTTAATGTAAGGAATTAGAATTTTCTTCATCATTTCATCATACTAGTGTTTTCATCCGCCCAGTGGTTTGGTGTTTGTGTAACGTGGAATTCCTCTGGGAAGTCGTATTTTGGCTGGCATCGCTGGGTTTTGCCTTGATATATCAGCTGAATGGGTAAAAAGCTACCTGCCATACTTATTGCAAAGGTTCCTGTAATCTGGCGATATTCAGAAATACCTGGTACAGAAACGCGGGAGCTGCCTTTTTCTACAAGTGTGTATTTGGTGATAAGGACAAAATGAAAAGGTGTTTGGTCGATGTTGATAATCACGTCAGCTGGAATTGCATGAGCCTGTACTATTTTGTTAACATCGTTGTAGAATGTCAATCCAATCTCTTTAATAAGACCAGGTGCTATATATTATATTATTATAGTTCTTGACTGAAACGAAATATACCTTATCGGGGATAATTTCGTCGTGGAAAAGTGACAAAATATTTGCTTTGTGACGAAAATCTTCTCCGACGAAAAGTTTTGAAAAAGTGAAATTTATGAGAAATTTTGGAAAATGACAAAATTTTCCCGACAAAAAATTTTCCCGACGTAAATTTTCCCCAACGAAATTATCCCCAATAAGGTATGTATCCTTTACAACATGAAAAAGATGTGAAATAAAAAGTTTAGTTTTTTTTCAGCCAATTCGCGAGAATTTTAAAATTTGGTTAAAAATTGCTTGATCGAGTTTTTACCAGGCACCAAAGAGTAAAACATTTTTGGGTTGTTTTGACCAAGTTGTTTCTAAATGTGTTTTACCATTTTTTATTTCCATAAAAAGAAATTTTACTATTTTGCGCACCCAATACTTTTTGTGCATCCAAGTGCGCGAAAATAGGCCTTTTTCGCGCCCTGTTTATTTTTGCATGGCGCAAGTGCGCGAAAATAAATAGTGCGCAAATTTCATTTATTAATTTAACATTATTTTAGTATAAATTCTGTTAGCATAAACTTGTGGCATTTTAGAATCGCCTAGATAGAGCTTTCTAACAGTTACATCTATTTGTAAGCACACAATGGAAAACCCTTTAAG
Source organism: Turritopsis dohrnii (assembly GCA_027922465.2). Classification (NCBI taxonomy): domain Eukaryota; kingdom Metazoa; phylum Cnidaria; class Hydrozoa; order Anthoathecata; family Oceaniidae; genus Turritopsis; species Turritopsis dohrnii. The sequence continues at coordinate 556,724 of BQMF02000049.1, read as the reverse complement.
TAAAATTTTGTGTCATCAAAACAAAGAAAACATTACATTGCCTCCTTATTTTGTAGCTGCTCATCTTTTTCCTTAATGCTGTTTGTCAATTCCAAGATTAACTGGGCATGCTAACGAAAAAAATAAAAGCATTACAGTTTTCAATAAAGAAATCAACTATACATGAACAAGTACAGTCGAGGAACAAATTTTTTCATATTAACAATATCTTACATCGCTTTTCATTCGATGTAACTGTGTAAGCTCTTCTTGTAGCTTATAAACCTTCTGTTCTAGTTCTGTGTTAGCAACTCCCACAGTGCTATAATGAAATTATAACATTATACAATGATATTTACGCACAATTAGGTACAGCTAGGTACACTAAATACTACAACAAACTAATAACTAAAAATCAGAATTACAGAAAGTCTGACCTTCCACCTACAGTAATTCTTCCTTGCAATTCAAGAATTTCCTAATTAAAAACAGAACATGTCTTTAAAAGGAAGAACTTGGAAGTTATAAATCTATAATTATAATAAAAGATACCTGATACCTGCTTAAGTTTGAAAGTGTTCAACTCCAACTCAGAATTTCGTATCTTGAATACAGTTTGAGCGTTTAGTAACTTGTTGTCTAAAACATTTATATACAACTATTTTGATGCAGGAATGTAAGAATCATCTTCTTTATTATGAGATTATAGGATTCATATTATTTTTTCAGAGTTCATTAACTTACTTAACCGGATACAGTCTCTAGAGGCAAGTGGCGATCTCATATTTTATCGACTTTTATCGCTTTGCCATACCTATTTTTTCATAGGTAGTTTTGGATACCGTTTCCAGTCATGTTTTTATTTTGAAGATTGTATAACGTTTTATTTTGCTGATATCTATGGATTTATATGTGACTGTCCAGGGGATTTTGATAACAAACCATAAAACGTTTTTCAAAAAACGTTAAAAACGATAAGGGATCGTCTCCAAAATGTGTCAAATGATTTAGACGTTTTTAGACGTTTTTAAAACGTCCAAAAACTACCTTAAAAACGTCTAAATTTTAACCGATTAAATTTTAGACACGTTGTAGACGTTTGAAAACGGCAAAAACGTCAAAAGTTTATTGGATAAAACGTCTAAATTTTTTTAAATAAAACGTCTAGTTCTTCCTTTCGCTTTATTATACGATTTTGCAAAACGAATCACCGAATAAACGAGCAGCTGTGAGTAACCGTCGTAACTTTCGGAAACGTTACCGTGACAACATTTTTCAATTATATTAACTTGGATACGTGAACTGTTCACTCTTATTTCGAAAAGGTAAAACTTTAATTTTGTTACTACTCCAACAGTTTACATCGGAAGATTTTTCTATTACGAAACTATTCATAAAGGAAATGATCCTCACTTGTTAAACTCAGAGATAACAAATGATTTTTGCAAAATTGTCTTATGCGAACTTACATGTGACTATTGTAGATGAATGATGGAAATCTTCATTGGCTCTTTAAACCTGACAATGAAAGTCAAACAGCCTATGACAGCCCTGCTATTCACGAAGACGTTTTAAAGCAAGCGCAAGGTTAGAATGTAATTTTTAAAATTAGCACATTTGAATAGCCACATTCATTTTAACTTATTGAATTTTGTTATAGCGCAACACAGAAGGCGTGGACGACCCAGCATTTGCAGCCAACATCAGGACATTGTGCCTTGTGTACGTTCCTTCATTGAGCAAAGCTCTGCAGCTGCCCACCTTCGACGTCGGGACAACACCATGTATACAAATGGAGTTAGCCTAAAAGATATCGCCCGCCATGTGAAAACCACTATGAACATAAATGTCAGCAAAAACACTGTACATCGTTTGATGCTGCCTCCTCGGAGAAAAACGCTGGCGGCAAAACGTTTCCGTTGTCTAATAAATGCACGTGTGCCACCGAAACAAAATTGCAATCAACGAAATATCCATCCCGATTTCCACTTTACTTGCAGTCAAGTTAATATTGTAAATGAGATGGTTTATCTTTGTCGACAAAACACACTCTCTTTGTCTGTCGACAATAAAAACAAAGTAGAGGTCGGTATTCCCGCTACAAGTCGGCGAAGCAAAATTAGGACATTTTATTTGAGAGAAAATGCACCTAATTTTAATGATCATGATTTCCCGCATCGAGACGCGAAACTCGTTCCTGCTGGATACTTAATCCTCAGAGAAAAGCTAAGACGTAGCAGATCATTATCACCTCCAAGTAAAGTAAGATTGCCAAGAAAGAGAAATCTATCGGAAGGTCATGCTGATTCAGCACATCGTACCCCAGCCGCGAGAGACAAAAATGATCGTGACAGAATTCAATGGCCGCGGTCTGGTCCTCTTCTGGTTCATCTTTATCCATCGCGACTAATCGAAAGCACCAATGTCTTACACACGCACCATCTACACACTTTAATTGAAAAAGAGAATTTCGGGAAACAAATTCTCAACGTTGTGGCTATTGCTGACGGGGGGCCAGACTGGTCAGTGAAAGGAATTGGCAATTTCATGTCAATGGGGATGCTTTGGCAGAAGTTGCAGCTGGATACGCTCATCATCCAGTGTTATGCTCCTGGCCATTCCAGGTTTAACCCGATAGAGCGGAGTTGGTCTCTGTTAACAAGCAAGATTGTTGGGGTAACACTGCCAGATAGTGTTGATGGCAAAATACCAGCTCATAATGACGATGTTGGTTGGATGAAAGTGCTCGATAATGCTACAGTACAGTGTGCTAAATTTTGGGATCAAAAAAAATTTAACAATTTTTTAATAGATGTTAAAACCTTAACTAGTGAGAACACACTAGTGCCGAAACTTAAAAAAATTCATCATCAACTAAAAGATTTTTCGAATGCATCACGAAAAAAAATTCGTGAATCAGCTGAGTTGACACACCTTCGGAATGTTTATACATTTTTAGTTAAACACGCAAACAGGAAAATGTACCAGTTGGAGTTCATCAGGTGTACAGATAGTGATTGCGAACATTGCTCTCACTTGCCTAAACGAGACAATGATTTTTTGGCACTTATTCGTCAATTTGGTGGTGCATGTCCAACACCTAAAAAAAGTGATGTCTTACATGAGCACTATAAAACATTTCTAGAAATATTACGTGTTTCAGTTGACGAAAGAAATGTGAAAGACCTGCGAAATGATGATCACAAGGCTGTTCATACATGTGAACATGGTTGCGCTTACTTGTTTTTTTCTGAAGCAGATAAAAGCAGACACATGAGGCTGATGCACCATTAGGCTTGCCTCCTGTGTCCTCATTTACATTGTTCAAGAAAGTTCTTTGCAGAGTTTTAGGAACTATTGCTTTTAATCAACAAATTTTTGTTATTTATGATTTAAAGACAACTTTTAACAAGAAATCGAATTTTGTTTGTTTAAAATTTCTATTTAAAGACGTTCGAAAAGACTGCAAGTATTCCCTATAGATCAATATAATCTTTTTCTATTCTCCAAAGGGAAATCGAATTTATGCGATGAGTTTCAATTTTCATTTTTCGTTTTCGTTTTCGAATTCTTCATTACTGCCTTTTTGTTCGGGTTATAAATATCGGTTTGGATATTTCTACGTCAGAGTTTTGCCGTTTCCTGTTATTAACAACGTTATCAACAAGTTATTTATAGACGAATTGTCCATTACTCAGCTATGTCATCACAAATGGTAAGTTACCTTTGCGCCCTTTCTTACACCATAGCAATTAAATATAAAATATATGCATCTCTTTTAGTTTTTAGTGAAGCAAAAGGTACAAGCCGTGGACCCTGTTTTCAAGCAGTGGTTGAATGGAACAGTAAAAGGCGTCCACGGTTCCAAATACCTTATACGGTGGGCAGGGTACTCCCCTCAATGCGATCTTTGGGTTGAGAGAGAAAATGTCAGAATCCCAGAATCAAAGCGGGTGATGCTGGGAAGAAATTTAATAAAGAGGGAAAACTTTCCCGAGAGAAAAAACCCAGTTAACTTACTGGGTGGCGATATTGTCGAAGACTTCACCAACAAGAAAATGTACACTGTCGACATTAATGATCCTTTTCGTCTCCAGGTAAATACGCAATGACATCCCAAAAATCAAAAAACGAAACGAATTCACCCTTAAGCACATTTTATACTCATATTTTCACTTTTCTCTTCATTCAGATTTTGGCAAGAGACGGTACCAGTATTCTATATGAATACTTGAAAGAAGTAAAAATAAGCGAACATGGACAAGAAGAGCTGGTAATTTGAGTTTTATTATTAGTCAGCTATTACGAGTAAAATTCTTATCAAATTCTAATTGTTAGTTATTGTCATCATTAGGATCAACCCGGCAGTGAATCCAAGTGTATGGAAACCACCGACATTCCAGTTGAGGTAAACACCGAGCTCCCATTGGTAGAGCAGTCGGTACTTGAGAAAACCACCGAGCTCCCATTGGTAGAGCAGTCGGTACTTGAGAAAACCACCGAGCTCCCATTGGTAGAGCAGTCGGTACTTGAGAAAACCACCGAGCTCCCAGTGGTAGAGCAGTCGATACTTGAAAAAAGTACCGAGCTCCCACTGGTAGAGCAGTCGATACTTGAAAAAAGTACCGAGCTCCCACTGGTAGAGCAATCAGACTTTTCCAGCAGCCTCGTAGATCAAATCTACGACGAAATCTGTGACGAAACAGATTTCCTAAGTCAAGAAGTTCCTGATGTCGACCATCAACAAGATCAAGTCATCAATAACTTCGAACGTATGAGTGATCGGCAACTTCTGGTGTTCATAGCTGTTTCAAATGCATCAATGTTTAACGAATTAAATCAGTTAAAAGAAAAAGTGCAAAAACTGGAGAGCTATGTATACCAGAAGAAAACTCTCCACGAACTATCTGAGTCACTGATGCCGTTGGAGCCGACACATACAAATTATGCACCAACTGAATCACAATCTCAAGAAAGTGAAGACAACCCCACTTCCGATAACACAACCTCGAAGAAAAGAGTTCGGTCATCGTGTGTGGCGTTTTTAAAACGCCAACTGATGAGCGAATTTTCGCGGGAAGAGCTTGCTGGTGGTGGGTTTGCAGACGCCACAAAATCATACAAGGGAAAAATAATTGTTTCAAAGGCCTTGTCGCCTAACCGCATGAGAAAAGTTTTAAGTTCGACAAAAAAACAATTTCCAACAGAATTCAACAACCTGAACATTCCAAAAATTGTGAATGAAAAATGTAGAAAGACACGTTTGTATCACAGTGTTAGTGAGAAGCTATAAAGTGTTTCGTTGTTTTCATTTCTTTCACGAAAGTTTCTGTAATTTTTGCCTTCAAATATCAAGAAATGAGTTTGAAACACTTAATTACTTCTTAGTTTCACATGTCATGAAATATCACAGTAATTTATTCCCAAATGTTGATGTATATATTTATATTTTTTAATAAATGAGGTTTCGTTAGTAATAATAAAAGAATCATAAATGCTAATGAAATATTGAATTACCTGATTTTCCACGTGTTCTCTGCCTGCGAAGCTTTCTTTCGAATGCTTGATCGTAATTCATGTATTTGCATGAATGACACAACGAGAGCATTCGTATTCGATTAAAATTTTCAGCCAATCAGAAATCGAAGATTTTTTTCTTCTTTCTATTTTTGAATTATTGCAGTGTAAGGTCTGCCTTTACACTTGGATAAAATAAGAAATAAAATTTATACTATGTTTAGGCGTGAAATTCTTGTTTCTATTTAAATAAAATATATAAATGAAAGACGGAATTTTAGTTGTTACCATCTCATTAGCGACAACGAAATTTTGAGACGAAAACTTTTTTTTATTCGACAGTCAAAAAAAGTCCGAGTGAAAACGTAGCTTTAAACATTATGAGTGAATTTGTTTCGAAACTGAGGATACACAAGCATACTTACATTTCTTTCTTATTTTTCATCCTTTTCATAAAAATAAAAACGTCGCGTAAAAGCTATGTTTTATATAAAAAAGGAAGTTATTGTCTCAAGAAAGAAATGAATGACAAGTGATTAAATAAAGACCTTCGCGGATTCGTTTTTACAATGTTCTTGCTGTAATGTCCACACGGACCTCGTTTTGATGCTAATCGCAGTGGGAAAATATAGGTAATTATAAACTCAAAATGTAGCACATAAACATGAATTCGGGAAAGACAGCTCTCCAAATTTAGAAAAAAACAGATCGGCAAGAATTTGGACCTTGTCATAATTCAGGTCGGCAGTAGGTCGGCAATTTTGAATCGAGAAAATAATAAAAATCATTTTACTTTACCTAAGGGTCTACCACTAACTTCCAGAAGAAAGGGTAAACTTTAAAGGGAAAAATTTAATAAAAATCAGTCGAAATGTTTTTGTCGTTATATAAAGTCATAATGCAATAACGAAACACACACTCCAGTTAAGCTTCTGTACAGCAAACATTGCTCTCCTTAAATAATGATTCCTACATTACAAAGATAACATCTATGTAGGAGAACCATCCGTATCTCGATGATAAAAAACTCATCTGGAATGTTTCAGGTGTTATTAATATCTTTCATTCAACGTAAATATCAAAGATCAACATCTTAAAACTGACTTATTAATTATTCAGTAAAGAAGCTATCAGTAGAACTCACGGCAGATTTTGCACCATGATAGCGATACATTGCCGTCACTATCTAATTCGTATCCAGCACAAACAAAATTCCAGTTGCCGTGTTAGCAAATCTGGCGGTAAATTTGATTAAAACTTTCTTTTGCAATGGACACGCGATTTGTTTCCATGCGAAGTATTTCTTGTTTTCATTCAATGGCAATAGTAAAACACATTCCTCCGTTTGAAAATGTTCATGTTCATGTTTACATTAACAGTTTCGCAAGTTTCATTCACATTCCCAATTAAAAATTATACCCATATGTCATTTATTGTTGCTTATTTAGGCATCTAAAATAAAAAAGCAAACAAAGGAATAAAATGAAAAAACTTAAACTTCTTATATTCGAAACTTTCTGTAATTCAAAAAACCTCGCAATTAGTGAAGAATCGCTAATTAGTTTTAAGGGTAAACTTTTAATGCAAACCATTCTTTCTCAAAATGATTTTCTTTCTCTTTTGACATATTTGACGTTTTAGACGTTTTAATCGTTAGGCACTTTTGACGTTTTAGACGTTTTAATCGTTAGGCACTTTTGACGTTTTAGCCGTTCTGCGAAATAATAATGTTCTCTTTCGTGTAGACGTTTGCAAACGGCAAAATAGAAAGCAGCCATTACAAAAATAGACGTCTTAAATTAGACGTTTCGTAGCCACATTTTGGAGACGATCCCTAATTAAACAATGGAAGAAAACGTTAAAAAACGTTAAAAAACGTTTTTATGAAAAAGTAAAAACGTTTTTATGGAAACGATAAAACGTTAAAAAATTCGAAAGCAAAAACGTTAAAAACGTTTTTTGTTAAAAACGTTTTTTCGTTATAAAACGTTTTTTCGTTAAAAAACGTTTTTTACGTAAAAAAACGTTAAAAAACGTTTTTTAGTTAAAAAAGATTACTTGTTTTGCCTCCACGATACAGATAAACTTTGAATAATAACTTTTATGCTACCTAGGAAACCTTTTAAATTTTATTGATACTAACAATAATATTAATAAAAAGAATGCCTAAAGTGTGATACGAATTATGTTTCAAAGTATTTATGTTTTTTTATTTTTCTGAGACATGCGACCTTCAATCGGAGCTACTCGGAAAAGAAACGGGTTTAATCAGCAGTTTATGAACCCAGCGATTACCGAAACGGTAAATCTTCTGTTAGTTTTCCGTTCCGCTTCGTTCCACGAGAAGCGTGGTGTTCTGAGAGAGCGTGGTAGTACTGAGAAGATCTTCATATCTGTAGATATCGTTTTTTAAAAACGTTTTTGAAATGTTTTTTTAAAAATGTTTTTATAAAAAAAGTTTTTACATTAATCCATTTTGTTACAAAAAAACATTTTCAACTTAAACCGTCCAGCGGATTTTGGTATCGTTGCATTTCTCTGCAAACGTAAACAAGTTTTGTTTGAAGAAGTGTCCAGCGGTTTGTTTATAATCACATTCGTATGCGCCATTTTTGGAAAGTTCGTTATTATTTTAATCTTTACTTAATAATACTTTGATTTTATTTTGATTTTTAATGAACAAGGTGCGTTCTTTTGTTTCGATTTATCTTAATGACGTCAATGTTCTTCAAGTGTGTACTTTTTTAAATATGCATTTGCAGGTAACACATGTTAGTATATTACAATACATTGATTACCTGGTTCTCATTCATTTAAAGATTAAAGAAACAACAGCTGTTTTCAAAGTTTCCACAAATAGAAACCGTCCGCTATAATTCCATTGATTCCATAATAGAACAAATTTGATAGAATTGCTATTTTAGTAAATCCTCGGGGAAAAGTTTTATGTTTATTTTCGTAAAGCTGTATTTTCACTCGGTGAAGGTGAAAGAGTTGAAAACGGCTAATTTTTATAGAAACAGATCTGGATAAATCTTATTTTCTCTGTTTTGAGAAACATTTCACTTTCACAAAATTAAGATGCACTGTTAATCAAATTGCTTGGTAACGTTTTTAGTTATATTTATGGACTTTATTTTGATAACGTTTTCAGGTTTTGGGGCGATTGGCTGTCATATGATTTGATTCGCCCAATCAACGGCAGCTATGACTTGCTGAAGTTAAAACCTCCCGAAAATTTTGACTAAAGGCCAATTTCCACTTTATTCAACTCAACTCAAATCTAAATCAAAAATTATGCGACGACAGTGAACGATGTGAAAACCGGGCTATAGTTCCGTCTTCTAAATAGCAGCCGATGCAAGAGCTCTTTAGCTCTTTATTATGAGGCATTGTTTTTAACAATAAAAACATTTTTAATGATAAAACGTTTAAATGTTATTTTGCGATAGAATGCATGGCTCCAACCTCGATCCCAGCCCTGGGATCGAGGTTGTGCATGGCTCTCCACGTAGTTTGCCCGCGCAGTAGGTCTAAACATTCCGTTTCCAAAATCGTTTTTTAAAAACGTTTTTTTACGTTTTTGAAAAAACGTTTTTTGGAAAACGTTTTAACGTTTTTACGTTTTTGAAAAAACGTTTTTAAAAACCATAAAACGTTTTTAAAAAACGTTAAAAACGTTTTTCAAAAAACGTTAAAACGTTTTTTCGTTTTTAAAAAAACGTTTTTCCAAAAATAAAAAACGTTTTTAACGTTTTCTAACGTTTTATCGTTTGTTATCAAAATCCCCTGGACGGTCACATATATTAATTAGTCAGTGAAATATTTGTTGGCAAGTGCTGGAGTGTTATTATTTGTTTTGAATTTTTCATGTGGAAGACACAAATTGTCGTCATTTTGTTTTTTGTTTTGTTTTCCTTACGTAGGCTTTGGCAGTATAAACAAGATCTTAGCATTGCAGTCTTCTACAGTTACAAATAATGTCGAGCAGTGATCCTTGGAGGATTAGCTTCCCTTGAAGTGTTAGCTGTGGTGCATTCATGGAACATCTCGTGAATAAGGCCCAACACAAAAGTGATGACAATTAACTTTGTTATATTCTGTCATAAAAGAGTAATGGAACTATTTTGCCAGACAAACTTTAATATAGACAGTAAGAGTAGTGACACTATGATAATTTTTTCAGTATCAGTGAAATTTATACGTGGATCGCCTGGTATCATCAACTGCCTACTCGTGCCTCATCATTCATCATTGACCACATAAAGAATGGTGAGTGTATCAATTGCGATCATCTACTTCGCTCAGTGCACTCAACAGACGAACGTACTTTTCAGAGTTCTGGTGGTGCTTCACTGGTCTGGGTCACCGGTGCTGCACCAGGCTGGTCAACCAAGGGTTTGTGATTTTGGCTTTGTCTGTGGATGCTAGCTTGGAACGTTTTATTCTTTGCATATAGTCTGTCCTGATCAGGTCCGTGAGTTGTGGCAGCATCAGAATCACTTTTCCAGGCTTTGGACTAATAGGAACAGACAGGCATCTGTGAGTCTGATGCGGTTAACCAGGCTTCGTCACGACAGCTACGTGATCGCGTCCCTGCGCGCTGTTGCGTAGCTAAAACTATGCAATGGACGTGTTTTTTCGCGTAGTTACGATTTAGCTCAACATCAAAAACGTTTTCTTGTTGTTTATTAGATTTTTGCGTAAGCAAGAAATCTATTAAAGTCTTCTGTGTTCTTGGTTCAATTTTCTTACTGTCCAAACTATACGTCTGCGGCGCTTGTTTATGTCTAATATGTCACGTCGTCAAAATGTCAATTCCCGTGGATGACGTACATCCATTCTTAATTCGAAACTGTATCCATATAACTGTATAATATCTTTTGAATCGTTGTGAGATGAATAATCAAAATTTCCAGAAACATTAGAAAGTGTTATAATAATGTTTTTATGTTACTATTTCATTATTTGAATTATATTAAGTGGGTATTATTTAAGTACAAAGTATGAACAAAAAGTATAGAAATCCTTATGCCTGTTAAGTACAATATTTGCGATGTTGTTTTTCATAGTATGCGGTCCTGTAACTAATGTATTCCAGCTACGGCTTTTATCCCGCAGTTACACATTTCTTCATGGCGAAGCCTGGTTAACCCACACAGCAGGTGGCACTTCTTATTCAGACTTCACCTACCATTGGCTCTGCTGTGCCGGATCTTCCTCACAAGCTAGGTCATGTTGAATTTCGTAAGCAGACAGACTACTGCACCGATACTCACGCATTTGTGCTTGACCTATGCAGGCCCCCACCTGGCTGCCCTAATTTTTAATACTAGACAGGAATTTATTGTTGTCTCATGAACATCCTGTACCTGGTTGCCAGATCATAACTAGACAGGCCATATGGACCATACCACAGACCTCTTTAGTGTCCACTATGGAGCATTAATCATTTCACGTCACTTGTGTCTTGTTTTTCCTGCTCAGTAGGGTCTGTTGTGGAACAGTGACCCATTCAAGATTTGAAGGGGTAGGTAGCAAGTCGCAGTAAGTGAGGTCGGGCTTTTACGAGTTGTCACATTTGATACAAACGGGTTGTTAATGATTCGGCTTTCTTGTCTTTGAACTATTTATTACAAGCATAGTTGAAGGAAGGCTTGCAACACCCATGAAGATGTTGCGGCCCATGTACATGGCAAAGGGATGCTATACTAACCCATACATAGCGAGGGACGTTTTACGACACCTACCTGGGCAGGGGAGGTGATACAGAAAGACCAGTGACAGTCATAACAGTCAATTACTTTTGATGTCTTTTATAACCGAAACTCTGCTATGGATTGTCACTTGGGTGCCATTCTTCTCCCCTCACTTCTAATCAATTTGCGAAATGGATGGGTTGGACTTTCATCAGGTGGATGTAACTCAGCCTGTTAGGCATTATTGTGCTGATAGTTCACTTTCTACCCAGCAGAAAATCAAGTGTGGCTGTAGACATGGCAGTTACATATCTGCTTTGTCCTGAATTGGGTATCCCTTGAGGCATGGAGGAACAGTTGGCCCATCTCAAGTCTTTACATACTTGGTACTTGTAGTTGACCTTCTCTCTTTCCTCATTTGTTTACCTGCAGTCGAGTTTGATGTCCTTAACACCATGTTCACATGGGTGGATACACTGATGGGAATTACCTTGGTAATTGGTTCACTATCTATTGCAGCTAAAATGACATAGCTAGCTGCCATTTTCTTATGTAGTATGATCAATTTAGTGACAGTGGTGTCTTCTTTTCTCAGAGTGTTATCTATGTTATCTATGTCACTATTTTTGTATCTCCTGGCTGATATCCCATGGTGGATCAGGGAACTCTCATCAGTCATCACGGCAGTAATTACTTAGAGGTTCCAGTATCAGAATTCTCAGAGTGTTATTTATGTCACTAATTTAGTTCTTGGTGGTTATTTTCTCTCATTGAAAATATAATATATATTTCTATATTATTTGCCTACGTTTCTGCTGTAACAATGGCTTTTCACTAATCCTGGTATGACAGAATATGCTGATCTTCACATATTTGGAATAACAAGACGAACACTGATAGCAGTACAGTGTTCCATTATTATATTTTAAGTTTTTGACCTGGATTAAAATATGCAATAATAATGCAATAATATCATCATCTTTCTGGTTACGCAGTTGTCACTCACTATCATTCGTACCTAGTCCACCGGAGTTACATTCAGTTCAGTCTAGATCTCCTTGACTACGGTTGTGGTGGTAAGAATTTCCTATACACTTTAGGGTATCAGACGAGTTCAGTTCTCTATTTCATTACTATCCTGATCATACCGTATTAGGGTATCACCTTTGCTTCGACACAGATCAGTTATCCACCTGTGCGTTCTGTCATTGGGGTTGGGGCCACCAATAATCTTGTTTATCCAGTCGGCTGCGCTTTGGATTTCTTGGGTTTCAATCTTCTTTTGCCAGCGTTATTTCACTTCAATGGACGGATTTTCTATTTGCACCGAATCTTCTTTATTTGACTGAGATTCCAGGCATCATCACCCATGTTTCAGGATGCAAGGGGTGTTTTTCAGCTGTGTCACCTGGATTCCTGATTGTGCCATATTATATTTAGGGTGCTTGTCAGTGATGCTTATCATCATTGCTAGTCTTAGCAGTTGATTCTATTCATTTTCTAGTGTGGGACTGCTGTTTACAACTCAAATTTAGCAACTTCAGCTAATTTGTTGCGGAATTTGGGGGAACTTAGGGGTGTATTGTTCTGCTATCCTAAAGTTGACAGTACTAGTTAAGAAGCCGGCCTTTGTAGATGGTTTGTGTCAGATAGATCACATTAGGATCTGTCCTTGTTGACATAAAATTATGATTACTTACTGTCCTTGTTGACAGTCAGATCGGACTAAGTTGTCCTTGTTGACAGCCAATCAGACTAAGAAGCTGTCCTGGTTGACGGTTTGTGTCGGGTTCAGTTAAGCCATTACGCACCTCCTGATATCCCTCAACTGCCAAAAGATGTGCCCCTGACTGGTTAAATGCTGTATTTTAAGGGTTTTTTTTAGCAAAAATTTCATATGGTTGAATGTCATTTCGTTTTATTATTGATTATAACCACTACAGTGACTTGAACATTGTGTTAGTGTTGTACATGTGTACACTGATGCACTGAAAATATACATAAACTTTCATATAAGGCAGAGAAATGTACTATAAACATTATCAACTTTTTTAACTGTGAAATAGGTTTTGGAGTAAAAGTAAAATGAGAAAACAAAAGTCTTTGCACTTCAAAACAGCTGAATATTTCACATAAACCTTGTTAATACTTTACTGAGACAATTTTCGTGAGTTTTTGTGGGTTTTTTTTCATCTTTTATATATTTACTAGATTATTACTAGTTACATCCATTTTTTGATGAAACAAAGTTATCATTATTGTTAGTAAAATTGCATTGGTAAAACAAAGTTGATTGATATTTTTTTGTCGATTTACAGTGGATGCTTGAACTCTATTTTGATTCGACGTGTCTACATGCCCGGCAGCCAGTCAGCAATTTTGAAAAACTAGACTCAATGTTGATTTGTGTTCCATTCATTAGAGAGCATTCATAGTTAGAGGAAGATCGGTGCTATTGCACCCCCAATATTATTCATACTTCTGATGCAGAATTAACACTGCTAATTGATATCTTAACCTAACCATAACCCTGACCCTAACCTGTTGATTTTGAGAACCAGCAGGTTCAGGTGGTAACCACAAAGATCCAGAGCCATCCAATCAATGCCTTTAGAATTATTCTAGAATATCTAATTTGACACGGTATTGTATATACATATTATAATTTGACACGGTATTGTAACTTATTTAAACTGAAACGTGTGAAAAAAATTTTTATATAACAGTAGACGTGAGCATGGAGGGAGACTCCTCCGAAAGCTAGTCAATATATGGATTTGTCAGAGGATTGTCGTTTTGTTATCCACAAAGATCTCTCTAACACTTTTGTTTTTAAAAGCATTTTCATTTATTTGCAGTCCTGAAAATGGAATTCACTATAATAGCATTTAACACGTCACTACTCGTCTGAAACAGTAACCATACTGAAATTCAGTGTATGTATGAAGGCGAAAATGACGCTTGACGACTTTTTTGTGTTTCTCTTTCTCATGTCTCACTTTTGTTGGGATGATTTTACTGACTTACGGCGTTTTAAGACTTTTTTACATTATAAAAGCAATAGTGACTCACGGGAATTGATAAGGTCTTGAAACGGATTAATTTCACTGTTTTTCCGTTGCTCAAATTGTTCTAAAATATCCTTTCTCCATCGATTTTGCATCTCCTCCGCCATTAACGTTGTTCTCTTCTTGTTATGTTTTCATATGATTCCTTTTACCAAGAATAAATTTCTTTTTGTACAAGTGTATTGTAACTCTTTATTGTTGTGTTAAAATGACCACGGAAATTTGGTAAAAATGTTTCCTTGAGATCCGAAAAAATAAGCGCGAACAGTTTGGCACGTGGAAAAATATTATGTGAAGAAGAAAATGTGTATGTTGAACAAAATTTGCTGTGATAAAAATGAGTGTTAGCTAGTATGAACAGGAAAAAGTCGGCCAGTTACTTCACAGGTATCAAAATGATAAGAAAATACATTATTTTGAGCCTAAGCCTAAACATAATAATCCACCTCCTTGTCTCCTTCTTTTTTGGTTTGATGATTTTCCAATGTCTAGTTTCTATAATGTCCGTTACAAGTTAAAGGAGTGGTGTCATGAAAATTTGAAAAAATTTTTTTTCTTCATATATTCCTTGTTTTAATGTAGATACTACAAAATAAATTTAATTTGGAAAAAAAAGGCTTAAAACGCTGAATAAATTAGTAATAGTGTGACGTCATTGAAGAAGTTATGTTCAGTGTCGATGTGATGTTTTGCATTCAAATCGAGCAAGTGTTCTTTGAAATTCAAGCAATAACTATGTATTTTTCTTAAATCTAATGAAAAACATGGTTATTTGTGCTGCTGTGTGGGATATGACAGTGACTCAGCCAAAGGACAGAACATTAGTTTGTTTAGATTATCTAAAATTCATATTTAAAAAAAATATGGATTTCAAAGTTGAAGCGAGGCCAATTTTCCATCTTTATGACACTTAAATTTTAAAGAATCATGTTTTGGAAGAAATTTGATGGTAAACATGTTATAAGGAGTTTTACTTTAGTGTTTTATCTACATTTTTCGTTATACATATAGGTGAACTTTTACTTTCTGTGTGCAAGTGTTTTTTTGATTTTTGTTTTCATGTTTCTCTTCAAACTGGGCATTTTTCCGTTTCACCGATTATTTCATTATTGTTTTCATAGAATGAGCTATTGTTTCTTGAACTCCTGCTTGAAACGGAAAATTGGAAAAACGTTAACTTACGATCAATGATCAACTCAATATTGCATGTATTTTTTTTTTCATTTTGATTTTTGAAATTTATCGTCTTCGATCGCATAAACTTCTTTGCCACCAGAACAATCATTTCCTCTTGCTACGATTGCATCACTGTTTGTTGCCAACTGTTTCCGGTAAATCATTTTCGTCAGCATCATCAAAATCATCATCCGGACTTCTTTCATGTTCTTCAGCAACTGGGTCAAAACTATATGGCTCAAACTGCTAAAATTCTCTGTGAAATCCTTGAATAAAACTCATTGCTACATTCTTCATCTTCGCTGAGAACATCTGATTCCTCTTCACTTGAATTCTCACTCACGGTTTTTGAAAACATTAGAAACTAATACGCTCTTTTGCACTGACATACCAAATAAAAATAAATGAAACTTCTTCAATGACGTCACACGTTTTTCATCAGAAAAAAGGCGGGGATTTATAAAATAATTAAAAACTCAATATCTTCGGAAGTAAAACGTTTTTAAAAAAAGCTTTAACGCAAGCTAACTATACATTTTTTAAACTAAAATTTGTCATAAAATTTGAAATGACGATACCACTCCTTTAAAGATTCTTTGGACAAATTTATAAACATTATGATCACAAGCAAAATGTACAAACAAATCTACCGGCAACAATATCTCCAGTTTAAGTTTTTTGTTTGGTGTCTCAATAATACAATACTTGTGAAAGGAACTAAATTTCATGGGAACTAAATTTCGCAGATTTTGTGGTTAAGGGGGTCTTCTGCGAAATTTAATTCCTATGAAATGAAGAATTTCGGCAATCCGTGAAACGTAATTCTTGCATAATTTTTCATTTTAAGCTGTTCACAATTTTTTTCAAATATTATAAAAATGTTGATTTATACATTTAAAATTTTCAGTGAAGTTGAAACATTAAAGGAATTCCTGTGTCCAAAATGATATTTCAAGGGATGATGGAACTCACAAAGTTGTTTAAGAACTCTTTTTACAGTTTTTGGAAATTTTGTTTCCTGGACAGATATTTCAATTTACAAATGCATAATTATGATGTTGTAAGATAATATTTTGTTAGTGTGTATAACTTCTGAATTAGTCTATGACTTCATTCTTCTATAAATCAACTCAGAGTGGAAGCCTTTACTTCATAGTAACTTACAAAGATGTAATATTAATCATATATCTAAAGTTATTGCAATGAAAAGTGTTAGTTACTATCTTATTACATCATAAATATGCATTGGTTTTAAAAACGAAACATCTCAGAAACTAAAATGATTATGAAAAACTGAAAAGAGA
The DNA here is from genome assembly GCA_027922465.2 of Turritopsis dohrnii. Lineage (NCBI taxonomy): Eukaryota > Metazoa > Cnidaria > Hydrozoa > Anthoathecata > Oceaniidae > Turritopsis > Turritopsis dohrnii. The sequence goes on along the minus strand of BQMF02000049.1, from coordinate 539,981 downwards.
CTTGTTAAACAACTCTTTGAGCTCTATCATATTTGTAAATATCATTTTGGACGCAGGAATCCCTTTAATGAAACCTTGTTTGTCTTTATATTTTCTTTGTATCTATATACTTTTCTTTATAAGCAACCAAGGACAGATGTTAGTAGCAAAAATGAGCATTTTTTAATAGTATTGTGTCTTATTAATCAAAATTATGTCCTGTCTTGAAAACCTTTGAGTACATTTTAGTTGATTAATTAAAGTATCTAAGTGTACAATGTGGTACATTCAAATTTTTACATAGAGCACACAACAATTTTAAAATAAGCAACTATCATTCATAAGGTCGATAATAAAGTGTATCAGCAGTTTTATTATGAGATAATCTCCATGAGAGAACCAATCATTTCTTTATTTTGTTTGAGCATTTTTTTAATAATAAACAGTATTCCCAAACCATTTTCCGATATTTCTATATCTGCTGACATCAGCATAGTGCAACCCTCAGCTCTTTATTATATAGTTCATTATCTTTAAAGGGATTCCAGCATCCGAAATGATATTTACAAATACGATTGAGCTCAAAAAGTTGTTTCACAAGTCTCTTTTCACTATTTCATAATTCTCTCCCGTTCCTGAGATATTTTATTTTTAAGATGCTATAATTTATGCAGTGCATATTTATGATGTAATAAGATAGTAGCTAACATTTTTCATCACCATAACTATATATATAATAGCAAGTGTGCATACCATTTTATTTTTGAGAGTGGTAAACTTAGTTTAAATTTCCTTCAAGTTCTTCTTAGTTGCGCATAAAACCACGCAGAGGCGAGAGACGCTTTTTTCATGATTAGTATAAAAGCACGTGGCATTTGATGTCATTTCTTTTATGATCACTGGGTAATCATTGCATTGCATCCCCAATCGAACGCTACGTTTTTGGGGAAACATCTCGAGAACCAATTGAGATAACTGATTTTTTGGGGTCGGCAATACAGGCGATGGGGTGACGAAAGTTTTGGGCCCAATCTTTGATCAGGGATATCTCCCTAACGGATGATTGTAGCAAAACGATTCAATACCTTTTTTGTTCCGTTTTTTGAGCTCTTTCTATAACATTTTCGTCACATACATCATAATTAAGCATTGCATAAAATTTGGGGCATCGTCCCTCTGAAGGGCAATGTGCCTCCCCAACCATGAAATTGAATTCCTGTGAAATTTAGTTCATGCAAAATTTAGTTCCCTTAAAATGATGATCATCCAAAATTCACTGGTGTGCATTTACATAGAAACTGTACTGAAGTCAAAGCAGTTTTAGATATTGTGAAACTTTTTTCTTTATACAGAAAATAAATTTAGCACATTCTCAGGCCTGGTCGTAAGATTTTAGACCCGGGTCGCACGTCTATATTTTCCAGACGTGCCATTTTTTTTTAGCACGCCTTGTTACATTTTGGACGTGCGTTTTTGTTTTAAGGAGTACCATACCAGGCCTTGACATAAAGAAATCTCTGGCCTGTGCGATTCCAAATTTCGTTACAAATGATGGAATTTTACTTATTGAAATCAGGGACGATTTAACCAGTGGACCCCAAACACAGGCATTATTGGAGCCCTTATCTTCGACTTCAGTGCATATCAATGCTTTCTTTTTTTAACTACGAGTTCTTCGTGTTTTATTGATGTAACACGTGAAAATTCAATTAACAAAATACATCTTTGTTAGTTAATGGAAAACAACTATATAACTTATAATAACAATCACTCAGCATAATTTAATCTTCATAACTATATTTAGAATGAATTAACAAAATTTCCTGAATTGATCTGTGTACAGGTGTTGTTTGCAAAAATATTTTGAATTAACAAAACCCTTTGTTTGAAAGGCTTTTGAAAGTTATATGATTTTTTCCTATTTATCAAAATAAAGTAAGAACATTGTTTTTCTATATATATATTTTTCTATAATCCAATTGTTGTAATTTCAATAATGTAATTCTTGCGCAATATCTTTTTGAACTTGACCATGAAAAGATCTGTTTATTGCACGCCTGGTAAGATTAAGGCGTGCGATAGAGCGCACGTCTCTTTTTAGGCGTGTGCCGAGGCATGCGCGTGCGATCGCACACCTCTCACGACCAGCCCTTCATTCTGTATTTTTTAATTTTCTATGGAGAAAAAAATTTTGCAGAAAACCTTGGCCACAAATTTCATGTGTTTTTTCACGTGTTTTTCTTTCGACAACACAGGTATTACCGTAATCATCCTAATTTAGTGCACATCCAATTTGAGAAATAATTTTCAAGGCACCTAATTTAGTGAGAACTTCATACTTTCCTGCAAACTTAAAAGAAAAATTATGAAATTATTTTGATGTACCCTACTTAGTCTGCACTTATCTAATTATGGTGTCACCCTTTAAAATAATTATTTTTCGGTGCACTCTAAATTAGGATAATCCATGGTTCTGAATTTTCTGGTATTCATGGTAAACCTGGTATTATCATGGTATTTTTTTTCCTTGCTGGTAATCATGGTATTCATGGTATATCATGGTATTTTTTGTATGAAGCCCCCCAAACATTTATGTCTGTATTTTGAATTATGTCACTCAAGCTTATCAATAAAATGTGTAATACATCCCTGGTGTTCCTAGTTGCAGCTTTCACATCCAAATTAGTAAATTATTGCTTGTATTTCAAGCTTGACTTCTTTTAAAGATGATGAATTAGGGATTAGATGATGCGAATGCATACATTATAGTTCGTCTAACAATTTGATAGCATCAAAACTTCATGGTGTAAACCTTGTAAAATTTGTTTGGGTTAGTGAGGGTTAGGTTCAGGCTATGCCTCATTCTTTCAGACTATTTTAAGAAGCTTTAGCTGAGATACTTTTAGTTTTGAGTCAAGTATGTACATCTATTAAGATTTAAGAGCAAGGTATTGCTGTAATTATCCACAGTCCTGGTTTTGAGTCACTCAAATTATGGATTTTAGATGTTCTTTAAGATGAAAATAAGATAATTGCCCTTAGTCTTAGTTTTGATCGGTAGTTAATTTGTAAGAGTATTTCATTTAGAAAGGAAATGGATAAGGGAAAAGTAAGCAAATTGCAATCACATTACAAAAGCCTTTGGTTTGATTAGTTAAATGACTGCGAATTTCCTTTTTTGATCCAGGTTGATATAAAAAGTTAAATCACTCCATCACTGCAAGTGACTCAAAATCTGCTGACGTGAATGTGTCACTTGAATATAATAAACACTGTGTTAATGATGAATGAATAAAGTACTATTTTCAACCCACTCTTGCAGTGATAGAGGCCAGTCTGATTTCAGTTTGATTTTTTGTGAAAGTTATTTTTTATTTTTTATTTCTTAAAGCAGTTGGATGATTCTTCTTGAGGCAACAACTTAGTTATGCTGTTGCTGATAGACTTTTGTGACTTTTGTGAGGATGCTCCAGCTGCCTGCTGGGTAAAATATGCTAATATATTTACCTTTAACTAGTGCTTTTGTTAAAATCTAAGGAAGGAAGTTATTATAGACCTCTTTAATGTTTACGTTTTCGCACTCTTTCGTGACGCATGCGCATTAAATGGCAGGAATAGCGACAGGCTTCGATAGAAGAAAGATGGTATATTATGTGTAATCAATCGAAGAAAAGTGAAGAAAATTGTTAAAATATAGTTAATAAACATCATTATCATAATGCCAGATTCTTGTTGTGCCGTTGGATGCACTAACAAAAGAAGAAAAGGTGAAAAAAACCTAAAGTTCTTTCGTATTCCTTTCGGTAACGACGAGAAAAGTTTAAAACGCAGGAAAGCTTGGGTGGCAGCCATCAAAAGAGAGAATTGGTCTGAAAAGCAAATTGACAATGCAAGGATATGTAGTGCACATTTCATCAGCGGCAAGTTTACTTATTTTTTGTTAAAAATGTCTTTGCTAAATTTTGTTTACTGTTATGCTGTGCCTGTTTTTGTTTCATCTTGTGTGCTTGTTGTTTTTGTGTGTTGACAACTTATATATTACCTATTGTATACCTGATATGATTTTCAGGTGACAAATCATACGATCCAAACAACCCTGACTATGTACCTTCTGTTTTTGTGTACCACCAACCCAAGAATGCAGCGGAATCACAGAAAAGGTATGAGCGGTTTAAGCGAAGACGTGAAAGCAGTGATGATGTTAGCAATGCTGGCAGTCAAGAAGTCTTTGATGAACCAGGACCTTCTTGGCAAATTGAGATGGAACAGCATTTAAATCTAGCTAATATCTCTGATAAAGCCATACAAACAGATCCTGATTGCAGAGACGCAGTTGTGTCAAAATTAGAAGAACAAATTGAAAGTTTTGGAACAGATTTAGCTGCAAAACACAAGCAAATCGAAGATATGTTGGAAGACATCAAACAAAAAGTTTTCTTACCATAATATCAAAGATGATAAACGTGTTCTTAATTTTTTTACTGGACTGCAGTCTGCCCAATTATTTGAATGGGTTTTATCTTTATTACAAAATGAGGAAGTTCGTTAACTTGACCATGCAGATCAGTTGTTTTTGGTTATGGTAAAGCTTCGTCTTGGCTTATTGCATACTGATATAGCATATCGATTCCAACTGACGGTCAGTGATGTCAGTATCATTTTCAGAAGAAGAAGAAGAAGAAGTTGACGAATCACGGGAAATAGCTCATGTAAGAATACATGTTGAGCCTGTTATTGCAAGAATACGAAAGTACAGAATCTTACAATCTATAATACCTATCACTGAAGTGGATTTAACTAACAACATCATGGTTTGTGTGTGTGCTCTTGTTAATTTAAATAAAAGTGTTGTTCCACAGTAGTGTTTATTTTTTATAATAGCTAGCATGGAAGTATCTTTACATATATTATATACATAGTTTTGTTTGTTATTTACAAGTGTTATATACAAAAATGTTCCTTTTATTTATATTTACAGTCTTCACATAACCATTTTCCTTTGGGTGCTTTAACGATTTTTGCACAAGTGTAATGGAACCATTCGATTTTACAATCTCTCCCATCACAAGCAATCATAGGAGGAAATGATGGTCTGTTGCAGATACAATAAAGCTTTTCAGTTAGTTCATTTGGATCCATGCTTCTTGTAATAAGTTCCGGTAGTATAACATTTTTGAACATTTTCTCAAATTTATCCCTCATTGAGTTATATACATAATTGTGGATCATAGTCTACTTTAATTAAAAAGAAATTTTTGGACTTGGATTTTTTTTTGAAGGGTGTGTCCAAATGAATAAATAACAATTGAGCAATTTTTTATTTATTTTTTTCTTTTTGTTTTTTTGTTTGTTTATTTGTTTGTTTTTTCTTGCATTTTAGTGTATGGTTTTTTTTGTTTAACTTATGTTTTAATGTATTTGTATTATTTATTTTGGTGGCCACTCCCTCTGTTTAGATAAGTCTATTTGGATGGTCTCCAGTCAAATTGTATTTTTTCTTAGCATCTTGGAATTCCTTTTGTTGACAAATAAATATTATTCATTCATTCATTCATCAAACTTCCAACCATCCAACAATGAAAACGGATCAGGGAGTTGAGTTCCATCCGATAGTTTTAATTTGTCTTGATATTGCTTTTTATCTTCATTCAGTTTTTCCTTTTCGGTGTCAGCAAATTCATTGTCAAGAGAATTACTGAATTATTGCCGCTATCACTACTATCACGCGGGAAAACATTTATTCAAATGTCATTGGCTTATATTTCGACAAAAACATTAAAAGTTTCCGAAATGGTAGCGGTAGCAATGATGAAGTATTAAGGGACGAAGGAAACATTTCGAAAAGCCTAGTCATAAAACCGAAAACGCTTTAACTCTTCTTCAGCGGGAATATTTTTGTTCCTGCCATGGTACATTAGGTCTGCATTTATATAAACAAATGACGTCACGTTTAAAAAGGTCTATTTAGAGGAAGCTTTGGAACTAGGCTGTTAGGAGCTTAAATGAGAATATGTGGATGTTCTATGGCTTTCAGCATCTACCTGTTAGATCAAATTTGGCCAAAGTCCTTGTTTTAGGATAAGTTTTGACCTTTATGTCTGTACAAATCGGTACGTCAGTACAAATTTGGAAAAGCAATGTACAAGATTTATAATTGACATGATTACATTATATAAACCATCAGTGACGTATCCAGAGATTTTTTGGGGATAGCGTTTTCTTTGTTTAGTGACACCCGAAGGAAGGCCTAAATAAAATAGAAGATTGATGAATTTACTCTATTTTGACTCATCGTAGCAACTGTTCCCAAGACGGTGTCCACATAAAGCGGCATTCAAATTTTCTTCACTTCTTCATATCGAGCCAGTCTAATATTGACCAATCAGAAACATTTTCAATGGGGAACATTGTGTCTGCAATCGTTAGTCAAGATAAATCATTATTTTAAAGGGAGCTGGAAACTAATATGCTTTTTAATTTCATTAATAACACGAAAATGAGTCCTACTGGTACCACTTATGTTTTCATATCCTTTCGTTATGTGAACAAAGGAATTCGTATAACAAAGGAAATTTCAAAATTACCTTAGCAACGGTGGTCCTTCTCCGTAGCAACAACGAAAAATCACTTAATATACCTCAGTGTTTTGTTGTCAATTGAGCACCAAGGTTCTGCATGTTTTTAAACAGTATCTACGCGTACAATTAAAAGCGCGTCTTTACTAACTTAACGAGTGTTAAAGCGAGCGCTAGCGCGATCATGAGCGTCATAAGACTGAGAGACGTATGCCTGAACTACGAAATAACCCTTTTGCGTGTGCGATTTACCGCACGCCTGGCAATTTTTTCATTGACAAGACTGCAGATGATTTCCCTATCTGAATTGTACTAATTCATGAATTCTTGCAATTTTTTCTTTCTTTCTTTGCTTTTACCTAATGTGTAAATAGTTAATAAGACAGCTTTAGCATAGTTTAAGGAAAGAATATTATTGTTATAATGAAGTTACATCATCAGCATTATATTGTGCAGCAGTCTCCGTGCGAAAAGGAAGTACTTTCTTAGTATCAAAAAAAGTTGTTTTGGGCGTAATGTTTTAGGCGCCCATAGCATTCAAACGCTATCAAATTGTGCCTAGATAGGTCCCTGACCATAGCTTTATTGAATCTTAGTTCGAATTCTTTATCTTATTTAAATATCTTATGGTATTTCTTCACTGGTGTGCTGGTATTATCATGGTATATCATGTATTTTTTTCTGCAATTTGCTGAGAACCATGTAATTACAGTATCAGTCTGAATCAAAAAATCTCTGTCTCATTTGTCAAAATTTAAAAATAGAGAAAAAAATTGCACAAAAACTGAAAATCGCAAAAGTTTATCCCACGCAAAATTCACTTTTCCAGTTGAACACGAAAGATTATTTCACGCGAAATAGAATTAAGTCTCATTCATTGAAAGAAAATCTCTAAAATTTTGCGTTTTGCTTCCCTCATGAAACTTTCTCCCTGTAAAGTACTTTCGCAGTTTTCATCTTTTTTCAAGTTGAAGTTATTTGTGTAATATCATAGAAAGTGATGATACTTCTTTAAAAAGTTATTTCAGGAAGTTCTTTTATCACGATGGATTATTAGAAATGAGGTGCAACAACTGAAATGACAATGGATGAGAGTGTTGTTTTGGTTGAAACCAAATCAAAATGTCCGTCTAGTTCTGAACACTAACAATAGATATATACTGAGATTCAGTTTCAACACCGTATTTTGACCTGTCAATATTGCCAGCTTCATGTTGAAATCTTTTGAGTTACTCATATCAAAGAAATTCCAAATTTTGCCAATAGATTACCACTCAGTTTAATGAAGTGATCAATGTAAAGCACCTGCATACCACTCTTTTTGTCGTTATTTTTTTTGTTATTCAATACTATTGTTATGGAATTATTATTGTGATATAATGGATGGGCTTGATATCCATTTCTTTAAAAACAACCAACTCATCAGAAAAACTTGCTGGAAGTTCTTCCCTTTCTGTCCTGCTGTCTCTTAGTCATTGTCTGAATGTGTGTGATGTTTTTCATTACAGCATGATTATAATATAATGACCCAAACACAGAGATTTGGCACTCAAATTGTAGAAAATATGAACCAAATGAAAAAGACAGAGAATTTCATGGCAATGAAAAATAAAAAGTCATCGATGTCCACTGAAGAGCAAGAAGAAACTTCAAAGATGGCAGATGCAACTGTAGAAGAAAGCCAGAGGTACGGTTATTTAGTGTAATCAGTGCTCTGGTTATTGCGCAGAAAAATAAAAATATCGTTTAGGAAACAATTTCTACAAAAGTCAAAATTGTGAAAATAGAGAAGAAACCATTCCTTTTTGTTATTATTATTCACCTCTAACGATCGGATAAGCACTACTATGGAAGGGGTTACTTTCCCATTCCAGCTGCCATTCAATAACAATTTGGCACCAATTTCTAAGACCTATTGACCCCGAAACATCCAAAGACTTTGTGGGGTTACATTCTTGTAGTAGTACTACCAGGCATGCAACCAGTAGAATTTCATGTTTGTTTAGAGAGGGACTTGAACCTGGAACCTCTGGTGTGCCAGCCCAAACATGTAACCGTTAGGCCACAAACATGAGGTCTTTGAAGAAAGAAAGAAATAATTCCCATAATGATGACATCCTGCATGCTTTATTTTTTTCATCTCCAGATATTGTCATGTTGATAATGATATTAACAGTATTATTATGTAATCATCCAAGGGAACAAAATAAACAAAATTTATATGAACTATTATGTTTAACTCATGATCAGGTGTAATGAAAAACCTTGTTGGAACAGCAATCATTAACTCTGACAATATGAACCTTAAAACCATGAAACTAGGTTATAAGGTTGATCTGTCATGTAAATCACATCTAGAATACACGCTTTTATTTTAAAGCAACACAAATTTTTGGGCTCCTTGTTGCTTGAGGTTTTCAGCCTCGTTTTTTTGCTGGATTGTTGCTTAATAATTATTAAGCAAAGTCTAAAAAAAAAACTCACAAAAATTTTGGACATCCTTAATTTTATTTATTATTTTATCTGTTTTCATTTGTATTTCTTTTATATTTTATTTATTTTACTTATTTACTACTTTCCAAACATGTTTGAAAAGTAACAGAAAATGGTTTTATAGCACTTATTTATTTAAAAATGTTCCTTTCTAAATTTCTGTTGCTTGACAATCCGAAGCTGGCCCTGTTGCTTAATTTTTAATGAATTCTCAGGGTCGTGTTGTTTATAAAGTGTCTTTTTATATAAAAAACGTGTACAACATTAAATTATTGATTCATGCTTCACATTACATGAGCTAACTTATTATATGCTTGTTGTTGTCATAATTGAAATTGATTGGTCCATTGAACAATAGTGTCGCTCATGTGATACGCTTAAAAGAAAACTTTTGGAACTCATCAAGTCGACGTTAAAATGTTATTTCTCTCTTCCCATTTTCTATTTTAAGACTTGATTGTAAAAGAATCGTGTGCATAAACTTTGATAAGTTTCAACGATATTTCGTTTGTACTGCACAAAGAAAGTTCATTAAGTATTCATCATGTTATGTCTGTCGTTTGAAAAGGAGCATATCCGTAAACTGGTACTTGTGTACTTTGCTCACGCGAGCAAGCCCTAAGTTCTCGCTTAGAGGAGGAACAAGAAAGTTTTCTGAATGGAGTGTGCAGGATTTTGGATACTGAAGGATGGCTAAAGAAAGATGAAGATGGTAACTCTGATGTTGAGTTTGCCGATGGTGATATCTTGGAAATGTTCACAAGATTTCAAGTGCCCCTAAAAAGAGCCGGTTCATCGAGTAACGAGGCTGAAATTATCGAGCAATGGCATGATTAAATCTTGTATGCAAATGATCATCTAAGTGCAGCTACCATTCCATATCGCATCACTTGGAAAAGAATTTTCAACTCATCTCGTGCAAAAACCGATTTTAAAGATTTACTCCTCATCATAGAAATTGGTTTTTGCCTACCATGTAGCACAGCCTAATTGGCACGAGCATTTTCACAAATGAAAAGAATAAAAACCTCCTTGCGCTGCTCCTTAGGAGAGGTACGTTTGGAAAATCTCATGAGGATTGGTGGACAAGGTGCACCTATAGAGGCTTTCGATGCAACTCCTTTCGTTCAAGCGTGGGCTTCAAAGAAAGTACGCAGACCCTGCCAAAAAGCAAAGAGAAAATACAGGCAGAGATTAAGGAAGAATGCGGACGATAGTAGTTCCTCTGAGTCTGATTTTGAAGGTTTTAGTGACATCGAGGAAGAAATTCAAAACCTTTTATAAACAATTTGATTTATGTTTATTTTATCGTTATGAAAAATAACTGAATGACTTAATGCATTCTGTTATTAAGAGAAGTCTTTTTAAAAAGTATAGTGGTTTTACTTTCTTTGTTTAAATATTTAGTTTGTAAGGGTGTTTACAAATAATTCAGTTTGATTTCATTGAGTTGTTTTTTGACCTACTGGTTTTGGAGCATGTCCCACAGATTTTGGTTTCAGTCGGACATGATGTCCTACAAGGTTTCAAAAATTATTTGCAGCCTTGCATATCCAATACCATGAAAATGCATTGCATTAAGGTGCATAATGCAAGTCAGCTTGAAGTTGCAACTACCTCAACTGGGGAATGTTTCAATGTTGCAAATATTTTCAGTAGCACAACATCACCATCTCTTGATCTCATTGAGACTTTTTCTGTCCAAATCGGTGACTTGGTATTGGTTTCATATGAAAATGAGTCCTTTCCAGGAGAAGTCACAGCTGTATTTGAAAGTGACATAGAGGTTAATGTGATGCACAAATCGGGTGCCACATTTTGGAAATGGCCTACCAAAGTTGACAAAATTCTCTACACAAGAGACAATATATAATTAAAACAACTTGACCCACCAATTGTTTCTGGTACGAGTGGTCAATTTTCATTCACAAACATTTAAAATCTATTTTTTTGTATTAAGTTATTAGTATTTGGATATTTAAATGGAAATGCTTATTTTTCATTTTCAATGCCTAAGAATTAGCATACAGCTTATTATCCCATTCCCAATATCGCTTTTTCATTGTGAGACAAATTTGTAAGTCTGCCACATACGTCCATTACAACATTTGACAATCAATTTCTTGAGAAATGAAAAAGTTTTGAAAACTTGTGTTTCTTACTTGTAAAAGACAAGTTATAAAGGACATAGTATGGCGAGAATCAAAGAAAACTGATCACCACAGAAATAAGTAATTTCTTAATTGTTATTGGAAAATCGTCTTTTGTCTGAATACGTCCGTCACAGCACTTTGATGCTAGTTCCCAGGCCCAAGATAACTTCTAAATTGCGTTTTTTGTCATTTTCTAGTTTATATGGTTTAGGACTTGTGTTGTATTCTAAAAAAAATTCAAGGAAGAAAGAAATTCATTCTGGAAATTAATTTTTTGTTGTCTGAATTGTACGTCCGTCACAATGGAATTGCCCTTATATCCTTTTTAAAAAATGAATGTGAGTATAACAAAAGAGACAGCAGAAAGGTTTTGAAATGAAAAGATAAACATTTCCCCACAGGAATTTACTGAAATAGCGATCGAACAATTAAAAAAAGAATTGTAAGCGGACGGTTTCTATTGCTAGTAACTTTAGAGCAAAATTTTTTTATCTTTTTTATTAAACTGAATGTGAACTAGGTTCATTTCAATACACAATAGAGTTTCCCAGTAGTTAAATGAATTGTTTATAAAAGTAGTATTTTATTATAATGCTTGTGCTAAATTGTAATTTGAAATCCTAGGACATTTTACGATCATGTCTGTTTCGCCTAATATCAAGGCTCGTCAGCATGAGGCGCATATACACACGAACGGATTTATGAGCAATTAATATTGTCCCGTTTGCAGAAGAGGCTTAAACTAAACTGGAAGAAGAAGTATAACGATTTATTAAAAATGGCTATAAAAAACAGCTGTTTTTATAGCCAGTCATGTGAAAAAAATGCTTGGCATTTAGTAGTTTTAATCTTGTCTCGTTAATAATGCTTTCGTGCAACCCATTCAAAACAGGCTACAAGTGAAGACATGTATCTATGTGTTTAAATCAAGATGTTTGCGAACATTTCAAGAACTATTTCAGGCCAGTCGACCACAATAAAAACACTCGAAATAATCATTTCATCTTGAGACTACCACCTGTCAAGCCAGAAATGCATCATAGGTCGCTAGCCTTTGCTGGTACAAAACTGTATAACCAGCTTCCAATTGAAATAAGAACAGAAACATCTGTGCATATTTTTAAATCGAAAGTCAAGGAATATTTTAAATCTTAAGTGTTTATATGTGTATACAATAAAATATCTTTTATTTCTTATCCTTTAGATTATTTTAATGCTTGTATTCTTGTACATAAACAGGACCTATGATAGCAGTATTTTAGTACTGCAATAGTCATCCTGTATAAATATTTATTTTAATAATAATAATAATTTGATCCTATACATTTCCAGTTCCAAAATATGGGTATACTTTCTGTTCATAATTCGGTGATGTAACTTTTGTCACGGGGTTCACACTGGGGAAGGAGGGGAATTGTTTTGAATATCAGGAAATTTCACAATTATGTCTGTTTCGCCTAATATCAAGGCTCATCAGGGTATGCCCTGCTCCAGAGTTCGTCATCATGTTTGCTCATGCGTCAATTGAATCTCCTTTGCTTAATTTTCTTAAAAATGGCAGGTATTTGACGCACGTTTGTGAAGGAGTCCTGTTTTTCCTATAGTAAATTTGAAGATGTTTATCAGCAGGATCTTGGTATTGCTTAAGTTCCATTCAGATGGTTCTTTTAATTGTTGACGGACTAAAATACGTTAAGATATATCTTCAGGTGAGCTCCATCAACGAAAATCCTGGAAAAAACGACCCCATTTATGTGAAACACTTTTTTATTTCCAATCCGCACAGTGGTACCAACTGTATTCGTTTTAATTTCAGTCAAATAATTTTGACATCATTGACATTGGTGAAGATGTTGATGACTCTGACGCACTAAACTAGAGAAACAAAACAAATTAAACATCAAAACAAAAATACTGTGGATTTTCTTACACTTTAGGTGCCTTCACTAGCTTTTCAAAGTTCCAGCTGCAAAAGTGAATTTGCTACAATACATTGTTGTTTTACACTTAAATTTTATAGATTTCCCTATGTAATTGAAAGCTAGCTAGCCAGCACTTGGTTTCCTCATGACATATCACTACAGATGGAGAAGTATGTTAAAAACCCAAACCAAAGAAGTTAAACAAGATGCCCTGACAGGCATAAGGATTTCTGCGAAACCAGCTGAAGCATGAAAAATGAAATACTAGTGACATTCTTCAAATTTGAAGATTGAATGACTTCTACAATACAACATCACATTTTTGATCACACACTCTCTGAGAATCCATGAAAGCATAACTGATATATATATAGATCAAAAATAGATAAACAAAAATAGAACTATAACAGTTAATCCCGCTAGAAAGTTTGTCAACTTTTGTTCCCCAGGGATGATTAAAAAGTGTAAATAGGACTTAACTAAAAACAACAGAAGCTTTTACATACAAAGAAAAGAAATATGCGTAAGGTGCGTATCATAACCATGGATACACATTTTATATGACAGTTTTTTTTAAAAAGAAACGATGTAAGAGCGAAAAGAAAAAAAAAATTAAGAAACAAAGTAAAAGCGAAAAACTCATCAGAAATACTTTGTTTAAAACTAACTACGTATCTACCTACCTAATCTAGCTACTAAGCATTTAAAAATATAGCTTTAAAAAGTTTAACTATGAACGACTTCGATAAATTTTCCTAACTGCAAGAGAGCTTCGAACCACAAGATGTTACCAACAACGAACTTTTAAAATCATAAGTTTATTACAAGCAATGCTTCGAATTTGGTGGAACTGAAGTTCTCCATCGTATTTTTAGCAGGAGAAATGTCTGTTTTTTCGTGAAAAACTGGCAAGACATTAAAATACTTTATAAAGAATGTTTTGGTAGTTTTCATGTAAATGTACGCACGAAATTTCAAAAAACCGCTAGGTTTGGACAGCAGAAAAAAAAAGAAAGAAAAACGAAGCCGGTTTTAAAGTATTTCTTGCTTTCGCAGAAATTCAAAAACTATGATTGAATCACAAAAATATAGTGCCATTGCTTGTTTTCCATACTTACATTTTAAAGAGGCATTGGCCGGCTTAAAACAATAAAGTTTGAGTTACTCTCGATTACTCAAATACTTATACGGATTTACTTACTAAAAAACAGACTTACCGAGGAGAAGAAAATAAACTTCGAGCAAGAAGATGGAAAATTTTCGTTGATGATAGAATTATTTTTTCAAGGTCTTGTTTTAGAGTTGTTGATTGCTATTAGAGACAAAATATTAATATGGAACATTACTGACCTCTTCTCGGAACATCTATGTACTAATATATCAATGGAAATATCTGTCATTATAAAGATATATGTGGATATATCTACCACACTCTTGTTTCGACATTCACGTAATGGATTTTTCGAAGCAAAAATCTGACTTTTTGTTGCAATTTTTATCTTCATTTTTGTAATGTCTGTTATTTTTATTATTCAAAATGTAAAAGAAAATCCATTGGCTTTCTGGCAATCACAGAAAAACATTTCCTAGGGAATAAGATTTTTTTATTAATGACTTCAAGTGCACGCTCTACAGCTTTTGTGTCTACATATTTGTACACCGTAGCTAGAAAAACCTTTTTTGATTTTGTAAAAGAAGGCGCCATTTCAACATGGGCCTTGTATAAGGCAAGACATTGTCATGGGAGAAAAGGAAATAAGACTGTTTAGGGAAACAATTTGTTTTTAAATTTGTTTTTATCTTCTTAATTTTCATTAATTTATTTTTTTACTGTTTCCAAAATTTTAATAACAACACAAATCTTGATTTTGTCAGAATGACATATCCATAATTTCTGCCTGGAGTCGCTTCTGTGGCTGATCATTTTTTCTTGTTTCTTATTACATTATTATCACTGAAAATAACTTGTGTGTTTTTCTATTAAACATTTGAAATAGTATTTGACTTTTTTTGTCATTTTGGGCATTTAATTACTTACTGGATATGAAAGAATGATCATATCCTTATGATGACTCCATGCATGGTTTAGTTTATATACATCTGTCTTTTCGATTCATTCAAACTATATATGATTTCCAATATGGTCATGGCTGGTTTCATTGTGTGCATCATGAAGAAAGAAGAACACTGATTCAATCTAAGAAAAAACATTTGGCAAATTGAACTGTTGTTGTTATCTTTCTCTTCCCGTCCCCACACTGCTGCATTCTTATAGGAAGGAACAGATTTTTAAAAAAAGTATCAAAAATAGAAGTGTAAACCTTGTGTAAAATATTATTTCTGTCTTCACATTGAATCATATGTCACAAGATACATGTGTCAGGTGTATTTCTATTATTTAAAGCCATGTGCTGCTATTGTTTTATTATTATTTTTTTCACTTCACCAGTTCTATAAACAATGTTATAAACAAATTATTCCGAACTTTGCGCCATCTTTGTTTTGATTTTGATTGTTTTGATCACGTGAGAATAATATTTACATTTTAAGCCGGCCAATGCCTTTCTCTATTTCGGGAAATCGCATGTTTTAGTTTTATCTAAAAAAAGTTAATACAACATTAAAAGGTATTTGAACAACGATTCATGTATCCTTTTTTAAATAATTAGTCAGCTTACTTTGTTTTATCTAACATTATATTTGATGGTTGCACTAAATGTTACAGACTTGTTGTATTCGATATGAGTGCAACTATATCCTTCGGTGTCATTTTGTGAAAGAGGCCCCGTGGTAGCAATATTCCACATAATTATAGTGATAAATTACAGAATAGGGAAAGGTTTGCATATTTCCAGTCGAGAAGGATTCTCATTGGTTTAAGCAGGCGTAAAACTCTTTAATGATCCAATCAAATTGCAAAAAAAATATGTAAGTAAAAGTCAAAATTGGTACTTTTTACCATGCCGCAACATCAACCAGATTTTTCCCTGAAGAAAACTGAGACTTAACAAACTTTCTGCGGAATTTTTTATAGATTTATATTGTCGTAAAGTAAATGGAAATTTTCATTTGTTTCTATTCTACAAAACTCAAAATGACTAGTAGTAATACTAAAAAAAAATAATGTGAGGTGTAATATTTCTATTTTATTATGATACGATGCTGAAAATCGTATTAGGAATCATTTTTATTCTCATAATTAACATCACTTCTGACTTACAAATTGATTTTCGAAATCACTTTTCCAATTCAAGTGAATCGCTTTTCCGATTCTAATGAATTGCTTTTTTCAATTCTAATGAATCGCTTTTTCGATTCCATAGAATCAATTTCAACTCACTTTTTTGATTATTTCAATCGATTTTTTACGGCTAAAAATCGATGTTAAAGAATCGCTTTTTCGCTTGTTATCCTTTTCCGGTAAACCGTCACATAAGTTTTGTGACAATACAATTTACTGTGATAAATATAACTGCAGTTGTAGCATGCTGTTCACTAGACATCTAGCATTATTTTTCTGTTTTTTTCCATTGGCTGAAATGTCTCAAATTGTAACAAGTCATGCTCTGAAATAATGAAGTGATCTTTCTAAACATTTCTGTTTTGAAAACTGATGCAAGAAGTGATCTTTGAAGAAATTTCTTTTATGCTATCTGACTTAATGAAAAAAAACAGAAAAGCTATGATTGAAAAAATGTACTACTTTTTGATCATTTTTTACCTTTTCAAATGTTCTGATGAACAAAATTTCCAAGCAGTAGTTTCGAAGTATCCAAATTTTCATTGAAATCGTTTCATTGAGTACGTTTTACATAGGGAAAAGGCCTATGATGATTTCAAAAGTTTTTTTCTGTGATTTCTCGAGTTCGTTTGAAGATACTCCAGGCATCAGTTCCAAATTTCTGCATCACATTGTAGCATTGTCATCACCTGACTCTTGACAATGCCTAAAACGTTAAATTTCAAACTGGGCTCAGCTTACCACAACCATGTTTCCCTGAATTTGAATGTGTTTTCAGGGTTTCCAGTGGAACATTCAGTGATTGTTACAGATTGTGAAGATGTCTATGTTGGTGGTGATATTGACTGAAACTTTGCAACACCACGTAGATGTGATGTGTTCGGAATTTGCAACGACAGTATTAACCACTAAGTAAATTGCCTGATTGATGAGGTAGTAAACCTAACCTAACAATTGCATATTATATGTTCTCTACCGCTTTTTCAAACGTCATGGTATAGGTGAGAAATCTACGTTCACTAATAATAATAAAAAGTTGGTGGTTTTTCTCTACCCTCCAGCGAAAGCTCTCCAAATCTTATAAATATCAAGAATATTTATTTATATTTTTTAGGGCAAAATTAGAACAACTATTTCATGTGGTATTTGTGATGGAGAACAATGACAGGGTTGCACACAGCAACATAGTATTCATTAATGATTGCAGAACATACAAAGCTCAGCTGTGACAGAAACTTTTGACAGTGTTTTGAAAAGAAAAATAAACACCACAGCACCATGGACATTCCATGATATTGCCAAAGTGATTGCAATGATATTGTGCTTGTTGTCAAGCACAATTTGTTTTTGTTACAGTTTAAGACTGGATTGTCATGCTCGGTCAATACTTCAATATAATCAAGTACATCACGGACTACCACCATTTCTGCATGGACAGCAATAAGCCAGGTATTGTGACTTACCTGAAAACACTCTAGGCTAATCCTGTGACCATTAACTTATTGAAGAAGAAATGTCTGCAGCATGGTGGTCCGACAACCTCAAGAGATTAAACAAATAGGTTTCTCTGATAAAAAGCAAAATTACCAGTTCAACGAACTATGCTAATTTTGTAAAAAAAAGGGAATGAAGATCGTTTTACCCCAATACCACAGAATGTTCGACCTGGTAAAAGAATTTTGTTGAGCAATCAATAGCCTTTAATGCAAAATAATGATTTTTTGTATTTTAAAGCGATAATAAATATAATAACAGATTTAAAAAAGTTAAAAATACACTTTGTCTTCTTCTTAGAATGTCAATTGACGAAATCTACAACTAGTTAGTGGATGAAGTTATAACACTTTACTCATTAAGATGATGTGAACAGGTCATCCAAAATTTGTCAGGTCATACAAAATACTTTGAAATTTTGAAAAATCTAGCATATAAGAGGAACAATACATTTTCATATTAAATCATGTCTTAATAATTTTCTTCAATTGAATGATTCAAAAGGTAGCTTCACTACACAACTAATGCGTCACAAACTTTGAAGATTACCCACATGAAGATCATTATTTTAATTTTCCATTAGCTTAGACTTATTTGCTTATTTTAGTGATGAAGTTTTTACTGCATACAGATGCAACTCGGTTCCCTTGTGTTACAATTGCATCGTCCACCCTGGAAATATTGTGGAGGCTGGATCCTTAGCTGTAAGTTGACTTCATCACACTTAAGAGAGAAATCTTCTTCTTGCATGTGATAACCTTGATAGTAAAAAATAACAATAATCAGGCCTGGTCTTAAGAAAATTAGCAGGCATGTGGTCATCACACGCCTTAATTGACGATATCAGTTATGGGGTGCGCTCGTGTAAATTTTTGACAGATGTGCGATCAATTTTTTCCAGTTAAGATCAACGATCTTCATTCTGTATGATAATCAAGTTAAATTCGAAATGTGTCGTATATGTAAACATAAAACAATGTTTTCGAAGATTCGGAACGTAAAATGTTAGCTATAAAGATTTGACGGTAAATAAAATTTATTCAAAAATTAATAAAGAGGAAAACCTGAAAATAAAAAAAATTGTATTACTCTCCATCGTTTCGGTTTGAAGTTCAAAATTGTTTTTTAATTAAATTAAAGATGTTTCCATTCCATTAACTCGTCACCAACTGGCTGGCTATTTTTTTCAATAAAAGATTATTTTTTCGAAAAACTGCAACCTTGCGCATACTTCTGTAAGAACGTCAAAAAGAAAGAGAAAACTACAAAATACCATTAAATAATACATAATAAAATCGTGCGCACGAAGCTCCTTCCTCGTTCCTCAGCGGATTTTGCTGAGTAGACTTGTTTTCTACTACGAAACTAAGAAAATTTGTGAGTACTGATTTTAAATTCAAAACCACTACTGTATTCCAAAGCGATCAGAGACCTCAAAACTGAAATGGTAGCAAAGTTTCGTTCCGTTATTGTAAAATTTAATCGTAGCACATTAATAATTTCCGAAGCAAAACTTTCAACATTTTGGGACAGATTTTTGTTGACTTTTAAATAAACATTTGTTATTACACTTGCCATAACAAGCCAGGTGTGCGATTGCCACACGCGTAAATAAAATATTGGCTTTGTAGAGGCGCGCGCGTGCGATCGCACGCCTATTACAACCAGGCCTGAATAATAGCACAGAGCTTTTGTATTTTCTCAATTTATTGTATCTTTCAACATCATTTTTAATTCTAGAAGGGATTTTGAGTTAAATACGAATAAGAGCATTAAAATGAAAGAAATAACATTATATCTTATGTTTTGACTTTATCTATATTCAAAGTTTCATCAAAATCAGCATCAATCTTATTTTGTTAACGATAGGCCCAAAATCTGCCTGAAGCTACTTACAACTTGTTGGAAACACTTCCAAAGAAGACTTTTTCAGAAGGTAAAATGACGTCTGATACAGCAATTCATTTAGAGTATAAAATAAGAACCTCAATATGAAGTTAATATCAAACTCAGCCTGGTTAATTTTTTAATGTTTGGCAAGGGTTCTTGAGTACCCCTGGAGGTTTGAAGAGGTCAAATGCCAAATGATTTGTTACCTTATTTTGATCAGATACCATCATTAAAGTATGTTTAATACAGAGTCTAAATTTACTGTAAAATTGCACTTGCTAACGTTTTAGGTAAAATAAGTGATTTACAGATGGAAGGTATCATCTTTGCGGTAAGAATGATTTGGTTGTTATGTTTTTTTGTATCATTGAATTATTTTTCTCTACAAAACACATTTTTACAGTTGAACAGTCATGTGAAGTGATTTTTACTTTGGTACAAGAATTTCTGTAAACACAACTATGAATTTTTATTAACATTACAATTGGAAAAGGACTATCTGCTTGATGCGTAACAGGAAAAAGTAGACTTTGTGCCTTTGGTGCTACAGAGTCGGGACTTAGTTAAGTAATAATGGTTTCACACAAATTTTGTTGCCAAAGTAACTATTAAAAACTGTTACATTAACTGTTAATGTCATGATGTTTTTCTTTCTTCTGATTTATATTTTCCTTTCCTTTTCAGTGTCAGAGACACCAGCTTATTTTGCCTGATGGTAATCGAGCTGGATTTTTCCTTGGTGATGGTACAGGAGTTGGGAAAGGGAGACAGGTTGGTAAACTATATTAATGATCTATTATGTTGAATTGCAAGAACAACTAAGTGTGTACAGTAATATTACTCTTGCTTTGTACAGATTTCAGGAATTATACTTGATAACTATTGCAGAGGTCGACGTAAACATATTTGGTTCAGTATATCAAGTGACTTGAGGCATGATGCAATAAGGTAGACAGATGATATTTTTGTTCAGCTGATTGTTACGACAATCATTGTTTATCTTTTGATAGATTGTTGACAGTAATGAAAAATGTCATCTTTCGATATGAGGTCTTCTTCGTAGAGATTTAACTGATATTGGCTGTTACATCAATGTTATCGATGGTTGCCAAGAACTTGACAAAGGAACAAAGTAAGTGAATCAATCATTAACATCCGTTATTTTGGCAAAGCAATTCTGTTAACATTCTGTTTACAGTAAGCAATTTTCCGTTTTTGCTTTGGTGTATAAGTTTTTTTCTTTTCATGAATTTTAACTTTCATGTTTTTTTAAGAGCATTTGGATTAGTGTCAGAGTATAAAGAAGGAGTTTTGTTTTCAACATATTCAACGTTGATTTCATCATCCACTAAAGGTAATAATTGAACTGCTTTTGAAGCACCTTCTTTTTAAGGATCTGCTTGACTCATTAGAATATTTCCATTTTGGACCTGTTCAAAGAATTCTATCATTTCAAGTCTTGTAAATGCTCCGTAACCATCATTCTCCCTTGATTTATTTTGAAGTTTTGCTTTGCTCTGAACTTGTCATAATGTAGGGTCTATTACAATTTGTTTTACCTGCTCTAAGCATGGTTGTTATGATAGTGTGAGATTTGTTTAAAAAATTAATCAAAGTGGGAAATTCCTGTTTTTCTTGGAGAAGATTGTAGTGAACACTCCAAAATCTCCAGTCTCCAAAATCTTTCAGCCCAGTCGTGAAAGTAAGAGTGTTCAGAGATAGACTACACTCAAAACTCAAAATACACTCAAAAGGAGAAGAGATGGGTGATAAAAAGAAATCTGCTATGGATAGGCAGGGAGGGAGTTGTGATGAATTACCATTATTTATGGTTAGACTTGAAGAAATCAAATCGATTGGAGCAGCTCATAAAATGGTGTGGTGGAACAGATTTTGATGGCTGTTTGATATTTGATGAATCTCACAAAGCAAAACATTTTATACCTGTAAGATATTTCCTTGTAGTTCATTATACTAGAATATTAGAAAGAATATTTCTGAGAGACTGTCCAGTTTTTATTATGAATTCACCTCTAGGTGCTCTTCAGATTAATCACATCGGGTATTATGTTTTTCATTTCTGGAATTGTGATCCGTTACTGTTTGTTATGGTTTTTTTATGGGTTTTTTTATGGTTTGTTTATGGTTGTTTTTTTTTCATTAAACTAATGTGATAGAAGTTAAATGTGATCAGTCAGACCTAGCAAAATCTAAATATGCACCACAATTAAAGCATTTCTGTCCTGATTACCCTCTTTATTGAATCGTTTGATCCCCATTAAGTAACACAGTTTCTGATGGTTGTATGGAAACCATTTTGAATAAACAGTTATTTACACACAGAGATTCACACACATACTAAACAAAAATGTGATTGTTGTTTGCAAACATGTCAGTATAATAGTTACGTCCGTTTGTTTGCCAGTTAAGAGTGGATGTGTGGTAGCAGAATGGTCTGAACTAAAAAATGACTCACCTTTAGGTGTGATCTTCCCACAATCCTGATTTTCTTTGGGTTCATTATACTTCTAAGTGAGAGGATATGAGCTAGAAAGTATTTGAAGTCATTTCCCAATTGGAGGAGTTTCTCAATTCCAAAGTAAACACGATAAAGAAAAATGGCAGGAAAAAAAAGTAGAACACTAAGAATAAGTTAGCAATGTTGATATTTTTCGTCCATTCATTTGAAACTTGTTTGTTTTAGGGTAAAGAAAAGGCAAGTACCAAAGTTGCTGTTGCGGTGACAATGATACAAAGACTGTTGCCAAAAGCAAGGGTGTTATACTGCAGTGCAACGGGTGTAACAGATGTCAAAAATATGGTAATAGTTCTTGAAATGATAATACACTCTATGTACACTTTATACACTTTAACCAAATCAAAACTTGATTATGTGAAAAGTATGTAGAAAATATGAAAATTGGGAACATTTGGTTTTCAATCATATCTGAAAGTGAATTAAAATTTGAGTGTTACACAGGTTTCAGTGAAATGAATGCTTATCCTACATTTTTACTCCGACCTATATTTAGTTTAAATAGTTCATTGGTAAATTTAAGGTAAACCTCATCCTATGCTATATAAATCGTTACGCGTTGTAAATATTGGTCGTAAAAATTGGTCTGTGGAATGCAAAATGTGCTTCTGGATTATTATTGAGTCAATCACTTATTGCCTAATATGTGGTATAATGATGTTTTTGAAAAAGGGACCATTATTGCATGTTACATGTGAAATTATGTAAATATTTCCATAAATAAACGAAATGAAGTTAGCAAAATTTGAAAATTCCTTAATTTGAAATTACTCCTTAGACTTTTCGTGCTGACATAAGCATTGTGAGGTTAAAAATTACACGTCATGATAATCAACTATAGACACCTATAATAAACATGCACCTATGTTAATAATAATACTAGTGCTATGCACTATCAACAGAGAAAAAAAATATTCTTGGGCCTTGGTAACCTCATTAATTAAAACAGCAAGCAACACAATCCCTTGCTTTTCATGGAGTCAATTTTCTGGACCAACTGAAACTTAATAACTATTTTGCATGAAAATATGAAAATTAGAAAATATATATTTTCTATTAAAAATAGAAACAAAAAAAGCTTCTTTCTTAATAATTTCGACACTTCTGTTTTCAAGTTTGTGTCATACCAAAAGTATCGGCAATTGATAGTGACTGTATTAGCTTTAGTCGAAATAGACAACAGAATTACTTACTTTTTTTAAAAAAAAAAAGAATTACAAGGAGGATGCTATGTGTGGATGGTAAAGATAGATTGACATAGTATTGTTATGTGTTTTGTTGCTTCAAATGTTTTATGAAGTTCTTCCGTTTATGACAAATAAAATTATATGTAATGATGGAATAAATAGAGACTTGGTCATGCATCATTATTCACAGCTCGCCATGCTAAGATGGCAATACTACCTGAAGTTTGTTTGAGAAAATCAAATTACTAAAATAGAAGATGTTTTGTGTAGATAGTTATTTGAACAAAGAGAAAATAATGAAGTTATGCCACAATCTTGTTTAACGAGCATTGAATTTGCTACAGATGTTAACTGCTGCCACTTCGTTTTCACTAACTTCTTTTTCAGTAAAAAATTCAACTTTACTATTACTGATGACATCTCTTATTATGCTTACAAACTTTGCACTTTACCACTGAGAGCAATGACTTTTTTGTGAAAATATTATTGCCTAATTTTGCTGCATAATGTTATAACAATATTGTAAAATGTTGCTTGGTTAGCACAAGTATGTGATTTTGGAAAACAGGAATAATCTTCTATCAAATACTCCCTTTCTGCAAACATGTATGACAGGATTCACAGCGTCTGGAAAATCAGGGAAAAAACTATGCTTGGCAAGAAGTTTCTGGAAAGTTAGGGAAAAATTTTTTTTTTTTGCCCGTTAGGTCAGGGTAAGTCAGGGAAAAATTTCGTAAGATTGTTTATAAAAGTAATCATTACTGACTTTGTTTAATGATAATTTCGTTTACCCAATCATCTATCAATATTCTTTATTTCTCATTTCAGAGTTTACTGACATAGTATAGTTATTTCACTGAGATTTGACAATATCTTCAATCTTAATTTAAAATGTTTTGTCCCTTCTCTAGCCTGTAAATTGATACTTCTGAATGTGTAATCTTGACTCTGTGGCAGTTTAAGTAGGCCATAAAGTCAGGGAAAACAGGGTGTTTTCAGAGAAAAGTCAGGGAGAATGATACTTTTTTTAATCCTTAAAGTCAGGGAAAGTCAGGGAGAATATTTTGGGAAATGTGCTATGAACCCAAATGATTGTCCTATAACATCTTTAAGATGTCTGAATTTTGTTGTCATTAAAATGTAAGCTGTCAATGGTTATAAAGTCTTATTATAATAATAATCTGCGAACGTGTGCAACACATTTAACTTAGAGAGTGATGTTTTTTTTAAAAATTTACGGTCGCAAATCTTCTTAATCGTGGTCATATAGCGGCAGTTAGACCACGCAAGACACATTCACAATTAGTGTAATAGCACGTGGCATTTGACGTCAGTTTTTTTTACAATCATTTTGCATTGCATACCCAATCGAATGCGTCATTTTTGGGGAAATATTTCGAGAACCAACAGGGATAACTGACGTTTCTTGGGGTCTGCGATACAGGTGATGAGGTGGCGCAAAATTTCGGCCTAAATTTTATTTGGTACTGCGGCTATGACATCATCAATATCTTTGATCGACAATATCTCTACAATGGTTGATCGTAGCGAAATAATCCCATACACGTTTTTTATCAGTTTTTCGAGCTCTACAACATGGGCAAAATTTTTCTGTTTCCAATTCCTAAATTGAAATTTTTGTCACGGGGATCGCTCACGGAAAGGCAAATTTTCGAAGTTAAACTCAGTAAAAATTTTTACCCAGGTTACTAGTAATCTTTGTAATTTTCCCTGTTTGAAATTTTCACGTTTTGACCTTGTAAAACTCTTGGGGATGTTCTTATTACTATAATCTGGACACCATTAACAAAATGGCTAATGTTTACAATTTTGGGCACTAACCCATTATTGATTGTTTTACCTAGAATTGAGACAAGATTGCCAATAAGTAAAGATTTTACTAACCTCACCCTACATGTCCAAGATTTCAGCTTTTTTCTATCAGATTCTAGGCCTTTTCTTTCCTTATGCAAAATGAACTTATCATGGTGTTCTGCATTTCCATTTAAGGCTTTTATGGAACGACTTGGTCTATGGGGAATTGGAACAACATTTAAAGATTTTGACAGTTTTTTAGATTCCATCACTAAAAGAGGGCTAGGTAAGAAATTGAATCCATCATCACAGTAGATTATAGAACAGTTTCCAATTAAAGTGCACCTACAGAGTGTTTCGAAATTTGGTTTCAAATAAAAGGAGTGTTTTGTCATTAACAATTATTATCAATTTCACTGCTTATGACCTGCTACCAGTCTGCACCAACGTCTTTCCAAGAGTATCCATTAAGAATAATTATATGTCATTCTGAGTATCTTACTCACCTGTGTTGATCGTTATCTTCTTCTTCAGGTGCTCTTGAGATGTTATCAATGGAAATGAAAGCAGCTGGAATGTATGTGTCACGCGGTCTGTCTTACCAAGAAACCGAGGTACAAATGGATAGTGTTTATGATAATCATCAATCATACTATGTTTTAGTAGTTTCATGGATTGTTCTGATTCCTGTTTACTTCTAGTTTCATATACAAGAGGCTGTACTGACTACAAAGCAAATGAAAGTTTATGACAAAGCTGTACATGTATGGTGAGTGCATACATTGCTTTTTGATCTTGCGGCTGATGTATGATTTAAAGGTGAGATAATGTTGGTTTTTTTGCAGGAAGGAGCTAAAAAGGTCTTTAACAATAGCACTTAATCGTACTGCCTCTGCTAACTTAAGAATCTGGACAACATTTTGGGGATGTCATCAAAGATTTTTCAAGCAGTTGTGGTAAGTTTGTTTGTTTGTTTCCAAGTGTATTACGAAAATGGAACCCCATCGAAAAAAACAATGTGCCCACACAAAGAAGAGGCCCTAGTTTAGATGCAATTTAACATTACAAAGATGGTGCAATTATTATAATCACAATCATTATCTGATCTAATCATATATTCAAAGAATTTGTTTGTTTTTGCGAATTACAATATCTAATTTGGTACAATCACCCCCAGGCTTCTGTTAAACCATGAAAGTGAAACAATTACCATTTTGTTATTTTCTCTTGTGATGAAGCATCAGTATGAAAGTTCCTGAGATAGTCAAAGAAGCGAAAAGAGCAATTGATGATGGGTATAGTGTGGTGATTGGTTTGCAAACAACTGGTGAGGTAAGAAAGAAATGAATGAATGAATAATTCAAGAAGAGTGCATGTACATGGCTGTTTGACTCTTCCTCTCTGCTATCGTTTTGAAATGTTGGCATTAGCATACGCTATAGGGCACTTGCATACTTGCACAGTAGCAGAAGCTTGTTTACAGGCTTTTTAGTGCCCTGTGTTAAATTATGCTACAGGATTTGATCAAAACTATTGCTAAATTTCCGCAATAAAAAATCTTTCTTCATCTCTGTTAATCTGTTTTTGTTTTCTACATTGAAATGAAAACCATTTCTCTTGTAGTTTTTTTCATCAATCTAATGTATAATTCTTACGTTAATAACATCATTTAAAATCATTCATGTGAAAAATAAATAAGACTCGTGTTTAAAATTGCAAAAGCTTTTCGAAAAAAAGTGAAGGCATATATACAAAATTAAAATGAGAAATCACGGCAAACTTCATGGCTAGAGTTGACAGTTCTCATCTAACTTGTTAGGCACATGATCGATCACAGTTTTTACTTGTGGAGTTACTACTCTCCATTGAATCCAGATTCCTGCTCAATCTTTTTCATTAAGTTCAACTGTTCTGGTTGTCCCTCGTGTTTTTACCCAACAGCCATCATCACACATCCTTCATCAAAGTAAATAAATTCCTGGTTATTCCTGGTGTAGAGGATGTGTATGTCCACGCATTCAATATACTATTTTCTTTTTGGTAGGCTAGTCTTGATTCCGAATTGGACCAAACTTGTGGGCACATATCGGGCTTTGTATCATTAACCAGTGAAATACTAAAGAGGTTTATTCTACAGTATTTCCCTACTGAACGTTTAGTACCAGTAAGTAACTCTAAGATTGTATTTCGATTACAAGGAATTAGTATGTGTTTAGATTACAAGGAATTAGTATGTATGAAACAAACAAACGTTAAAATGCTTTTCGCATCTTGTTTTGAGCAAGGAATTTTGTTCACAGGGAAAAGAACCTGTTGTCGATGAATGGTGTGTAAAGGCAAAGAGTTTGCTGTTAGATTTTGCTGAGAAGGTGAAGCTTCCTGACAGGTAAGATTGATTGTAAGAGAAAAGGTCTTGTTTGTTGCTTGATGTTCAGTCACAAGACAAAATTCATTTTAAAAATGTCTCACTCTCTCTCTCTCTCTCTCTCTCTGCTTTACGTTCTTTATCCTTTATGAATTTAACCCTAACAAACCATTGAAGTTGGTTCCTGCTTAGGATATGAAATAGCAGTGTTGCTTTAAGTTACCTGAAGGCAAGTGTATATAATTTTCATGCCTATCAGTTAAGAAAGAGATCCGTGCAAGCCTGTGTGAGATGACCACTAATAGGGTCATAGTAGCAAAATACGGTAAACTTCTGACTAATATGTTTCAATAGGGAAATCTTTAAGAGTGGTGGTTGGTTTTATCTTGACCACCAGTTTTTCTGTTTTATACTTCAGTCCTTTAGACATGATCATTGATGAGCTTGGTGGTCCAGCCAAAGTTGCAGAAATGACTGGCAGAAAAGGCTTTATTGGCAGACACGGCAAGAATGAAAAACCCCGGTATTTGACACGAGGTGGCGATGCCAACATTCTAGATAGTATCAATGTTAAAGAGGTGAGCATGAAAAGATGGGCTGACATTGAATTCAATCCTTTCGAAAATTTTTTTAAAAAACATCTTGGTAGCCTTCTGGGCTTGTTTATTTTTACCTATTCCACTTTCCTAGTTGTGTACAAAACAATTTTAGCAAACAACTTCAGTAAAGGAAAGTGGGTTTAAGTTGACAGAAAGTATTTGTTTTTCAGCGCAGTGTTATAGGGAAATTCAAAATGGAAAGTAAGAAAAATAGATATTGTAAAAAAATGAAACCCTTAATTTGAACTTGTAAAATATTGTCTTGTTTGCAGCTCCACCAGTTTTCTTTAAAATGTTTTCTACTGAGAGTAAATAAATCATCAACAGAAATTATCAAAGATTTTCATTAATAAGTAACAAAATTTAAAAAATCGTATTTTGCATTAAGAGTACTTGCTATAATTTAATCTTCTAGAGAAATGCTTTCATGAATGGTGATAAGTTTGTGGCAATCATATCTGATGCTGCAAGTACTGGTAATGAAGTTGTTTTGATGCAGTCCTCATGTTTGTTGTTCTCTAAGCACTTGCATGGTCCAACATACCGAACGGTTCATCATGACATGTTTTTTAAGTTTTGTACATGTCTGTAAAAAATGTTGTGTAGCCGTGGCATAGTGTGGGTAAGTGGTAGGACTGATGTCGGATTGTTCTGGGTATGAATCTACTTCCAACACATTGGTATGCTTTTACTGTTAACTGCCATAGCATGTTACATCCGTGTGGTAAGAATAGCTAGTGGTTAAGAATAAGAAGAAATTTACCGGCAGGTAAATTGCCTTGTGGTAGAGTACTCGCTTCTTGTTCATGAGGTCGCGGGTTCAATCTCCGACTGAGTCATGCCAGCGACTATAACAGTGACAATCACTCCTCTCTGGTTGTCGAGTTGAGGCTAAAGAAGCTGTATTAACAGCACCCGGTTAATACAGCTTCTGTAGCCCAATGGGGGCTTTAAATGCTCTAGGACCTCCTACGCAGGACCCTCATTGATAACAGTACCTTAACGAACTGGAAAAGCTATTGTGGATCAATAATAATAAATAATAATGGAAACCTAAAAACTATCCGTTAAAAAAATGTTCTTTGCTTTCTGCAACCTTTTAAGCAACCTTTGTAATTTTCTTTCTTCTCTAATACAGGTATTTCAATACATGCTGACAAACGAATGAGTAACCAAAAGAGGAGAGTGCACATCACTGCTGAATTAGCATGGAGTGCAGATAAAACAGTGCAACAGTTAGGAAGATCTCATCGCTCTAATCAAAGCAGGTGAGATTTGCTGGTTATGTTAGACATCAAGTATTTTTGCATTCACAACAATGCTAACAGTAAACGTCAGTCTTATACCTGTTCCAGATTATGTTTTGTTTCCCCTTAGCGGTCCTATTTATAAGTTAGTGACATCAAACCTTGGTGGAGAGAGAAGATTTGCTGCTGCTGTTGCCAAAAGATTACAATCTTTAGGTTTGTCGGTATTGCCTCAGAATTGAGACCTTGTTTTAAGCAATTTGAACTTTTTGGAACGTTAGAATGGACTTTAAAATCTTCTAAGACCTTGCTTGTAGGACCTTTCTTGATATTGAGTCCTGACTACGACTATTTAAGTGCTTTCAATTCAGAATCTGTTTTGAATATGTCCAGGTGCAATAACAAAAGGTGATAGACGTGCAGCCACAGGTGCAGATCTCACACAATTTAATTTTGATAGTAACTACGGTAGACAGTCGTTGAAGCTGATGTATGATGCTATTGTCCAGGTAAACAAGTTGCTGATATATTACTTAATGTGGTTTTCATTTTTTCCACCAATATTTCCAACTATATGACTTCTTGTCAAACTATTGTCAGTGAGAAGTGAGAGGTGAATTATACTGAATTAGCTTTAGCACTGGAGGTTATCTGGCTCCCTTCTTTGAGGTTGTTCCACTTGGTAAATCACTAAACGACTTGTTAAACATCAATATATTTTTCGATACTAAACAAAAGTAATATAAAAATAACAGAAGATCATCTTAAGCGATCTAGCGTCCAAAGTGTTCCAGTATTATTACTCAGATCGTTCTGTGTCAGTGTCTGTATTCAACCAATGTTTATTATTGCTTATCATCTAACTTTTTATCTAATCTACTCTAAAAGTAAATTGTCATTTCAATGGAAATGGTCGGCTCTATTTCCATTGACCTGCAACTTTGTTCATAGGCATTGCCTTTCTCTTACTCGAATGAAGGCTAGTATGCAGTGAGTTTAAACCTAAGGGGTTGGAGTATCTGTTTGGAGTATCGAAATGTAACAGAACCTCATAGGAGCGTTACTACTAAAAAACGCAGTCCTTTACTACTTAGTTGTTTCACTTCTTTTTAGCGTCGATTGTGTGTTGGTTTAAGATTTGAGGACATTGTAAAGGATGTTGATTTACGGAACACATTTACCCTGGATACTTTCCATGATGTTCTCAAGGTAGATTTTTTGTTTTGATTTTTTCTCTAGCAATTTTCTCATAAATGTTTTTTGGTGCGCAACTGAATTGTTTTCGCATGGTGCGTGTTCAAATTCAAACATGAAATTCAAAGCAATTGATATTGATGTAGTTTTCAGACCACTCTGTGACTCGCAACATAAAAGGATCTTCGCTCAAATTCCTGTTGAAACTCAAAGCTGTATATTACTGTAAATATTGTTATAGTCCTGTTTACACGACATGGATATCCTGGAGGAAAATGTTGTAGGCCCTTCAGTGCAAGAAAGGAATGCGAAAAACGTGGGGAAGTTTCTCAATCGAATACTTGGTTTAGAAGTTGAAAAACAAAATCTGGTAATAAGAATTGATTTTGTCCCTCCTACATTTTTTGTTGGAAACCCTGAATGATCTGGATCAGATTGTGAGTTGGCAGTTTAATAAGACTTCTTCATTATCCTTCGTTGACCTTTCAGCTGAGATTGGGTGTGTTTGATTTTTTCCACGCTTTTTTATCGAATGTTTTTTATTTGAGTTTTTCTATTTACATAACATGTGGTAGGTTTTGTGTTTTGGAACTCTATTCCAAACCCAGTGGGTAAATTTGTTGACAATCACCGTGAAGGAGTGCAATTCTATAGAAGTATACACATCTCAAGCATGCTCTTCAGATGTTCTTACTCTTCATCGTGAACTTTTCCTTGTCGTTCTCATCAACCAAGATGTCTATACTTAAACACCTTTTTATGGTTAGTTGACCATAAACCAGACGGTCCGTGGTTTAACAACACTGTTTTTCTGTCAGATTTTTAGCTACTTTTGTAAATGTTTGGATGCAACCACGGAAGCTGCAAAGAGGGAGGGAAGGTATGATATAACTTCTTACAAAACCTGAAAGTATTTTGATGTCTAAGTTCGGCAGATGGTTAACATGTCTCATAGCGATCATCGATATCACAGTGGAGTCTGTTACTTCTGTTTGGGTCAACGAGAACATTCATTGTTTGCCTCGTTCGTTGCTTGAAGGATTTGATTGGAAATACAGTAGACTCTCTCTAACTCGAACCTCGAAGGGGAAAACAAAATCATTCGAATTATGGAGAGTTCGAGTTATAGAGAGTGATACTGCTAGGTTTTAGCTTGAAGGGACCCACTGATTCAGTTCGAATTATAAAGAGTTCGAGTAATGGAAAGTCGAATTATAGAGAGTCCACTGTACTTTCCACCGTCAAATTGAAATTATTCCTTCGAATTTTTAACTTAAATTAATATTTGAATTTATTTATTCATATTTACAGATATAACGATGGCGTGACTGATATTCGCGGAAATTCCATTTTCATGACGGATCAGCCAAAAGTTGTTTTTAAAGAAGCCCAGCTTGGCGCCTCCATAACCAGGTGCTGACTGTTTGTCGATTTTACTCGGTTCCCCTCGATATCTGCAGTTACAAACTATTTAAACCATGTTGAATAAGAGAGACATAATAAATGGATGTAATAAATGGATATTTGTTTAAGGCATGTCATCGTTTCGGTTGATCGAGGCATACCATTTTCGCAGGCGTTGGAAAAGTATAACGGCAACCGACACAACGAATCCGGTTTTTTTCGCTCGAAACGGGAACAGTATGGAAAGAAGTTGTTTTTGCTGGCCATTCAGAAAGACAGATCGAGCCACCTGTTCACTGTGATGAGGTTAGGCTATTTTCATTTAGTAATATACGAAATGAAGCCTGGAGACCAAACTGTTATCAAGGAGGATTCTGGGAATGTTCTCCTTAACTTCTTGGAATACAGAAGGTGGATTTCTTCTCTCAACTATGCAAAGTCATTTGATGGTTTTACGTCGTGAGTAGCATCTTTCGCTGGCCTTAATTCCATATCAATAAGATAAAGGTCAGTGCAAAACTGGCGAATAAGATGCTGTGAACGTCATACCACAATTTCGGCGAATCGTTGTCTAAATCATACTAAATCTGTCGTGTTTTTTGTTGTTGTTTTTTTTCTTTGTATGTTTGTCCATTAGTATCAGTCGTCTGATGATGTTTTAATATATGGTTTGTATTTTTTGTTTGTTTGTTTGTTTGTTTATCAGGCCGAATACAGGATTATCACCTTTTGAAGAAGAAAGAACGGATTTGCTGCACAAGTACGATCGGATTCATCCGGAAGATGTAGGTACGGAATAAGTAAAATTTTCCTTGCAAAAAAGTTCGAGAATTCTGGGAAGGGAAGATTCTGTGCGAATTTGCCTTAAAGTAATTGTGTGACGTAAAACTCCCAGGTGGAATAATTAAAAGAACTTACTACGAGGTTAGATTTACCGTGTCAAAATACGGCATTTGAACAGAAATTCGGGGAAATATGTATTACACCTGAAATACCAACGAATAGCATTCAATAATTTCTAAAAATAATACAGACCAAGTTGGCTTTCAAACTATCGGTGAGATGGTGCTATATGAACATTAAATAGATTGACAGATTGTTTTTCGGTCGGTGTTATTCTGAAAAGGAAACTTTAAAACTGGTGAATTTCAGGAGAATTGAATGCTGTTATATTCAAGAAATCATCACTGAAGAGTTGACATGAGGTGGACGAAAATATTTTGATGTGAATGTATTCTGTATACTTACAAGCTAATAAAATGACAAAAAACGAAACTGAGATATGAATGCTGCTGATTAATGATTTTTAATTTTCTTTTATGGACTCGAATAGAGACTGGTTGGAATGACCAATACGATCGAACAAAAGAAAATTGTATCCATGGCGACAAATGTAAACGTAAGGGAAGTTGTACAAGTGAGTTGCTACCATTTTAAATTTCAATAGACCTTTTCATGAGTTGTGACGTCATTCTCGTTTTCAAACTTAATGTTAATGACTTTTTGCGCTGTTTACAGAAATATGTCACGAAATTCTTTTATTAAGGTTAAGCACGTGATAAACCATAAGCGTAGAAACGAGGCGATGTTTATATGACGTAATTTATGAAAAGGCCTATTTCCCTTCGATGAGACTTTCGACCGGGAACTGCGTCTCTAATAGATGATTTGGCGTGAGAATACACGTGACGTAGTGTGAAGAGGCCTGGTGTACATCCATTCTCACCGAAGCCATCTTTGTCTCTTGTGTGGTCTCTTATGTGGTCTCTTATCTTGTGTGGTCTCTTATGTGGTCTCTTATCTTGTGTGGTCTCTTATGTGGTCTTTTACTTGTGTGGTCTCTTATGTCTCTCATGAGGTTGAACTGAATGACGTAGTTGTTTCATGATGAACCGTTCATGTTTTAGTCGGCTCCAGAATTACAAGTGTACATCTGTTAACAGGCCGCATCCTGTCGATATTACCAGCACTAGAAATGATTGTTGCACGATTTGCGCATGCGCTACGACTACCGTAAGAAAAACATTATAACTTTTTTTTTCTTCTTAATAGTTAACATGAAATGTTTTAGAAATCTTAAGTTACTTATAGGTCCATTTCATAAACTGTGCCGTGCCGAACTCAGAGAAAATTTGGTTCGGCTCGGCACGGCACAGCTTATGAAATGGGCCATAGCAGGTGTAAGATATGTTAGCCCGAAAATAAGAGACCATCAACCAAGACGGGTTTTTTTGTGAGTACCATTCGGAATGTGAATAGTCTCTTTGTTTTGCTGGTGTATCTCTGAAAGTTATTAATTAGTCAATCAACTGTGGACTACTCTTTTGCCCGTCCACTTGCATCTAGGTTGACTTCTCGCCAGGAGATGTATTGCATTGGTCTAACTTACTTAACTTAATTCTGTTACAAGAATCATCATTAGATGTTCATCTATGAGGGTGTAATTCATTGCAAATAACGCCAAGAAGGATAATCAAAGATTTTGAGACCGTACAAGAAACGGTTTGAGCAGGTCAGTTCCCTACATGCTGCTTTTTTTTGTCTTTTAGTCGCGAACAACGTAATCTTCGGGTAGTTCGTATGGAATTGGATGATGGCGGACGCGTGGTCGGCTTACGCTACCCTCCCATCTTGATTTCTGAAGCAGAAAAGTATATAAAGGAACAGAAGGCTTACCTGCAAGAATCAACAGTAACCTTTCTTATATTTTGTTTTTGTTTGGTAAGGAAAAGGCTAATCCAAACTCTTGTGTTTCGATGTGCTTCGTTTTCTTGGTCCTACAAATACAGGCGTCTGATTGGTTGGGGAAATCCTATAATACCTTCACCCACACTATCGTTTCTTTTTGTAAACATAAAGTTTATAACATATTTAAGCTCAGATGCTCAAAAGAGTATAAGCATATACTTAGTATATTTTTCGGCCTCCGATTGGGCTAGATTCTTTTGCTTGTTCATCTTTAGACATTTATGTACAGTCGACTAAAACTAAGGTAAATAATAAATTCAAAACATTAAGAATTAAGCTACTGACGAAATACCGAATGTTAAATCAGTTAATGTCGAACTCTATTGACTATTCGAATTCGAACGTTAATTCAAAAAGATGGAAATCAGGTGGGAAATTGAAACCTGACCAAATGTCGGTCCACAATAATTGATCACACAGGTCGCCAATTTGTTATTGAAACATCCCTGTGTATAGTTCAGCATGATTCCAGGCTCAAATCCGGGAAAGCTTAAGCATATTGAACAGTTTACCCCTGTATGTTTGTGGAAGGTAGTGTGAGCCAAATAAAATTTTCGATTTTTCCTCCACGCGAAATGTTTCGATTTTCATGTCCGTAGGGTTGCTTATGTTATATTTTCAGATAGAAAATAAATTTTTCATCCCGATATATTCTCTCTATACACGATAAAAAGTTTTACCTTATGAAGTTTTAATGATCCGAAATTGTTAGATAAGTACTTTTTCATAGGGTCAAGTTGCGCTCGCTTTGTTGGAACCGATCTCAGCAGTAAACAACAAAGCCAAATGTAAGATTTTATCACCGCCGAAAACCATTAGGAACTTTTTTAAAACAAGTTCTTCCAGTGCTGATAGCAATCCGTTGGTAAACTGTGAGAATGATGATACTATAAAGTGTAGCGACACTGCCGACGCAGGAAAACGTACGACGAGCCGTGAATGTGTCGGCAAAACGACGAAATCGACCGAAACCAAAAAACGAACACTGCCTGTCAAAGTATCTGGCACTCCACCCACCAAGAAAAGGAAACAGTCGAATATATTAAGTGCACTTCACACACAGCATCAGAAAAAAACGAAAACTTTCACGTGTCCGGTCTGTCAAAAATCTTTGGAAGCCATGAAGAACGATGAAGTTAATAAACACATTGACTCCTGTTTGATCAAATAGCAGATCGGTTAATCGAGTCAATACCGTGGTCTCACTTCTTGTTTGTTGTAGCCCTTAGTTTATTTTTTTAGTTAATTTATGCAACTGTACTCATCCAAAACCTCTTAAATTATCCATCAGCCCTCGCTACACGTTGCTAATCTTATATTAGCGAGTGTGCATCCCACTTTTATTTTAGAGAGTGATATATTTAGTTTAAATTTATGGTCAAGTTCTTCTTAGTTGCGCGTAAAACCGCGCAGAGGTACAATGTGGATTAGCCACATAATTTCACACAAAATATAAAAAACACCAGTCAGTTATTTTTTGCTACCACGGGGAGCCATTGCACTGCATCCCCAATCTAACGTGACGTTTTTGGGGAAATATCTCGAGAACCAACAGGGATAACTGACGTTTTTTTGGGTCCGCAGTACGGGTGATGGGGTGACGCAGCATTTGGGCCAAATTTTTTTTGGTACTGCGGCTGATGACGTCATCAAAATCTTTGATCGAGGATATCTCTTTAACGGTTGGTCATAGCGAAATGATCCTAATACATTTTTTTGATCAGTTTTTCGAGCTCTACAACATGGGTACACTTTTAAGTCGCGAATCCGTAATTAAAATTTTCCTCACGGGGGAAACGCGGTATTTGACACATCGTTTTCGAAATTAAACTTGATAAAAGATTTTACCCGGGTTACTAGTCATTACGTAATTCAGAGTAAAATATCAGGGCCGGCGAAAATTGGGGCATATTTAAGGCTATTTCAGAGGCCTAAATTCAAAAATTTTCTCGGGCCGTCGTCCGGCCGTCCTTAGATACCACATATTTTGGTCTAAAGGAATTTTTTTTGTACTTTGATGAGCAAACGTCAAAATTCTATAGCGAAATAGTTGCAATCATTCCTCCTTCTGTTGGAAACAAATATTATAAAGGAATGAATTTTTACCTTAAAAATCACTGAAAGAAATCTGATAATAAGGTATGGTTGATAGGTTGGCACCAGCTTCCGAGGTGTTCGTTCGATAGAAGGCTTTTGGAGTTTGGGAATTAGAGTGGAAGTTGGCATCTCTTCTATTAAAATGACTCTTAAAACCGAAAACATGGCCAAGGAAAGCGTCGTGGCTTTAACAGCAACAACAAGTCTTTCACGTGATGTAACAAAACGAAGTCCAAAGAATTTTGAACTGTCAATTTTGGTCATAATTGCATTGGATGGAAACCTTCAGCCGTTTATTGCAGTGGTTGCATATTGAAAATAATTAAAACTCATCTAATTTAGCACGGGTTGTTCTAACTTAACGCGGAATATTTTTCTCGACAGGGTGGTATGAAAATAGTCCCGGGGCAGTTTTAAATTATCCTGTCCCGGCTAGACGAGATAATTGTGATCATATGAAAAAAAAAAATAAACGATATCTCACTTGGCCGAGACAGGGTGATTTTTTTTCAATTTCCGCATGATCAGAAAAATAAACATAGTGAAAATTGCATAAAAGCCATTGTTTAAAAGATCTCGTCGAAACGTCTCGTCTCGCCCCTGCGCCGGGATAAAAAGCTCCGTATGATCAGCCCCCAAGCCTTAAAAGGTTTGATCAAAGATTTTATCAACTTTGGTTTAATGACTTTCACTTGAAAACATATTGTGCATAGTCTAAAAATTTGCAATATCAAGAATAACTGATTGATTACTAATTAAATACTTGAGATTGTTCACACCTGACGATTGGCGATTGCGACGATTAAATTTTTTTTTTTTTCAATCGTCGTTGAACATAGTTCACAGATGAAATATTGTTTATCGTAATATCAATCAGAGACGCAGCTGCAGGACGGTCGAACTTAATTGGAGGAGAGTTTAGTCATTCAAAGTAGAAAAGAAAAGCGTGCAAGAAACCAACACTCGAGACTGAATAGAAATATTTTTAGGCGTCACTCCTCCACTTTTTTTTTTTTTTTTTGACTGACGCCTTTGCCACTGGACACCTTTCGTTATAGGGCTAAACTAAAATTCCACTGCATATGCAAACACGACTTGGACACCCTTTTACAATCGTAAGTAATGGGAGTTTTTAGTCCTTGGGCTTCTATCCGAATGGTTGGTTCCTCTGCTCGCCGACTTGCAACTATTAGTTGACTTACCGCCAAAGATACGTATAACATTGCTCTTACTTGCCCGAAGACCAGTGTGAAGAAAGTGGTTGCGGAAGAAAGTTTTGCGGTTCTGCTGAACCGCAAAATTTTTGCATTTTGCGGGGAAAAACTTTTGCAGTTCGTGGAAATGAATCCTTTTTGCGGGAAAAACTTTTGCGGTCCCTCAGTTAACATTTTTTT
This sequence comes from Turritopsis dohrnii, assembly GCA_027922465.2. Classification (NCBI taxonomy): domain Eukaryota; kingdom Metazoa; phylum Cnidaria; class Hydrozoa; order Anthoathecata; family Oceaniidae; genus Turritopsis; species Turritopsis dohrnii. The sequence continues at coordinate 501,648 of BQMF02000049.1, read as the reverse complement.
TGCCGGAAAAACTTTTACGGTTGCCAAACGAGAGTACCTTAGAGGCGAAAATTTCGTCGGGGGGAAGTTGTTTCTTTGTAGACATGAAAGCATCGAGAGGCAATGATTGCATTAAAAGAGTAGATTGACGCCATTTTCGTGTTGTTCTTTTGATAGTTACTACACTTTGTAAACAAACTCACTGACATTCGAATTTGCGTTCTATTGTAATTTTTATATCTCAGATTTGCTCTCCTGTCTTACTATCCAATTTTTGTCAGTGTCATTCATACTAGACAAAGAAAAATTTATACGTTGGAGATTTTAAGGCAGAAAAACTTCACTAGACAAATGTCGTTTAATTTTTCGTCGGGGAAATTTTGCCGAAAAAACCCTCGAAATTTTCACGAAATAAAGTAGATCTAATCACTTATTGAAATTGGAGTCAATGAACTTCTACAAACAGGCTTTAGGTCGGAGGAATTTCTCTTGTAATAATTAACGAAAATTGGGATTATTTTGAAAATTTTGCGGGAAAAAACTTTTGCGGTTTACCAATATTGCAATATTTTGCGGGAATAAACTTTTGCGATTGGAGCCAAAACCGCAAAACTTTATTCCGCAAACACTTTCTTCCTTTAAAGTAGTCAGTCGATCGCTTCGATTGGCTGACACGCTGCTTTTAAAGCGCATCGGAGTGGTGTATAGTATTGAGATACGACATGACTGGACTCGAACGCGGGTCGCAGCGGTCGCACTCTAGGCACTAACCACTACACCATCGCTGCACAATCGTGGTCAAGATTTCATTTTAAATGATAGATTTCTTTAAGCAGTCAAAATCAAATGGTATAGACAAAATTGTGTCAAAACCTAAAGGTTCAAACACGTTGATTTCATGTATTGATTAATCCATGCATAGATTTATATGCAATACAGCGATTTGATAAAAAAATCATTTCCTAACAAATATACTAAAACACTTTTCCCAAAAACCAAGGCAATAAATTAAAATTATAAATATTATTTATTACAAATAAAAGTGCATGATATATTTAACTTTATTATATACAGGGGAGAAAGTCGCTGCTAAAAACATTTTGTGCACAATCAAGGTATGGCGAACAGAAACAAACAGCATGAATTCCCAAAGTTTTAAAATAATGAAAGCGTTTTTAAATCTTTGAAAAACTGAGTGAATTAAGAAGTTGTGACAATTCATAATGCAATATATTCCCTTTGGACACAAAAGCTGAACAGGCAAATTTTGTTATGAAACCATTCGGTAACAAACAGCTCCAAGGAATCACTTACATTCATGTACTTTTCATAAATTCATCTGCAAATTCTGTAGTGTACTGACGCAACGAACAATAACTTTTTAACATTAATAGGCAGAGAATTCTCCTCTAGCCACCTGTTACCATTTTAGTCAATTTATTGAAAATAACCGCTGTGGTTTAAAGTTCCCTGCAATTGGCTGGTGTTGCTGAAAATGAACAAAAACAAGAAACATAACATTATCTTTCAAGGAAACAGAAACAAGAAACAAGCTCATAAGACACACATCTCTCTCTAAACAACACGCCTTTTTTGAATAAGAACCAGTAAAATCTGACGTGAGACTGGCTGTTCTTATTTTTTGAGCCTGAATTGAATTGTTTTTATTTTGTTGTTAGCTTTAAGAACGCAGTTTCAGATTTCAGCCTCTTGGTTTTTTTTTTGGTTTTTTCGGGGTTTTTTGACCCGATATGAGTATGCAGGGTGAAAAAACAAACAAACTTCTAAAACATTTGCCAGTGAGAGAATTCACATCATGAGTTGTTCTTATCATGAATCGTTGTTATGTTATAAGAAAATTCAGGCTTTGACTGTTCTTAACTTTTGAAACATTGATGATTTGAGCCTCAGGTTGTTCTTATTTTGTTCTTATTTTTTGGCCAAATACTTGGCCATTCCTTGGCACTACTAACCCAACATGGTGAAACTTTCAATAAGACAGGCAGTTCACATTTTCCATGGTAAAATCACCAAAATTACATGACTGTTTATCTTATCACCTTAAACTACACAGTGATGAAATTCAAATTAACTGAAAAATATATATATTTTAACGCCACAACACTGTGTAGCTTTGAAATACTTTCAATGCAAATCACACTTACAAGTCAACAATCTCCCAATCTTTTTCGGATTATGTCTGCTTAGAAAATGTTCCAATTCATCCCAACCACCACCGACACGGACCATTATATGATTACGAAGAACCTTGAAAGAAAAAAACAACAATGCATCACATCATTGATGATAAAAGAAAATTATCAGGGAATGGCTAACATCTATCTCAAGATGTGTACAAAACTTACCCGAACAAAAAAATTTGTTCGACCATTTACAACATACTTTCCATCTTTGACTTTCTCAACATGAACTTTGTATTTTTTAGCAAAGTTCTGTACCTAAAATATAACTTGTACAGTCCTTGAACAATGAAAAAATATCCTAGTTTCCTATAAAGAATGATAATTTTCCAACGTGATCTAAACTTCGATACAGTAGGAAAGCAGTCTCTTGCTAATACACTCATTAGAGGAAGTTTTTCTCTGAAATTATCATACAAATACAATAAGAATGTTTTTCTGGTTCACATTTTTGAGAGCATCTTGATATTGAACAACACACTCACAACATCTAATTGGACCCCAAAATCCACAACTCACAAATCATTAATATTCAAACACTGGTCACTGATCACAAAATTGCATGACCTAATCAATGCAATTAATCAATTTTACTTACATTAAGTTTTCAGTGCTGCTCTTACAAACTAATGTATACCGTCTTTAAAAGCATGAATTTGAGAACAGACAGGCATTCCTAATAGCATCAGTTCACAAATCTTCCCTTACCTGTGAATCCATATCTTGTGGTTTGTAGTTTCGTCTTTTACGTATAGTAACATTCCTCATAGTGTCTGTTTCTTCCTCGTCGATTTCCTTTTCTAATTTGATAATAGATGGAATAGGATCCAGTTCATATTGTGATGCAATTCGTGCTAATTCTAACAAAGTTAACACTATATTTTTTAAATCCTTGTGTAAAACCAAACCATCAGATTCAAATAATGTACAGTCCTGAATTCCGATGTTTCTACACCACTTGATAAAGTTGGCGGCATTTTCCCTGGCAAAAAATGTTTCCTTCTTTGCCTTTGTATGGCACTGGAATTCAAGTCTTGGTAGACATTTTAATTTCACTTTCACGCCCCTGGATAGCAACTTCGTTTTACCAGAAACGTAATTTTCAGTGTGTTTCTGTATCTTGTCCCCTAAATTGCACAAAAATTCGCCATTGTCTAACACATCCAGAAAGTTTTTCGGTGTGACTTTTTGGTTCATATAAAGGCTTAACCATTCAGCAACATCTTCTAACAAAGGACCAATGCTTTGCTCACTTCTTTCATTAATTTTCGCAGTTAGTTCGTCAATTTCACAATTATTGTTATTACCTTCAGCCATCCTAGAAATGATTAGGGAATGAAAAGTTTAACCGGTGTGTTTATTTTTCAAGGGAAATCACCATGCAGCTGGAGTGATGACAACAAATGTGTAACAATCTGTTGCTTCCTGAATGTGTCAAACACACATTCAGTAACATTGCTGATACATCAGTCCATCATGCTTTCAACAATATTAACAATAGTCATGCAATAATCTGAAGATAACTTACTCTAATGATTCAGTGGCAACAAGGCAGGGTCAGTAAAGTAGGATGGAACAATGTTTAAAAAACAGACACTGCCATCATTGATTTACTTTCGCATTTTGGTTAAGGAGAAAACAATTATTTTATATTATAAACATATCTTTTTTGCCTTTCAAAACAATCGGTATAAGTAAATAATCACTTAAAACTGTTCAATATCAACATTTTCATAAAGAATTGCAAGAATTTACATTCTGACCTTTCCTATCATTCCTATAAGAAAGTATTATAATCATGAACAGTCTCTGTTGTACATATATAAAGCTTTGGAGTAAGAAAGTCCCCTGACCGAAATGAAAATTTATTTTATTATAGAATTAAGCCTTTTGCACATCAAAACAGTTTCTTTTCTGAAATATATAGTTACATTTTCACAGTGAAAACCTTTTTAAAAAAACATGCTTTCTTACATTCTTATTTGGACTAGCTCGCCGCTCTGGTCACCAACGAAAAAAGGAGCTATTCAAGAGATTGAGGTCCAAAAGGCTTTTGTTAACAACATAAACGAGGTGCGTCATTTAAACTGCTAGGAACAACTCATAAGCTTGGACTATATTCCCTTGAAAGAAGACGTGATAGATACCAGGTTATAATAAGTATATATGGTGTATTCTCGAATAGGGATAGTACCAAACTTCAGTCATTTCAATCCAGAATCGGGAGGCCAGATTGGGGGAATTTCATCATATATACACAATAGGCACGGACGACTATGTTCTATACCTCCTGTTTCACGTGGAAGATTTCAAGGGGCCATGTACAGCAGCTTTCGCTACAGAGGGCCAAAATTATTCAACTGCTTCTAAAACACTCATCAGGGACATGACCAGATGCTCGAAAGATTTATTCAAGAAAAAACTAGATGTTTATTTGAAGACAGTTGCAGATTATCCACAACTACCTGGCTATGCAACTGGCAATGAAGAATCAAATGCTATTTTCAATATGAATAGGGCTGGTTTCAACGAAATGGAGATATCATCAAAACTCAACAATAGGTAACAATAGGTAGGTACAGTCAGTGGGACACTGTGGTGCGGAAGAACACAGATTTTTTAGAATCACAGAATTGAGCCTCTCCGGTTTGGCCTAATCTGAGGCTGGTGTTCATATGAAATCGTTTTTAGAAAAAAGAGTGAAAAGTAAGACTCTCCATCTCAGCGTATGAAACAAGAAGAAAAAGTAAAATGTAAATAACATTTTTTGTACGTTTGTTCCTCTTTAAACTTTCATAAGATTTGTTATTTTCAGGAAAACGTACCATAGTAACGATAGAATTTAACAATCATTATCTGATTACTCGACCATCTGCTAAACGATTTTAGTTTGTGTTGTGATTTCATTTTTTCCGATTACAATTTTCCCGCTCCATGTAGGGGATAACTTAGGTAACATTACATAAGATCTCTGACGGCAGTCTCCGTTCGTTCGTGTATTTCTATGGGTTTTTTTGGGAGGAGAGAAGAGAGAAACACAACATCACCATCAACAACACTACTACGAACTTAGGATTTCTTTGTTTTTTATATATACGAAGAAATCTCCCCCCCCCCCCCCCCCCCCCCCCCAAAAAAAAAAAAAAAAAAAATTTGCTTATTCTTTGACATCAGGGCGCACCGAACGCCTGAAGACCAACGCGGCTAAAACCAACGCCCGAAACGGGGGACACGGATATCCCCATGGTGATCTGATCCTCAGTTAGACACGATAAGGTAGAAATTCAATCTCGTTCGAATCCAGTTGATAGATTTATATTCGATCCATCATGTGTCCAAATAAAGTGTAGAGGTGTAAAATTCTGCTATTTTTCCTTCTCTTTCAATATGAGCTTTGTGGTAGAATATAATGACCCCTTAGAATATTTTCATCTTGAAGTAAAGTGAATCTTGTTTGCCTCACGTCGTCGTCCACGTTGCTGTCATAGTTTTGTAAGGTCCCTATTGTTGGCTTTGGCAGTTCTTCTCCAGTAAGTTTTTGTAGTACTGGCGCTCGGTTCTTACGTCTAAACTTCCGATAAAATTTCTGCGGTAAAATCCCTTACTGTGATTGCCTTTTGTTTTGATATATATTTCGACACTTGAAATTAAAGCTACAAGGAAAATAATATGTACATAAAGTAAACATAGAACATAACAAAAATAGATAAAAGGACTAAACGTATGAGAGAAGACACTAACCAAAGAACTGAAAGAATAACCAATGCAGAAGTACAAAATGGTAGGCAAAAGGAAACAAAATGGCTGAAAGGGGTGGGGCAAGGCAAAAGTAACACAAGCAAACTGTAAAATAAACAAAATATAAATAAAAAAATTAACTGAAATATAAGGTCCAATTATATAAAGCAGCCACAAGCAAGTAGATGTAAAATGTCAATCCAATCTGATAATTAACTAAGAGACTTTACTAAGTGCACAAGAGCACAACTGCTCTGCTTAAAGTCTATATACAACTGAATGTCTAAGCAAACTTAACAAAAGCTATTTATAGCAAAATATAAACAAAAATGGTAGCTACAAATCAAAACAAAAATAAAGTTACATCAGGAACACTTACTTCGTTCTGTCAAAAAGTAACGAAGCCTCCTTTTGCGTGTTCTACAGTGAAAGGAAGCTCCACATACACAATGTGTACTTAGTCTTTTTAACTGGATACCAAAGCGAATATATGCTGCGTCCCAAAATGATTGTTTGTCTAATAAGAAACTTTGCTGTTTTAACTGTCAACCAACTTGATACTCTGTTTTCCAGGGGCTCTTAAACGTGTTGGATCAGTTGCTAAATTTCCTCTTACCTTAAGGGAAGAAATTTTCGCGGGAAGAAATTTTCGCGGAATTTAATTTCGCGGTTGAAATGGTAAAAATGGCCGATTTTCGCGGAATTTAATTTCGCGATTGACCAATTTTAACATGTTTCGCGGAATTAAATTTCGCGGTTTTCGATTTTCAAACAAATACTTAACAGAAAAAATGCCTCCTTTTTTGCGTTGTAAATCGTTTTTTCTTTTATTATTTAATATATAAAGTTAAATTCGAATTTTCGCGGAATTTAATTTCGCGATTGAGCAATTTTGACGTGTTTCGCGGAATTTAATTTCGCGGTTAGGGGCAAAAATCGCGAAATTAAATTCCGCGAAAATTTCTTCCCTTAAGGTATATACTGTAAATTCTCATTATTTTGTCTTGCTTTGTCGTTTCTCAGATCGTTTTTCACTTTCTGTTGATTTTTCAACTGATTTATCGTATGAATCATCTTGATTTATAACTTTTCAGCGATCATTGATTTTGTTACTTTTCTTGAATTTTCATACTCGATCTGGCATCTTTCCGTTGGATCATAAATTCCTAGTCCACTAAACCTAACTACTGGGAACGAAAACAGGAGACGTTTTATATCGCTACATTCATAGCCGTTTAGAAGACTTTTAATGAATTGATGTCTAATGGCATCTTCTAAAGGTTTCAGTACGTCGCGTTGTTATATTTGATTTTTATATGTTTTCCACAAATTCACGCAGTTGAGTTTTTTACTGGACCACTTTCATCTACAATTATCATAATGGCGGTGAAGTGGCCGGTCGTGTCTCAGTTGTTGTCGCTTATAATCTTTTCTGTGCTGATTTCTGTGGTTTTCCTCCAAGTACACAAGAAGAGTTTCTGTACAAACGATGGCATAAGTCTCACGCTACAAGCTGAAGATCTGTATGAGTGCGAGGGCTATACTTATTCATCGTTATTTGTACATAAGAAGAGGTACAGAAATTTCCAACCTAAGTCTTTGTTGTGTTTACTGCTGATAATCTGTGGAGATGTGGAATCTTGCCCTGGCCCGCAGAATACAATGGATTTTTTATCAAGCAAGACTGGTATGCATATTTACCATCAGAATATTAGAGGTTTGCTACCTAACTTTGGAAAAATTCAGACGTTTTTTGCGAGAAATAAAAATATTGGAATATTAACATTATCGGAAACACATATTCTTTCTCATGACTACAATGATAACACTGAGTTGTATAATATTCCGGGGTATATGTTTATAAATCGTGGCAGAGTTAATGGAACGCATGGTGGAGTCGCGATGTATATTTCAGAGAAAATTAAGTGGAAGCGACGGGAAGATCTGGAGAAGTCAGAAGTTGAAGGTATATTTATAGAAGTACTTCAATTAAAGGGGAAAAGTTTTCTAGTTGGCAGCTTTTATCGACCCCCGGAAGGATCAGAATATCTTCATAAAAATTTCAACAAAATATTTGATGAGATGTTAACTGCCATTAACGGAACATCTTTGGAAACAATAATCCTTGGAGACTTAAACGCTAACTATTTGAAAAGAACTTGTTGCAAAAACTTAAAAGATATCATACGTCCTCATGGATTTGATCAATTGATTAAGTCACCAACGAGAGTAACAAAAGATACGAGTACGTTAATCGATGTTATATCAAGTAACAACAAACATGTAATTTCAGCTGCTGATGTCGCTCCGCTATGTCTTAGTGATCACGATCTAGTAGGATGTGTCAGAAAGATAAACCATCAAACTTTCACGTATAGAACCATTATTTGTCGAAATTTTTCCAAATATCAACCCAAAAGCATTAAAAGACGAGTTGATGTTACAAAATTGGGACATTATTTATACCAAGAGTGACGTAAATCAAGCATGGACTTTATTTAAGGACATTCTTACTCACGTGTTTAACAATCAGGCACCTAAAATTGCGAAACGAGTTAAGGGAAGATTTTGTCCTTGGCTAACCGCTGACCTTAAGAGTCATATAAACAAGAAAGATCAGTTACTACGTAAAGCTCGGAAATCAAATAAGAATGAGGATTGGAACGTGTTTAAAAATGCCAAAAACCAATGTAACAATTTGGTTCGAAAAGCTAAAAGGATTTACCATCACAACCTTTTAAATGAAAATCGTAGTAACCCTCGAAAATTCTGGAAGTCTATCAAAGCCGTTTATCCTACGAATAAAACGAACACGGAGCCACTGTTTAATGTCTCTGATACGGAACATGTTAACAAAGCTAACACATTTTGTAGCTTCTTCAGTAATGTTGCTAGTTATTTGAAATCTCGTTCCCTACCGCTGTTAGACTTTACTTGGCGATTATCATCTAATAAGCTCCCTAAAACACTCAAGACTTTCGATTTTAGTTACGTCAGTAAAATCTTTGTTTTAAAAGAATTAAAGTCTTTAAAGCGGCACAAGGCAACAGGATTTGAAGACTTACCTGCAAATTTGATAAAGGATGGCGCAGAAGAAATTGCTGGACCGCTAACATACATTATAAATCTTTCTTTGAAATCTGGTGTTGTCCCTAGTGATTGGAAGACAGCTTTGATAAAACCTTTGCATAAGTCTGGTGATAAGGACAGTGCTGATAATTACAGACCAATTTCTATCTTGCCTGTTATATCTAAAATCCTTGAAAAGGCCGTACATGGGCAATTAATCGACTACCTGGAAACAAACGATTTACTCAACGACAAACAGTTTGGATATCGCAAAGGGAGATCAACCGAGCTCGCTACAACGTTGCTTCTCGACAATGTAAGAAAAGCCGGTGATAAAGGAAAGTTAACTGGTGCTGTTTTTATTGATTTATCGAAGGCATTTGATACCTTAAGCGCTATTTCCACGATCACTTTTGATCGAAATATTTCGACGGAGAAAAAAATTGAGCATGCGCATTAAATATTTTCTGCTTTTCGAGCGAAAAATTTCTTTTCTCTACTGTGCGAATGTGAGTTGAAATAATTTCAACTCTCTATCGAAATCGCTTTGCGAAAAAATTTTCGTCCAATCAAAATCGTGAAAAATGTGTTGACAATTTCTGTATTAAATTGAACTATTGAATAGCAATCCTGTCGAACAATTCAGAAAAAAGAATTATAGCAGACGGTTCCTACTTGTGGTTGCTTTCGAAGTAACTTCTGTATCTTTAATCTCCTATTGAATATGAAAACCAGCTAATAAAGTTCAATTTTTTATGTGGAATTCTATTATCGAAATATTTCTAGCAGAAATTGTTCTCCTCTAAAATTTTCGCTCGAAAAATTTCGATCAAATGTGGTCGTGGAAATAGCGCTTTAGGCCATGCTACTATCCTGACGAAACTTCAAAGTTACGGTATCAAAGACGTCACTCTGGAATGGTTTTCTGATTATTTATTTGGACGAACGCAAGTAGTATGCATGGACAGCAAGTTATCAGAACGCTTCCCTGTAAATTGTGGTGTCCCCCAGGGGTCTATTCTGGGGCCTCTCCTCTTTTTAATTTTCTTTAATGATTTTCCGGATATTTTAAAACATGCAAGTGCAGTTCAATTTGCTGACGACACGGTGATCTATGTTTCAAGCAGTGATATTTGTGAAATTGAAAGATGGCTAAATGACGATTTAAAACGTGTCTCAATGTACCTCAGGACCAATGAACTTGTCATCAACTTAAAAATTGGGAAGACCGAATGCATGTTATTTGGAACGGCGAAACGACTAAATAAAGCGTCAAAACCACTTGAATTGTTTTACGATCATCTTCAAATTCCAGTCACTACTTCGTATAAATACCTTGGTACATTACTTGATCCATCTCTGACATTAAACAGTCAGTTCGATAAAATGTACAAGAGTGCGTCATCAAAATTAAAATTGCTGTCGAAATTGAAGTATTACCTTACTGAGGAAGCAACGAAATGTGTTTTCCGATCTATTATACAACCTGGTATGTGATACAACAGTCTCTGTTACTTGTGCTTATCAAAAACCCAGATGGAAAAGCTAAAATCGTTCGATCTACGAGTTAAATCTTTGGCAGGTCTGGATGTAAATTCAGCCAACTTATTTTACAGACACGCAGTCAAGTTGGTTAAAAAATGCGTCGACGGAACTGTATGTTCAAATTTTAAAGAGTATTTTAATTTTAATATACATACGAAAGAAACAAGGAATCAAAATTGCTTCCTACAGGTTCCTAGGGTGAAACTTGAGTTCGCTAAGTCGGGTTTCTTCTTCCAGGGAGTTAGACTTTTTAACTCCTTACCAGTGGAAATACGGCAGAGTGGACCTGATTTTACTAGGAAATTGAATTTATATGAGTTTGAATAGATGTTTTAACCATTAAATAGTGCGGACTCTTTGCTTGACCTTTGCTTGTGTATTTCTCATGTGCTCTTTTACTTTTTTCTTTCTTCTGTGTACGCAGCTTTCCTTTTGTGCTCTCTGCTTATCCAGTCCACTTGTTTTTATCTTTATTTAATTTATTGTATATATTTACTAATTTTTAGATTGTATATTTTAAATTGTGTGATTATTTATACACAGGACGTATGTTAATAGCAGTCTTTATGACTGAAATACTTTATCCTGTATAAACATTCAGAATAAATAAATAAATAAATAAATAAATTTATGCCTACTCTACGGACATGTACTTCAGTCTCGTGTGTGCAGGGCTATGCACACAATTAAATTTTTCTAGCTCATTTATTCTTTACAATTTTAGTCCTTCGGGAGGTACTTTTTTTTAAACACTTGAGTTTCATGGTTCAGTTTTACTGTTGGTAAAATGTTCTGTGTCAAGAGATGTTCAAATAATATCACGTTCATAACACAGAATAAAATCATCACTTAAATATTATCATAAAATCGAGTTTGCATATAGGATTTATCAGGAGACGCTGGTAAGAATTTATGTTATATTGTATTTATATTTCACTGCTATTCGTTCATGCCCGTTTTTGTTTTGTTTTTGTTTTGTTCTTTGATGCTCTCGCTGCGTTCATCTTTGTATGTGTTAAGTTTTCTCTCTTTAAGTTATTTCATATTTAATTTATATATTTTTTTAAATTATTTTAGTCATTCATTTATTCACTCACTCACTCATCATCAGAAGATTAAATTGTCAAATGCGAGTTACAAATGTCTCAATTTACCCTAGCAAACTCGCACAGTAACTTTTTTATATTTGGGACAGTGCGCATCATATAGGTATACTTGTGCTGAAGGCCTTTAACGTATGCGCTGTATATGCAGCGTGGGGATGATAAGCAGCAGCAATTTCTTATACCGTTTTGATTCCTTTTACCCAGTCTTCAATTTTACTTTTGATGTAAATAGTTTTATATTCATCACTGCCTATAATTGCACCAAGGTGTCTGTTTCCTTCCATTGTTAATTTCGCTAGTATAGCGAAGTATTGGTATCGTCGTTCTATGTATCATCTCGGCGGATCCGTGACATTTTGGATGATCTCACTAAAGTAAATAATTGTATATAAAAGCCATGTCCGCACACACCTTAGCAATAAAATCTTTTGGACCAAATTATGAAAGTTCTCCAATTTTCATAAAAATTTGCACAAAGCACAAGTGAATGGTGTGCTGATTTCGAATTTGACAGTCATTTTGTCAAATTTGGCCAAAGTTGGGCAATTCGGGCCAAATTTGGACCAAATTATGAAAGTTTTCCAATTTTCATAAAAATTTGCACAAAGCACAATTGAAAGGTGCTGATTTCGAATTTGACAGTCATTTTGTCAAATTTGACCAAAATTGAGCAATTTGGCAATGCTATATTTTGAGAATGTTTAAGCCAAATTTGAGACGAATAAGTTTTGATCTATTTGTTTTGTATATTTGCGAGTTGAAATTCTGCTACCGTTATCAACTATTGTATCTCACAGTTCTATGAACAGTATATATTTGTTAGAATTGTGAGAATGCAATATACCGAAATTTTCGACTTCCAAGTCGTCTTGTTCTTATTGCTACTGTTCCTTGAAACACTTTCCTCGCTTCCTCGAAATGCGGTTCTTGAACAATCAAACAACCAGCTTTTACTTGATTTTGGGAGATAACCAATATTAGGACCATATAGCATTATGCCATCCCACCATGATCGCAAGCCTTCAACTTGAAGTTCAAGTTTCTCTATCCCTGTAAAGTCATCCGCATATGCAATTTTTTTGCCAGTAGCATTACATCCTATCGCCCTGTAGCGATAGGATGTAATGCTACTGGCAAAAAAATTGGGTTGTACCTTCCTCCTGTGATTTAATCTCTTTGTCGGATGACAAGCGTGCCGATTTATTGTAGCAGAGTGGACGCAATAATATCCCATCGGATATGTGGTTTTACTTGAAGTTCGTCTATTGGTCTGATCTGACCTTTGTGTTTCCGACATGTGATCGTTGTTTACTGCCTTTCGATACCGGTAAATCCGCCATCATAAACAAATCACCATGCAAGATTAAATTAATTCGACTGACTTGTTGTGACATGGAAGTGACATTTAACCAAATTGAGTTGAAGAAGGGAAGAAGGACTTACAGGTGAGTTAAAGGCCTTATTCATTAAGATTTTTTCATCATTTCATTATAAACAGGAAAAGGTGTGATGGCAGAGGTGAACAACAAAAAAAAGACAACTTTTCCATGCCATAGTAGTGTGTGGTTGTTTTGTAGATAACGAAAATCATGTTTCTTGTTGTGATAAAATTCTCACCCAAAATAAGCAAAGTCTCTATTTTAATTGGCAGCTTAAGCATCTTATTTTTTCATCACATGACCACCTCAGAAAAGTATAGAGAGAGATCAACAGCATTATCATGATTTTAAAAAGTAAGTGTAAAATGCACAAGAGATAATGAATGTTTTATGTTTGAACTGAGAGAGAGAAAAGGCCTTCCCCTTAAGGGTAATAGGCCTCACACCTAATAAAGTATGAGGATCACTGCGCAAAAACTGTCAAAAGCTATATATATTTAAAATGTACAAGGAGTATAACTTAGAGCACTATTATATAGAATATTAGATTTTCAATATTATATTTTCAATATGCAAATAACATAAAAATTATATAAATCACAGAATTACGACTCATCCGGGTGCCGAAAGTGTGCACAAAATTTCTCTAACCAAACAATTCTCTTGAGAATAAATATTATATAACACACAGCCTTTAATTTTTAATCAACTTTTTTTTAATAATAATATTTAAGAATATTTTAAGGATCACATCACGAAGATTGGTTATGTCGGGAAAAAAAAAGCAAACAAACAAGCTAAGTATATATATCGACAAAAGCTAAGTTAAGACCATAATGACCCGTGTATCATCAGTGCCGAGCTCAAATTGCCACAAAAGAAACACCGAAATGTTCCTTAAGTAGCTTTTTGAAGAGACTCCTCTTTCCTCAAACTGAGTGGCAGTTCATTATAAATCCTAGTGCCAGTAAAGTAAAAAGATTTATGTGCATATTCTATTCTCACACGTGGGAGACGCAGTACAAAATTATTGTTTCGAGTGACAGTTCGATGCTGAATTATCGAGAAATAATCATTAAAGTTCTCACAGATGTCACCATTCAAACACGCAGCCTCTTATTTGGTTTCAACTCTCAATGGATAATAATGACGTCGATTTGTGCTTTTCACCGATTACTTTGATAGCACGGTTATGAAGTGATTTCAGCTGATGGAGATGCGTTTTGGTCAAGTCAAGAAGTAGGACTCCACAGTAGGTCAGAATCGGCTGGATCATCAACTGATACAGCAGCTTGGATGATGCAGCATCTAGATAGCATCGTAGTTTACCTAACAGCCTCAGTTGTCCACTGCATTTGCGATTCAAAGTGTGAGTTCAGGTTTAGGTAACTGTCAATCTCGATCCCTAGGTATTTGTAATTAGTAGCAACATTTATACTACTTTGCTGATAGCGCACATTCAATTGCCCAGATGTTTTAGCAATTCGCTGAACCAAACAGCATTGACTCAGTTTTGCCTTCCTTTAAGTTCATAATCAATTCGCTGTCATCAAACCAGTTTGCTATTTGGGTCATGTCATCACTCAGTTTTGATTCATTAACATGGACATCTTTGTGACCAACGTAAATAACGGTATCATCGGCATAAATGATCTTGCTATTTATCAGACAGTCTGGCATATTGTTAAAAAAGATAAGGAATAGCAGTGGATCTAAGATGGAACCTTGTGGACACCGCTGACGACTGCATTTGGATCAGAAATATTATTTTGGTAACAGACAATTTGCTTGCGATTAAATAAATAGTCCTTAAACCATTCCAGCTCGGTGTTACATATTCCGTACATTTCTAGTTTATCCAATAACATTGCGTGACTGACTGTGTCGAATGCCTTTGATAGGTCTACAAATATTGCCCCTACAAGTTTACCTGCATCGACTTTCTTGCGGATGGAATCGAGGAACAACGTTGTTGCTAGTTCAGTAGAGCGACATGTGCGAAAACCAAATTGTCTATTAGATAACAGATTGTTCTCTGTGAGGTAGTCCATGACCTGCTTCCTGACAATGCTCTCAAGGATTTTTGAAGCGATTGGTAAGATGGAAATTGGTCTGTAGTTTTCAAATAAATCATGTCTACCAGACTTGAAAACAGGGTTTATCAAAGCTGTTTTCCATTCAGTTGGAAATATTCCCAATGTTAACGACATATTTATGTGAGTTAATGGTATACAGATGACGTCAGCACCATCCTTTAAGAGGCATGATGGAATTCTATCGTATCCTGTAGTTTTCTTTCATTTTAAAGATTTTAACAAGCGATTGACTTTCGAGACTGGAACACCACTAAATTTAAAACATTTTCGTGTTCTGCGATTGATTTTCGGTTTGAAGTTCCATATGAAATCACGTAGGGGCATATTTTTCGTCTTGAGACTATGAACAATTGAGGAGAAATATGAACAGAAACCGTTGGCTATTCTGTTGCTATCAGTGCATGGTATGTCGTTAATAATCATCGATTTAGATGGTGGCTGTTTATTTGTTTTGGAAGGGTAGATTTATTTTATACATTTCCAGAATCCGTTGGGATTAGATGCATTTTCCGATGGAAGGACGGTTTGATGCAATCACATCAATTATTGTTTTAGAGTCACCCGACACACACGTTGGTTTATCAACCAGTTGTTTAGGATCTTAAAGAGACAAAGCAGCCTTGATCGGTTTATTGTCTTTTGCATCTAGGTAATTACAGCTTATGTCCCCAAGGACAAGGGTCTCCAAATTACACTGAGATGATTTACTGAGCATCTCAGTAATGAAATCACTAGTGTTTTTATGTCTATATTTAGATGAAGACGGGGGTATGTATAAGTAGCATACTAAGACGTTTTTGCTTCCTTTAACTTCAATTTCGATCCATAAATTTTCTAGCTTATCCAGGTCCATTCTTCACTTGAGCATATGTTTGTCACTGATATATAATGCAACACCACCCCACAATCCATTTTGACGAGGTTTACTGACAAAATTGAATCCGTTTATCGAAAATAAATCCCCTGGTTGGTCTTGAGAAATATGCATTTCGCTTAGTATGAGAAGGTCTGTTTTGTGGAAAGTTGAAAACATCTCTGTGATTAAATTGAAGTTTGTAAACAAACCTTGAGTATTTAGATGAAACATTTTTACAGCCTTCTGATTCAGCAAGGATTCAATTCAGGAACGTATCTTGTCAATGGGCCAGGACACGTCTCAATGTCTCCGCAAAATATAAGTAGTATGTGAAATAAGCAACTCTGAGAATGAAGAAGTTTGTTTTTCGATGTTCAACCCATAACGAACCATAAATGAACGTCTCATTTTTCACAAGCTCTGGTCCATAAAATCTCAGTGTCAATACTATAGAGTCGGAAGAAATAAAACATAGTCTTCGTACTTGAAACATTGTAAACACCAACATTTGCGTCAGGAGCAGTACCGCATGCCCAGCTGTCATCTTTACCAGAAATATTTGTTTAAGCTCAAATATCAACCACAACAAGGGTCCAATTTACTCCTGCCCCAGTCATAGTCGAACGTTGAAGTAAAGTATCGACAATTTTTGTAGTTTTGATCAGTATTAGTATATAGATTGATTACCATTTACATTATCACACGTGGCTCCAGCTATGAAGTTAACAAGAAAGAATTCACAGTTCTCCGAGCTTCAATTGTGTATAAGGGAAAGGATCTGAATCTGGTGTCCCACCTATCACATAATATAGGCTCCCTGGTCTTGGGTCCCACCTGTTGTATGCAGGGTTGAGAGTTCCAATTCCCGGATCCCACTTTTCCGGTATGTCTTTTACCACGTAACAAAAAATCACCCACACGATTGAATCACGTAGTGCACAATAAATTTTAATACTTTACAATATGACTTGTTTACTCTGCACCAGCCAAGTCACTGCATCAGTCACTTTCAAATAGATCCACTTTGCTAAGCTGAAAAATTACATCGCAATACATTGTTATTACGTTGTAAAACGACACAATTACTGTGTTAATTTTATCCTTTGATTTTTATTTGCATATGATTAAAAACTTTAGGATATATCTATGTTAAACTGAAGCACTATTTAGATGAGAAAATACCACAAACCATAATGATAAGGACAAAATAAAAAGCAGAGTTGTTGTGTTGTTTCACTGTTCTTTTTAGCTAGGAACAACCTGATTATATTACATACTAACAAGAGAAAAGGATCAGTAGTTTCTTTAAAATAAAAAATCACATTAAAATAAGTCTAAGGCATTTGTATGTTAAAGACTTACTGTTTTTGCTCAGCAGTTTCACCCATCTTCACGTTTTCTCAGAACTTCAAAATCTGTGATTTCACGTTCGGAACAAACAGAGCGAACTTCAAAATTTCATGGGAATCACCTCGAGCATGCACAGTCAAGCGATATTATTCAAGTTCCCATTCCCGTTTTCGATATCTTAAGTTCTGGCCGGTTCATGTTTTGTAAAGTACGCTTGAAAATTTCGAAAAGATCTGCTGAATGGAAAACCAGCTTCTAGAATTATTTTATGCCAGCCGGCACATTTATTAAAAAAACCCCTGCGAAGGAGTGCATTTCCATAGAAATCTACACACAATTTATAGAAAAATGCCCTCCATCACAGCGACTTTTTAACGATTTTGTCCACTGGGATGTTTGTGTATAGTATCCTGGAATTGTGGCCCCATTAACTGGTACGTTTAATCTATCTTAGAACCACTATGATTCTACATGATCAAAAATCTGACATGGCGTCAATTGAAACTATAATGAAACTTATAATGAAAAAAATTGTTATCACATCTGTGGGGTTTTACACACTCCTCATAAACCTAACGTATAATAAAAAACAGTCACTCCCTTTAAAAAAAAAGTGCGATGCATGTTTGAGTACTAAATAACATGACCATTTTCCGGTCTGATTTGTGAGTCAAATTTGTTTTTAAATTAATTGCCTCAAGATGATCAAGTTAGCTGAGTGTCTTAGCTGACACAAGATAACCAAATCCTCTAATTTAAATCTTCAAAAAGTTGAAACTGGAAATTTATGTCTGTTTATCAGCTATGCATTAAAATATTATGATATCCTTATTTTTGTTCCATCTGGATTAATAACATCTTATCTTCTATGTTAATTTTCTATTTTAACATTCTTTAGTATTTAAGATGCTCATATATAATATTCATTTAGATAAAGAAGTATAAGTTCTTTCCAGCCATGTCTTGGAAAACGTTCTCTTTGCGACGTAAACAAGCTACACCGAGCTCTCCATTGGCGCATAGGGGTGAAAAGAGCAAGTCATTGAAATATGGAGATGATAAAAGAATTATGTTAATGAACATGGTAAAGGAAGGTAGATATAAAACTTTTTTGGGGGGTTTGTTCCATGGAACAGAATATTCAAGACTAGAGTTAATGTATTGGTAGTATATTTCTAGTATAAAGGTTACACTTAGAAATAATGATCATATTTTATACCATTGTTTTGGCATTTGACTTGAGAGATATAGTGAAACAGAAACAGTGAATTTGTGTAAGAATTTGATTTCGTTGAAGCTTGTTATTGTTATTATGCCTTTGTATTTTGAGTCTCTAATTTGATGAGAAACAGCCATGTTAGGTAAACTTAAAGAAATGAAATTTGTGTCAGGAGACAGAAAAGAAAGTGAAAGTGCCATTGGTAGGAATATTAGCAGATTTATTGGTCAATATTTATGGACTGGTTTACGAAAAACCTGATTTGAAGATTTTGTTACTCAGTTTGGAATTAGTCATTTAATTAAATGAGGCTGTAAGTAATGAAGTTGTTGTTAATGAAGAAAAAAGACCCCTTTACTCATCCTTGAAGCTGTTTATCGCCGCACTGCAGAATTGAATTTCAAATGGTTGTGTTGACTATGTTAACAGCTTCACAGTTTTGACGGACCGGAGAATTTGCTTGGTTATTTGTTTTGAGTTCCCTCTATGTTTCCCTCCAGTGTATGCAAATGTTATGAATTTATAGATAATTTGTTAATTTATTAATTTATAGTTTAGTTATCATTGCAACAGGGAACACCTTTAAAGCTACAGTAATCAGGAAATTGTGTTGTTTTTTTTTTCAGGTAAATTGTCTGTTGACAATGCAATGCAGAAGGCTTATGGCATGGGTATCGCATCTGTTCCGTATGAACAACTGGATGAAGTAAAT
The DNA here is from genome assembly GCA_027922465.2 of Turritopsis dohrnii. Classification (NCBI taxonomy): domain Eukaryota; kingdom Metazoa; phylum Cnidaria; class Hydrozoa; order Anthoathecata; family Oceaniidae; genus Turritopsis; species Turritopsis dohrnii. The sequence continues at coordinate 482,398 of BQMF02000049.1, read as the reverse complement.
GCAGCTCGCAATCCTAATGGTGGAATCTATAATTTCGGTGTTTACAAGTATGGTAAAAACAACAAAGCCATTAAGTGTATATTGCAAATTGATTGCCAAGATAATATATTAAGCACATTGATTCGAGGGCAAAAGGAGAGAAGTTATTTGTTTGGTTCAATAAAAAATGTGGACAGCGATGACGATTCTACCACTTTGTTCATACGATTCAATGACGCCACCGAGATTGAGATTGATGCTGGAACATACCACGAGAAAAATAGAATTGCTCGTCTTGTAGGAAGTATTATTGATCAGATGTATCATGGATTTCCGGTACATAGCAATAGCATCGTAGAAAGACGTAATAAGATTATTAAGGAAGGTATTCTAGAGAAGAAAGGACGCAGCGCAGCTTTTCTGGTGTGGTCTAAGAGGTTCGTTCGTATATGCGATGGAGAATTGATGTATTTCAAGGTTGGAGAAGAATCCGAAGAGAGCTCCGCGTTATGTATTACTGTTTTGAAAAATGATACCTTCGTCAAAAAAATAGACGACAACGGCTTCACAATAATAACAGACAGAAAGGAATACACTTTCCGTATGTGTGGGCGTCCGTCTGATATCACAGAGAAAGAAAGGGACGATTGGATTTTAGCAATACAAGATGCGTCAAGACCACAAGTCGTGGAAAGTAATGAAATGAATTTTGATCCGCTGCAACAAGAACAGTATCTAAAGACTGTTGTGCGCTCACTGAATGAAGAACTAGAACAGCTTGGTGTTATGCTGAATATTATCGATGCTCCTATACGCGCATCAACACAAGTAAAGAAGGTTCGAAAGATCGTTCATTCATTGAATGATCAAATCCAAACAGGTCTTCTTTCCTGGACAATGCGCAACGCTGTCCAAAGTTCTACGGTAAATACACGTGAAGAAGAAGTCTCACCTAATAACTACTACAACCAATATTATCCAGGAATAAACGAGGCAACACCACAAACATATTCTCACTTAGAAAGAAATTCAGGCAAGAGCAAATCGCCATATAATCTCACAGGTTACAATCTTTTGAATTTAAGTCAAGTGCAACAACCAGGATCTGGCTATCCACAGTATGTTCCAAGACATTCAGAATCCAATGAAGTTTCTTCATCTTCTGATTATGCGAAAGTCAACAAAATAAAATCGAATTCTGTCAATAACTATTATAATTTACAAGTAGACTTTTTTAAAGAAGGTTCTCTTCCTCCCTCGTTGCCACCGAGATTATCCGAAGAAGAGATGATGGCCTATGCTGCGAATGATGAGGATTCTGATCTTGCCAATTTTACACCAAATGAAAGTGAAAATCCGGGGACGGCAAACGCATACACAGTAGATCAGAATCAACAAAGTGATGATTTGCAAAGCAGTGGATCAATGCCAATTCAGAAGATAGATTTGGTTAGTTCAGAAGACAACGTTGTAAGTGGCAAAGGCTCGATACCTGAACCGCCGCCACCACCACAGTTAAACGGCTCAATTCCTCCACCACCACCTCTTGGAGGGTTCATGGTTTCAAAATTACCTCCGAAGACCGACATAACACCAAACTGTAAACTGAAACCTTTGTTTTGGACCAAGGTTCCTGACATGCAAATATCGACATCTTTCTGGATTGATGCCACGGAAAGATTGAATGTTTTCAACGTAGAAAAACTGGAGGGATTGTTTCATGTCAACGACAGTAAACAAGAATCAACGAAAGGAAGTAGTATTTCACCAAGTGGCAGCGATGTATCTGTAAACACGAAGAGCTCTCAAAAGACATTGCTTGATCCGAGAAAAGCGCAGAATTTCGGCATATTTTTAAGTGGATTTAAACTCGATAGGAATTGCATTGAAGAGAAACTCTCCGTGTTAGACGAAGATCGTGGTTTAACATCCGAAGAAATCACCTCGCTGAAACGTTTTCAGCCAACCGCAGAAGAAGTGGAGATGTTCAAATCGTTTAATGGAGATGTAAATAATCTCCCGAATGTTGATGCTTTTATGATGGCACTTTGTAAGATCCCAGAATTAGCTAATCGGTTAGATGTATTGTTGATAGTACGGGAATTACCTGATCAATTCAAAGGTGTGGAAGTTCCTATTGAGAATCTCTTGTCTGCGTGCAAAGGCTTATACGATAGCAAACAATTTCCACGTCTACTCGAATACATATTATCGATCGGTAACTATGTTAATGGCGGAACAAACCGCGGTCGTGCTCATGGATTCAAGCTCAGTGCACTGGTGAAGTTAGTAGATATTAGAAGCGCTGACAAGAAACATACAATGCTGAAGTATATTGTTGAAGAATTATCTACTCACGATCGAGAATGTTTGTTTTGTTATAAAGAAATACCCGCCCTATTGCTCCCAACTGATGCGTCGATTAAAGGTACCTTTACTTCATAGTAAATTTTAATGAATTGGTAACTCAAAATGTTTGTTTTGAAAATTTTTTATGGCCAGGAATGTTTTGTTAATGCTACACGTTTTTTTTTATAAGCAACACGTTTATAAAGCAACACTAGTAAATTTTGTCAAAAAGTTAAGCCACAGTACTACATGGATCTTACATAAATTAGCAACATGAAATTTTGAAATGATGCAGCACTAGCATAGCTAAAGCACATTTCTTAAAATTGTTACACTATGTGGTTACACCAGGTTGCAGTACTATGTACTAGACGTTGTACTTAGATCCTTCAGCTTGCAAGAGATTTTTAAGACTGGAAACACATATTTTTCCAATAATACTTAGCACCAAATTAAGCAACATCACTACAAAAAAAATGTTCATTATTTAAACAACATTACTACTAAGGTCTGACCTTAGTTGCTTATAAAACAAAAAACGTGTGTGTATAAAAAAAAACGAACTTCAAAAGTGTCTGCCTGGATTTGATAACACTGATTTTTCTCATATTGTTTTAGGGTTGATCGCTGAAGTCGAAATTATGAAGAAGGACATGCATGCAATCTCTAAGAAAATTAAGATGGTGGAAAGTTCTTCAACGGCAGAATTTCTCACTGGTGTGCAATCTTTTATCGATGGGTACACTGCTCATATCTCTGGATTGGAGAAAAAATGCGAGAAAATTCAAGAAATATCTGTTGCCCTAAAACAAAAATTTGGTGAGAGTTCTACATCAGATTTCCAGAGCTGGTTGAATACTGTTGGTGATTTTATGAAGCAATTACAGAGAGCCGTTGAAGACGCAGAACAAAAGCAGAAACGTTTGTCTCATAGAACCTCCAACGCTCAATCTACCAATACAGTATTGCTTGAGAAGTACAGGCAACCTAGCGAATCTGCTTCTTCTGTCTCCAAAGAATATCGTACTGGTAGCACTACATCTACTTGTGAGGACACGAGCGACAGTGAAGCAGGAAACTCCTATGAAAGAGTATTGTCGCATACAGTAATCACCAAAGTGCAGCCTCAACAGCAGGATGGCGAATCGAACAAATCAAAAACGCCGACGAAGATTTTTACATTGAAGGATAAGAGTATCGTTCGAACTATCGGCGACAATTTGTCGGCAGAAAGTGATGACGACGATCTATCGTTTCCTACTAAGTCCGGATTTTTAGAGAAGTTAAGTGGTGGAAAGAGAAGAACACCAAAGTGGGATAGGCGCTTTTTTGAAGTCACTGCGTCGGGTTATTTGCATTACTCACGTAGCAAGGACGCTAAACTGTCAGGAACCGTATATTTACGTGGCTCTCCGATAAGACTCGATTCACACGATACGTGTTTGTTAACGATAGAGCAGAAGGACAGAGAATGGAAATTGCGCGCTGAAAATAATTTGGAGATTCTGGATTGGTATAACGTCATCAATTATTATGCGCAAATGGATGAAATCGAGATATAAGGTGAAAGTATTATTATTGCAAGAAAACAAGAAATCAGATTTGGGACGTAATTCTAAAATCAATTTCTGCCTGATTGCTTTATCATTTTCGTTTTATTTATGTTTTTGTTTTTATTTATAATGAATTTTATAAAGTTGATTACTCGTTTTGAAAACAAGTGTGAAGTTCCAGGGGATTTTGATAACAAACCGTCAAACGTTTTATAGTTCTATAACACTAGTCTTATGTAGTTAACGTCACTTGAACAACTTTTGTTGTTGTTTCCTATGTTTTAACGTTATAACATTATGCATATATAAAGTTGTATGGTTTGTCATCCATATCCCCTGGCATCACAAATTTTAGAAGTTTTCTCCATTTAGCCTTCACACGAGGTAATTTACTCATTTAATTCTTTTGACTGGCCAATAGAAAGAGTGTGTTCATCTGACAATTCGAAGGCGTCAAACTTCTCGGTTAAAGCTTCTTTAAAGTCGGAAGGAACGAGGCATGAACCTAACCCTCACTTACCCAATCAAATTTTGCAAGGTTTACACCATGAAGTTTTGATGCTATCAAATTGTCAGATGAACTATATGGAAATTTTCCTTTTGATATACTTTCCACTGAAAGGAGGATATCATGAAACACATGGAAAATATTTCTTATTCCTACCAAGTACTGATCGTATTCCGAATTTTTGACCAATCTCAGTTCAGCTCAGGTCATTACAAGAAGAAAAATTGATCAGAAATGGCACAGCTCATAATTATAGACTTCTTTCGGTGATGATATTTATCTTATGTACATGAATTGAATATTATTGTTGTTATTATTGTTTGGATAAATTTTTCTAATGTGAATTATATGATAAACTTATCGTCTTTATGATATGAAATGTTTTTTGATATTTTTGTAATTAACAATTACTATATTTTTATTTTTTTTTTATATATATATTTCGCGTAGAACATATTTTCGATTTTCTTATGGTACCTAATTAATTCTTATTGTCCAGGATTAGATAAAATTATTCAATAACAGTCCCTTTACCGGACGGGACGGGAGGGCTTACCCACTTGCCGAGATTTCGGCTATTTTACCTGAGATCCCGGCAAGCGGGCTGAAAATTCCATGTAAACAGTCGTAGGCGAGCCAGCCCGACAAACGGGCTAGCCTCTTTTTGCTAAATCTTGCTTTGTGCCGCTTAAATTTTACTTCGTTACAATACCATGTTTAAACAGAGATTCTAGAAAGGTCCATTGAGGTTTTCGTGAAATTCTGAAACTTCCGTAGGAAATACAGTTCCCTCCATGCAAATCTGATTGAACGAGAATTTATGAGATGTTTTTCCTTAGAAGGACATTCACACTGTTGATTTCGGATATCTTTTCTTTTTCTAATAAATTTTATCAGATGTTAAAGATATGCCGTTTTTTCTTCTGCAAACTTCAATGTTTATCCAGCGGGAGCTCCCCTCAGCTCTTATTGTACCACTATCAACGAGGGTCTTGTGATAAAGGCCCCAAAGCATTTTATAATCCCTCTCATTTGGGCTACGGAAGGTATGCTTCAAGCATGCAAGCAAACATCCCCTTAGACAATAATGCTACTAACGTCAGCTGAACTCAGTGGGCGAAAAAAGGCACTTCGACTGAGAGCATTGAGTTAGTGTGCTTCTATGGAAATGTACTCCTCCGCAGTGATTTTTCAACAAATTTATCTGTTGGGAATAGATCGATTTACACCGATGGAGAACAATAAGAAAATAAGAAGACACTAGATGAAAGAAACTTTTCGAAGAACTTTTTGGTCAACAACACCACATGTTACCTTCTGGATATGCTACTTCAACTGAAAGTGTAAATCAATTTTACAGACTACAGACTTTCTTGGCCCCTCGAAATGTTATACTCAGTTGTTAAAAACTTCCCTCCTTCGAATGAAAACTCAAATCAAAAAGAAGTTTCCCAGTAGGCAAATTTGTTGAAAAATCACTGCGAAGGAGTGCATTTCTGTAGAAATATACACGCAATTTCAATAAAAATGCTCTTCATCGCTGTGATTTTTTGACGAGTTGGCCCACTGAAAATCAGTTTTAACATCCAGTACCAGCGTATCATGTGATGTAAGAAGAAGTACTGATAAAAACTTACTTCGGTTTTTTTTAAGACTCGTTAAAGATGGCGGACGCCAGAAAACTGATTCAGCTGTCTCTTACAAGGGGAAATCCGCACGAGAGCGAAAAGCTTTTGTATAACTACGATTGTTCATCATTTCAAGAATATCTACTCGTTCCAGATCCATTTCTTATTGTTCTCATGCAGGATTCGAACTGCTGACATCATCACACTGCAGCCCTCATCTCTGTTTATTTTGCAGGTCTTTACCTTAAACACTTCACTTCATCTTATGAACCATCAGAAGGATTAAAAAAATTGTTGAAATAGTCTAAGGAAATGTCAATCCACTTCCAAACAAATAACTCACGCTGTCAGATTTCCCAGAAGTTGACTGAGTCATTTCTCAGAAGCATGAACATACTCTCTTAATTATTCGAGTTTATAAGTTTGATCCAGCTCATCAACTCAAACCTTATTTTTATCTTATTAGTAACGAATTGCTTTTTTGACGAAGAGTAATTTACTGAACACTCTGTTTGAAAAACTTTATCGCATGAAAAATCGAAACTTCTTTATATTGATTGGTCTTAAGTGTTTTTCAAGTTTCCAAAAAAAAAATAATGAATATTTTCCAAAATTGAGATTTTATAAGGGTAAGATGAGGCTTTGATGTTGACTGACGGAACGTTCTCTCATAACATGTCTCATAACACGAGACATGCACAACCAAGATATATGGTCACACGAGACAAGTACAAACATAGTGTGAATACTCGACCGTAAGAAACCTGAGCGACACCAGTTGGAAAAAACTGACATCCTTACATAAAGTAAAGAGATAAAATGTTTTCCATTCGACAGCAACAATGCATTTATTTACAATGTGGCAAGTTCCTGAGGTCTGTCAAAAATGCCCATATTTCAAAATGTTATGGTGTATTCACATGCATAGAAATCTATCCCATTCATAAGGATTCTCTATTCGCTGAGACATTCCAACAAAATCTTGAACACATGAATAAAAATATACAAAACATAATGGATGAACGGAAGACTTTATCCAGAAAAAATTCCTGCACTCAATAAAATATTACACGTTCGTTCTAAAGATGACTAAATTTAGAGTATTCCTGAAATTTCAAAATCTGGAAATTCTGGAAGACCACTGGTTTGTTTAGAGTGAATTTAGAGTATTCCTGGTTTGTTTTCCAGTCCTTTATCCAAAGTTTCAAACATTTCGATTATACACCAACGTCTGTACCCTGGGTACGAGGTAGCTTGTTCTGCGATTGATTGGGTTGAGTCAATCCTTGACGTAGTTCAATTTCTCACGCTAGCTGTTTTTCCGCTGTTCTCCTACCATAAAGCATTATTCTGAACTTTATCATTTCTTTTATGATTTCTTTGTTGACGGTAATCCTTCAACTGCGTGTTATCAACAGAGAATTAGTAATTAGAATTATACCATGGCTCAACCTCAGTACCAGTGCTTTTCACGTAAATGGAACATTTGCACATATTAATGAAAACGAAGGAGTCTGTGGTTGAAGTTATTGTATTGCATATGATTTCTAATTTCCCTACGGAAACAAATCTTGTAAACATTCTCCTTTCAAAAAAAAAGAGATCTTACCAACAGTTCATTTTAATAATGATTCAAACTGTCAATGTTTTGGTATTGTACAACAGTTTCTTTGCCGACTTTCGAAATTCCTTATTTCGCCAACAATACACGATTGGTGCCAAAATCCCCGACGAGAAGGCTAAGACTTTAACAGTAGTCCTCACTTCTGTCAACCTGTCCTGACTAGAATAACAATAATCACAAAAATGATCAACCATATAGACAACTCCAAGTGGAAGCCAACACAAAACGTATGTTACTATTAGTGTAAGTGACGTTTTTGTGGCTTTCATTTCCAAGCCGATAGCCAAATTTTCACTTAAACGACTGTGTTTGACTTTTTTACAGTTTGAAGAGCTTTCAAGGTCTTGCTTGCTCACTTTCAGTTCATCTTGTAAATCCAGAGAGTCGTCCTGATATTTCACGTTACTTATACCTGTGACTTTAATCTCAGGCGGTGGTTTTTTGACTTGAGATTGAATGGAATCGATTTCATCTGTTTCGATTTCAAATGATTCAGTCACAATACTGTTATTGTTGCTTTCTGTCTTTCTGACTTTCGCCATATTTGTTTCTTCTAATGAATTTACAGTCACACTTTTCTTGATTTTGTGATTCTCAAATTCGACTTTAGCTGCTGAACACCATATCAAGGAATAACAAGTAATAATAATGACCATTGGAATAATGTTGTATAAAAAAATGACCAAGTGTCCCCAAGTATGTGTTGGTTTATGCTGACATTGGTCCTTAAAATTTGCTTGGTCAAAAAATGGTATCAAATCAACAAGTATAGTTGATATCCATAAGATTACGACCACGAAGACTGCAATTTTGATATTCCTATATCTGATATATAAATAAGGGTATTTGACTGCAACTAAGCGATCTAAAGCTACCAGTAACAAACTCACTTTCATAATGTGACCACAGAAGAAATAAGGGAATCTATACGCATCACAAGTCCATGACTCCCTATCCTCTTCGTCACTTAACTTTTTGTAGACATAAAGTGGGGCTGCAGTCAAGCCCTGTATTACCCCACCAATCAGAAAACTGACGATGGGCACATAAGACAGCCTCTTTCTCAACTTTCTATCAGCAATGATTACAGTTAATGTAAGGACATTGAAAATTGTACCCAGTAGAGCAATGAAGGTTGTTATTAGTATAACTGACTTCTGGTCCATCAGTTTTGACGACTTTTGAATGTCTTCTTGTTCTCTTATCTTCCTACCTCGTGTTAGCAGCGATAAAACTGATTTTCTGTGAATTCTTGCCTTGCGTGTATGTACAAACGCCATGGGTACATCATTCCTTTGATTTAACAATAACAAATGACAATATTAACTATCGAATGCAATCTTTATTTTGCTGTATTATATGATGTTCATATGTGGTCAATCTAAAAAAAACGTTTTAATTAAATCTCTGATTTAAGTTGTTGATATAATCTGCATGTAGTATGTACTTGATTATAACCACGGCTTATCCTTGAGAAGAAATGAACATATTCTTGAAGCAGTCATAATACATTTCATTATAACAACATTCTGTAAGAAAGAAAAAAAATTTTTTTAAACTTTTTTAAACTCTTTGTTGATGTAAATAACGAACATTAAATATAATGAGTCCATGTTTATATGATAAGTAAGAAAGATTTACTGATATTAAGTATTACCTATTAGAGTGGAAATGGTTGGGCTTCGAGTAATACAAAAAAATATTTACAGTTTTTTTATTTCTTCAAAATGTGATGGGATGTTCTTTTAACTCAGTGAAGAAATGAACAAGGAGTTGTAACATTATACTTTACAGTCAGTTGCGACTTCAAATGATGTCGGGTTCAAAAGATGTCCTGTTTCATCTTAAAAAAATCGAAAAGGTTTGCCAAAGATCTTCAAGTGGAAGTGTTACCTTGCCTTTCCATATGTTTTAAACATCGAATATCGATATTTGTGTTCCCTAATAGTTATCGTTTGGAAAGGGATAGAAATTCTGAGAATATATCTTAAGTGTAAATTCAAGAGATTCTAGGAGGTTTGCCCAACTGACATTTCCCCGACGACAAAAAACCGACCGATACTTCGCCGAGGACAAAAACCCGACTGACACTGACATTTGCCATCCCAGACATTAGCCCAACCGTACATTTACCCGACTACCAATAAAAAGAGGATGGTTAGGGTGAGATTTAGAGTAAGTATTACGGTTGTTAGTCGTCCGGATACCAATTCAATATGATAATTGCAAGATGTTAGTCCAATCTCAGCCCTAAAAGCAATTAACTTAAACCATGCCACGTGGTAGCTTCGTATAATACTTTGCGTATTTGTAGCCAGATTAAAAAATCGAATTTCTCAACTTGAAATCTTATTAGTAAACAGTAAAATTTCACTATTCCACAAACATGAATCAGTGATTCAGTTCAGAATTAGCTTGAAAAACAGTGTGATTAATTCTTGAACATTCCAATTTTGTCTTGTCTCAATATAATGAAAGTTATGGATGAATGCTGAAATGGCGGTTTTCTAGTGACAAATAAATTAAAAAACCCTTGAAACTGTCACAATTCATTTTCAATACTGTCACTTTACTGCCGATATTTACCCAATGGACAGTAAGGCTCTATTTACACCATGAGAAAGAAAGAAAGCATAGTGTAACAGTATAACGGCTTTCCATTGGCTTGGAAACAAGTATTATCAACTTCTTTCGATTTGATTCGAAGCCAACCTCAAACCCAGACTTTCTTTCCTTTTTGATATATGGATGGCAAGGAAGAAGTTCAACAAAAAATAAACTTTAATATACCAAAGAGACAGTTTTGCTTCTTCTTCAAAACGGAATGTAAGCAGACACAAATTCGGAATTCAATTTTAAACTGCAACCATTCCGAATAATAACCGGTTAAGCAAACCTTAAAAATATCCAATCAAATTGCAATATTCATCGTTGTTGACCAGGATCTTTTTTGCCGCTGTCTGTGTATCAAAACGTCGAAAAACCCTGTGTTCGAGGTTGGGTTTGGGCCTTTAATCATATATAATGTGACATCTTCTCATATGACTTTCTCGAAAACGCTAGAGCAAGTAGCACGAAAACCATCTTATCTTATACGTATGCATAATGCTAAAACATTGGATGAACAAAATCTTAAATGCTTAACAGGTTATCGCTCGCTCGCAGTTGAAGAGAAAGAAATTAGCATATGTGAACTTTATATGTTATCTGGACCCAATGAGAAAAATCGTCAAAAAGGCACTACGACTAAGAGCATTTTTATTGAAATTGTGTGTAAATTTCTATAGAAATGCACTCCTTCGCAATGGTTTTCTAACAAATGTGCCCGATGAGTATTAATATTTATTAGAATTTGAAAACAAAAAATATACATGACTGTCAGTCTCACGCTACGTGCGATCATCAAATGTAAAAATACTATTAAAATTTTTGTTTGTATACAAAAGATTTCCTAAATACTTTTGTATACTGTATACTGCGCAGTGTGTTTGAGAATGTTGGAAACGGAAATTTCAAAACTGTTTTTTTCAATGAGTAAACGGAATTTGAAAATAATTTTAACATCAGTACAGAAGCTTATTTTAACATCTTTCAACTTGTATATTTTTGTGAAAAAATGAAAAAGTGCCTTTTGAAAAAATAAGGAAAATGTCTTGAGAAGATTAAATTTTTAACAAGAAGCCTGCGTGCGCGAAGGGCAGTGCGTGGGACATTCTGTTTAACTATTGTGTTTAAAATGAACCTAACCTCGCGAAACTTTGCAGGGGTAATGATTATTTTCACACATCGCGCTGGAAAGAAGATGTAACAAGAGCCAGATGGCGCAAAACGGTAGCAGCAATTGTACTTAAAGTTATGAAAAGTTACTACAAAGTTCTCTGAGACTTGTTTTTTCTTGTTATATCTCACTGGTGAAAAAGGCATAAGTTAGTGTAAATAGGGTCTTATCATAAAACACCAGAAGTTAATTTATTAAAGACAAAAGAATTATACCCTATGGTTCGTGTGACAAATTGCAACCATCGGACTTCATGGTGTAAATCTTGAGAAATGTATCTGGGTTAGTGAGGGTAAGGGTCGGGCTTAGCCTCAGTTGTTCAAACATATTTGTAAGTGTTTTCACCGTTTAAATGTTATGGTTGCAATTTGACACATGAACATACTCATAAACATGCCTGAGCCGTATATCTTTTTATAAGAAAATTTTTTTAAGACCATAATGTAGAAAACCACGCGTTTTGAAAAAAAAAAAAAATATGTTTTTAATTATAATTTCATGAAACCAAAAATGAATTCAAACAAATTCAACTGCTTTCTTGAACTGTTCAAGAACTAGATCTTTGAAAGTCTTTGTACACAAAACAGTGTAGTAGCTAACAAACGAGCTAAGAAGAAGTTTTGAACTGATAGGCTTTACTCAACCTCGAACCCAGGGTCTCTTGCCTTTTCGATATACGGATAGCGGCAAAGAAGACCCTGGCGAACGCTACCGAATTAACGAATTCTATTGGCTGAAAATATTACAACGACCGCAGGATTTTCGAGCAAAAAGAAGAAATCATCCGAGTTACTGCTGAGGAAGATAAGAATTGGAGTCTAAAAATTTAATTATTCAAAATAACATTATTTTAGCTATCATTTCAATTCAAAAAGCACTGGTATGGTAACATTATGTATTTACAATGAGAAAGGCTAACAACAAAAAGTTCTTAAAATAATCAACAAGTGAACAAGATAAATTTTCATGCTCTTTTGACTGATAAAAACAACAGAATAGTGATGAATTATGGCAGTCTTTTTTAGAAGAATATAGTTTCTAAGAACTTTAATTGTAGGCTCACATACCTGTGCTAAAATTTAAGAGCATAATTTAGAAATATGAGGATGACCATCTTCAATCATTTCTGGGAGGAAAACATGAATTTTTTTTATGACACAATTTTTGAATATTATCAACAATAAAACTACAGAAATCACAAATACATACAAATACATAGTTGAAACATTATTTTATGATCACAGATTGACCTATATTTCCATTATTTAAATATCATACACTTATTAAATTTATATAGCTAATTTCCATTCACTCAGATTCCTTATTAGAATTTAGTGGCTTCAGTTGATGAATATAAATCACAACGTTTCTGAAGCAAAATTGTTCAATATGTGGGTCTGAACAAAGCGTTGCAATCCAGAAATGGGATCAAAAACTAAAACAAGCATGTGCACATACATAGAATGAAAATGTAATCTAATTTTTACTTTACGGTATATCACAATTTGTAGGATTTTCATAAAAAGGTATACATTGACTTAAGAATTCTAAATCTTAAGCTGTATATCGTTTAGCAAAATACATAAAAGGATAAAGGTAAACTTTACACTTAACAACAATACAGCGTTTACTCAAAACTAAACCATCTGCCATAATGGATTCAAGATCCCATGTAATGATTTAAAATTATTATACATACGTCACATAGCTTGGTTATAAAAATCCTGCAAATTGTCAGAGAGAAAAGAATGGGCTGACAAGAACGACTGAGACAATTTAAGGGAAGATAACAATCTAAAAAGCAATTTCCCTGAAATTTGAAATATCAGTGTTCATACAGAATACCATCCTGTTTTCGATCACATAGTAACCTTGAAACTAACAACAAATTTCACTCAACATATGTTAACATGCATAACATGACGGTTAAAGATGGCGGACGCAAAATGTAAACAAGACGAGTGAAATCTGAAAACAAGGATTATTGACAAGAAATATGGTTAGCCGTCCACCAGGCGACATAAAGGTATAACCAGAAATCACAGCAAAGTCATTCCTTGCCAACTTTTTTCATCTCTCAACAACTGTTCTTTAAGCCGCCTTTCCGAATACTTGGTAACGCGTTTTCCTGCACTCCTTCTGAAGTGAAAACTTCAGACCTCACGCATCTTTCATTTTCCTGGGCACTGAGATTTTCGGGAAGCTCGGGTAGCCAACCCCGGGGGACTTGCTCTTGCCTGAAAAGATCCAGACCAAGCTTCATCCTTTTCTTTATTCCTCTTTCTGACATCACATCGAAGCAGAATGGCGAACTACATTCCACCATCGCAATCAAGTTTTGCTTCTAGTCAGGAAAGAGACCCGCGTCATTCCAACTCACGCAATGAAATATTCTGCTGCCAACATTGTGACAGAGAATTCTTGACAAAAGGTGGGCGAACAAAACATCAGAATCGATGCAAAGAAAAACCTGAACCAGAGCCTCCGGATCCAGTGCCAATAGATCTTGTAGCTTGTACAAGCGCTTTGAAAATCTGGGGAAACCACACAAAGAATGATGCCATACAGATAATCAGTGCTATATACGAGGAGATAGTATTCTGGCGAAGAAATGTATTCAAACTACCGTCAGGAAATGCGGGCAAAAAATACATCCAGGAAACGATTCGTCTCGCAAACGCATGGAATGAGGACTCTGACAGCCTGAAAGATATCGCACTCAAAGCTGTGATGATCATGCCAAGTATCCTACTCCAAAAAGCGAACCAGAAATCTACATCTAAGGAAAACTCTGAACATCTCAAACGCAGAATGTCTTTATGGGAAGAAGGATACTTTGACAAACTCATGGAAGAAGCCAGAACTATTCAACAACGTCTGAGGAAACAGAACCAGTATGACAGCGAAAAAAGCCTTCCAAAAAGATTTGCTGATCTCATGATGAAAGGAAGAGTCCAAGCAGCTGTGCGTCTTCTTGATGAAGAGGAAGCAATCGGTGTCCAGACTCTAGATGCAGAAACCATGAAAACACTTCAAGCACAACACCCGAGAAGCAATCCTGCATCAGAAGAGATACTACTGACAGGGGATTTGGCACATGTTAATTCCATTGTGTACGAAGCCATTGATGCTTCCGACATTCAGAAAGCCGCATTACACACGAAGGGAGCAGCTGGACCTTCTGGAATGGATGCGCTAGGATGGAGAAGAATTCTTATCTCAAAAAACTTTGGTCCTGCCTCCAGTGACCTGTGCGCATCCTTAGCTAGAATGACAAGAAAACTGTGTAGAACTCTTATCGATAAGAAAGAACATAATGGAAAACAGACATCGTCCATCGAAGCATACCTGGCTTGTCGTTTAATCCCATTGCAGAAGAAACCTAACGGCGTTCGTCCTATAGGAATTGGCGAAGTTCTTAGGAGAATAATTGGAAAAGCAATTTTATCAGTCTTCAAAAAAGATGTCATGGAAAGTGCAGGCTCGATTCAATTATGTGCTGGTCAATCGTCAGGTTGTGAAGCAGCAGTACACACCATGAACACTATATTCGAGGAAGACGCGACTGATGGAATATTAATGGTAGATGCATCGAATGCATTCAATTCAATTAACAGAGAAGCAATTCTGCATAATATGAAACGTCTCTGTCCAGTTCTTTCAACATACGTGATCAATTGTTACCAACACCCTTCTAGGTTATTTCTTCTAGGAGGTAAAGAAATTGCATCGGAGGAAGGAACCACACAAGGCGATCCACTCTCAATGCCTACATATGCACTGGGATTGACACCTTTGTTAATGCTACTCGAGGATACCAATGCCAATCGCATGAAACACGTGGCGTATGCTGATGATATAGCCGGCGCAGGAAACTTATTGAACATGCGGAAATGGTGGGACGACATTATTCGAAACGGACCACCTATTGGCTATTTCCCAAAGGCCAATAAGTCTTGGCTTGTAGTCAAGGATGAACACCAATATTCTGCGGCTGAAAAAATATTCGAAGGAACTGGAGTACGAATCACCACCGCCGGACGGAAATACCTAGGAGGTATAATCGGGTCAGATGACTATGTAAAGGAGCATCTCACCAAACTCGTTACGTCGTGGATAAAACAAATTGATTGTCTTGCAACTATTGCAAAGAGTGAACCGCAAGCTGCCCTTGCCGCTTTCAACAGTGGATTGAAACACAAATTTACATACCACCTCAGATGCATTCCACAAGCAAGAGATTTTATGCAGCCTGTTGAAGATGTCATTCGAGAAAAACTAATTCCTGCCCTCACTGATGGTTATCATTGCTCAGATAACGAACGTCTTTTATTATCGTTACCTGCCAGACTTGGAGGGCTGGGAATTCCAATTTTTACGAATTCGGCTGAAGAAGAATTTCGTTTTTCCAGCATGCTGACGGAACCATTGTCAAGACGACTGTACAATCTAGATCGAAAAATTGACAATTTGGTCGAAGAAACTGCCGATTTAAGACGACAGATAACGAAGCAGAGAAAGGACCGTCAAGAAAGGGAGCTCGAATTTGTCCGAAGGAATATGACGGAAGATGATAGAAAAGCAAATGACATCGCTAGGATGAAGGGAGCATCCAGCTGGATTACGACTCTTCCATTGCAAGACGAAAATTTCGTGCTCAATAAACGTGAGTTTCACGATGCAATATGCGTACGATACAGATGGGAAATAAAACACCTACCAATAGTATGTGTTTGTGGAAGTCCATTCACAATCGATCACTCCGTTTCATGCAAGAAAGGTGGTTACATCATTCACCGACACAATGAAATAAGAGATACCATCGCAGCAGTTTTAGATGAGACATGTCGTGATGTAAGAGTCGAACCGCAACTCTTACCACTCACAGGAGAGCAGCTAGGTCCACAAGCAAACAAAAGCAATGAGGCGAGACTTGACATCAGCGCTGTTGGATTCTGGACACGTGGAGACAGGGCATTTTTTGACGTAAGGATTTTTAATCCCTTTGCCTTGAAACATCGTCGCCAGACTCTCGACAAATCACTCGCCACAAACGAATCCGAAAAGAAAAAGCAGTATAACCAACGTGTCATCGAAGTAGAGCACGGCTCCTTCACCCCTTTGGTTTTCACCGCAAACGGCGGTATGGGACGAGAATGCCTACATTTTGTATCCGTACTAGCTGACAAGATCGCGATAAAGAGGAACTTACACGTAAGCGAAGTATCGAATTGGCTGCGTACGAAGCTATCTTTCGCATTAATTAGATCCCTTGTTTTAGGGATCAGAGGAAATCGAGGACGCAAAAAAGAACTAGCTGTCGACGTCGGAGACTTGCTTATCTGCAATCAGGAGTCGAAAATGGAATGACTCAAACACACAATTTGTTTATCCTATACTTTCATATTGTATATAATTTATTCTCCACCGCAGAGAGAAAGTGTGGACTTATATTACTATTAAGAGTATACTGTACATTAATCTTCTTTTGGAATGAAACATGATGTCATTTTGTGTTACATATGTTAAAATCTGGTTAAAATCCTGACAGGATCCTACACAAGATCCTACAAGAATTCATAATAAAAATACTTCTTTTTCAGCATACATAATAAGGGTAGTTAACATATACAACAAACATCAATTTTAAGTATACTAATAAGTATATATTGACACTTGGCACTTGAGAAAGACTTCATAGGTTAAAGAAGTGTGAAAATTTTATAAGTTGTGTTTTTCTGTCTTCATTTATGACAAACGTATACTCATAATACTTAGGTCACTTACATGAAGAAGTTATAGAGCTTTTTCGAAATAGACATATCTACTGACCAGTGAACTTATCAAATTCTGATATAAATAACGATGTTGAATCATTTAATAATTTGAATAAGTTCTTCATCCCAAACATTTAATGAGAATCTTCTCTCTCACCACTGCACTGTTGTATTGTTGTTTATGTATTATCTTCATAGTTTGTTTTTACTTTTTGTGTGCCTTTATTGGCTATTTATATTTTCTTTTGTGGAAGATTGAACCTCAATACACTCAAGTTTTAATTTTCTGCTTCTGTTTCTGGATGTGTCTCCAAAATAAACCACATCTCGTTACAAAGATAAAATCCACACAACACCACACGAATTTTGCAATCTCCCTTTTATTATTCAAGGTTTTCGAATGTAATAACCTTGATAACGAATAAAATCTTTATCAAATCAGAAACACCGTCTTTCCAGAATGCTGTTGAAGTCTTGTAAACAACTAAGTTTTGCAGAAATGAGCTCGAGTGAACTCGACGAACTATATTTGGTCTCTATATGGGTTGTAATGTGACTATATAAAAAACTGAATGCACGAGACAACATTTCTTCGGGCCACCTCTTATAAAAATTACACAGATTTTGTGTAGTTTTCATGTCACGTGACCAGCGTTCGCCAGGGTCTTCTTTGCCGCTATCCGTATATCGAAAAGGCAAGAGACCCTGGGTTCGAGGTTGAGGCTTTATTAACAAGAAAAACAATATTTCACCAAATTTAAAAAAAAAACGCTTGTCTATCCAGTTTTCAGCAAACTTTCATTATTCATTGGTCGGTTATTTAAAAGTACGTCCAATCAGAGATCAGTTGTATATTGGTATTGATAAGAGATCGCAGCTTTATCATTGCTTCTACTAACGTAAATCAGTGACAGATCTAGAGGTGTGTCGAAATTTGTGTAGGAGAGCATTAACGTAATTTGTGAATTCAATTTATATTACCAATAGGATTATTTGAACGCTTTTCTTTTATGGTTAGATTGCTAACACTCTCCTACACAAATTTCGCCATACCTCCAGATCCGCCACTGTAAATAGTGCCTTAGTAACTAGCCTTGCGCGCACTGTTTAGCGTACTCAGGTCAGCGGACAAACACTGGTTAATGATCAGTCGCGCTTCACGCACTGCCCAACAAGGAAAAGAGATTTCTGTATTGGGCACTGTCTCCACCTTGATGCCATTTACGTTATGTTACATAACTCATCGACTTTTTCTGGTTGCTCAACAAAAACTCTCCTGATTTTGTGAAGAAGAACAGATAATAGAAGTGTCTATAGTTTACTGAATAATATGTGTAACTGCCATCATTGTTCGTTCTAATAGCAACAATAGCAATCATTCAATTCATTCCACTCTTGTCTTAGTGCAATTTCTATTCAAATTCATGCCAGTGATTCAACTAAAAGATTTTTTAGATACAAAATACGGGACGAAAGAGCCATTCAGCAGATGCAAAAGGACTTAAACACATTTCAATAGCTGGTTATCAATTTACTTACTCCTTATAAATTGACGTATCTTACCATAAGATATCTTCAAGATATGTGTTCAATATTTATCTTTCATTCCATTTTCTAACAAATAGAGCTGAATCACACTTAGCTATTATTAACATTACCGTTAGGTATTTTGCTTAATATGAAGTGGAACTAACATATTAGTTTGTATAAACAAGACAAGTAAACTTTGTTGCAGGTGGCACCAATCGTGAGAGAGTTGTGAAAGGATGATTATGTAATTTTACTATCGTAACAAGCACCGTGTCTGATATGTTTGTGTAGTGATTACGTGAGATTTTGTATTATGCAAGATGTAGAGAGTTTTTTGAAGTATGCTATGTGCAGGATCTATGATTAGGATAAAATATTGATCATGCAGTAACAGCTAGGGTCAGTTATCGCCTCTTGTTCAACAACTATCAATGCAATGAGACTGAAAATGTTTCACAATCCTAGAGAGATGCAATCACTTCTGCATTACTTTACTCCTTGATCCATCTAAGTGACGGTCTTCAAAAATTCCTTACGTCATAGTTTCGTTCTCGTCCACACTAAAATATTCTCTGAGGGTAAGGCCAAGAGAATTCAATTATTTCATTAAACCATCGATAGAAACAGGTATATCCTTATAACGATTACTAGTTGAAAAGCACGTGAAAAAAATCTTTTACAACTGACGTTGCAAAATGAAACTTCGACTTCTCCCGTATGCTTAACGTTGACGAAAAAATAAATCAACGGAATGGTGAATGAGAAGTGTATCCATGCATATATAAAAATCGTAAAACTGTTCAACAAATAAAAGATCTTGTATCCATAATGCCATTTAATGAATTGAAAAACCTTTTAAAACCTTTTAACCTGAAGATGGATTTACTCCGAAAAGCTTAGTTGAATATATATGTATATGTTGATTTTTAAAAACCTTTTTATTCAAATAAAAGATCGATTCTCATTTTTGTTTCTTTGGATGCTTCGTGCAGAAGCGTTTTGAGAGTGACAATGTTTACACGTTCATAAGATATTCATTTAGGCTGGAAAAGGATGCAGTCTTTCCCTTATTTTCTCACTCATTGACGAAAAACGTAAAAAGTTCATAAGACAAAATGATGGTATGAGGAATAGAGATTTTTCTCATGCATCCTGGTTACTAAACCAGCGGCGCATCTAGAGGTTAGTCGCAACTTTGTGCATTAACATAATTCAATCTATAGTATCAATGGGATTATATCTGAACGTTTTTTGTTTTGTGGTTAAATTCCTAACACTCTCCTACATAAATTGCAATACCCTCTAGATCCTCCACTGTAAACACTAGCTAATTACCAGTGAAGGTTTGCATTTTTAGGGAATAGGGAAGGGGAACAGAAGAAAATACCATAACACTCAGAAAGTACTTAAAATAAAAATTTTTCGAAGACCATACCACAAATATCCTCTATAAGGATGTCTCCCACCTGTTCTTCAGCATCAGCGCATGATCATAACCAGCAAACGACATTTCAGCTGCTGCCTCTCAATATATACATACGTTTTACATACGTTACATACATACGTTTTATATATATGTGTGTTTCTCTTATCATCTTATCATCTGTTTACCTAACAAATTTCTAAAACCACTTACAAATCACACAAAAGCAAGAAGGTGAGTAAACACTATTGCGTTGATTCGACCTTCTGTTAAATATTGCATGAAATATATTCCATGTTAGATGCATTTTATTTAAGTTTTTCATATTTGTGAGTGAAAAATATTTTTGTTGTTTACTGCCAATATTTACGAAAACTTCGAGAATTTTTATCAGAAACCGCACATCAAAAGACGGTTACTGTTAATTGACCAGGGGCGGTTATTAGGCAGGGGCGCTTATAGAAAATTGTCATAAATCTAATTTTTCAATAATCTTAGTAAGTATATGGGTTCTTTCTTCGCAAGACGGAAATTCAAGCCAAAACCGTGACCGTTTTTTGTTTGGGTTCAGTTAAAATGAATTGAATTTTTGTGACTTTTTTTTGAAAACCCAACTATAAGCCAGGTAAAACATCGAATTTTTCACACAGAGGGGTTGTCTCTTTGTGAAGTTATAGAAATAACACATCGAAGCTTAAATGTGAGCGTGAAATTCTCTATGCATTCTTCGCAGTAACTTCTTGATAAAAACTTTAACAGAACTGGCGAGCTAGGTAGAGAAACGTAAGGGAATGAACAAATAGACAGATGAATAATTTTCGCTTCTCCAAGATCTTTAAGCCTATTTCATTTGACCGATGATTGACTATTTCCAAATAATCGGTCTATTTTGGAGCAAAAAATCTTAAAGCTTAAAATTTAATCAAGCTGAGATATAGCCTTCAAAGTCTTTTATGTAGCTATAAAGGCGAGACAACAAAAAGAGTTTTGGTGAAGCAGATTTTATCATATGGCTACAAGTTGAATAGCTCAAGATACTATTGAAGATTTTTCTGGTACATGGAAAGATAATAGAATAATTTTTGGAGATTAAAGGATGGTATTAGCAAAATTGAAAACCATTAGAAATGTTAACAAGCTCACATAATTATTAATCAAATATTCACAGTTTCAGAATTTTTGGTGGGGAAGTTCTGTTTCTTATTGGCAATTACGGAAACCATTCTTTCTATATTGTAATCACTAGACAAGATCTTTTTTATTCCATTTGTGTTTACATGGTTCAGTCCAAAACTGTGCGCACTTTTGCATGAGGCATAAGTAGGCATATGCGAGAATCTCCACAAATGACAGTATTGAAGCACCAATGACTAGGCCAAGTAAGCCTCCTACTTCTCCAAGTACCTGGTCCCAGGTGTACAATTGCTTCTCTTCAATCACTTGGTAAGAGTCGACACTCTGCAGTTGTATTTCCATCATGTATGTGTCTGTCGCCTTGCTTCTGTCGGCCGATATGAAGACGTCACGTATTCCGTGGACGTTTGTTGTCGTATGGTAGTTGATTTCTTCGCATGGAAAGGGGCATTGATTAGTTATGTCAAGTGAAACATGTCGATAACTCTCTTTGATGAAACAAGCCATGGCCTCACGTTGTGTGACATTTTTGCCGTATTTCTTAATGATTTCATTTGGTATGAATTGTTTGTGGTAGTCCATGATATCTCCGCACTTTTTGTACATGTTGATATAATTCAACGAGTCGATACACATACGTCGTGAATATTTCCCGGTGAAGATTTGTTTATGAAAGCTTTCTACGCATTTGGATGGAAAAGGGTCCGGCAATCTCTTGATTCCTGTCTTACGTACTGTAAGTTCATATGTGATTAACGGGTCCATGATCAACCGATTTGTAACATCCAACTCTTCTATCCTTGGGTCATGCGTGTACGCTGCAATTTTGACTCCCTTATGCTCTGATGTGTTAATTTTGAACTCCAACGCGACATGTCCGTATGCGTCGTGAAAATCCCCCTTATAGTTCCATGTAAAACAGGTGTGGTTATGTTTGACGATAGACAGTAAGTGTTGGTCATTTGCACAATAAATGCTACCCCACGATTTACAGCGTGTTACATGGAAATATCCGTTACTCCATTCTTTGGGGTTTTCTTTGATTTGGTTCACTTTTGGTTTATACCATCGTGTGTTGCGATTACAAGAAGAACCGCTAGGACTTTGCGCTCCGCAGTATGAGAAGTAATGCGAGCGTGCTTCAGCTTCGTTGCAGATTGTTATACTCGGGAAAGTGTTTTTAAAGGCTTTATGTTCAAAAACTTCCGTGTAAATTTCATACTTCAGATATTTGCTAACCAAACGGTAAATAACCGTGGTTGATATAGTTATACCTACTAGTAACATGACTGACCAGAATATCGATTCGGAACGTGTGCCCAGGCATATCTTGGTCAAACCGTGCACAGAAAAGGATTCAACATATTCTTTCTTCTTCTTTTTCACGATCAATTGTTCCTTGGATCCACTTTTTTCCAAAATAGATTTGTGCATGCCTATAATGTTAAAATTGTTGGTTCCAATCCAATGATGTAATTTTTGAAAATTTTCATTATTCTAAGAGTGTATACAAAAAACTTATTTGGTAATTATATTTGATCTACCATTTCCCATTGGACAAATTTGTTGAACAAGCACTGAGTAGGAGAAGATTTCTATAGAAATGTACAGACTGTAGAAAAGAAAAAAACTCACTGCGACGGAGAGCACTTTTATTGAAATTGTGTGTATAATTTCTATAGAAAGGCACTCCTTTGCAGAGATTTTTTAGCAAATGCGCCGGCTGGGTTACGTTCATTACATACAGCAAACTCTCTCTAATTCGAACATCCGAAAGACCGAAAAAAAACGCTCGATTTATGAATAGTTCGAATTACGGGGTTCATTTACGAAGAAGTAATAGGTGAAGGGATAATAACATTCGAATTAGAGAGAATTCGAATTATACAGATTTCCATTATAGAGATGCGAATCGTGGAGATTCGACTATACATACCGTTTTCGTCTCGATCAACCATCATGATATATTCGTGTTCTTTTAACACATCACCGTTGTTATTTTCCATTCTGAACTGTTTTGTGTTAAGCTTCTTGGATTCTCTGATAACTCTGGTCTAATGATCTTAAAGTATAAATAAACCAAGTGTGTCAAAAAACGATGACATGACAACTACCTGCCCAGATAACAATAAGAACAAGCCATCAACTAGCAGCTACCTGCCCAGATAAGAAAAAACCTTTTCCAGAAGAGTAGTATGACTCTCTGCTGATATACTCAATTACTTACTTTTATTTGCTTTAGGCAACTGTAAAGAAAACATTTATTTTAACACTTTTAGCCGTTTTAATGACATTCGAATCACGCGGTGTTGTTTAGGTTAGGTGTGATGTGCGAAAGCAATATTAATTTTCGCGTTGTTTACTTGGCAACGGCTGAAATCTTGTATACGTGCACGCACGCACCCCGACCATATATCCTTGTGCTTGATTAAACACTTACACTGTTGAATAAAAACAAACTGGTCTGTAGCAATCTTTCCCCTATGAAACCAACCTGCAGTGTTGTAAACGACAGAATTTTACTGTCATCCTCACGCTCTTTTACAAGTGTTGTAAACAGTTTTATCTGTACATCAATAATATGTTTTAGAAAGCTTTATTTAGTCTCTATATCAGATACCTAAATCGCTTAATCTTATTCCCAGCTAAAAACCAACATTCGGATAGTTCTCTTCATCCTACACCTGCTTTCAGATAGAGTTTGATTTGAATGAACACTGATGGTGAATTAAAAGGGAAAACAACACATTATTAAGGACCATGTGTATTGAAACTCCACAGAACTAATTTCATGTTAAATATTAAAAATTTAGGTGTCTCACATCGAATTAGCTCCTTCGATGTCGCGTTCGTTTCAGATTTCGACATTTTGTTTTGTTGGACTGTTTATTTAGCTAAATGAAACAATGACAGTATATTAAACCTCTACGAAAAAAAACCCAGATGAAAACAACAGCTCCCTCGTGATATGGCGATTATGGACTTACAGTATGTTTGGGAAACCACGAATAAAAATAAAAAAAATTGACAACCTTAGCAGTTTTAACACATAACACTTTGGATATTTATCAAATCATTACTTTCTGTGAGAACTGCGTCAACCCTTCACACCATCAAAAGTTAGCGCGTGAACTCTATCTCAGACATAGCTAGTTGTGAGTTCATCAATAATTGTGACGCTCCAAGGAAGTTTGATAAACCGTAAAACGTTATATGAATAACGTTAGAACGTTAAAAAGAACAAAGAACAAAAGAAATAACGATAAATATTGTTAAAGTAGAGTTATCAAAAAAGAATTACGTCATAAATTATACGACATCTGACGGTTTGTTATCAAAATCTCCCTGAACGTCACAATTTATTCAAAAGATACAAAAAAACGATTGTAGTGGACTCACTTTCCAGTAACTTCGATGGTGTTACCTAGGAAACGTTATATTTTATTAGAACAATGCGATTTTAACTGAGCATCAATATTATTCTGCTATGATTTCTAAGCAAAACTGAAGATTAAATTTAACCATGGAGTTACAAAACAAAAAGAAGTTGAACTGTTATTTTTCTATTATTCAGATAATGACTTTTCAATTCATTTCGGTATCTCTTTCATGTCATCCGTGATGCACTTTTTACTAGCTGGCGGTGAAGCGAATATGTTTTTTAAAAATGAACAACCAAGTTACAGTATAGTGTACTTGTTACATATTGTCAGCTGGATAACTACATCAATGTCAGCAACTTGTGACTTTTTTTGGACAGAGCTCTAGCTAAGTTTGGTAATTTTCCTGTAATGAAAGTCATGTCAACGTGCAAGAAATTCAGTGCAAAACCTAAACAGACGAAAATCGTCAAAAAATCACTGCGACAGAGAGCATTTTCATAGAAATTGTGTGTATATTTATATAGAAATACACTCCTTCGTAGAGATTTTTTAACACATGTGCCGGCTGGGCACTAGTTATTATCATGATTATTGCCAAATTAACTTCTCTTTTTTAGGTCACATATACAATTTTCCTGTACGACGTGAAAATGCGTAACATAAGAAAAAATTGTTAGACTGGCTCGATAGACTTGTCCCTTTTAAACAGGTCTATTAGAAAGAGCCTCAATAATCCAAGCCTCGCACTCGTGTAAACTACAGCCTCCACATGAGAGTATTGATTAAATTTGTTAGACAAAGATTGGAGAGGGTTTCTTTCTTATTTGATCAGATTACGTTAATATACTGCAGGGGATAAGTTGAAACCCCTCTTTTTTCGCTGTTCAGAAGAAATATTAGGGACCTTACGAAACTACGACGGCAACGTGGACGACGACGTGAGGCAAACAAAAGATTCACTTTACTCCATAGATTTGCTTTAAAATGGAAGTCATTTCACACTATACTATTTGGAAATATTTTTAATTTTACTAATATCATTATTAGATTTGCACGTTCTACACACAACGTGAAAAGTAATATTTTGAAGTCGTACTGAAAGCGAAGACGTGAGAATAGCAGTACTTCCGATAAATTTTCCTTGGTTCCTCACGATTCTGTCTCTCAAAGTTCAAAAAACAAACTCCATAGATATTATAAATAAACTTCTTAACTCGAGTGTATAGTTTCTGCTTTTTTGTGATTCATTGAAGATGAATATCTTGTACGTCGTCGTCCACGTTGCCGTCGTAGTTTCGTAAGGTCCCTATTATAAGACTAGCGCCATGGCGCGGTGTCGCTCGCCGCCCGTGTTCAAACTGCGTGGAGTTCACGAAAAATAAGATTAAGGAATTGAAAACGAACAGTGTACTCATGTTGCAGAGCTCGAGAAAATGATCAAAAAAATGTATGGGATTATTTCGTTACGACCAACCGTTACAGAGATATTGTCGATCAAAGATTTTGATGACGTCATAGACTCGTTTCATACGATCGTATTTTTCTCCCTATATAAGCTGGTTATAATTTTCTCACAGTAAGCTGCTAACAATCACAAGCTGGTCACAATCAATTCTTTTGATTTGAAATCTAGTTTAAAAGCTTATTTCATAATGTTGTTTTAATATATTCTCACAAGTTAGTCGCAATCAGGAACAAATTCTATAACCACATTCTCCGATGACATCAACTCTGTTTTTCTTGAGACAAAAAGATGAATCCAAATTTCAATTTAGATGCTAATCAAGACATTTTTTTAAATTATCCAGTTCCACCTAGTTTTATTACTCAAATCTTAGTTTTGCCTAATTTAAAATTGCTAGTGGATAATTTGCGATAATTCTCATTAAATTATCACATCAGCACGAGGCAGAGTAGAATAGTTGTGCAAAATATTGGCGTTTGGAAAAACTTCGAGAAAGGTCTATTGTTTTCTTTGGTGGCACAAGCTGTCAAAATGCACAGGACATAGGGATATAGGGATATAGGATATAGGGTAAGATGGGGTAAGATGGGTCGGCTGGATAAGTCGGGTCATTAAGTCATGAAGTGTAGATATAGTGTATAGAGCCTTAGAAACCTTAAAACAACCGTCACTACTCGCCTACCATTTTGTTCCGATAAAAATATCGGTTTCTAAGGCTCTATATCTACACTTCAAGTTATAATGACCCGACTTACCCTGCCGACCCATATTATCCTACCAAGCATCCTAACTTCAGTTTACAATTGTAAGTTGAAGGGATTGATGACATTAGGTGATTTAGCTTACTAATCCGGGCTGGATTATATAGCTACTGAGAAAGCTCTATCCCAGTATAACGGACCGATTAATGTCACGGTTGACTTAATTTAAACAACGCATGATTATTGCTATTGTCCATTCAAAAACACAACCATCACTTTTCGGGATTGAATTTTCTCATGTAGTCAGCCTGAACGATATTTTCCTTTCCGGTGTCACAGTAAATTTTAACTCCCCTAAATAATGACTCACCAGTCATAATAAACTAGTTTATAGTCACTCCCCCATCAAAAAAAACTGGTTAGTTATAACTCCCCAGTTAATATAAACTAGTAAATTATGACTCCCTAGAGTTAACATATCCTAGGAAATCTTGACTCCCCTGGTTTAAAATGACTCCCCTCTAAATCTTGCTTAAAAACTTTTAAAATTCATATGGCCATTCCTTGGATGTCGAGACTTCAAAAAATTTAAATTTTGTTTACTCATTCCTTCACCGAATGCCTTATTCTCAACTTCAGTTGAGCTAGAATCTGAGAATGTCTGTGTGTCTGTCCGAAAAACTTTGCGGCAGCCTGAAAAATGGTCGGATTTGGCTGAAATTTTGCACACTTGTTTCTTGGGTGAATATCTGGGGTGTTTTTGAAATTTTAATTTTTAGTGCCTGGGACGGCGTTTTGCGCCAAAGCGGGGCTTAAACTTTGGGGCAGCCTGGAGACTTCAAAAATGATCGGATTTGACTGAACTTTGGTATATTTGAACAACTACAATTGGGCCTTCGAGTTATAAATAATGAAGTTGAGCCCAATGCCGTTAGCACGTTCGACTATATCATATGGTATATGATAACTTATTTTGTCATTTTCTCTGGGTTTTAGGGGTTTATAGTTAAAGATATGCACTGCAATGGCTTCTTTTGATGGGTGGGGGTCATGATTAACTAGTTGGATTTCTGCGAAAGCAAGAAATACTTTAAAACCGGCTTTGTTTTTGGATTTCTGCGTAAGCAAGAAATACCTTAAAACCGGCTCTGTTCTTTTTCTTCTTCTAACTGTCCAAACCTAGCGGTTTTTGAAAATCTCGTGCGAATGTTTACACGAAGCCTGAGTCACGCATTTCAGTCGAAGAAACACCAAAAGGATACCAAAGCAGCTTTAGTCAGTATAATTAAAGAAGATACACATTTCCAAAACTGAAGATGAAGAATAAAATTTGTAGCAGTAATTTATTATTATCTTATATTATATTATTATGATTCAATGGTGATTTTTCGTTTCATTTTATAAACAGAATGAAAAGGTATGTTTTGTTTTTGAGATTAATGTCTGAGATTTTTTCTAAAAAAAGATCATTGTTTGTTTCAAATGTGGGCTGTAATGCTTTTTAAGCTCTGGATGCGTACAGCTCAGCTTAAGTTCCATATCAGCTCCAACTGTCTGCCTACTCAGCATCACGTTTTATATCTTTAATGTTTCACTCTAGCTATATTTAAGCACTTTGAAGTGCAGTATTGTTTTTTGTCGGTGATCAGTAGTTTTTAGGTTATCAATGTCTCTAATTATGGACAGCCTTCCTAATTTGATATACAATTCGAAACACTTCACATCCTGTAAAAAACATTCAACTTTCAGTTTTGTATTTTTCATCATCAAATTTTTGTTTACTTTTTTGTTTGCAATTAGTCCATTCGTAAAAAGAAGGATTGATAGTAATCTTAAATGTTTGAAGTTTGTGTATGATTTACTTACGTAATTACTTTGAAATCAGAAATGATCAATGTACACTCATTATTCTGTATACTTTATTCCAAAATAAAGTAAGTATTTTTCATTCAGATGTAAATAAGTATGTGGTCTGATGGTAAATATAGTTTAAAGTGTTTGTAGTGTCAATAAAGTTTTTGTAGCTTTTATGAAGCTCTGAGGAATACGTATAATATTCTACTGTAGTGTGATAATTCTTTTCTAACTAAAAAGTTGTAAATTAAGAAGTTTTAAGTCAAAGAGGTATGTGTTCCTATTAGGGAAAAATGTTTCAGTGTTTAAGCCTTTCTAGATAGATTTTTTTTGGTTCTTGTTTGGGTTGTAATACTTTAATACAGTTTCCTCCTCAGCTCCAACATTCTGTAGTGGTTGTCTGCTCTGCACCACTTTTGATTGATGATTTTCTAGCTAAGTTATACTGACAATGCCCCTATTTACGAATGATCTTCCTAATCACGATTGTTAATGAACAATTACGTTGTGTTCAATTTTTACGTGCTGTGTGGACCCGTGTTTGCTCGTGTTATCTGTTGTGAATTTATTCCTGTTTGTATGTGGCTTGTGTGTGGGTCGAGCGTCAGTATAAACTATTATGTATTTATTATTATTTTATGTTTGTTGATTTGTTTGTTGATATGTTTTTTCCATAATCGCGTTTTGTTTTGTAATAATATAGCCTTGATCATTATCCTGGCAAATACACCTTTCCCGTAATTCCGAAAATTGTTGCGCGCGCATGTTCTGTTTCTGAGTAACATACTGGAGGAGGTAAACATTAGTAAAGATGGCAGATATCGCCTTCAGAGTGCACGTGGTTATTTCTCGTACTTGGTTTGACACATTTGTTTTGACATTTCCCTTTTAACGCGAGGTCAGTTATTCATTATTGAACAACACCAAGATGGATGAAGAATCTCAGACATCTCATCCAGCTATGTCGTTGCAAGAAATCCGTTTAATGTCAATAGAGTCTCTGCGTGTTTATTTGGCTTTGAGAAAAAAATCAACCTTAGGAGATTTTGATACTCTCGTCTCAAACTTATTGTCAGTGATGGTACTATTCTTCCAGATCCTGAAACTCTCGTGCAAAAAGAATGGCTTGGGGAAATAGATGGCTTAAGAAATTGGCCACCAATTTATTACCATGATATTGCTACCTATTTAAAGTGCATAAACACTCCAGGTGAACTTCTTCACAGGTTGGATTGCAATTATAAAGAAGGTAAAGGTTACCGCTACTTTGATTGCGAATTTGTTAAAGATGTATTTTGGCATGGCATTAGCAGCAATAGCAAAGTATGCTTTTTGAAATGTAAGGTGACACCATCACAACGAACATCATCAACACCTTACAAAGTATGGGCAGCTGTTGAAAAGACCAGCCCTGGTGGAAAAATTTTAAGTGCATACTGAACTTGCACAGCAGGGCTTTTAGGA
This sequence comes from Turritopsis dohrnii, assembly GCA_027922465.2. NCBI lineage: Eukaryota > Metazoa > Cnidaria > Hydrozoa > Anthoathecata > Oceaniidae > Turritopsis > Turritopsis dohrnii. Next base: position 452,248 of record BQMF02000049.1, on the reverse strand, counting down.
AGCTGTAATCATGTCATAGCAATGCTTTTCAGAGTGGAAGCAGCAGTTTCAAGTGGTGTCACCAAACCATCATGTACAAGTAAACTGGCTGTTTGGAATGTCCCTGGAGCAACAAAAAAATTGCTTACAATGAAACCGATTAAAAATTTGACTTTCAGCACTTCTACCTATCGAAAGAAAGGGAACAAAAGTGACAAAATAAAGACAGTTGAAGCCCTTAACAATTTCAATCCTTCATATGACCAAGAAGAAATTAATACCTTAAATGAAGAAGATATGAGGCAAAAATTGTACGAAACATTCAAAATTTCTAATGCTACTTCACGTTTTGTGGAAATTATGGAAAGGACTAAAAAACATAGGGGTAAACAAATTGATGAAGTTAAAGATTTACCAAATACAATCTTGGAAAGTGCTGAGTTATTTACATATGACAAAAGTAAAACAATGACTGAAAACATTGATATTTTTACACAATCGCAAATATTAAACCAGCAACAAATTAATGATGTTTATAATGCTACAACTCAACAGGCAGATTCTGCTGTTTGGACAAAGCAGAGAAAAGGTCGAATAACAGCTTCAAAATTTTATGAAGTTTACACTCGAATGAACACTGTGCAAAATAATGAAAATGAAAATCCTTCAAATTTAGTCCAAGGCTTAATTGACAGAAAGTGTTTTTCAACTGTAGCAACTAAACATGGCCAAAGTATGGAGATTCATGCAAAAGAAAACATAAAAACTATTCTACAGCATAAGCACAAAAAAATCCGTTTTTGTGACAATCCTGGGATGCATATACACAAAAGCAAGCCATTTTTAGCCGCTAGTCCTGACTTGGAGGGCTCGTGTTATTGCTGTGGCAAATTTGTAGTTGAAATAAAATGTCCATACAGCATATGTCATACGATTCCATCAGCAGAAAACATAACCTATTTGCAGTCAATCGAAACTGACCAAGGGATATCAATCAAGTTGAAGAAAAATCACAGCTACTATGCACAAATACAAGGTCAAATGGCAATAACAGAAAGAAACCATGCCTGGTTTTTTGTGTATACCCATCATGGTAATCATCTGGAGAAAATAGAATTCGATCCAGCTTATTGGTTAAAAATTCAAAAAAATCTTGAATATTGCTGGTACAATTATTTAGCACCTATGATATTAACGAAGCACCCTTTGGGATCAAAAAAGGTTGACAATCATGAGATAACTAAAGATCACATGGCAACACGAAATAACATTTTAAGTAGTCAAATACCCATAGTTAACAAAAACATAATTCAGCTGAAGTCTGCAGAAACAAAACTTAAAAAAACAAGAAAGAGGAAATTTACCATGCCTCAAGTATATTTGTGTGGAAAATGTGGAAAAGACTGTCTAAATGAGCCAGAAACATTTCAAGAAAGTAGCATCTGTTGCTCTACTTGCAAACTGTGGTTCCACTTTGCTTGTATCAATATTGCGAGCGAAGCAGATATTCCAAAGCAAAACAAAAAGTATTTCTGCAGCAGCTGTTCCTAGCCAAATAATATTGTCATAAACACAAGTTTAATAATATATTGTTTTATCATGGCCATGTTCTAACATTTTATTATATAATATATAATATGTGATATATAATATATAATATGTGATAAGCTGTGTGAATTTAATCACTTAAGATTGGTGGTTTAAGGTTAACTAAAGCTCCACAAACTTTAACAATATCATCAACCATAGGAATCAGCGTTACTGGCAATTCATTAGTCAAAATTTTGAACCCTTTTGCGTTTCGAATAACCTGTTCTATTAGAATCCTTAAATTTGCCACTTTCTTCGTTTTTGAAACATCATCTCTTGACATTTGATATGTCCCTTTTTTTCCTGCAGGCAACACCAAGTGAATGTTTCGTGCTAAGCAGTCCTTATGTATGTTAAATCCCTTATCAGCCATAAGGGAAGAATACATTGGTACACTATCTAAAAACTCAGACTGTGCAACAATTACTTGGTCAGAAATACTACCAGGATAAGATCGTGAAATAAATGTGATCAAGGAATTGGGTGAGCAGCCAACTAGTACTTTTACAGTGTTATGGTGTTTATACTCAGACCAAGTTAACTTCTGAAGGTCAAGGCTCTTTGGTGTTTCTGTGAAGCATTCGAAGCAATCTATTATTTGACAGAGATCCTTCTGTACATCAAATCGTTTTGGCCTTGTGTAGTTTAATGGGATCTTTAACACGACCAGGAAAGGGCAAAAGTCTAAATAATAAAATATAAATTTAATAAATAGTTTCGTTCATAGAGACTTTATGCAGATGTCATTCTTAATAAACAAGATTAATAAACAACTTACTTGAAAGGTTCCTCACAAGCACAACAACCTTGCTCACAACCATGGATGTCACATATCTTTTCTCTCCATTTCAAGAGCCTGTAGGCCCCATTTAAGCAGCCCGCAACGGCGCAATGAGTTGACATTACTTAAAACATTAATATAAAACTGAGATATCTGCTTTACTACTTGAGCACTTTTGGTTTGTTTACCTCCCTCAATCCAGAAGATCCAATTTAGAGCAAAAATGACGTAATTGTTTGAAATTACGGGAAAGGTGTATTGAAATGTTCTGTGTATAAATTCAAAATACTGTACTATTAGTAACACAATACAAAATTTTGGTAAATTTTGGTATAAATTTATAGAGCATATACTTTTAATGATCAAGATCTTTGATTACTTTTTGTATTTGCAACATTGGGAATTCTGTTTGTATGTAATTAAGAAGATTGGAAGTACATATCAAATGTTTAAAGCATATTATGTGATTTTCATACGTAATCACTGTGATATCAGAAAAGATCAATATAAACTTAATCGTATGTTGTATACCCAAAATAAACAATGTTTCATGTCATTCAGATGTATATATGCAATAAAGTTTTACATAGTATCAATTACACTTTCGGCATGCCTTGTAAAGATCATTCAACCTTTTCGAATTTCTAAAAGAATTTTTATAAACTTTTCTTCTATTGTGTTAGATTAAATTAGGTCATTTTGGGTTGATTATTATGTCATGCATTTCTTTTATATGTAATTTGTGTATTGTTTATGTAATTATATATAAGAGTACTTTTTACATTTCTCACTCTCATTCAAACATTCAAAAGAGTCAACATATAATTTCAAATCATTTATTCATGAAAATTTTCACCTTTGGCCAGCTGTTTGAACATATTTAACTTCAAAATTTCAATAACAAAGCTCATTTTACTTTGTGTTCCACAATCCCGACCTGCTGTGTGCAGTCTACACTGAGCAGCAGTCAATGTTGTATTGTATTGTTCATTCATTCAAAATCTTTCAAGTTTCAAGAATGTTATTGTTAGTCTTCCATTTTCATACTTCAGCTGATTTTGCAGAAATCCTTCTGCCCGTAAGGGCATCTTGTTCTTTTTCTTTTTTGTATTCCTGCGTAAGCAAGGATTACTTTGAAACCGTTCGTGTTTTTTTGTATTCCTGCGTAAGCAAGGAATACTTTGAAACCGTTCGTGTTTTTTTGTATTCCTGCAAAAGCAAGGAATACTTTGAAACCGTTCGTGTTTTTTGTATTCCTGCGTAAGCAAGGAATACTTTGAAACCGTTCGTGTTTTTTGTATTCCTGCGTAAGCAAGGAATACTTTGAAACCGTTCGTGTTTTTTTTTGTATTCCTGCGTAAGCAAGGAATACTTTGAAACCGTTCGTGTTTTTTTTGTTTTTTTTTTTTTTTTTTCACTGTCCAAACCTAGACCAATTTTTGTCGATGGGAAATAGCCACTCAAATCATTAATGTTCCCAACTAACATTCTTTTTGTGATTTAACAGTCTAAACTCACACTATATTCATTGTATACAAGTACTTTGCTTGAAAAGACTCTAAAAGTGTAAAATATAAGCTCTAGTGAAAGGAATAATTAACATATGGCTAAATCGCAGATGCGAAGGTAGAAATGTTGTTTCACGTGAGTCTTATGCAACGTTCTCACGTTTTCCGTAGTTGTTTTAAAAATGGAAGCGAAGAAGCATGCGTATATCTGTGAATGTTTCTTTGTTGAATATATCGATAAAGAAGAGGTTGTAGTACGGCTGTAAAACTTAAAAGAATCAAGAACATTTATGATCCAAACTGATAATCTACGTGAAACTAATATTCTTAGTAGTCATTTTTGATAAATAAGCAGTTCTTGATGCTTCAAAACAGATATGAACGACTACCAATAGGGTATGTTTATATCGATTTAATGCGTAAGGTTTCTATTAGTCTTTTTCTAAATATAATACAATTTTCTATTTCATTTTCCTAGGTAAGCTATCCTGTTTTTATACAGCTCTGGAATCTTGAAGCACAGCTCATTTTCCTTATCAGCTTATACCCATTTTATTAATCAATAGATGACCACTTTTTTAATTGACTAGTCGATATTAAAATATTGTATGATTCTAAAATTTGTATACTATCAAGCTGACGATAAAAAGGAAACACAGATATTTTTATTATTTCGCAAGGCCAAGTAAAAGTTTTTATTATGAAGTTCAGCTACAAACAACATAAAGATTTTCATACTGTATAGTTTTAAAAGGAGTATTTTGAAACGTCCACGGAAGAGTGTTCTCTAATGGATTTTTAAACTGACGGTGTTCCTTTTTAAGCTTGATCTCCGGCAAAATTTTTCAAAGTCTCTTAACTTTTATGATGCTCTCGAGAATGTAATTAAATGAATTCGAAGATATTACTATTTACGCCACAGATTTTCCATTCAAAACTTAATGTGACAAAGTTTTCATTACTTAATTACTTTTTGAAGATTCTTTAGGGAATATAACTATGAATAAAAAACTTTTTGAAAAAATCTCTAAATGATGCAAAACAGTACAGTTTATATTAAATAACAAATATTACTTCTTTCACAGCTACAAGATAAACTGTAAAACACAAAGAACATCATACCACATTATGCATATTGTTTTAAACCGTGAACAAACATTCACCTTTTAAAGCACAGATTATTCTTAACGCGATAATCTTTTAATTAGTTAATTGCTTCTTGAAGATGCTTTAGGGAGTGCAACTTCGAATGGAAATCTTTTTAAAAAACTCTCTAAATTAATGCAAGACTGAAGTTCTATATGAAACAACAAAGTTTAATAGTTATCGTAGCTAAAAGGTAAAATGTAAAATACTGCAAACATCATTGCGCATTATGCATATGGTTTTAAAGCGTGAACTAACACTCATTTCTTTCTGAAAAGGCTCCAGAAAGTCTTACAGTCATCCGCAGGAATACTTCTGCCCGGTAGGGCATCTTGTTTTTTTTTTTTTTTTTTTTTTTTTTCACTGTCCAAACCTAGACCAATTTTTGTCGATGGGAAATAGCCACTCAAATCATTAATGTTCCCAACTTACATTCTTTTTATGATTTAACAGTCTAAACTCACACTATATTCATTGCATACAAGTACTTTGCTTGAAAAGACTCTAAAAGTGTAAAATATAGGCTCTAGTGAAAGGAATAATTAACATATGGCTAAATCGCAGATGCCAAGGTGGAAATGTTGTTTCATGTGAGTCTTATGCAACGTTCTAACGTTTTCCGTAGTTGTTTTAAAAATGGAACCGAAGAAGCATGCGTAGATCTGTGAAAGTTTCTTTGTTGAATATATGGATATAGAAGAGGTTGTAGTACGGCTGTAAAACTTAAAAGAATCAAGAACATTTATGATCCAAACTGATAATCTACGTGAAACTAATATTCTTAGTAGTCATTCTTGATAAATAAGCAGTTCCTGATGCTTCAAAACAGATATGAACGACTACCAATAGGGTATGTTTATATCGATTTAATGCGTAAGGTTTCTATTAGTCTTTCTAAATATAATACAATTGTTTAATTCATGTTCCTACATAAGCTACCCTGTTTTTATAAAGCTCTGGAATCATGAAGCACAGCTCATCTTCCTCATCAACTTTTACCTATTTTATTTATCATTTGATGACCACTTTTTTAAATGTCTAGTCGAATTTAAAATATTGTATGATTCTAAAATTTGTATACTATCAAGCTGACGATAAAAAGGAAACACAGATATTTTTATTATTTCGCATGGCCAAGTAAAAGTTTTTATTATGAAGTTCAGGTACAAACAACATAAAGATTTTCATACTGTATAGTTTTAAAAGGAGTATTTTGAAACGTCCACGGAAGAGTGTTCTCTAATGGATTTTTAAACTGACGGTGTTCCTTTTTAAGCTTGATCTCCGGCAAAATTTTTCAAAGTCTCTTAACTTTTATGATGCTCTCGGGAATGTAATTAAATGAATTCGAAGTTATTACTATTTACGCCACAGATTTTCCATTCAAAACTTAATGTGACAAAGTTTTCATTACTTAATTACTTTTTGAAGATGCTTTAGGGAATATAACTATGAATAAAAAAGTTTTTGAAAAAATCTCTAAATGATGCAAAACAGTACAGTTTATATGAAATAACAAATATTACTTCTTTCACAGCTACAAGATAAACTGTAAAACACAAAGAACATCATACCACATATGCATATTGTTTTAAACCGTGAACAAACATTCACCTTTTAAAGCACAGATTATTCTTAACGCGATAATCTTTTAATTAGTTAATTGCTTCTTGAAGATGCTTTAGGGAGTGCAACTTCGAATGGAAATCTTTTTAAAAAAATCTTTAAATTGATGCAAGACTAAAGTTTTATATGAAACAACAAAGTTTAATAGTTATCGTAGCTAAAAGGTAAAATGTAAAATACTGCAAACATCATTCCGCATTATGCATATGGTTTTAAAGCGTGAACACTCATTTCTTTCTGAAAAGGCTCCAGAAAGTCTTACAGTCATCCGCAGGAATACTTCTGCCCGGTAGGGCATCTTGTTGTTTTTGTATTCCTGCGTAAGCAAGGAATACTTTGAAACCGTTCGTGTTTTTTGTATTCCTGCGTAAGCAAGGAATACTTTGAAACCGTTCGTGTTTTTTTTTTTTTTTTTTTTTTTTCACTGTCCAAACCTAGACCAATTTTTGTCGATGGGAAATAGCCACTCAAATCATAAATGTTCCCAACTTACATTCTTTTTATGATTTAACAGTCTAAACTCACACTATATTCATTGTATACAAGTACTTTGCTTGAATAGACTCTAAAAGTGTAAAATATAAGCTCTAGTGAAAGGAATAATTAACATGTGGCTAAATCGCAGATGCCAAGGTAGAAATGTTGTTTCATGTGAGTCTTATGCAACGTTCTTACGTTTTCCGTAGTTGTTTTAAAAATGGAAGCGAAGAAGCATGCGTAGATCTGTGAAAGTTTCTTTGTTGAATACATGGATATAGAAGAGGTTGTAGTACGGCTGTAAAACTTAAAAGAATCAAGAACATTTATGATCCAAACTGATAATCTACGTGAAACTAACATTCTTAGTAGTCATTCGTGATAAATAAGCCGTTCCTGATGCTTCAAAACAGATATGAACGACTACCAATAGGGCATGTTTATATCGATTTAATGCGTAAGGTTTCTATTAGTCTTTTTCTAAATATAATAGAATTTTCTATTTCATGTTCCTAGGTAAGCTATCCTGTTTTTATAAAGCTCTGGAATCTTGAAGCACAGCTCATCTTCCTCATCAGCTTATACCCATTTTATTAATCAATAGATGACCACTTTTTTTATTGACTAGTCGAATTTAAAATATTGTATGGTTCTAAAATTTGTATACTATCAAGCTGACGATAAAAAGGAAACACAGATATTTTTATTATTTCGCAAGGCCAAGTAAAAGTTTTTATTATGAAGTTCAGGTACAAACAACATAAAGATTTTCATACTGTATAGTTTTAAAAGGAGTATTTCGAAACGTCCACGGAAGAGTGTTCTCTAATGGATTTTTAAACTGACGGTGTTCATTTTTAAGCTTGATCTCCGGCAAAATTTTTCAAAGTCTCTTAACTTTTATGATGCTCTCGGGAATGTAATTAAATAAATTCGAAGTTATTACTATTTACGCCACAGATTTTCCATTCAAAACTTAATGTGACAAAGTTTTCATTACTTAATTACTTTTTGAAGATGCTTTAGGGAATATAACTATGAATAAAAAAGTTTTTGAAAAAATCTCTAAATGATGCAAAACAGTACAGTTTATATGAAATAACAAATATTACTTCTTTCACAGCTACAAGATAAACTATAAAACACAAAGAACATCATACCACATTATGCATATTGTTTTAAACCTTGAACAAACATTCACCTTTTAAAGCACAGATTATTCTTAACGCGATAATCTTTTAATTAGTTAATTGCTTCTTGAAGATGCTTTAGGGAGTGCAACTTCGAATGGAAATTTTTTTTAAAAATCTCTAAATTGATGCAAGACTGAAGTTTTATATGAAACAACAAAGTTTAATAGTTATCGTAGCTAAAAGGTAAAATGTAAAATACTGCAAACATCATTCCGCATTATGCATATGGTTTTAAAGCGTGAACTAACACTCATTTCTTTCTGAAAAGGCTCCAGAAAGTCTTACAGTCATCCGCAGGAATACTTCTGCCCGGTAGGGCATCTTGTTTCTTTTTTTTTTTTTCACTGTCCAAACCTAGACCAGATTTTGTCGATGGGAAATAGCCACTCAAATTATTAATGTTCCCCACTTACATTCTTTTTTATGATTTAACAGTCTAAACTCACACTATATTCATTGTGTGCAAGTAATTTGCTTGAAAAGACTCTAAAGGTGTATAATATAAGCTCTACTGAAAGGAATAGTTGACATATGGCTAAATCGCAGATGCCAAGGTAGAAATGTTTTTCACGTGAGTCTTATGCAACGTTCTTACGTTTTCCGTAGTTGTTTTAAAAATGGAAGCGAAGAAGCACGCGTAGATCTGAGAAAATTTCTTGGTTGAATATATTAATATAGAAGAGTTTATACGGCTGTCAAACTTAAAAGAATCAAGAACATTTATGATCCAAACTGATAATCTACGTGAAACTAATACTCTTAGTAGTTATTCGTGATAAATAAGCAGTTTTTGATGCTTCAAATCAGATATGAACGACTACAAAAACGGTATGCTTACATCGATTTAAAAAAATGCGTAAGGTTTCTATTAGTCTTTTTCTAAATATAATAAAATTTTCTATTTCATGTTCCTAGGTAAGCTATCCTGTTTTTATAAAGCTCTGGAATCTTGAAGCACAGCTCATCTTCCTCATTAGCTTATACCCATTTTGTTAATCAATAGATGACCACTTTTTTAATTGACTAGTCGAATTTAAAATATTGTATGATTCTAAAATTTGTATACTATCAAGCTGACGATAAAAAGGAAACACAGATATTTTTATTATTTCGCAAGGCCAAGCAAAAGTTTTTATTATGAAGTTCAGGTACAAACAACATAAAGATTTTCATACTGTATAGTTTTAAAAGGAGTATTTTGAAACGTCCACGGAAGAGTGTTCTCTAATGGATTTTTAAACTGACGGTGTTCCTTTTTAAGCTTGATCTCCGGCAAAATTTTTCAAAGTCTCTTAACTTTTATGATGCTCTCGGGAATGTAATTAAATGACTTCGAAGTTATTACTTTTTAAGCACAGACTTTTCTTTTTATTACTTAATTACTTCTTGAAGATTCTTTAGGGAATACAACTTTGAATTAAAATCTTTTTTAAAAAATCTCTAAATTGAAGCAAGACTGAAGTTTTATATGAGACAACAAAGTTTAATTGTTATCGTTGTTAAAAAGTAAAATGTAAAATACCGCAACATCATTCTGCATTATGCATATCTTTTTAAAGCGTGAACTAATATCAGTTCTTTCTGAAATCTTTCTAGAAAGTCTTACAGTCATCTGCAGGAATACTTCTGCCCGGAAGGGCATCTTGTTTTGTTTTTTCTTTTTCACTGTCCAAACCTAGACCAATTTTTGTCGATGGGAAATAGCCACTCAAATCATTAATGTTCCCAACTTACATTCTTTTTATGATTTAACAGTCTAAACTCACACTATATTCATTGTATACAAGTACTTTGCTTGAAAAGACTCTAAAAGTGTAAAATATAGGCTCTAGTGAAAGGAATAGCTAACATATGGCTAAATCGCAGATGCCAGGTAGAAATGTTGTTTCATGTGAGTCTTATGCAACGTTCTTAAGTTTTCCGTAGTTGTTTTAAAAATGGAAGCGAAGAAACATGCGTAGATCTGTGAAAGTTTCTTTATTGAATATATGGATATAGAAGAGGTTGTAGTACAGCTGTAAAACTTAAAAGAATCAAGAACATTTATGATCCAAGCTGATAATCTACGTGAAACTAATATTCTTAGTAGTCATTCTTGACAAATAAGCAGTTCTTGATGCTTCAAAACAGATATGAACGACTACCAATAGGGTATGTTTATATCGATTTAATGCGTAAGGTTTCTATTAGTCTTTCTAAATATAAAACAATTTTTTAATTCATGTTCCTAGATAAGCTACCCTGTTTTTATAAAGCTCTGCAATCTTGAAGCACAGCTTATCTTCCTCATCAGCTTATACCCATTTTATTAATGACCACTTTTTTTATTGACTAGTCGAATTTAAAATATTGTATGATTCTAAAATTTGTATACTATCAAGCTGACGATAAAAAGGAAACACAGATATTTTTATTATTTCGCAAGGCCAAGTAAAAGTTTTTATTATGAAGTTCAGGTACAAACAACATAAAGATTTTCATACTGTATAGTTTTAAAAGGAGTATTTTGAAACGTCCACGGAAGAGTGTTCTCTAATGGATTTTTAAACTGACGGTGTTCCTTTTTAAGCTTGATCTCCGGCAAAATTTTTCAAAGTCTCTTAACGTTTATGATGCTCTCGGGAATGTAATTAAATGAATTCGAAGTTTAAACACAGACTTTTCTTGACGCGAAAAACTTTTTATTACTTAACAAGAGCCAGATGGCGCAAAACGGTAGCAGCAATTTTACTTAAAGTTATGAAAAGTTACTACAAAGTTCTTTGAGGCTTGTGTTTTTTTATATTTCTTTGGTGGAAAACAGGCATAAACGATAAATTTGTTAAAATTATTAGTTAGTGTAAAAAGGGTCTAATCATAAACCACCAGAAATTAATTTATTAAAGACAAAAGAATTATACATGCGTGATATGAGCTGTATATGATTTTTTCATAAGAAAATTTTTTGTAAGACTATGTGTAGAAAAAAAACACGCGTTTCGAAAAAAAAAAATATGTTTTTAATTATAATTTCATGAAACCAAAAATGAATTCAAACAAATAACGGCCTTTTCGAACTAGATCTTTGAAAGCCTTAATACAGAAACATATAGTGTATAATTAGCTAACAACTGAGGTAATATGAAATTTTGAACTGAGAAGCTTTACCGTCAAGAAAAGCAAAATATCAAGTATTTTCAGTTAGCGTAATGAACTAAAAGTCCCATTTTTATGTAGGGCTATTTTGATAAGAATTCATTCTTTCATGGATTAAGCTACAAAATATCTGATTATGTACTTTTGAAACAAAACGCAATCTACTTTTAAATGTTTGTTACAGAAAAGCTTCCAAAATTCAAAGGCTGCATTCCTTCATTAAAACTTACATTGTGTTATTAGTAGAGTCTCGCAGACTCTAAATCACAGACTAATTGCCATTTCGGCCGGAGTAGGAGGAGGAGTAGTAGGAGTAGGAGTCCGCGGGTGTTTTAATACGGTATTCGCTATCGCTACTACCGTAATTACTTCTTGAAGATTCTTTAGGGAATACAACTTTGAATTAAAATCTTTTTCAAAAAATCTCTAAATTGCAGCAAGAGTGAAGTTTTATAAGAGACAACAAAGTTTAATTGTTATCGTTGTTAAAAGGTAAAATGTAAAATACCGCAACATCATTCTGCATTATGCATATCGTTTTAAAGGGTGAACTAACATTCATTTATTTTTCAAAAGCCTCTAGAAAGTCTTCCAGTCATCTGCAGGAATACTTCTGCCCGGTATGGCATCTTGTTTTTTTTGTTTTTTTTCACTGTCCAAACCTAGACCAATTTTTGTCGATGGGAAATAGCCACTCAAATAATTAATGTTCCCAACTTACATTCTTTTTATGATTTAACAGTCTAAACTCACACTATATTCATTGTATACAAGTACTTTGCTTGAAAAGACTCTAAAAGTGTAAAATATAAGCTCTGGTGAAAGGAATAATTAACATATGTCTAAATCGCAGATGCCAAGGTAGAAATGTTGTTTCATGTGAGTCTTATGCAACGTTCTTACGTTTTCCGTAGTTGTTTTAAAAATGGAAGCGAAGAAGCACGCTTAGGTCTGAGAAAATTTCTTGGTTGAATATATGGATATAGAAGAGGTTATACGGCTGTCAAACTTAAAAGAATCAAGAACATTTATGATCCAAACTGATAATCTACGTGAAACTAATACTCTTAGTAGTTATTCGTGATAAATAAGCAGTTTTTGATGCTTCAAATCAGATATGAACGACTACAAAAACGGTATGCTTACATCGATTTAAAAAAATGCGTAAGGTTTCTACTAGTCTTTTTCTAAATATAATACAATTTTCTATTTCATTATCCTAGGTAAGCTATCCTGTTTTTATAAAGCTCTGGAATCTTGAAGCACAGCTCATCTTCCTCATCAGCTTATACCCATTTTATTAATCAATAGATGACCACTTTTTTTATTGACTAGTCGAATTTAAAATTTTGTATGATTCTAAAATTTGTATACTATCAAGCTGACGATAAAAAGGAAACACAGATATTTTTATTATTTCGCAAGGCCAAGTAAAAGTTTTTATTATGAAGTTCAGGTACAAACAACATAAAAATTTTCATACTGTATAGTTTTAAAAGGAGTATTTTGAAACGTCCACGGAAGAGTGTTCTCTAATGGATTTTTAAATTGACGGTGTTTCTTTTTAAGCTTGATCTCCGGCAAAATTTTTCAAAGTCTCTTAACTTTTATGATGCTCTCGGGAATGTAATTAAATGAATTCGATGTTATTGCCCCCGCAGCGAGCGTAAGCGAGCGAGGAGGCATAGTAGTTTCACGAGATAGGCGAATGTCAGTTTCCGATTTTGTTCTTCATCATCATCATCATCATCTTCCAACTTTCGTGTTGAAGTTACATGGTGGTATACAATTATTAGCTGACTTTGCTTTTTTTAGCGTTTCAAAGCATGGTACTGTAAGTGGAAGACAGAATGTTTTGTCGTATCTCTTTCCTAATTTATTACTATATTATACTATGTTATTTAGGAAGTTCGTATACTAACATTGCTTAGACATTTTTCATATTACTTTTGTGTTGTTTTAGTGAAATGAACGATAAGGATTTTGAAGCACAGCTTGAAATCTGAAATTTTGCCAACCATACATTTTACTTTTGAATATGTTTTAACTCTAAATCTTTCATTCAATTAATTTTATTCAATGCACTGATTATTGGCATATCTTGCCTTAAAAATATTTAAATTTGATTTCTGTGTATGTAAGAAAGCCATATTTACAAATTGTCGTTCTTCGTGTTTTAAAAAGTTTTTTTTTTCTTTTGGCTCTTACAGAATCTTATTTTGATTATAAAATACGTATTTGATTATAAAATGCGTATCCATGGTTTCAGTTCACACATTTCTTTTGTTTGTAGCAAATACTTTCTGATATTACTTGTTAAGCCATATTTACACTTTTTGAAAGGTATATTAGCATTAGTGTGACTTAGGCCTAAGAGATAACAAAAAGTAACAAAGTTTTGTGCAGATTTTCATCTGTTTAAGTTTAGATCTATTTAGTTTGCATATTCCAAGTTGTTTTTGAAATACAGCCACTGCTACACTATGCCTCATAGTTACACTACTCATTAAACTATTTGTTGTATTGTAAAACTTTTTAACTATTGTTTCATATGAACAATTAATTGTTCTTGTAATTAGAAAAGTTATCGTAAAGAAAGTTTAACTCAATTCTAATGTAAGTGAAAAACCGTGAAGACCATCTGTCAATGAGTTTTCAAATCTGATATCCCATTTCAAAATGATCATGCTCACAATTCTTTTTATTATGTTTTTATTATGTTTATACAATGTTATCAAAAGTTAAAATGTTTGTTACTGTGAAAAGTTTTACAAAAGCATCCATCTTAATGTTTTGATCTCCCTTTACCCTTGTTCTTTCAAAACAATAGAAATGATGTCATAAAACATTGCTTGTTCTTTAAATGACCGTTGGCTGATTAAATAGTTTTTCAATTATCGAGTTTGTCCTGAAGTTCAATTGATGCCATCATGTCAACTATTTGAATAAAGGGTGTTATTGTATGCCTGTTTCGATGCATTAAATGCTACAAATTAAATGTTAAATGCTACTCCTCTCGTGATCATAATGCGAGACAGTTCTAAAGCGATTTTGAGTGAGTGTTGAGTAGCTTTGAGGCTTCCTTAAAAACTGGCTTTGTCAAAATATTTAAGCATATAAGTATGCCACTTGCCAGGCCCACAATAAACCAAAACATTTGTTTTCGAACAAAAGTTATATCTATTTCCGTTGTATAGCTTGCTATGTATAGCTTGCTGTGTATACAAATTGAAATGCTTGAGTGCGGGGGCATTTTTTAGCTAAAGCTACATGCTAGTTACTATTTACGCCACAGATTTTCCATTCAAAACTTAATGTGACAAAGTTTTCATTACTTAATTACTTTTTGAAGATGCTTTAGGGAATATAACTATGAATAAAAAAGTTTTTGAAAAAATCTCTAAATGATGCAAAACAGTGCAGTTTATATCAGTGGCGGATCTAGAGGTATGTCGAAATTTGTGTAGGAGAGGGTTAGCAATCTAAGCATAAAAGAAAAGCCTTCAAATAATCCCATTGGAAATATAAATTGAATTCACAAATTATGTTAATGCTCTCCTACACAAATTTCGACATACCTCTAGATCCGCCACTGTATATGAAATAACAAATATTACTTCTTTCACAGCTACAAGATAAACTGTAAAACACAAAGAACATCATACCACATTATGCATATTGTTTTAAACCGTGAACAAACATTCACCTTTTAAAGCACAGATTATTCTTAACGCGATAATCTTTTAATTAGTTAATTGCTTCTTGAAGATGCTTTAGGGAGTGCAACTTCAAATGGAAATCTTTTTAAAAAATCTCTAAATTGATGCAAGACTGAAGTTTTATATGAAACAACAAAGTTTAATAGTTATCGTAGCTAAAAGGTAAAATGTAAAATACTGCAAACATCATTCCACATTATGCATATGGTTTTAAAGCGTGAACTAACACTCATTTCTTTCTGAAAAGGCTTCAGAAAGTCTTACAGTCATCCGCAGAAATACTTCTGCCCGGTAGGGCATCTTTTTGGATTTCTGCGTAAGCAAGAAATACTTTACGATCGTCCGTGTTTTTCTGATTTTTTTTTTTTTTTCATCTTACTGTCCAAACCTACGCATTTTTGTTTCTTAAATTTCATTGGTTCATAAAAAAGCCGTCTTAATTGTCATTGGTGCGTAATGCCCGATTTCTACGAAAGGGTGCTAATTTAGCCACCTCCACTTAAATAGCGATAGTTTATTGGCTGATTTTCGCCATGCCATGTGATCGTCCACAAAACGTTTTAAAAATGGCAGCGAAAGAACGTGTGTAGTTTGCTAAAAGTTTCTTTGATGGAAATATGGCTTTAAAAGAAGTTAATACAGCTTATAATTTTATATAAAGAATTGCATTACTGTTGGGAACTTATCATGTTCACAAAATTAAATTACAGTGTGGTTATTCTGTTTTTTGAAAGAAGTTTTCTTGAAGTTTAAAATATGAAAACAGTGCCAATACATGGTGTGTGGAAGAAAAGGTATTTCTTGTTTTATTTTTGCTCCAAGCCTTTTTAAATATGAAAGACCTTCGTGTATTTTGTATGTGTATGCATGTTTGAAGTCAATTTTTAGAAGCTTTTAGATTTTTAAAGCTCAGCTTAGCTTCCTTTCAGCTCCTCCCCAACATCACCAACATATGCACTTTATACAGCTATTTATACTATATTTAGTAGCAATTTTTGGATGTATTCTGGCTATATCAGCTTATCTCTTTTCTCCCTACGTATGTTGTATTTGTTTTAACTTTTAGATTAGATATGAGCTTTAATTTCTAAGTAATTATTATTGTGATATTTATATTTTTCATTCTGAGGAGATCAATATAGAAACTTTATATATTAGTTTGTGCTGCCCAAACGATATGTTGGTTACCGCCAGTATATTTATAGGATTCGTTATATTTAATGTGGTTAAATTAAAGTTTCGTATTGTGTCGATGCACCTTTTTGGAGTACGTGGGTGGCAAATATCCAGTAACAATCATTCAGCTTATTCGTACAAAAAAACCAGATCTTCATAAATGATCTCCGCGATAGCATAAAGAAAAGCCCCTTTTTTATGTTATGGTAGGCTGGCTTTCTTGACGAACATTGTCAGTCGCATCAATATTTTTGTTTATTTAATGCTGATGCTTCTCAAGCTGAATGATGTGACTGTCTTAGATTTGCAGGACTAGTGTGCTAGTCTTGAATTTTTGTGGCATTTTCAGCAGCAAAGCTTGCAGAAATCCTTCTGCCCGGTAGGGCATCTTGTTCTTTTTTTTTTTTTTTTCACTGTCCAAACCTAGACCAATTTTTGTCGATGGGAAATAGCCACTCAAATCATTAATGTTCCCAACTTACATTCTTTTTATGATTTAACAGTCTAAACTCACACTATATTCATTGTATACAAGTACTTTGCTTGAAAAGACTCTAAAACTGTAAAATATAAGCTCTAGTGAAAGGAATAATTAACATATGGCTAAATCGCAGATGCCAAGGTAGAAATGTTGTTTCATGTGAGTCTTATGCAACGTTCTTACGTTTTCCGTAGTTGTTTTAAAAATGGAAGCGAAAAAGCACGCGTAGATCTGTGAAAGTTTCTTTGTTGAATATATGGATATAGAAGAGGTTGTAGTACGGCTGTAAAACTTAAAAGAATCAAGAACATTTATGATCCAAACTGATAATCTACGTGAAACTAATATTCTTAGTAGTCATTCTTGATAAATAAGCAGTTCTTGATGCTTCAAAACAGATATGAACGACTACCAATAGGGTATGTTTATATCGATTTAATGCGTAAGGTTTCTATTAGTCTTTCTAAATATAATGCAATTTTTTAATTCATGTTCCTAGATAAGCTACCCTGTTGTTATAAAGCTCTGGAATCATGAAGCACAGCTCATCTTCCTCATCAACTTCTACCTATTTTATTTATCATTTGATGACCACTTTTTTAATTGACTAGTCGAATTTAAAATATTGTATGATTCTAAAATTTGTATACTATCAAGCTGACGATAAAAAGGAAACACAGATATTTTTATTATTTCGCAAGGCCAAGTAAAAGTTTTTATTATGAAGTTCAGGTACAAACAACATAAAGATTTTCATACTGTATAGTTTTAAAAGGAGTATTTTGAAACGTCCACGGAAGAGTGTTCTCTAATGGATTTTTAAACTGACGGTGTTCCTTTTTGAGCTTGATCTCCGGCAAAATTTTTCAAAGTCTCTTAACTTTTATGATGCTCTCGGGAATGTAATTAAATGAATTCGAAGTTTAAACACAGACTTTTCTTGACGCGAAAAACTTTTTATTACTTAACAAGAGCCAGATGGCGCAAAACGGTAGCAGCAATTTTACTTAAAGTTATGAAAAGTTACTACAAAGTTCTTTGAGGCTTGTGTTTTTTTATATTTCTTTGGTGGAAAACAGGCATAAACGATAAATTTGTTAAAATTATTAGTTAGTGTAAAAAAGGTCTAATCATAAACCAACAGAAATTAATTTATTATAGACAAAAGAATTATACATGCGTGATATGAGCTGTATTTGATTTTTTTATAAGAAAATTTTTTGTAAGACTATGGGGTCGGTTACACGTAGGCGGGTTGAAAACTGCACCGGGGCGAAACTTCAGCCCGGGGTAAATTTTTGTTACGATACATGCAGGTTAAAAACCGGGTGAAATTCAGCATAAAAAGGTGAGTTGCGCACATTTTAAACCTGGCTTGAAAGCAATTTTATGCATACACGTCAAAATCATGCTCAAGTCGCCCCGGGGTGAATTTCGCCCCTGTCTTATAAACAGGGGTGAAATAAGCCCTGGGGTTGTGTTTTACCCCGGCTATAACGTGTATACAGACAAAGTGATTTCTTCACAGACAGGGTTGAACTCACCCCGGGGTAAAATTCACCCCGGGGCGAAATTGTACGTGTAACCTACCCCTATGTGTAGAAAAAAAACACGCATTTCGAAAAAAAAAAATATGTTTTTAATTATAATTTCATGAAACCAAAAATGAATTCAAACAAATAACTGCCTTTTCGAACTAGATCTTTGAAAGCCTTAATACAGAAACATATAGTGTATAGTTAGCCAACAACTGAGGTAATATGAAATTTTGAACTGATAAGCTTTACCGTCAAGAAAAGCAAAATATCAAGTATTTTCAGTTAGCGTAATGAACTAAAAGTCCCATTTTTATGTAGGGCTATTTGATAAGAATTCATTCTTTCATGGATTAAGCTGCAAAATATCAGATTATGTACTTTTGAAACAAAACGCAATCTACTTAATGTTTGTTACAGAAAAGCTTCCAAAATTCGAAGGCTGCGTTCATTCATTAAAACTTACATTGCATTATTAGTAGAGTCTCGCAGACTCTAAATCACAGACTAATTGCCATTTCGGCCGGTGTAGGAGGAGGAGTAGTAGGAGTAGGAGTCCGCGGGTGTTTTAATACGGTATTCGCTATCGCTACTACCGTAATTACTTCTTGAAGATTCTTTAGGGAATACAACTTTGAATTAAAATCTTTTTCAAAAAATCTCTAAATTGAAGCAAGACTGAAGTTTTATATGAGACAACAAAGTTTAATTGTTATCGTTGTTAAAAGGTAAAATGTAAAATACCACAACATCATTCTGCATTATGCATATCTTTTTAAAGCGTGAACTAATATCAGTTCTTTCTGAAATCTTTCTAGAAAGTCTTCCAGTCATCTGCAGGAATACTTCTGCCCGGTAGGGCATCTTGTTTTTTTTTTCTTTTTTTTTCACTCTCCAAACCTAGACCAATTTTTGTCGATGGGAAATAGCCACTCAAATAATTAATGTTCCCAACTTACATTCTTTTTATGATTTAACAGTCTAAACTCACACTATATTCATTGTATACAAGTACTTTGCTTGAAAAGACTCTAAAAGTGTAAAATATAAGCTCTAATGAAAGGAATAATTAACATATGGCTAAATCGCAGATGCCAAGGTAGAAATGTTGTTTAATGTGAGTCTTATGCAACGTTCTTACGTTTTCTGTAGTTGTTTTAAAAATGGAAGCGAAGAAGCACGCGTAGATCTGAGAAAATTTCTTTGTTGAATATATGAATATAGAAGAGGTTGTGGTACGGCTGTCAAACTTAAAAGAATCAAGAACAATTATGATCTAAACTGATAATCTACGTGAAACTAATACTCTTAGTAGTTATTCGTGATAAATAAGCAGTTTTCGATGCTTCAAATCAGATATGAACGACTACAAAAACGGTATGCTTACATCGATTTAAAAAAATGCGTAAGGTTTCTATTAGTCTTTTTCTAAATATAATACAATTTTCTATTTCATGTTCCTAGGTAAGCTATCCTGTTTTTATAAAGCTCTGGAATCTTGAAGCACAGCTCATCTTCCTCATCAGCTTATACCCATTTTATTAATCAATAGATGACCACTTTTTTTATTGACTAGTCGAATTTAAAATATTGTATGATTCTAAAATTTGTATACTATCAAGCTGACGATAAAAAGGAAACACAGATATTTTTATCATTGCGCAAGGCCAAGTAAAAGTTTTTATTATGAAGTTCAGGTACAAACAACATAAAGATTTTCATACTGTATAGTTTTAAAAGGAGTATTTTGAAACGTCCACGGAAGAGTGTTCTCTAATGGATTTTTAAATTGACGGTGTTCCTTTTTAAGCCTGATCTCCGGCAAAATTTTTCAAAGTCTTTTAACTTTTATGATGCTCTCGGGAATGTAATTAAATGAATTCGAAGTTATTACTATTTACGCCACAGATTTTCCATTCAAAACTTAATGTGACTAAGTTTTCATTACTTAATTACTTTTTGAAGATGCTTTAGGGAATATAACTATGAATAAAAAACTTTTTGAAAAAATCTCTAAATGATACAAAACAGTGCAGTTTATATGAAATAACAAATATTACTTCTTTCACAGCTACAAGATAAACTGTAAAACACAAAGAACATCATACCACATTATGCATATTGTTTTAAACCGTGAACAAACATTCATCTTTTAAAGCACAGATTATTCTCAACGCGATAATCTTTTAATTAGTTAATTGCTTCTTGAAGATGCTTTAGGGAGTGCAACTTCAAATGGAAATCTCTTTAACAAAATCTCTAAATTGATGCAAGACTGAAGTTTTATATGAAACAACAAAGTTTAATAGTTATCGTAGCTAAAAGGCAAAATGTAAAATACTTCAAACATCATTCCGCATTATGCATATGGTTTTAAAGCGTGAACTAACACTCATTTCTTTCTGAAAAGGCTCCAGAAAGTCTTACAGTCATCCGCAGGAATACTTCTGCCCGGTAGGGCATCTTGTTTGTTTTTGTATTCCTGCGTAAGCAAGGAATACTTTGAAACCGTTCGTGTTTTTTTTGTTTTTTTTCACTGTCCAAACCTAGACCGATTTTTGTCGATGGGAAATAGTCAGTCAAATCTTCTAAGTTCCAAACTTACATTTTTTATATGCTTTAAATATCTTAACTCACACTACATTCATTGTGTGCAAGTACTTTGCTTGAAAAGACTCTAGAGGTGTATAATATACGCTCTACTGAAAGGAATAGTTGACATATGGCTAAATCGCAGATGCCAAGGTAGAAATGTTGTTTCACATGAGTCTTATGCAACGTTCTTACGTTTTCCGTAGTTGTTTTAAAAATGGAAGCGAAGAAGCACGCGTAGATCTGAGAAAATTTCTTGGTTGAATATATGGATATAGAAGAGGTTATACGGCTGTCAAACTTAAAAGAATCAAGAACATTTATGATCCAAACTGATAATCTACGTGAAACTAATACTCTTAGTAGTTATTCGTGATAAATAAGCAGTTTTTGATGCTTCAAATCAGATATGAACGACTACAAAAACGGTATGCTTACATCGATTTAAAAAAATGCGTAAGGTTTCTATTAGTCTTTTTCTAAATATAATACAATTTTCTATTTCATGTTCTTAGGTAAGCTATCCTGTTTTTATAAAGCTCTGGAATCTTGAAGCACAGCTCATCTTCCTCATCATCTTATACCCATTTTATTAATCAACAGATGACCACTTTTTTAATTGACTAGTCGAATTTAAAATATTGTATGATTCTAAAATTTGTATACTATCAAGCTGACGTTAAAAAGGAAACACAAATTATTTTATTATTTCGCAAGGCCAAGTAAAAGTTTTTATTATGAAGTTCAGGTACAAACAACATAAAGATTTTCATACTGTATAGTTTTAAAAGGAGTATTTTGAAACGTCCACGGAAGAGTGTTCTCTAATGGATTTTTAAACTGACGGTGTTCCTTTTTAAGCTTGATCTCCGGGAAAATTTTTCAAAGTCTCTTAACTTTTATGATGCTCTCGGGAATGTAATTAAATGAATTCGAAGTTATTACTTCTTAAGCACAGACTTTTTTTGACGCGAGAAACTTTTTATTACTTAATTATTTCTTGAAGATTCCTTAGGGAATACAACTTTGAATTAAAATCTTTTTTAAAAAATCTCTAAATTGAAGCAAGCCTGAAGTTTTATATGAGACAACAAAGTTTAATTGTTATCGTTGTTAAAAGGTAAGATGTATACATATTGTTTTAAAGCGTGAACTAACATTCATTTCTTTCTGAAAAGTCTCCAGAAAGTCTTCCAGCCATCTGCAGGAATACTTCTACCCGGTAGGGCATCTTGTCTTTTTTGTTCTTCACTGTCCAAACTTAGACCAATTTTTGTCGATGGGAAATAGCCACACAAATCATTAATGTTCCCAACTTACATTCTTTTTATGATTTAACAGTCTAAACTCACACTTTATTCATTGTATACAAGTACTTTGCTTGAAAAGACTCTAAAAGTGTAAAATATAAGCTCTAGTGAAAGGAATAATTAACATATGGCTAAATCGCAGATGCCAAGGTAGAAATGTTGTTTCATGTGAGTCTTATGCAACGTTCTAACGTTTTCCGTAGTTGTTTTAAAAATGGAAGCGAAAAAGCACGCGTATATCTGTGAAAGTTTCCTTGTTGAATATATGG
Organism: Turritopsis dohrnii; assembly: GCA_027922465.2. Classification (NCBI taxonomy): domain Eukaryota; kingdom Metazoa; phylum Cnidaria; class Hydrozoa; order Anthoathecata; family Oceaniidae; genus Turritopsis; species Turritopsis dohrnii. The sequence goes on along the minus strand of BQMF02000049.1, from coordinate 429,731 downwards.
ATATAGAAGAGATTGTAGTACGGCTGTAAAACTTAAAAGAATCAAGAACATTTATGATCCAAACTGATAATCTACGTGAAACTAATATTCTTAGTAGTCATTCTTGATAAATAAGCAGTTCTTGATGCTTCAAAACAGATATGAACGACTACCAATAGGGTATGTTTATATAGATTTAATGCGTAAGGTTTCTATTAGTCTTTCTAAATATAAAACAATTTTTTAATTCATGTTCCTAGATAGGCTACCCTGTTTTTATAAAGCTCTGGAATCATGAAGCACAGCTCATCTTCCTCATCAGCTTATACACATTTTATTAATCAATAGATGACCACTTTTTTAATTGACTAGTCGAATTTAAAATATTGTATGATTCTAAAATTTGTATACTATCAAGCTGACGATAAAAAGGAAACACAGATATTTTTATTATTTCGCAAGGCCAAGTAAAAGTTTTTATTATGAAGTTCAGATACAAACAACATAAAGATTTTCATACTGTATAGTTTTAAAAGGAGTATTTTGAAACGTCCACGGAAGAGTGTTCTCTAATGGATTTTTAAACTGACGGTGTTCCTTTTTAAGCTTGATCTCCGGCAAAATTTTTCAAAGTCTCTTAACTTTTATGATGCTCTCGGGAATGTAATTAAATGAATTCGAAGTTATTACTTCTTAAGCACAGACTTTTTATTACTTAATTACTTCTTGAAGATTCTTTAGGGAATACAACTTTGAATTAAAATCTTTTTTAAAAAATCTCTAAATTGAAGCAAGGCTGAAGTTTTATATGAGACAACAAAGTTTAATTGTTATCGTTGTTAAAAGGTAAAATGTAAAATACCGCAACATCATTCTGCATTATGCATATCGTTTTAAAGCGTGAACTAACATTCATTTTTTTCTGAAAAGCCTCCAGAAAGTCTTCCATTCTTGCTCACCCAACCGTGAGTTGGGTAAATGAGAGACGGCACTCGCATTCCGAAGCTCATTTCAGCCTTGGCTTTCGAAGCGACAAGACGGACAAGAAGGACATAATCGAGATAAGTATTTTCTTCCTATTCTTTATGTAAGACGTTACGGAACAGGGAACATTAATAAGTCAGTTGTCTTCTGAGCAAACCACAGAAGTTTTAACTCAAGTATTGCACACACTCCAACAGGTACAGCAAGACATTCAAGGAAATACAGCTGCAATAAATATCTTGCAAGCAAATTCTCAGGCACAGCCTTCTTTAATACATAACCGACAGGGCCATAATATAGACTCACAGAGTCATACCTTTCTTGCACAGCAAGCAACTCTTTCTTCATCAATGCCTTCATCATCATCATCTAAAAGGATGAGTGAGGTGAATTCTAAAAGTAAGAAAAGGATACGAGTGGAGGAAGAAAGTGATGAATACCCTTTGTTAAGTCTTGGGGAAGAAGACGATGATATTGAGGACCAAATAGATAATTTGTTAGGTACTTCTGCTGGTTCTGATAGGGATGCAGGAAAGGATAATTTTAACAACCTGATTGCCTCACTTCAAGATGAAGTGAATATAGATCAACAGGCAGGGCCTGCCATTAAGGATAATTTAGCTAAGTGTGTAAACGACATTTGGAACAAGCCCTTACCTAAGGAAAAATATCTTGATAAGCTGAAAAGGCATGGCATTCCAGCTAACATTGATATGAGAGTTAAAAAATGTAATCCGGAAATTTGGAACAATGCTACTTCTTCCAAATCAAAATCTACAGATTTAAAATTTCAAAAAGTACAAATGGCCCTTACTAAAAGCTCCTCATGTATGATTTAATCAGTCAATGATATTATGACGTTCATGGATAATAATAACAATAAATCTTTGGATCGTAAAGAGGTTAAGTCTTTATTGGAAGGACATGTTAAAAAGTGCATGGAGGTCACTAGCATCATGGCGGGCATCAATTCGTATACTGATAGCCTCAGGAGGGAGTTCCTGTCATATAGTTCTTGTGAGTTAAAACCCCTAGTTTTCGATCCAGAAAGTACTAAAGGGGATCTTTTGTTTGGAGAAAATATTTCCAAACGTATTTCTGAAGTAAAATCTTCTATGAGAACTTTTAATAGTTCAAAAAACTACCAACGTCTCGAAATTCCCGAGGGGACGCAGATCGGGGTACTACACAACAGCTGCAAGAGGCAAACAATCAAGTCACACGAAATCAAGGAAAAGCCAATAGAGGTACAAAATTTTGATTCCTTTTACTTAGATATCCTAGCAGCTGATATGAAAGCTTACAAAGCTGGTAATATCAAATATTTCTATGATGTTTGGAAAACTTACACAACTGATTCATATATTCTAAATATAGTTAGGGAAGGGTTAAGACTAGATTTTATTAACCCTCCACAACAACATAAAGTACATATGTGTTCCATGTCTGAGGTTGAACTTACATGTTTAGATATGGAAATTGATAAACTATTAGAAAAAGAAGTTGTTCAATGTACTCATAATGAATCTGTTCAATTTGTATCAAATCTTTTCACTAGACCTAAAAAAGATGGTTCTAAACGTATGATTCTCAATTTAAAGCAATTGAATACTAATATTGTTTACAAACATTTTAAAATGGAGTCTATACAAAATGTTTTAGATGCTATTGAACCAAACTGTTATATGGCTTCAGTAGATCTTAAAGATGCTTTTTTCTCTATACCTATTGCTCCAGACCATATCAAATACTTGAAGTTTATCCACAGGAAATTGTTTTATCAATTCGTTTGTATGCCGAATGGATATGGCCCAGCTATGAGGGTATTCACAAAAGTGAATAAGGTTCCTTTTTCTCGGCTAAGACAGAAGGGTCACATTTCTGTTGTTTATGTTGACGATTCTTACCTACAGGGGAAAACTTTTCAGAGTTGCCATGAGAATGTTGTTGACACAGTCAATACACTTCGTTCTCTGGGATTTACCATACATGCTGAGAAATCTGATTTTATACCTAAGACTTGTATTACCTTTTTGGGATTTGAGTTTAATTCAGTCTCTATGACTATCACTCTCACCTTGCAGAAAAAGGAAAAGATATCCAATTTATGTAGGAAACTTATTTCTAAATCTGAAAAACATAGTATTAGATCTGTAGCTAGTGTTATTGGTAATATTGTCTCTAGTTTGCCAGCAGTTCCCTTTGGCAAATTATTCTATAGACATTTAGAGAGAGACAAAATTAAGGCCTTAAAATTTAATAAGGGTAATTTTGACAGTCATATGACGCTTTCAGATAATGCTATCAATGAGCTCATCTGGTGGAAGGACAACATTCATTCTTCTTTTCATTATATTAGATCTCTTCCAATTGACTTGGTCATTTTTACAGATGCTAGCAAACTTGGTTGGGGCATCACTGATGGGCACAAGTCTTCAGGGGGTCAGTGGTCAAAATTAGAAAAGGAAAAACATATCAATTGGCTTGAACTGAAAGCTATATTTATTGGGATCATGACTTTTTCTAATAATGCACAATTTAAACATATTCAAGTTAGGTGTGATAACACTACTGCCATAGCTTATATTAATAATATGGGTGGTATGCAGTCTTTGGAATGTAACATACTTTCTAAAGACATATGGTTATGGTGTAAAGTTCAGAATCTTTGGATTTCTGCAGCTTTCATTCCTGGAAAGCAAAATAATATTGCTGATAAATACTCTAGGAAATTTAATGAAGGAACTGAATGGCAACTACATCCTAAGCTTTTTCAGGTGATTTTGAACCAATGGTATAAACCTGATGTCGATCTTTTTGCTAGTCGTATCAATAAGCACATTGACAGATATGTGAGCTGGCATCCAGACCCCTTGGCAGAAAATGTTGATGCCTTTTCTTTTAAATGGGAAGTTGATTCATTTTATATCTTTCCTCCTTTTAGCGTTATCAGCAAAGTGATCACAAAGATCAAACAAGACCAATGCCGTGGCATATTGATAATACCAAATTGGCCCAGTCAGCATTGGTATCCACGGGCGTTAGAGCTAGCCAAGGATCAGATCAAATTTGCCCCAGGCAACAATTTAATCCTGCCACAGGAAAGTTGCAAGCAACATCCTTTGCACTCTCAACTCCATTTATTGGCACTGCTGATATGAGGTGTGACAGCTTTAGTAACTCCACTGTGCACATCCTTGGTTCATGTCTACGAGACTCAACCAAGAAGAAATACTCATCCCACTGGGAAAATTTCTGCAATTACTGTGCATCAGTTTTAAAGAAGGAGCCTATAGATGCTTCCCTTCAAAACATTCTTAATTATTTTTCATTCCTTTTTGAGCAAGGAAAATCGTTTTCAGTCATAAATGCAGCTAAAGTGGCTATTTCTAATTACATTCATTTTCCTCCATATAAATTTTTATCGGAACATCCTATTGTAAACAAATATTTTGATGGATTGTTTAATCTGAAACCTCCCATCCCTAAACACAATTTAGTATGGGATGTTAACATTATTTTTGAATACTTCCAAAGTATTGGTGATAACTCATCTTTACCAGATAAAGTTTTGTCACAAAAACTATGTTTACTTTTGTTAATTCTTGGAGGTCAAAGGGTTAACACCATACATTCATATTCTATTGAATATATGCGTATGACTGAGAACTATGTTACTTTTACTCCAAATACTGTTTTAAAACTCTCTAGAAAAGGTAGTAAGCTAGATTCGTTTACCTACAAGGCATACGACGTTGATAGCAATTTATGTATCATTGAATGCTTGAAAGAATATCTTCACAGAAGAAATTCACGTGTAACATCTGATGTCCACAAATTAATTGTTACTCATGGAAAGCCTTACAAAGCAGCTTCCATTGATACGATTAGAAGGTGGATAAAAGATTTATTTATTTCATGTGGCCTTAATAAATTTTCTCCTCATAGTTGTAGGTCAGCAAGTACCAGCAAAGCTCTGGAGATTGGAATTGATTTAGAAGGGATAATGAAGAAAGCGTGTTGGAAAAATTGCAACACCTTCTATCAACATTACAAGAAAAATATAATTACAACTGCTTCTGATGTGGACTTTAACCTTTTATTTTCAAGTGTAGTGAAATAACTTATATGTTAGGTTTTCTTGTAAACATGTTGCTTGATTACATATATATGAAGTGTTTATATTTACTACTTATGTTTTCCCATGCAGGCTTCTATTTATCGCATTACTATTAATTGCACTATAGTCCGATACCTGGAATATTTGGTAGTTCTTGGTACTCAAATATTGTTATCCTGGACGGGCTTTAAAATCTCATTTACCCAACTCACGGTTGGGTGAGCAAGAATAAGAAAGTAACCGATTACTTACGTATGAAGGTTGCTTGATGTTCTTGCGATCCCAAACCGTGAGTTGTTGGTAAGTGCCCACCCTTACAACTCATTCCCTCACACCTTTCACTTACCAACTTTAGATATGCGTTACATTTACAATAACATACGCAAAGAATAATCCTCCAGGATAACTCTTCCTTCAAAGTTTGAGCTTCGAGATCCGAGTGCCGTCTCTCACTTACCAACAACTCACGGTTTGGGATCGCAAGAACATCAAGCAACCTTCATACGTAAGTAATCGTTACTTTCTTAGTCATCTGCAGGAATACTTCTGCCTGGTAGGGCATCTTGTTTTTTTTTTCTGCTGTCCAAACCTAGCGGTTTTTTGAAATTTCGTGCGTACATTTACATGAAAACTACCAAAACATTCCTTATAAAGTATTTTAGTATTTTGCCACTTTTTCACGAAAAAATAGACATTTCTCCTACTAAAATACAAAATTCGAAGCATCGCTTGTAATAAACTTATAATTTTAAAAGTTTGTTGTTGGTAACATCTTGTGATTCGAAGCTCTCTTGCAGTTAGGAAAAATTTATCGAAGTCGTTTATAGTTAAACTTTTTAAAAGCTATATTTTTAAATGCTTAGTAGCTAGATTAGGTAGATACGTAGTTAGTTTTAAACAAAGTATATCTGATGAGTTTTTCGCTTTTACTTTGTTTCTTAATTTTTTTTTCGAAAAAGTTTGTGTTTTTTCTTCTTTTAGCTCTTACATCGTTTCTTTTAAAAAAAAACTGTCATATAAAATGTTTATCCATGGTTACGATTCGCACCTTACGCGTATTTCTTTTCTTTGTATGTAAAAGCTTCTGTTGTTTTTAGTTAAGTCCTATTTACACTTTTTAAATAGGTCAGCAAGTACCAGCAAAGCTCTGGAGATTGGAATTGATTTAGAAGGGATAATGAAGAAAGCGTGTTGGAAAAATTGCAACACCTTCTATCAACATTACAAGAAAAATATAATTACAACTGCTTCTGATGTGGACTTTAACCTTTTATTTTCAAGTGTAGTGAAATAACTTATATGTTAGGTTTTCTTGTAAACATGTTGCTTGATTACATATATATGAAGTGTTTATATTTACTACTTATGTTTTCCCATGCAGGCTTCTATTTATCGCATTACTATTAATTGCACTATAGTCCGATACCTGGAATATTTGGTAGTTCTTGGTACTCAAATATTGTTATCCTGGACGGGCTTTAAAATCTCATTTACCCAACTCACGGTTGGGTGAGCAAGAATAAGAAAGTAACCGATTACTTACGTATGAAGGTTGCTTGATGTTCTTGCGATCCCAAACCGTGAGTTGTTGGTAAGTGCCCACCCTTACAACTCATTCCCTCACACCTTTCACTTACCAACTTTAGATATGCGTTACATTTACAATAACATACGCAAAGAATAATCCTCCAGGATAACTCTTCCTTCAAAGTTTGAGCTTCGAGATCCGAGTGCCGTCTCTCACTTACCAACAACTCACGGTTTGGGATCGCAAGAACATCAAGCAACCTTCATACGTAAGTAATCGTTACTTTCTTAGTCATCTGCAGGAATACTTCTGCCTGGTAGGGCATCTTGTTTTTTTTTTCTGCTGTCCAAACCTAGCGGTTTTTTGAAATTTCGTGCGTACATTTACATGAAAACTACCAAAACATTCCTTATAAAGTATTTTAGTATTTTGCCACTTTTTCACGAAAAAATAGACATTTCTCCTACTAAAATACAAAATTCGAAGCATCGCTTGTAATAAACTTATAATTTTAAAAGTTTGTTGTTGGTAACATCTTGTGATTCGAAGCTCTCTTGCAGTTAGGAAAAATTTATCGAAGTCGTTTATAGTTAAACTTTTTAAAAGCTATATTTTTAAATGCTTAGTAGCTAGATTAGGTAGATACGTAGTTAGTTTTAAACAAAGTATATCTGATGAGTTTTTCGCTTTTACTTTGTTTCTTAATTTTTTTTTCGAAAAAGTTTGTGTTTTTTCTTCTTTTAGCTCTTACATCGTTTCTTTTAAAAAAAAACTGTCATATAAAATGTTTATCCATGGTTACGATTCGCACCTTACGCGTATTTCTTTTCTTTGTATGTAAAAGCTTCTGTTGTTTTTAGTTAAGTCCTATTTACACTTTTTAAAAGGTAAATTTCCATCATCACTGGGAACAAAAGTTGACAAACTTTCTAGCGGGATTAACTGTTATAGTTCTATTATTGTTTTATCTATTTTTGATCTATATATATATCCAGTTATGCTTTCTTGGATTCCTAGGGAGTGTGTGATCAAAAATGTGATGTTGTATTGTAGAAGTCATTCAATCTTCAAATTTGAAGAATGTCACTAGTCTTTCATTTTTTATGCTTCAGCTGGTTTCGCAGAAATCCTTATGCCTGTCAGGGCATCTTGTTTATTTTAACTCCCTGACATTTCTCAATCCGAAATAATGGGGAGTCATTATTTACTAAGGGAATCATTATTTCCTAGGAAATTTCTACTCTAGGGGAGTCATTATTTCCTAGTTTATTTTAACTGGGGGAGTTACTTTTCCCAGGGAGTTAAAATAATCCGCTACAGCGGTACAGTTACGTTGTGTATCTTCCACGCAGGTTTAAAATATGAGGAATTAAAAGTAGCAATATGAAGTTTTCCTAATTGCCTAATATACAGTGTGTCCGGGAGAAAAAAGGCTTTCAAATGAGTTTAAGTTTTTAAATATTTGTTTGTTCGTTGCAATTTTGATACCATCAGATGAAATATTTTTCCGAGCCACATTTTTTGTCTACAGTATTTATCTACACTTGTGAAAGTACATAAAGGGTAATGAACACCTTCTTTTTTAGTCTCTTGTTCACCCGAATTTTATATACGTTTTATGTTATCTAGTTGACATTATAACATATCAACTGGTTCTAGTGCTTGCTGTTGAAGTTGTCCCATCTTTAAAGGTTGAATCAGTTCGCAAGACGCATTTGTATTTGTGACAGCAATGTGTTTTTCATTATGATGAATGATCACTTTCGGAATGAAGCACGGTCCTGGTGTCGACCATCTGACATGTCTCTTACTTTGCACAAAAATGAAGACACTCAAGAGGACAAGTATCAAAAATCCTCCAACAACGCTCATGATGATCCACGTAGATGTCAGCGACTTGTGACTTCCCTTTGAATGAACTGTTGTACCGTTTGGTGATTTCTCTGTAATGAAAATCATATCAATGTGAAAGGGATTCAATAACTTAAATAAAACAGACGATCAACCATCTATTATCATGATTGCTTGTAACGAATTTAACGAATTTTTTAAGGCCTCATATATAGCTTCATCCCACTCTGAAACTAAAACTTGCGACTCTCCTTTTTGGTCACAAAAACCAAAAAAGCTTTTTTCCTAAGCTCATCGCTTGGTCAATTAGACTGTAATACGCGACAAAATAGAGATTATTAGATCATTAAATAAAATGACGTTTGTCCATCACGCAGAGGGAAGAATCATAACAAAACTACAACGGAACAGCATTTCTGCATCAAACAAATTAAAAGAACATCATTTAGGTTACTTCCATGCTCCTTTTGATCAACATGTTTTAATTGACAATAACACGAGTTTTACCAATCGAAGTGAATTTTTACAAAAATGCTTGATAATAACTTACTTGTCGGTTTTCTTAAAATAAAATTTTTTGTATCTTTCGCTTTTTCATTTTCAACAACCATAGTGTAATTCCCGTAATCTTTTTCGGAGATATTGTAGAACTTGACGGTAAAATTTCTATATTGGACATCAGTTCGTTTCGCCTCTTTTATTATTGGTGCCGTCAATGGCACATCCACTTCTCTTTGATTAAAGAGCAGTTTGTAATGCGAATCAAAAGGTACTTCGACAGGTTCTGCAACCGTTACATTATCACCAATAGCAGCTTCGATGATCTTCAAGTTTTTACAATCAAATGTTGGTAAGAATCGCTCTTTTGGTACTTCTAAAGTAATTCATATCATTTACTCTTTAAAACTTTTGAAACTCTTCAATACTTCTGTTGAAAAGGCGGCAATAACTGATTTGAAAAATATTACCTTGAGCATACAGTTGAACCGTCTGATTAACACTACCATATCTGTTTTTTAATATACATTGGTATCTTCCACGGTCTTCCAAACGTAATGTCTTAATTTTAAGGATTTGTCCGTCCTTTATGTATGTAATTCTCTCTACGTTGCTTTTCAGAACTGTGTTATCTTTACGCCTGTAAAATAAAGCGAAGAAAGTTGCGAGTTTCAAGATAACAGAACAGATACATATTTAGACAAGCATAAAACCCTATGAAAAGATTGTAGGATTACCATATTACAGTGATAGGTTTGGCTCCAGTGACAGAACAATCAATTTGCGCAGGATTTCCAACCAATTCAACGAAGAAATAGTGTTTGTTTAAAAGTCGAGGTGATCGATTTCCGTTCTCTAGCAATTGAAAAAGCTTAACGTCAAATCTTTAATAAATAATGGATCAACGGATAATCATATGCAGTTTTTGCTGCGTGGCATCACCCATAATCCATCTTTTATAAGGAAGTGAGTAACGCCTTGAGTCACAAAAATTTGAGAAGGACAAAATTAATGAAGTTTCCAATGACAATTGTCGATATGCAAGATTATAATTACTCGCATTAGCGTTACCCTGAGCAGAATCGAGAATATCAGGGTTTTTTTTCAGTTGTAAAGGTGTAAAGTTTACATTTGCAAGTTGCATAGGATTGCACATTGTCCATCATCGCGTAGAATTTCAATATTTGAAAAGAAATGGCTATGTGTATCATTTTAGGAATCATAATGTTATGCTTTAAAGGATATTGATAACAAACCGAAAGACATTCAATTTTCTGTCAATAACGTTTCATGACTTGATATCAAATCCCTTGGAGCGTTATGTATATTTACCAATGCAGATAGAAACGACAAATAACATATATTACATATATGTGAACTTACCTGAGTTAATTCTTTGACAGAGTACGATTAAAGTAAGAAAAATGTATTCGAAAGTCATTACGCTTCGGCTATATCACTTACAGTTTATATCCTATAGTGTCTATGTGTGTAATGAGAAAGCGCTTTTGTTTCTACATATATACAAATACCTTCGTAATTGCGCAATTGCACGTAATTGCTATATTCTGATTGTAATCAAACTTATAATACGCTATTCAATAAATGCAAAGACGTTGAAATTTATTGAATAAGAAATTGCTTTTATTTGACAATAACCAAGAGGATCGCTATCACAGTAAGTACGTAACTACGGGATTTTAGTCCTTATGTTTCCATCGGTAACGGTTGGTTCTTCCGTCCGCCGACTTGCAACTGGCAGTTGACTATGATTTGATTTTGATGTTACCGCGACAAAATTCTAGGTGTTTGAAAAGACATTTCTCGATATAAAACTTTTGGGTGTAAACTTAATTTTAATGCAAAGAGAATTGCTTAACTTTACTTTATCCTTTTAATGAATGAACCTAAGTTTAAGTAAAGCCGAAATTTAAGTTAAGCTATATTATATTGACTATAATTTGATTTTGATATTACCGGCTTAACAAAAGTCCAGGTGTTTGAAAAGAGATTTCTCGAAAACTATAAAGTTTTTAGGTGTACACTTAAAGAGAATTGCTTAACTTAAATTTCGGTGCATCATACAGAAAATTAGGTTCCTTCATTAGAAAGATAAAGTATAGTTAAGCAATTTTCTTTGCATTAAAATCGAGTTTACACCCTAGAAACCTCGTAGTTTTTTTAGAAATATCTTTTCAAACACCCAAACTTTTTTTGGCGGACCCAGCATAATGTTTTATTATATCATCGTATCCATGGCCTGATTTGCCTGGATGCGTTTTATCACACCCTACAGCGATAATCACCACTTAAGCTATGCAATTATTAGTACGCATATCCCGAATTCGTTATATAAACATCACGTTTTCCTGTTACAATTATGAAACACTTCAAAATCGTTTTAATCAAATTATCACATCAATGCAAGGCGGGGCACGATGATTTGGCGTTGAAAATAAATCGGGGAGGGGTTTAAGAACCGAAATGATAGTGTTAAACTACTATTCTTTTAATTTTGTCTATTTTCGAGCGTTCAAATGATTTAATATCCCAAGTTAGTTACTGTAAGTTATGGTAAAACAAAATGATGGAGACTTCCAGTTTAAAGAGCCGTTTATGTGGTAACTGTATAAGGGCTTATACAGTACGATTTATCTAGAAATTGCGATTAAATTTCAACGTCACAGAGATAGAACAAAAGGATCCGAAAGATATCGAAAATTTTCAGGTTTTACTCATACTTGAAAATAAACTATAAATTAAGATAAAGAAACTGTTGTTTTCAAAACGGTTGTCAAAACCGTTGTTTGTTTTTTCTTAAACCATACTACATCTCTTAAAGAAACTAAGCAGAGCCGATTAGAGCGACTCAGACGATGCGTCAACATTACGTAAATAAGAAGGTTAATTGAAGGTTAATCTTTCATTGTAAGGGATATATGTCAGTATTGAGAAACTTAAATCGACAGCATATGTAACGCAAAGTTTCTATCTGCTCACAAAAAAAAAAAATATTTTCACAATTTGCAAGTACTTCGCCCACGGACCGTTTAATTGCTCATTCCCATACTAAAGAGTCTATGGACGGATGAAATACAATAAAATGCGCAACGGTTTAATTTTAAACTCGATTAGTAATAGGAAACCCATGATCTTTTAAAATTTTAAATTATTAACAGACCTTTCGAACAAGAAAGCTTCGGAGTCAAATAATGTTTTTTTTCTGAAAAACTGTTTCTTTATTGCCTTACTTTATGTTGAATTCAGAGCTTATATACCGTATTTCCTCTCATTAACGCCGCGGCGTTTATTAAAAATTCCAACTTTTGGGTCCAGCGTTTGATAAATAAGGGCGGCGTTCATTAGAGGGCGGCGTTTATTGCAAAATGCCAAATGAGATAAAAGCAGATTTTAATCAACAACGTTTTCTTTTCCCGAAAACTTTTGTGAAAGATTGTGGGAAAATGATGTAAATAAAAGATATATTATCACTACACAAGAATTTCCTGCTCAGTTAATTACACATCAATTGAAATTCATCCAAACGTGGAAGAATTGTTGATAGAAGGCAAATAAAGTATTAAACTTTTTAAAATGTTTCTTGTTTGGCTTGTTTTCTAATAAACGCAGCTTTTCAAGATGTGGCATTTAATAGAGGAAACACGGCACGTCCTTTCTTGGATTGATGTAAGAAGATAAGAAGTTTCAGAAATACCATTTACTCTCTGACAAACGCTGATTGCGAAAATATTGATGAATGAACGAAAAGCTTGTTGTTTTTATTTTTTGTTATGATCACGTGACCATAATATTTACAATTTTCATCCGTCGATGAACTATTTAAGTTAACTCCAAAGTTACTTTATTTATTATTTATACTGTTATTATTATTTTAAATGACTTTAAAAATGATTTTAAATGATTTTTCCTTTTGCGTCATGCTAGTTTTATAAGAGACCTTACGAAACTACGACAGCAACAAAGACGACGACGTACAAGATATTCATCTTCAATGAACCACAAAACAGCAGAAATTGTACACTAAGAAGTTTGTTTATAATGTTGTTTATGAAGTGTGTTTCTTGAACTTACAGAGATAGAATCATGAAGTAACCAAGAAAAGTATATCCGAAGTACTGCTATTCTCACGTCTTCGTTTTGCTGACGACTTCTAAAACACTGCTTTTCACGTTGTGTGTAGAACCTGCAAATCTGATAATGATATTAGTATAATTCAAAGCATTTCCCAATAGTATACTGTGAATTAGACTTCCATTCTAAAGTAACTCTATGGAGTAAAGTGAATCTTTTGTTTGCCTCACGTCGTTGTCCACGTTGCCATCATAGTTTCGTAAGGTCCCTATAATATACCTAGAGATAACTTAGTACTCCTTTTTGTAGCTGACGTCATTAACGCCTCTTTTTCAAGGTGAATATTAATGATGTTTTTTTTGTTGTTTTTTTAATGAGAAAAATCAAACCCTAGGATTAATATGCTTCGAGAGATTTTGTTTATTAAGATTAAATACCTGGTAATTTCCCGAATCCCGAACCTTTCCCGAATTTCTGTTTAAACAAAGCATTGTGACCGAGTTTTCGTGTCTAACCTCGCTTTTAATATTCTAACTGCCACTAATTATTGGCACGGGAATTGGGAATAAATAAAGACGATAATTAAGTTGTAACTTTATGAAATCAGGTAAACAATCAATTGCATAAAAACGAGGTTAGATATGAAGCACGGCCGCAATTCAATGTTTAAACAGATATTCAGGAAAGCTCTATTAATTAATTTTGAAACGACGAATATATTTCATGAATGCTTGTGAGCTTTGACATTTTGCTGGATGTGAGGATGTGCGATCCCGCTTATGATACTTTACCCAATTGAAATTTTCGTCGAATTTGAACTTTTGTGTTCTGTATACTATGGTATACTATAGGGGAAAAGTTTAGGGAAGTTCGCAATCCATGGAAGGTATTATTACATAAAGGCTGCTCAGCATGTCTAGACGCGTGTAATCGTCGGACATGGATAGGAGTCTTCTATGTGGTGATTGTTCATGATTCGAGTTTATCCAGAAGTCGCATTTTTTCTCAAAGACACTGCAGAGACCAAAAGGACCCGAAAGATATAAAACATCTTCAGGTTTTACTCATATTTGGAAATGAACTATTAGCGGGATTCGGAAAAATCATGTTTCGTTTACACGAACCTATTTTTCTATAGATGTGTGGGGAATTGTATACAACTTCGTAGAGTTGTTCGTGAATTTTTCCCTAGAAATTTCACATCTACGCTTCAAAGAACCGTGCAAAATAATGATGTTTCTTTCGATGCAACAAAAGGCTTTAAATCTCTGAAGTACCGTTTTAGTAGAACAGTTTCAAAATAATTCTCACAAGTAATTGATTTTTTTCGTGTAACAGGCTCGTCGAGTTTACGAATCTCCCTAATAAATTAACTTAAAGAAACTAAACAGAGCTGATTAGAGCGATCCAGACGATGCGACGACATTACGTAAATAATAAGGTTAATTGACGTATCGTTCATGGTAGGCAGTCTATGTCAGTATCGAGGAAATTGAATAAAACACATTATGTGACATCAATTTTTAATCTGCTCACAAAAAACCCCAACGGTTTTACATTTTGTATGTACCTCGCCCACGGAGTGTTTCATTGGTGTCCTCCAAGTGGGCAAAATCGTCAAAAAGTCACTGCGACGAAGAGCATTATAATAGCATAATTTTTTTATACTATACGTCATTGCAATCCAAGGCCTCTTTTTTTTAAGCTGAAAATCAATGACGTTTGTGTTGTTTAAGGAGGAAAAGACATTGCAACAGGAAAAAATGTTTCAACAAAACCTTTTATTACTTTTTTCTATTACGTGGTAATTATTCAATTCTGAAACGATGAATGTATTGATGTACAGTGTGAAGTAGCCCCGTTGCGCGTTTTTACACCATTAAATAGATATTTTTCCAAACTTTCCAAAAATGTATAATTTATTCAACTAAAATATATAATATGTAAATTATAGATGTGTTTTTCCTGGATACGCCTCTTTATTAATGATCCATAAAACCGTTTTTTAGTAAAACTGCCTTAAAGTTTCAGTAATATTTTACGAAATTCAATGAAATTGATCTCAGAATGATTCAGGTTTATTATTAGGTTTAGATTTTCTTACGGAACAGTCTTGTCTTTATATGCATCAGCATGAGAACAAAAAACATTGTGATTATGGTTAAATGTTTTGTTAGTGGACCTTCATAGCAAAACATTATATCTAAACACCTGATTTGAAGCGATGAATTACTTTACAGTAAAAATCGTTCTCCATCTTTCAGGGTTCTGACACTTTATTGGTCAGCGCGCAGTAGCAGCTGATCTTTCATTAGCGTTTGTCTGTCCTTCCGTCCGTTATTCCAGAATTTTTGTCCACAGTTCTAGCCTGGATTCCTCCATACACTGGAGTAAAGGCTTTTACTCGTTCCACATTGAACTTTGGCGTAGTTAGGTAGCTAAGAATAGAGGCTAGTCTTCAGTGAAGTGGTACGCCATTTTTTCTCAGTCAGTGCAGATGCAGTGGAAGATGTTTTTGTTTTCTGCAAGCTTTTTGAAGAGATGATTCGACAGATGAAATATTAATTGATGGAAATAAATGATTTTAGTTCAGTGTTTTCTTAGAATGTTTTGTGTTATATTTGGAATGAACGTGTGAAAAACAGAAACAAAAATATTTATACCTAAAAAATATCACTGATGTTTATTGTTTATTGACGATAACAACAGTGTTACGATTAATTTCTTGGAACAGTAAAGGATTGAAGCTGTGGCATTAGAGCAAAGGCCAAAATTTTATCAGCCAGGCTGAAAACTCATAAACTGACACTGAAAACACATGATGGCACAACAGCCATAATGAAGGGGAGCTGAAGCCCTTTACTTTATGTGGAGAAAAGTCTGTTATGTTAATTCAAAGAGTATATAATATATATATCAAAAACTGCAAGTAAAAACGTGACGTTGTATATTATATACAACAAGAAGTTCAGAAAACCAACGTAATTTTTTAATACACAACAGGATTGAGACAAATGATAATAACATAAAAGAATCTGATTGAGTGTGCTTCTTAAATAGAATTTATTATAAATGAATTCCATGATCACATATATGAACTGTTTTGATAATGTATTTATGTATGATATTTTATTTCTTTAAAATTAATTATATATGTTAATTTATCTAATTACGAACAACCTTTTTCTTATTACAAGCTTAAATCAAAACACATTCCACCATAACATTCTGTAAATTACAAACTATACAATTCCTGGCTGTGTTGTCAATCAAGCCAGAACACAAATGTCTACTTTCAGCAAATATGTATGTAAATATGTAAGTGATTTGCTTATGAATGTATATTTTTACTACCGAAATCTGTTTATTTTTTATTTCAGATTTTTTCATTTGGGATTTAGGAAGGCTATAGCCATCTTAAATCCCAATAGATTCCAGTGACGTAACTGAGTTAAACTTAGGATAGGTGTATTTTTCATATATTTGGGTTTGGAATATACAACCGTAAAGCACCATGCCAACAAATGCACAAAGCTATTTTATGAATTTAGTTGACAAAAAGTTAATGATTTATATAAATTTAGTAAAAAGAATATCAAATGAAAAATTGCTTGCTAAGAGAAAAGGGCAACCTAAATCCGAGGGTGGTGCGATCGCACCCAACACTCGCCAGTTACGGCACTGTATTCATCACATTTGCAGTATGTTTAGGAGTTCTTATTCTGATGAAATAATGTGTGAACATATGTTTTTGAACTAAATAATTTTTAATCTGAATACTTGAGTTTAACTTTATAAATCATCATTCTAAGCCCTTATTTTTTGTTGAAAATAACTCTCTTTTTTTCCTAATTTGTAATGTAATGTTAGTAGAGTTTTTGACAGAAGTTTTTGATTGCCTTTGACAGTTATTTGCGTATATGTCTATCCTAAAGTATATTGTTAATACTATAATTTATTCACTGTAGTAAAATTAGGTTAGAGCGATTCTCTTTATCTTTTGTAAACCTGTATACAAATTTGATTGTATAATTTTGTAAGATGTTATAAAGTTACAAAAGGAAATGTTCTATTGAATTACATTGTTTCCCATAATTTTATGGTACACAGTGGCGGATCTAGAGGTATGTCGAAATTTGTGTAGGAGATATAGGGTAATAGGGTAAGGGATTGGAAACTTGTCAAGCTTTTGCAAGAATAAAGATTATACATTTATTATGATGAAATTGTCTTACATATTGATGCAGTTGTTGATGTGTTGTTTCTTTCTCCTCGGCAAGAATTATAAGAGAAACCTTATCATTTTGACCATGAACACCTTCATTCAATAATAAATTCAAAATAAAGTCTGTTTTATTAAATTCAATTGCACCCTCATAAGTAAGGACAACACTTTTATCTGAATATTAGGGTGACTTGGTTCATTTTTGCTGAATTATAAAAATCTTGAAAAAATGGTTGACGTCATTTGTGAACAATCCCTAACGAGAAAGAAACTCTAAAAGAAAATGACCGCATGAGAACATCAGCAAATCATGCAATTTGTTTTGGAATAGTAAAAAGAAAATCGTCGATAAAAATGGTCGTGTGGTTAAAGATACATTTTTCTTATTTATTTGTTGCATCTGTAACCCTCCTATAATATGAAGTAAGGATGGAATGAAAGTTACCCGTCTTATTTACTGAGGATTATTTAGAAACGAAACTCTTTTTAAAAGAGTTTTAACTCAGAGATTTGAGCCGGCGTTTAAAAAGGAGCTGCTTTGTCTAGCGCGCTGATCTTCACGCCCTCTGGCGTCTTGTTTTTCTATTCATAAGGTTAAATATGCTATACATCAGCGATATATACCTCACGCAGAACAATAGCTAACTGGCTCAAGAACAAAGAGCTGTCAAATATTAAAATAAACAAACGAAATAAACAAAATGCTTGGCTTTCTGGTAGAAAACTGCCAACGCTTTTTTTCTTAACCCATATAGTAGTTCTTCATCCTTAAATGTCAAATTGGACAGGAAACCATCCTATATGTTTTTATGACAGACATGGTAAACCTCCTCATTAACATGATCAGCACTTGTTAAGCCAGCATCCTGAAGATATTGTGGCACGGGCAAGCCAAAAATGTGTGCAAAACAGTTAAAACATAGAAGGATGAGCAGATCGCAGACAAAGAGAGGGATTAAATTTGACGATTGTTAAAAATAGTAATTCTAACTATAGAACTAGCATTACCAACCAGAAAATAGAAACAAAATGGACAAAGCTGAAGATGTAGACCTGTAGAAAATTAAGCTGTTGGCAAAAATAAATCCAGGTTTTTAAAGCCATCATATACTACAGTTCCGAAACATTTTTAATGTTCACTTTTTCAGAGATATGCTTTTTGAAGCAATGAGAGTAAGTTATCACAAATAATCTACTTATACTAATTCGCAATAGTGTGTAACACATTTAACTTAGAGAGTGTTAAAATTCACGGTCAAAATCTTCTTAATCGTGGTCATTTTTTCGCTAGACCATTGATAATTGACGATTAGTATAATAGCACGCGGCGTGACGTCAGTTTTTTACCATATCACTTTTTTGATCAGTTTTTCGAGCTCTACAACGTAGATACACTTTTGAGCTGCGATTCTATGATTTATTTTTTCGTCACGGGGTATGTACACGGGAATGGTGGATTTGGCCTATTGTTTTCGAAGTTAAGTTTGGTAAAAATTTTTACCCGGGTTACTAGTTTATATTATATTTTTGAATAAGCACGTAGGTAAACCATAACAACACACGAGGCAATTAAAGGTTTCCATTGATAAAGAAAATCAACCGCAAATAGGATTTCATCAAGATAGATTCGATTTAAAGAGCAAAATTAAGTGAAAAGCATTCATCATCAATACCGTATTCTCTCTAATAAGCGCCCGCCTATAACATTTTTGTGAAAATTAGGGGGGCGCTCATTAAAGAGGGGCGCTAATTGGAGAGGGACGCTTACAAAAAAATTGTGAAATATGGTCATGCCAGCCGTGAACGAGTCATTGTTTTTTATCATAAAAGAATAAAAACAACTGTATTTTTCATGGCAACAAATTAAGATTTTGTACTTATAACTTACATTTAGACATCACAATATAGTCTTTCCTTTCTTTATTACAGAATTTTCACTTTTTGTTCAAAGTTCTAATTACCACCCGGGCGCTTATTAATTTCTGAGTTAATGTTAAGCGCCCGGGCGCTTATTGGAGAGGGGCGCTAATTAGAGAGAATACGGTAGATGACATTTGGTTTTTTCACAAGTGTGTCTGTCTTACCTCTTCTATGTACAGATGGTGGCTTAAAATACTCTGTGGAACGCTACTGAAATAATGAATTTCAGTGGCTGAAGATATTACAAAGACTGAAGGGTATTCGAGCAGAAAGAAATCATTCGAGAGAAAAACATACTACCACGTATTTTTTATAAGAAACTAGTGACAGACCATAATAATGACAGTTTCTTGATTCTTTTTTTTTTTTTTTTACTAAAAGTTTCTTAATTGGTTTCTTAAATTTGAACTAGATATTTTTAAAGGAATTTAGAAGGCAGAACCTGAATTGAATTTGACAGGAATGGACAGCTGCGACAGTTGCACGTGAGTAAAAATGAGATTGGGCAAAGTTTTTTTTTCTTATATATAAGAACTACATAAACAACAGAAACAATGAACTTCAATATCAACAAAAAGCAATGAACAACAGTATAGTTGTTAAAATAAGTTCTATTTGTCTAATATTATGATATCTATTCTATTTACATCGTCCAAGTTGATGCGGTCATCGGAACCATCATCGAATTTGACTCGATACTCGTTAAACCTTTTACTATACCACGTAATTTTCCCAATTTCTCAATTCTCATACATAATCTTCAATTTTCTATTTTTGAGAGGATGTTTTCGGATTCTCTCTTCAACTTCATCAACACGCGCTTCTTCTTGCTAGTTTTCGTCATAAGCCATGCAAAGACTTTCTTAATTATCTGCTTCTGAATTATCGGATTCCTCCGTTATAATAAATGTTGGCCTAGAAAATTCTATTGGCTGTTCTGACGATTGTGTAGGTAATGAATCTTTTAAACCTTCTGGCTGAATCTTTGAATATTCCGAGCCATCAGCCGTTATCAAACATCCGGTTTTCTCGAAACTTCGCCATCTTGATTGGGAATAGTCATCAGACATTAATTGGTGAATGCGTCCTGATCATGCATTCTTCTTTTTTAGCGGCCAATTTTTGATCGGAATTGCCAAGCCAAAGGTCGATGTTATCGTCATGCTCTAACCAATTATCTTGAATCCTAGATACGGTTTGTTTGAGCATGCGACCAATACCACAATCAACAGGCTGCCAAGTATTTGTTGCACCGGTTTCGTTTTGACCCTCTAGATACAGCTCCTGATGCAGGTATTGCATCCTGTACATCAGTACCATGATATTCTGTTACAGCTTCGGTGAAAGCTTCGATGATTGATTAATGTCCTGCTTCGTGCTGAGCGATAACAGTCGAAATCAAGACCATGATTTGGTTACAGATAATTTGACACCCCATTTTTTGTTAAAAATTGACGAATTTTGAAAATATACAGTTGTTTGGAATTAAACAAACGCCTTGCTATCAAGTTTCGCCTCGATTCTATACATTCTATTGTTTCACATTGCATTTTTTATTAATAATATTTACTTATTATTTCCATTTCGCAGTGGGATAATTCAAATCTTCGATGTTTAAACAGAGTTTCGAGACAACTGTATTGACATGAAAGTTTTTCCTTGACATCTATATAGGGATGAAACCAAATTTTTTGTATGATACATCAAAAATTAGATTAAGCAGCTCTCTTTACATTAAAATTAGGATTACACATAACAACTTTATAGTTTTCGAGAAATGTCTTTTCAAACACCAGAGCTTCTTCTAACACTTCAAAATATTGTCTGTCTATTTGGTTGACTAAATTTCTACACATTCTAGTTTTATGTGCGTTTTATTAAGTTTTTAATTTGGACAGGGTAAAGTAACATTGAAAACTCTTAATAAACCAAATACTTTATCAAAATGTACACAGACAACTGATTAACAGTTTTGATTGTATTTACAAGATAAAATAACATTGAAAACTATCTATATTGTTGGATACACTTATATTAATAGATAAAAACTAATATATACATATCCGATAACATAGGCCCTTGGAAGCATCAGAACTCTCTGGCCTTATAAAGGTCTGACCAATGTGTAACACAAAACACAAAATCAGCGCTAATATTACAAATTCCTTTTCTTCTCTGGTGGAAAAAACTGTTTCCTTCGGACCTTGATAAAATAGTTATGATTATCAATTAATAAACAATTCTGAATTAAGCCACGATCAACAAATAGGCTATATTACGGCCTTAGCTTAGTGGTTTCAGCCTGCAACGAGGAATCCAGGCTAGAAACGTGGGAAAAATGAAAGCTGCGTTTCGCCAAATATTTCAGGTAACACTGCACGAAAACAAGATGCACAGTTAAAGTTGGTTCCCACCAGTGATAGTTTTCATGTCTCAAAAAATTCAAATACCTTACTGAACAAGATTTAACTTTCCGCTACGATTACCTCCACTATAACCAACTCTACTTATTTCCTTTTAATTTTTCTATTTGAAGTGTTTCTCATGGAAAACCATGCATACATCGCGAAAATGTTTCACGAAGGTTTTGGTTATCATTAGGTAATCAAAAAAATAAAAATAATAAACAAAAAAAAAATAGAAAGGAGGCGATGACGAATGGAGTAACGAATTTATGAATACGAAAAATAATTCAACTCTGACTACTAACAAAGAAATTCAAACTTGGGTATTGATAATGGAAGCATCTAACTTTCTGAAAGATTTGTCATTTGTTTTTTTTCCGTCCGTTGACGTTCAACTGGTAGATGACTCACCCCAGAGATATGTATAGCCTGTTATTATTATAGCTGATGTTGCGAAATGGCTTTTTGAAGTATTCGAGTGTAAAAGAAAATTTGAAATAAATAAAGCTGCTTTTAGTTGACAACCATATAATAACGATATAGCAGTTTCGTGTACAGTTTCGTTTAGAAAGTAAAAATGTTGCCGGTTCTAGAACAATCCCCCCGCTGGCAACATGCGCTCTGGATTATTGACCCCGATTAAGAAGATTTTAAAAGTAGTATGCACATTCGCTAGTATATATAAGATACCCAAATGCTCCTATCCATAATTTATTCATCACAGCAGTCCTCATCTTGTTTTCATTTTGAATAATTATGACGTTTAGCGTGATAGTGATAGTACCACAGGGAAAGATTATTTTACGAAGATCTTTTAGGCCTGGTTCAGACCTGACGATTACGACGATTACGACGATTAAAATTTACTGTAATCGTCATAATCGTCATAAACGCCTGGGGTTTACGACAACAAAATATAAAAAAAATTGAGATACTGGGCGATTACTACGATTGATATTTTTTAATCGTCATAATCCTCGTAATCGTCAGATCTGAACCAGGCCTTATTATGATGAATTACGTCATAATTATGAAGATAAAAAACGAGGCAGGATAATTTATGAATTTATGGAGTATTGTCTGCTAGAAAGTATGGATCCCCAATGGTCTTTGCGAAGAAGAGTGTTAAATACCCTTGAGATTCATACGTTTACGAACTTGATTAGTTTATACAGCTAATCAATTGCTTAGTCCCTAGAGGGTTGGACGCTGATAAAATGTTTTAATTTTTGTTTGCTAGGCACTCATCAGTGCAAGTTATGTGTAGTTATGTGTTATGTGTAAAAGATATACATAGAGAAATATTATAACTTACTGATGTTTCAAACTTAGAGGCTAGACGAAGTCTACCGTCGAAGACAAAATTTATAAAGAGCATAGTTATAGTAATAGTAATAGTAATATATAAATTATATACAGTGTGTTTCATAATGTTGGAAATGGAAATTTTAAAGTTATTTTTTTAAATGAGTATACCGAATTTCAAAATAATTTTTACATCAATGGAAAGCCATTTTCAAGCTCTATTGGCTAGTATATTTTTGTGAAAAATGAAAAAGGGGTTTTTGAAAAAATAACGAAAAAGTGTTGGAAAAATGCAATTAAATTTTTAATGGTCCATTAAGATGTGAATGAAAAGAAAAGATTTTTTGAAACAATGACAGCAACTTGGAAAACAATAAACAAATTTAAGCTGTGTGTACACGAAAAATGTTTAACTGTTATGCTTTTAAATATCAATTTGGGGGTCTCAACACAAAGATAAAATTAATAAAAATTTGTATGGATTTAGCGCTTTGAAACAATAAACACAATGTAATTAAACTACGTGTTAATCGACCATTAAAAATTTAATTACATTTTTCCAAGACATTTACGTTATTTTTTCAAAAGCCCCTTTTTCATTTTTCACAAAAATATACTAGTCGAAAGAACTTGAAAATAGCTTTCCATTGATGTAAAAATTATTTTGAAATTCGGTATATTCATTTAAAAAGACAACTTTAAAATTTCCATTTCCAACATCAAGAAACACACTGTATTTTTATGTAACAAAATAAAATAACAAATAAAAACAAAAATCGAAATACAGAAAAATGCAACCAATCAAATAAACGAGATAAGTACTTACAACGTTTGTTAAGAAACACCACGTGATTCCGAAATAGTGACCTTTAAGTTGATAGAGAATCTTGTATTTCTTTATTGCCTCAGTTACTAGACACATAACCGATCGTTTTGTTTAGTGAAATTTCCGAATTTTCTGGTCTGGTGTTTTTATTTCTGCCGACCAAGTATTGATTTCCCTAGAAGATCATCCCCAAACTCCCGTCATTTGCTTAACTCTAAGCTCATAAATATGACGCTGAAATTTGGTCTGTTAATTCTTTATGATATGCAGTGTTCATGGAAGTACAAATAACTACATTATGTACATATATATAGTAGCATTCATTAGTAGCATTTCTGTTTTTGTACAGCAATATAATGCATCAAGAACAACAGAATATTTTGTCCATAAGCTTTCGAGGTTTCCCCTTCTCTTTTCGAAGTATGTACATAAATAATAAAAAAAAAAATAAATAAATAAAATATATATCGCGAGGACATCGAATCAGACTATTTTTACTGAAGTCTGTTAGACTGATATTTAAGGTGGTCCTCCACCAGATTTTCCTAATTCCTACTTGGAATGTCATAAATCCTTAACCAATAGTCAAATTGCTTAGAAAATTATAGGAAACATGAACATCTATAATATAAGTCTTGTGACAAAATTTGAGATCAAGCCGATAATTTTTTATTGAGTTGATTACCGCAGAAAATCAAAACGAGCCGCCTTTAATTATTGTATTTAATTATTATGTTATCTATCATTAATAAGTAAGATTTTGAAGGACATTTCCCACCTGATGTTCCTAATTCCCTAACATGGGATGCCATAAATCCTTAACCAATCGTCAAATTGCTTAGAAATTTGTAGGTGATATGAACATCTGTAATATAAGTCTTGTGACAAAGTTTGGGATCGAACCAATAATTTTTCACCCTTAGTTATTCACAGCGGAAAATTAAAGGGAAGAGCCATCTTTAATTATGCATATAATTAGTGACATAATTGTTTTTCTCAAAATGTGTATATTTCTGCATGTGCATTGACATTACCAAATATGAACATTTACAGAACAACATTTTAGTGATTTAGCTAAATCGGTGGGGAATCACCTTAAGTACGTTACATGTGACAATCATTTTCAGCTTTTCAAAGAAAAGATCTTTTCGTTGTGTTGTTTTCACCAAATTCTATCCAATGTCTTGCTTTTTCTTGGAAATATCCTATGCAATTGTTTTTAAATATTTTCGATTGTGAAGGCGATAACCAAGGCGACAATAACGAGCGGATAAAAACTGTTTGTTTCTAATGACGCGTAGGGGTTACTACACTGTCTTCGGTAGTTCAGTTTTTTACGGCGCACTTAAACCTGGCTGGTTGCGTTTTTTTTTCCTTTTGGATTGGCTTTTATTTTAAAATAAAGACTTTCCTATAATATTTTTTTTTCGGATTATTTTATTCTCGAATGCTAAACAGAACAAGACACAGTGGAAGAAATTGGAAAAAAAGGAACGAAACATAAGAAAACATAAGAAAACAAAATGACAGGCCAAATCAAGTCGTTTAAAGTCGGCAAGTTAAGCATCAATTTTTTTTCTTAATTGCTCTTTTCTACAACGCCGAACAAATTAATTAGTCATATTCATTTCGGAAATTTTCATTGGTTTATTCAATCCTTCTTTATTCGAAAGATTAAAATCATTGATAACAGGAAATTTTTTCCCATCCCTCAAATGTCCATTTCTAGGATTTTCCCAAACCCAATTATATATAGGTAAACGTTTGTTTACCTTACTAAGATGTTTATTTGTTAGAAATACAGCAGAGAGAAAATGATTATGTATGAAAAACGTTTGGCATTATTTATGTTTATGTTTTGTCAAAGATTTCTACCAGGTACGCATAAAATACTACTATGTCTAATCACTTTACTGTCTTGTTGACGAACCTGGATTACTTAAAAACTATTCAATATGGCTAATAGCTTAAACTTGAAAAAACTCACAACTATCACTGGTAATAAGAAAGTTTAGATCGAAAACCATTATTTTTAATGTCATATAACAAACCTTGTGATTTTGTTCATGAAAAATTGATGTTTGTGTGAATACAATCTTATCTGGTTGACTTTAATTAGCGTAGTATCATTAGTTTAGTTTGAGGTAGTTTATACGGTCGAACTTTCGCCTTGTCTAATGTAAATCAACTGACATGCGATTAGACATTGTCAATACTTTTACTTAAGAATGCAAGCGTTTTCATAAGTACAGGTCATTAGATTTACATTAGACAAGGGAAAAATTCGACCGTATAAACTAAACTTTTGCTACATAAACTATGCAGTATGTTATTTCAACTTACGAGCAAAGATTGAATAAATAAAAGAAGAAATAGATGTATAACAGAAAGGTAGAAACGACACTCGAGTTCAAGTTAACCGGATTATACTTGCTGAACGCTTAGCACTCCGTTTTCAGACATTGGAAGATTTTTTAGTTAATCTGGTATGTTGAGATAAGTGCAGATTAAAAAAGTAAAAAACATGAAAGAACAAATTTATTAATTTTTATTCTATTATATGTTAGTTTCTGTAGTGTTTATCATTCATTAAGGAATACTTATTACAAATTGTACAATATTTAGCAGAGTGAGTGTAAATAGATGCTTTGGTGTTACATGTTGAATCTTGCATTTTTGTAGCAGTCAAAGTATTGCGAAAAGGCGTCAGCGCCAAATAACAGTTTAGGGTGTTAGGGCGTGAGGGCTAAAAAAGAGAAGACAAAACAGGGAAAGTTAGATAAATAACTTATCAAGATAAACAGGCTCAAACATGTTTCATACAATTGCCATCAAACAATTTGTATAACCATACCCCTATTATGTCATTGAGAATGTCCGATTTGTTCGCCAAACACTTTTATTTATCCATCGATCACATCTCGTTGCATTCTGGTAGATTTATGTTGTATTCAGGGGATAATTGAATTAGGGGGAAGTAGCAATTTAAAAATAAACGTTTAGTCAATATAAACCACTTCACACTACTCTAATTATGTCCAATTATGTCAATAAAATGTTGGGCACTATACTTCATGCACTATTCTCTCGATGATCAGAAACTAAAATGCATTTTTATTAGCAAACGTATTGAAGTCAATAAATATAGAACGGAGGAAAGAAGAAAATGAAGACTTTTATTGATTATAATCTCCTTAATTTCTTTAGCAAATGGATTTCCACTTAAAGAAGACTCACATACCACCAAAAACAGAAGGAATAGCCATAAAGGTACGTTTTATCAGCAAAGTGATTTGACTTTGACTCTGGTCATCACCAAAGGACACAAAAACCAAAGTTATATGCTTACTGATACCTGCTTTTAATATAAAAAAATAAAAAAACACGAGAAAAAAAACAGCAAAGCTTCTCAACACAAGAAGTTCTTGTAACTTTTGTATTGGACATAAAAGCATCTGCAGGAAAAAGTTTCCAAAGACAATTTTCAACATGAAAACCGATCTCCAATTTAACTTCCATTGCTCTATTTTCATATCCTTAAACTAAAAGACGGACCATGGATATCTGTTATACAACAAAAACTTAATACTTAATCATCCATTGAATAAATATGAGCCCTTCATGTATACAGAAAAACTTGACACTTTTTCAGTTGTTAGAGAATGGAAATCAACTACTCTACCGCCAGTGATGTTGGATAAAAAGAACATTTTAATTTTAGTCTTTCTTCAAGCGTTGCATGAGATTAATGAACCATCGCAGAACCTAATATCTTCCTCTCAATAAACAATGTTGATTTCACCGTTTTTAGCACCTCGACTTTTAAACAAACACTATTTCTTCGTTGAATTGATTGGAAATCCTGCGCAAATTGATTGTTCTGTCACTGGAGCCAAACCTATCACTGTTATATGGTAATCATACTTATAGTCTTTTCATAGGGTTTTATGCTTGTCTAAATATATAATCTGTTCTGTTATCTTGAAACTCGCAACTTTCTTCGCTTTATTTTACAGGCGTAAAGATAACACAGTTCTGGAAAGCAACGTAGAGGGAATTACATACATAAAGGACGGACAAATCCTTAAAATTAAGAGATTACGTGTGGAAGACCATGGAAGCTACCAATGTATATTAAAAAACAGATATGGTAGTGTTAATCAGACGGTTCAACTGTATGCTCAAGGTAATATTTTTCAAATCAGTTATTGTCACCTTTTCAACAGAAGTATTGAGGAGTTACAAAAGTTTTAAAGAGTAAATGATATGAATTACTTTAGAAGTACCAAAAGAGCCATTCTTACCAACATTTGATTCTAAAAACTTGAAGATCATCGAAGCTGCTATTGGTGATAATGAAACAGTTGCAGAACCTGTCGAAGTACCTTTTGATTCGCATTACAAACTGTTCTTTAATCAAAGAGAAGTAAATGTGCCATCGACGGCACCAATAATAAAAGAGGCGAAACGAACTGATGTCCAATATAGAAATTTTACCGTCAAGTTCTACAATATCTCCGAAAAAGATTACGGGAATTACACCATGGTTGTTGAAAATGAAAAAGAGAAAGATACAAAAAATTTCATTTTAAGAAAGCCGAGAGGTAAAATATATTCAAGCTTGCGTGATTAGTTTGTGTATCCTTTGTACTAATGAATATTTAATTGCAACAGCAGCTCTAAAAGTAAAAGAAACGACTGATTTGATGCTCTTTTCATTGTTTTAGAAACAGTAACCCCTTCTACGACCAAGCAAGATCATGGTAAATCAACGTTAGCACTGCTTATTTCGCTCGTTACTGCAGCTCTTGTGATGTTGATAATAACTACTTTCCTGCTAAAAAGATATTTGATGAAAAATAAGAAAATTGATAAACTAAAAACGTCTCGTCTGGTGAAATTCTCTTCTGCAGTATGCTTGCCAAAGGAAACAACTAATGAATACTACAAAACGTTGACATTAAACCTCAAATGGGAAATACCTCGTGAAAATATTACGTTAAAAGGTTCCCTCGGTAAAGGAGCATTTGGTCAAGTAATGCTTGCATCTGTGCAAACAAATGTTGGTGAACCTCCATCCACTGTTGCAGTGAAGATGTTAAAAGGCAAGAGATTGCAGATCTTTAATTCTTAATACAGTTCAAACAATCATCAACTGATCTGTTGAGTTTTTAATGTTTTCACTATAGTTTTTGGATGTATGCTTTGAAAATGTCTTTTCGTTTTTTTTGTTAGGCTTCAAAGCCCTGTGATTAAGATTTTAAAAATCCATTTTCTGTAATGACGAGTTTTTTTTAACATTGCGTTGTTGGATTTGAGCCCATAGCTTATGTCTATAACAAAGAATTTCTAAATGTTCGAGGATCAGTATCCAAACACAATATTGGATACTTTGCCAATTGCCAATTTGAGTCATTGGATTTTTTGATGCTATTTCTGAAGCCATCTCAACTATGAAGATAACTCTTTTGAGTTGGCTTAAAGCAGGCCTTTATATCACTTATTAATTAGCAGCTCTTCTCATTTTTAGGTGCAAATGAGAAAAACTTTAGGGAAATGTTGGCTGAAATTCAAATCATGAAAACAATTGGAAAACATAAAAATGTTGTGAGCCTGATTGGCATTTCAATTCAAAAGGGTAAGTTGCTATTGTTTTCATATTTTGTATCTTATAACGCATCAACACGAAATTGTGATAAAACACTTGTCAAACTCTCTTAATTTCAATTAAATATTCCGTTCCTTTATATTTACCTTTTATTATTAAAATATTAAAATCTTATCATTCTGACTTTAGGAGAAATATGGTCGATTCTTGAATACTGTTGCAATGGAAACCTTCAAACGTACCTACAACAACGTAGGCCAACACAATACGTCAACATGTCCAACAACATCTCAACAAAACAGATCCTCACTTTCGAACATCTCATCTCATATTGCTTGCAAGTTGCCGAAGGAATGGAATATCTTGCATCTTTGAAGGTATATCAACATTTGCAAAAAATTCGTCTTTCCTCTTACATTCAATATCACTTCTAATATTATAATGCTTCCTTTTTAGTGTGTCCATAGAGATCTTGCTGCTCGAAATATATTGGTCGCAGAGAATCACGTGGTGAAAATTGCTGATTTTGGTCTTTCACGAGATGTATACGTGACTGATTATTACAGAAAAGTTACAAGAGTAAGATGAAGTTTTGATTTTTAAATATAAAATATTTATTAACGGGTAGTTTCCTGAAATTGTTCAGAACACATTAGTTAACTCTAATCGTTCATATTTTCCTACAGAATCCGGTTCCTTATAAATGGCTGGCAATGGAATCTCTTTTTGATAGTGTATATACATCACAAAGCGATGTGTAAGTCTGTTTTGACATTGTTTACTAACCATTGAATGTAGAGCGTTTTGGTAGCCAGCGATGGTTTGTGCTAAGGAAAGCAAAGTAACTGTAAAGTATATTCCCATTATCTGGCACTTCCTCAGGTCGAAATCAAATGTGAAGGTCCTTTGAAATTCACGTGGCTATGGTCAGTTTGCTTGATATTTTGGCTTTGATGCCATTAGAATATCAGTGAATGAGAATGTACGTAATATACTTTTGTAAGTTATTTACAGTAATCGGTAATTTGATTTTATAGGTGGTCATTTGGAATTCTTATGTGGGAGATTTTTACATTCGGTAAGACTCAATTATTTATTATTGCCGCCAAAAGTTAATATGAAAATTTTTGCTAAACGTGAGAAACTCTAGGTAAAAGTCATAAAAATAAGTCAAATATAACGAGGCAAAAGCAGGCCTTGAATTCATTTACCTTAGCTGAATTTTTAAAAAACGTTTTTGTTCTTCCTAATTTTAGGAGAAACTCCTTATGCCAACATATATCCTGAACAGCTCTTGAATATGTTGGAAAACGGGTATCGGTTGTCGAAACCAAGCTTTTGCTCGGAACAGATGTAAGTATAGATGGAGGCTATGAAAAGCCATGCATTAGTTTATAGAGCTCAACAGTATTTACATTGTATGGGATTTCATTTTAGCTTCCTAATGATGTTGAATTGTTGGAGGGAAAAGCCAACGGAACGACCAACCTTCTCTTTCTTGGTCAAAAACTTTCAGGACACTCAAATCATATCTGTAAGTCTCGGAGTGTACAATGTTCTATTTGAGAACGTGTAATAAAGACAGTGTTGTATATTGTTTTCTTGTTCATTGTTTAGGAATCACCAATCCAAACCACCGTGGCTTTCGACACCACAAGAGATGCCGTTGCTGTGTAATGACTGTTGCGGCATTTTTAACTAGTGTATAGCTATAATTCTTATTAAGAAATTGATGTATATATCCTTAAATGTTTAAATGAAATATTAAGTTAAGTAAATCAGATAGAAATCGTGTCTGTAATTTATTGCTATCCCAGCGGTCATCCAATCTCAAGAATGTTTTTGTCGTCACATTTGAAGAAAATCTAACAGGATAAAAACTTTACAATAACAAAATTCAAATTTATTTCAAAATTTTTTTGGTTTTCACCTAAAACTTTTATTTTTCCGTCTAGTTAGTATTTCCTTAAAAATTTTCTGCAGTCCACACTCACTTTCACTAAAGTTTTGTTTTAGTTTCTATCAAACGTTATAACATGACCACAGACAATCTTTTATGACAAACAGTTTCTCCCTTTGTGTTATGTACTTCCTTCACAGGAATGAATTAATTTAGTGTGGGCGTTTTTGTTTCTAAAATCAACTCCAGTCATCACGTTTTAATCAATTTGCTTAAAAGGCGAAAAGTAATTAAGAAGGTAGGAACCATTTAGGAAATTCCAGCTTATTACACTAGAGTTTTGACAATATATAAATAATTCAGATTGTGATACTACATGTATCTCTCAAATGAGCTCCTACAAGGCAGAACAAAGTAACTCGTCTTACAGGGAGACATGTCTAATTTGTCGGCTTGTCTGCATAAGGATGGATATTTTGATGGTAAACTCCCTCCATGAGGATTACTTCCACACTGATACATAAAAACATCAATATTTTAAGAACCAGTGTAGTGGTAATACACTTAACAAATCCTTTTTGTTCATCAAAATTTCAATATAAGACTGAAAAATGGAAGTGCTACCACAAGAATAAAACTAGGATAGAATAATTCAGCAAAAAGCAACTATACTCTTCCCATTAGGGAATAATTTGAATCATGGACGTTTATGTAAACAATTTATGCAACTTCCCTCCTTGTCTGTTATAAGACATAACATTTTGGGTTCATTTAGATATAATCCAACACAAAATACTAATGGGCTCTACTCTAGCTTCAACATAGCGATAGCTAACAATGGGTGTTGGACGATGGATGGACAAGTAGGATGTTATCTCACTATGCTGAGTAATGCCGACCTCTTCCGAAAAGATCAAAGGCATGTGACACAGGACCTTGTCATAAGTAGAAATGAAGGTTGTATGGTGATGTCAGAATGATCAGAAGATGGCTTTGGAGAAACGAGGGACTATCAAATATCAAACCAACAGCAACAACATAAAACGTGGTAAACGAATAATTTGCTCTTGTAGAAAACTACTGACTGTTGTTTTCTCACCAGCTTTGTAACAAATCGTCATCTTCGAGCAACACACCAAATATTTGTGAATATGTGAAATTAATAATTGCATTCTTCAATCACGAAAGTTGAAATTAGAGAAAAACGAACGGAATTTTACGTAGATTGTACGTCTCTAAGCCAATTTAAAGACTTGTACTTGTGAAATCTTGAATTTACAAAAACATAAATAAATATATTTTAGTACACCGTTAACGTTAGTGAGAATAGTTATTAAAATACCCTTAGTTATGAAGGTGTCCCCAGAAACGGGAAAGTCACGCATGCGTATCGAGCTAATAATTTGCTGACGTTGCTTTTTCCCGTTTCACAACATGGGGGTATGGTTTTTGTATAGGAGGTGAGTGACAGAATACTTTTTCGTTTCTTAATATAGCTTTTTCATATTAGCTTTTGTTGGATTTTAGTGAAAGGAATGATGTGGATTAAAACGATGTGGATTTAGAAGCGCAGCTTGAAATCTTAAATTTTGCAAACTGTTTTTTGTACATATGTTTTTTAGCAGATATAGCTGAGAACGGATTTAACTGAAAAAGGATTTAGATGAAATAGATTTCTGTGTAAGCGTAAAACACACTGTACAAACTGCAAAACAATCTTAGTCATAAACAAAAAAACATGTTTATTTGACAATCATTTGACAAAATAACAGTGCTATTATTTCAAGGTAATAGATACCATGTATACAAAATTCATTAAACCAAGTTTGTTTTCTAGTACAACATATATATATATATATATATATATATATATATATATATATATATATCTGAAAAAATGTTTTTTCTGGTAACATAATAAAGTGAGATTAATAAGAAGAAATACTGTCAATGTTCCTAAATCTGAACAGTTGATTTCGAATGCAAAAATGCAAAAACTAAACAAAGTTTTTTGATATTTATATAACTATATAGACAGATGCAAAGTAACATAATATGCTTATGCAACAAACATATGCCCTTGGGGATGTAGCAGAGCTCTCATATCTCCATTAAGGTCTGACACAAACAACAAAAGCAGCAATAGATAGGGAACAAGAAAACTCAGCAGGATATAATCACACTATCACTTATGATATACGGCCATTAGTATTAAGAATTAATATGGTAAAAATAAGGACATAATATTGATTCGTTTCCAAAAAACACGAACTCCTCTATGGCCAAATTCATGTTTAACTTTATGGAGATCGCACTCACCCTGATAAAATAGTTGTAATTATCAATTAGTTGTAATTATCAATTAATAAACAATTCGGATTTAAGCCACGATAAAAAAATAGCCTCTATTCCAGCCTTAAAACTAAGGCTTGTGTTTTTAGTGGTATCAGTCTACAACTGAGGACAAAAATTTGTGGATGGACGGACAGACGGACGGACGAACAGAATGCCGATGAAAGATCAGCTGTTATCGCGCTGACCAACAATGTTTTCATTGCCTTTACACTGTTTTTGCGGTTTCCTCCTTTTTCTCTTTTCTCCCCCAAATTTCATGATTTTTCCTCCACTCTTATTGAGTCCTACGTGTGTGCACAAGAAACTTTAGAAAAGACGTCCGCAAAACCGAACATTTTTCGACATTTTTTTCTGGGTTCTTGTTGTGAATTAAACTTTACTAAGCCTAGTATAAAAATGTATTTTGTTTGACCAGGTTGCAGTTTCAAAACATGTTTGATTTAAGTATTTGTGAACACTACACTGAAATATTAAAATATAAATATTAGTAAATGAGCATTTACTCAGGTTGTTTTTTTTGACTGGTACTTATAAACAACACACAAAGAAACAACATACTACATACTACACCATTCTTACTGTTATCTTTGAAAGCTGCTTAAATGTCAATTTGTAACTTGTGCTTGCAACTGTTCAAAGTGTTGTGAACGATTATTCTATAAGATCGTTAAGGGTGATGATCTAAAATCTGTTAGCTAAAATGGTTAAGCTTGTTCTCATCGTTTGTGTAGCGGTTGTTGCTGTCAACTGTATTGATGTGAAAGTAAGTAAATGCTTTGTAGATTATTTGTTAGACTGCAGTTCTGTATCTACAGTGTGTATCAAAATGTCTTATCCACCAACTTTCAAGGCGCATATCTCATTAAATGTCTGATAAAATATTGTGAATTTTATATCACAAGAAAGAGCTTTTCATGCTCTATCCGTTAATATAAAATGTTTGCCAAAATATATGTTCTTCGAAAAGATATTGAAGGAAAACTCAACGATTTGGCTCACAAAATTCTTAAAAGTCAATTAACTGACTTGCTAATGACTTTTTAATGGTGTAATTTTCTTTTGTTGTGCTGATGAAACCTTTAAAAAATTTTAAGTATAGCTTTGCGTATTAATTTCCCATAAAAACTGATCTTAAAAATTTCAAATAAAATTTTTTTACTGTGTGATGGTTTTTTTTTATTGTGTTTACAAATGACCTTCATTGTAAAATGAGTTAATTGACTTTTAAGAATTTAATGAACCATGTCGTTGAGTTTTTCTTCAATATCTTTTCGAAGAACAAATATTTTGTCAAACATTTTGTATTAATGGATAGAGCATGAAAAGCTCTTTCTTGTGATATAAAATTCTCAATATTTTATCAGACATGTAATGAGATATGCGCCTTGAAAGTTGGTGGATAAGACATTTTGATACACACTGTATATTACAGCATTACAGTGGCGGATCTAAAGGTATGTCGAAATTTGTGTAGGAGAGTGTAAAAGAAAAAGCGTTCAAATAATCCCATTGGTAATATAAATTAAATTCACAAATTATGTTAATGCTCTGCTACACAAATTTCGACATACCTCTAGATCCGCCACTGTCATCAGAAGCTTTTGTAAAAGTTTGGTGGATAATGACGGCTCAAGTATTATACTTGAATTGTTAAATCTTGTTGAAATCGTTAAATTCTATATTTCAACTAACAGTCCCTTTTTTAAATAATGTTGCGTGCCTTCTTAGGGGCTGTTCATATGAGCCCGCTCAGCCGGGCTGGCCCGGTTTACCAAGCTAAAATCTCTGACCTGTCATATGGGTTTTTCCCAGTCCGGTTTTTTCTCACGACGGTGATCATAATATTTTATGTTTACATTGTTACCCGGGAAATCAAACAAAATGGCAGAGATAAAAACGAAAATAGCAACATTGATAGCAGCAACACTTGCACCACTGCAAACTATTACTTTAGGAATTGAAAATCTCTTGCTTTCATGGAGAAGACAACAATCAAAGTTTTATAATTCATGTATCTTTGCTGCTTTTCTTAAATTCATGTATCTTTGCTGCTTTTCTTAAAAAGAAAATGATTTATAAGAGAAAAAGGAGAATGATTCAAAGAAAACTTGAAAGGAGAAAAAGAGAAAGATGGTATAATCCAGGTCGTACAGAACAGTGGTGGGTTAACATGGAGACTAGAATGACACTTGATGTGACTTGGAGGAAAAACTTTCGTATTTCTTATGAAGAATTTCAAAAGTTAGTCAATGAAATTTGAGACTATATCACACCAAATCTTTTGTCTCCAAATCACAGAGCTTTATCTGCAGAGAAAAAGGTTGCCATGGCCCTTTATTATCTAAAAGACACTGGATCTCAAACTATGACTGCAAATACTTTTGGAGTCGCACACAATACTGTCAGCTGTGTCATATTTGAAGTTTGTTGTACGATTACTAAACACATGGGACCTAAATACTTACATTTACCCAAAAGCAAAGATTCCATGCGGAACAAATATCGGAATTTGAGACAAAATACGGAATGATACAGGCATTTGGTTGTGTAGATGGGACTCACATTCCTATATCTTGTCCAAAGATTAGTTCTCAAGATTATTTTTGTTACAAACACTATTATTCTTTGAACGTACAAGCAGTATGTGACTATAGAGGCCGATTCATGGATGTCGACTGTAGATGGCCAGGAAGCACACATGATAGTAAAGTATTCGCCAACTCGTCTATCAATAAGAAAATGATTAAAGGGGAGTTACCACGTATATTGTAGTCATTACATAGTGAGGATGAGAAAGTGCCAAATTATCTTATTGGTGACCCAGCATATCCGTTGACACCTTTCTGCATGAAGGAATATCTTCATTGTGCTAGTAACGAGGAGGTTATTTTTAATAGCATACTTAGGTCAGCAAGGAATCCAATTGAGTGTGCTTTTGGCAGACTAAAAGCTAAGTGGTCAATCCTAACAAGAAAATTAGACTTAAAGTTAGAAAATATACCAACTGTTGTGTATGCTTGCTTTGTACTTCACAATTTTTGTGCAAAAGAGAAATCTTATGTTGATTTGGAACAAGTTCAGGTTCAAATGGAATTAATGAAGTCAAATGAAGAAAATCATATCAATAAACCCAACCCAATTTTCTCATGCAACACAGATGAAGGAATCGTAGCCAGAAAGTGTATAACAAATCAATTTGCTAAGTTCATGTAAACTTATCTTTTTAAACATGCACACCACAATGTGCTGAACTATTTCCACAAGTATGTAAAAGTTACAATATTTAGAAGACTGTAAAATGATAGACAAAACAACAATGCTCAGATAAACTGGACACTTGGAATTTTTACTAAAAAAGATTTTGTTGCAGTTCTCCTAAAAGTTATGATTGAATATTGATCAGTTTTCTGTTAACTTTTGTTCTTTTTTAAATACTGGGAGTTTGTAAAAAGCAGAACACTGAGTAGATCAGGAACTTTTTATTCAGCTTATTAATTCAAAGTATAATCTGTTGTTGTTTACATTTTTTGAGATCAAACAGCCCAATATGACCAACATCATAGCAGTCAAAAATAATTAATTAATTAATTTCCCTTCATTCTTCCATTGCTTTGGCAATATCTCTGCTAAACAAAGCATCCTCTTTTGCTTCGTCAAGAAGTATTTTATCGCGTTGAGCAGCTGAGAGACTTTTCTCAAGATGTTAAAGCTTATTGTCAACAAGCTTTGGGACAGCAGATTTTCTCT
This sequence comes from Turritopsis dohrnii, assembly GCA_027922465.2. Taxonomy (NCBI): domain Eukaryota; kingdom Metazoa; phylum Cnidaria; class Hydrozoa; order Anthoathecata; family Oceaniidae; genus Turritopsis; species Turritopsis dohrnii. The sequence goes on along the minus strand of BQMF02000049.1, from coordinate 392,388 downwards.
TTGATCCAGCAGATGTAGATTTCCCAGCCTCTTGATCATCTTCTCCCGAAATAATTTCATTTTGTTCAGAAATTTTGCTATTACCCTCTGACGCTGCAATTATTGATAATTCATGTCCATCTTCTTGTTTATCTTCTTGACAGCTGGATGATGATGTTAATTCAGCAATTTCTGTGCCATTGGTATCAACACCAAATTCAAGTGGTTCTACATTAGCTGCACCACCCCAAATTAGTTTTAAAGTGTCAAAATGTGCATAAATTATTTTTCCACTCCCAGAACGAGTATCATTAATCAAAGCTTTTGAAAAACTTTGCCGTATCTCTTTGATCTTTTCTGGATTCTGTTTTTTCCCTTTATTATTAAGCGATTGTGTTGCTTTATTTCAGCTTTTACTCTGGCTATTTCCTCATTGGAAACTGATTTAATTTCTTCTAAATTGAATGTGTGTTTTCACTGTAAATCTCTGCCATGGATTTTCGAATTTCAGAATATAAATTTGGCTTATCTCCATCAAAGTCGAGTCCTTTGAAGCTTTTGTTGTATTGAAATTACTTATACAAAGTACTAGATCTTCAATCATTTCATCTGTCCACCTGAAACTTTTCATTTTCTCCGCCATTTTGTTTCAAATGTGATGTTCAGACGGGCATGCGCAGTACGTACCATTTCAGCCCGGTCATATGGTAAAAAATCAGCGCGCTTTGCCGAGATCTCCGGGCTGGATTTTCTCATATGAACACCCCCTTAGTGTGATTTTCCGAAGGCTTTCAGGATGCACATTAGGCTAGTTAAAGAGAAATTAAGCCTTCATAATTTTGTTTTGCATTACATGCAGAAAGGTCTCATTAATCTTCTGTGACCATTAAAAAGTGTTCCTACATAATAATTATACTCAATTTTTCGTTACTTAATATCTAACAACAGACGCCATTGCTGCTTGCAAAAGAGCACTGCGATGGAGATCATACAGAGTTTTGACGTCACAGCGCGATCGCTCCCTCTGTAGGGATTGCGTGAACGTGTAGATTTTGTTTCTGTTGATGAAAATTCTTGTGTTTTTCGTGATATAAAATATTGTTTCGCCTCAGTATTGGTGTTATCTTGGAATCTTTGCAAAGTGTATAAAGAATGACACATCTAATGGAAATTTAATCTTTCGTTGCACATACATATCAGCTGTCACTTTGTCCATCGTATTTTAAACTGATGTTCGAAAAAATTTTCTTTTTACCTGGTTATCATGCTGTTAAATATATAACTATGTTACTTCGAATTAACTACCGTCCCCTATAGTTCTGTTTTAAGTTGTTCGACATGATCCCTTGTGGACCTTTGTTTTCATAATAAAGATGTACAGTGTGTCCACGAAAAAATGGGCACCTAACTTTCAAGAAGCATATCTTATGTTTTTTGTGCTTGTATTTTTTCAGTTTTTATACCAAAAGAAAGAAAAGTATTTGTTCTCTCTAAATGCATGACATTTTTAATAGAAAAATAAACTTTGGAGGAATTATAAGCAATTTTACCATGAAACCACGCAATTAAATCAATAATGATCAATTAACGCTTGCTTGAATAGGAGTTAATGACTCGAGTAATATTGAAAGTCATGAAAAATTAAAATACAGTGTGTTTCAAGACTCATTGATTTCTTACCGATCCATTAAGATGTTTAACAATAAGATCAATTTCCGAAAACAAAAGCAGTCATGTAACAATTTTTTATCGCTTTTATTTTAACAAAGGAAACGTTACGCAGTTTGAAAAAATTTTACGTTAGCAATTACTTTAATTGAGAGTTTCAGTTGTCACATAACGGCATAAAAGATTTTGCACCTTTAAACAATAAAGATACGGTTGTTAACTTTATGTCTTAATGGATCGTTAAAAACTTAATGAGTTTTTCCATACTTATTTTTCGATTTTCTCTTCTTCTATGTTTCCATTTTCTACAAAAATTACATCACGAGAAAGATCAAAAATAAGGATTCTATCGATATAAAGTTTATAAAAATCAATTGGATATTTTCTTCAAAAATGCAATGAAAATTTTTGTTGTCAAAGTTTTGAAACACACTGTATTGTCGTTAAGCTGCATTTATCCCTGGAAAACACATATTTTGTTTACAAACTTGAAACATAAAAGTTTTATTTCTAAAAATCTTTTACGAAGAAAACTTTTTAAAATGTTTTTTTTTTGCTTATAAAGATTTCAACGAAAAAAACAGTTAATTGCTCGTTAAAGTCTTATTGTTTTATTGATCATTACAAAATTAACAACCGTGTTTAAAGAAAAAATAGTCATTATTTTTTAAAACAAAATTTTTTACAAATAACAACTTATATTTTTGGAAAGCTCGTACATCCTTCTTTCCAATGGCAAAAAAACCGCATTGTATTGGCGAAAATTCGAAAAGTTATTTGTGTTTTAAACCAGGTGCTTAAATCCAAGGCTTAATTTCCCTTTAACAATAAATTGATTAAGCTTCTTATGTTATATTTATCATAAAGGTGCATGCTCGAAATGATATATTTAAATAAAAGTCCACCGTAATAACAGTAATAATGTTCATCAACGTTTTTGGTTGTTTCTACTTTTGAAGCAAATGCAGTCCATGAAATTTGTTTTGTTTTTTTAGAAATATTTGCAGCAATACGGATACTACCATCCAAATTCGTATGATCAATCCAACCTTAAAGACTCCATCGAAACCTTTCAAAAAACATTTCGATTACCAGTCACAGGAGTTGCTGACGCTGCTACAAAGAAATTGATGAATACGCCCCGTTGTGGCCTGCCAGATCATGGAACCAGAGGAAATGCGTATGCTGACACCAAATGGAAAAAGAATTCATTGACATACTATTTTCATAATTATTCATCAAGATTTCTTTTTAAATCCAGAATTGAAGCCATAATAGCCAAAGCTTTCAGCTATTGGTCTGCCGTAGCAGACTTGAAGTTTACAAAAGGGAAAGACGATGGAGATATCAATATTGCGTATGTATATTTCATCGCACATTTCTCATAAGGTATGTTTTTTGTGGTCTGTGCATTCAGGGATGGCGCGGTAGTCATTATCTCCACATGCATGTGTTTTTCATATCTGGGTACTTCACTGCCATGACAGTATCTAGTTGATAGGTTAACATTGTTACAAGTTGGCAGGTGAATGAACCAACAGATACCTAAAAGGCTAACAAAATTTTTCGCGAGCATTAACAGTGAAAGTCGCGACAATATGCTTCCGAGAATTTTGACTCCCGACTTTTTTTGTTCGCGACTTTTTGTGCCTTCAAGGTTCTTATACTTACTTGCAAACTGCCGTGTTGATGACGACACAAATCAAGAAATACACATTTGATTCAAAGGATGCAGTTTTACAAAAATGGCAAAGTGATAAAATAATAGAAATTATTTTTACGATGTTGTTTCTCCATAGTGTGAAGAGTGTTCGAATTATCTCTCTAAATATATTCATATCCATTTTTCAATTAAAGTTTTTTGAACATAAAATTTTAATGCACGATATACTCAAACATACTTAAAATTAACGGTGTTACAAAAGAATGAAACGTACTTACAGGCGTCACAAGGATTTCTGCAGCATTTGCTGATCAACTGATCTTTAGCGCAAAAGCACTTCCGAACACCTTTTTATGTATTCAACAAGTTTTTTTTCATAATTCAAACCTTGTGACCAAAATCCTTAAAACAAAGAGTATTTTCATCGAATGAGTGTACTCCATTGAGTGATTGTTCAGCAAATTTGCCCATTGGGAAGGTTTTGTGGAGCGTCATATGTTACATAATTGGCATTTTGGCGAGTTCGCCATTTCATGGTTACAGTGTGCATCTGACGAATCGCAAACATTATGTTATTACGGTAAAAACTCTTGTAAAATTGTCTGTACTGATGCGGCCAGCCCTGAGCCTTACCTTCACTAACCCAAACACATTTAGGTTTACACCGTAAAGCCGGAGGTTTACGATTGGTCACAAACATCTTATGTTAATTTGGAAAGTGCATGAGCATTAGTAGTAAATCATTTATTTTGCCATATGTAATATAGGAAGTGGATATAAATATAACTATAAAATAAATACTACATCAGGCATGGGAACTAGCACAAATAGCCAGGGACTAGTCCTAAGTGCTGCAGTGGCGGATCTAGAGGTATGTCGAAATTTGTGTAGGAGAGTGTTAGCAATCTAACCATAAAAGAAAAGCGTTCAAATAATCCCATTGGTAATATAAATTGAATTCACAAATTATGTTAATGCTCTCCTACACAAATTTCGACATACCTCTAGATCCGCCACTGAAGCCACCGAAATAAATTATGGAGGTAATAATTAAGATTAAATGTATTAATGACATCAAAACTTGGTGAATTAAGGTAAGATTTCTAAGTTTGACTATCTCTAAATTTTTGGATAAGAAGAAGGAGAAAACGTACAAAACGGCTGTCATGGATTTCTTACGCGGAAATCCCATAACACTCACCTCCTCCACCCCGTAATTTATAATGCAGTAGTTAGTGTAACTAGACTTGCTAAGAATGCAGTATAGCTCAAAATACATCCAAGTGATTTTGAATATCAGAACCACCGATTATGTAAATTGAACTTTTGAAATTTGATCTAAATTTGGCCCGACTGCCAAATTGTAGCCAAATGCGTCATTCCGTCAATGCTATTTCTTCGTATCATCAGAACAATAAAAAGCAATACAATACTTTTGACGATTAGAAACATTTGTGGCCAATGCTTATCAAAGTAAACGAAATTCGCTACCTTAATGCTTCAGCGGCCAATGACGATTGAAGTTTTACGTTGTTTTCGCTGATAATTGAGTTGATTGAATCTTACTTTTATCAGACAGTTGTTGAATTCTTATTTTTTTGAAATCCTTACACTTGTTTATTTACTTAAAGTTTTCTATTTTTTTAAGAAGTTTTTCATAGTGCTTAAAAATTTCTTAAAAATATAATTCCAACTAGTAACCCGGGTGCAAATTTTACCGAGTTTCACTTCGAAAAGAATGTCTCATATTTGCCTTTCCCGTGTGCAAACATTAAATCACCGAATTGGAAACGGAAAGTGTACCCATGTTGTAGAGCAATGTCCCTCCTCAGTTTTTAAAAACAGTTTATTTACATTTCAGGTTTGGTTTGGGAAGACATGTTGATGATGTGGGATTATGTCATTACCCTTTCGATGGAAAAGGTGGAACTCTTGCTCACGCTTTCTTTCCACCGACGGGGCGACTTCATTTTGACGAAGACGAAAACTGGACTGATAAAACATTTCTCGGTAAAATGACATTATAATAGCATTTCAAAAATCATTGATGTCTAATTAAAGAACATTTGACATTTGCAAGTTTAGCCATCGTCATACCACAAATTTAAAAATAATGTGAATTCCAAAATTAACAAAACCTAAACGAATAAAATCAGCATCAGCATAAATATTGTAAAGATAAACTCAGACCGAGTTGTTTATTCAAATTTTGTAGTTTTTTTTGTAGTGTTTCAAGTGTTGTACAATGCTTGGATTATTCACTTGTTTTACTAACTCAAAATCAGGATTCTTTCCTTCTTACTTACCTTCTTGGCTCTGACTGGTTTCAGAAACTCTATTTCTATATAAAGCCTTATTGCCTAATGTTCTTAAGATCAGTCATTTGAAGTTTAGACCACGTTTTAAGAGTTTCAGCCAGCTATCTAAGCTCTACAAAAACATATTGGAGAAGCCTTCTGTTTTCGATTTGTTCCTACCAAATGAACGTGTTGGAGTGGATACGCTCTGATTCGATGTTAAAATGGTGTCGTACCGTAGCAGATCAATAACCATATTGTTACTGGTGGACGTGTAGTGAGATGGGTCAAAGAGCTAATCGAAATAATGAATATATAATCTTAATAAATATTCTACTTTGTTTTATTTTTTGTCTCAACAAGTCCCACAGCCTTTATGTCTTCAATTTCCTTTAAGGTCAGAATTTATTGGCAACGGCTGTTCACGAAATTGGTCATATCCTTGGCTTGGAACACGACACCAGTACGAAATCGTCAATAATGTATCCTACCTCCAAACCATACAATCTATTTATGAAATTGCATAAAAATGACATTGACAGAATACAGAAACTGTATGGAAGAAGAAAAAAAGTGTCTGGCTGTAAGTAAACCTTTTTTGAATTCTTCAAAGGCGCATTGAGCTGTTCATAAATAGAACTTAGGGTTTCAGTACGCTGATATTAGCAGTGAGAATCCCTTAATAGGTAGATAAAAATTAGGTCTAGAAATGACCAGGTGAAAAATGATTCTAAAAAGATGAATCAGTTGTTACTCTCATAATTCTTATTAACAAGATTTATCTTGTTTTCTTTAGTTTGGGCAGACCATGATAGTTATTGAAGAAGGAAGGCCCATGAACAAAATATGTCAAACGAAACAACAAAGTATTGTAGAGATTGTAAGATCACAAAATAAATATATCCAGTCTTAATATTATCAATGTTGCCTTTGTAAGATAGTTCTCATCACCTGTTTAAACAACGTTCATAGGGCGTCATTGTGGACACCTCACACGTCACACACAGGTATACACCAAACAAATAAGAAACAACCCTTGAGTAATGGTTATACTTATTGGAGAAGATGGAAGTATAAAGGGTTAGCCCTGCGCGCTCTTTTTCCCTGAGAGACTAGTATACAACTGTTTCGATTATAGATTTATAGGTGTTTAATAGCAGAAACTAATTTAGGCTTTCAATTAAGGGATTCAATTCACAGTTATTTTCGTAATTTTGTCAGGGAACGAAAAACATTTATGTTAAAATCTGATGAATTATAGTCAAATTTATATTCCTCTCACCGTAAATGATCATAGGAAGTTTGAATTCTGATGCTACATTAAGTAGTTTGGTTTATTTCTTTTGAAAAATTTGAAAGTCCAAGGTCAAATATGTAAAAAAGCATTCAAAGGTAAAGTAAATCAGATATGAGTTTAAAATCCACGTTTGGCCTTCCTTAGAAACCTCTTCAGACGTAGTTTGACTTTTTTGGATTCTTGTAACTTACCTCATGCACGTAAGTAGATTCGTAGTCATCATTATCTTCTGCTGTTTCAATCCAACTTTTCACATTTTGTGTTTGTGTGACATTAAACTCCTTTTTATGTTTTATTACCCAGACCATGACTCGCACAACCGATGTTTATAAAGTCCATTCATAAACGTTGTACACTCCTCGTATTTTGGTTAATATCTGAACGTAGAATGATTCGATTTTAATGACTGACCCCTTGTTGCAAAGATATGGTTTAGAGAAACATTATATTGTCAATTTTGTTTTGAAAATTTTAAAAAATAGCGAAGAAAAATGAAGATGAAAGAAATCTGCTTTTTTCCTACGGAAGCTGGGAAGCTGGTTTTTGGCACGATGCTAAACAAATCTTTCCTGATCACAATTATATAAAAATATATTTCAAAAATTGAATCCTGTTGAATATATCGTTTTTCAATGACACCCTTGTAAACAAACCAAAAACAATGAATTTTCTTCAGAAAACGGGGGTAATGCTGGACGTATGTATACTGATATAATGATGGGAATTGTTATTATTAATGATTGCAATCACCAATTAAGATTTACTTCTGGGAATAATGGTGACATGGAATCACGTTTTAGAAAGGGAGTCAATAGGTCATATTGTTTTATAAAAAATTCATCATTTCCACTTAAAAAAACAATTCGACTTTTTTTCTTTTTTTAAAGACGCAAATACGTTTTTATAAGCATAACGGCAATAATGCATTTACCGTGCTTCGGATCTCTTGGGAATGTCAGCTGCAGAATAAAACATTACATATACGTAATGTGACATAAGGATTTTAACTTATTAGCGGGATTCGGAAAATTAATATTTCATTTACACGAAATTGTTTTGCTATACGTTTGTAGTGAATTATATACAACTTAGTAGAGTTATTCGTAAATTTTCCCCAATAAAGTCATTAGAAACTTCATATGAAATGAGCGTTCGAAGTAATGCTGTTTCTTTTGATACGTAAGGCTTAATCTCTAAAATAATTTTTTAATTGAACAGCTTTGAAAAGAAATCCCACAAGTAATTGACACCAAATTTGTGTAATTTCTTGTGATCGTGGACATTTTAACACTTATTTACGCACTGTTACAAGTTTGTGCAAGTCTTCAAGGGATACTGGAAATATTTGTGGTTTTTTCCATTCAATGAATCAACATTTTAGTCTTATCACGGTTTGTATAATATAGGGGAAATTTTCTGAATTCATCATCATTACACACCTGATTGCTGGCCTGCATTTACAATCCCTCTAAATTCGATCTGCTAGAAATTGAGGGACAGCGTGTGGTGTTGCAGGAATGGAGGTGTTAGGCATATAAAAACGATAGCTACACGCACTTATGGTTGTAAATCAAGGCCGAATTTGCAATAACAGAAAAACTAGCAATTACTGCAGTAGGCTCGGAAATTGTGGCTCCTTCTCTTCACCAACGTATTTACCTGTTCCAAATTAGGAACATGAAAGTAGTAAAGTCTTACCGGGGATTTACAAATCAATTAACAATAAAGTTGTTTGTTAACAGTTACATTTTATTACACTTATGAGATTGAGGATACAAGAAAAACAAAAAGTGGTGCAAAAAGCAATTTAAAATACCATTATGAAATAACAATGCTTGTAAACATAATTCCCAATCCAATTGTTACATTACTGCAACCCTTCAGTTTCTTAATTCTTTGCGATATCGCTTGATAAATGCGTCTCTCATTGTAATCGCTTTCATTTGGTCTGATAACGATTGGCAGACATCACATGCTTTCTTTACAATATGCTAAAGTAAAGAGATCACTGAAGTAGAAAAACGTTGAGTATAGAATATAAATACAGTATTTGTATCTAAAATACATTTAAAATGTGTTGGTATCGTATTTATTACATTTTTTTGCTTCTAAATACATTTTGAATGTATTTGGAAATTTTATCCGTGTTTGTCGCCGAGCTTTAAATATTTTTAAAACACATTTAAAAGGTCAATGCATTTTAAACGTATTTAAAAATTTCTTCCGAGTTCGTCTTCAGTTTTCAAATAATTTTAAAACACATTTAAAAAAGCGAGACATTTTTTAAAAAGTCAATGTTTTAAATGAATTGGTGAAAAACAAAACACACAAAAATAGATGACAAATGAGATCCATTATTGGTCACGAACTCCACGAAATTTAGCGGTCTAGGAAATGATATTGAAAAACGATGTTGACAATGTTATAGGTTTTTTAGTCGTACGAGTACCTTTTTACATGAGAGTCATACTGAAGTCACAGCCGTTTTAAATTAAAAAACGGGTAAAAATATTTTCTATACACGATGGAAGGAATAAATTTAGCACATTCTACATTTTTATTGCATGTGTCAGCAAAATTTAATTAACATTTACATGCTTGTTAACACATTTTATGATAAAACAATAAAATGTGAAAACTTTCACACCTTAATATTAGTTATGTATTTTTTTGCCGTGGATAAATTGTATTTTACAAATATACAAACCCCTCAAAAGAACAAAAATGTGTTTCTTAAAAATTAGCAATAAAATTTTGAATCCGAAGATTGAGTAAAAATTAACAAATCTGTAGAACTTTGTGTTATTTATAACTTCCCAGTTGTTTTAAAAAAATCAAATCTGTATGTAATATATTTTTATTTTAAAAGTATTTAGATACATATATTATTATAGTTCGTGTTGATTACAAAGATATGACATTATTTCTGTGAATTAACTAACGTTAATTACGTTCAAAACACAAGCAATGAGATATATATTGAACAGCTCATTGCTTATGTTTTGAACGTGTTTTGAAAGTGTTATTCATTCATTTTTGTGTAACTTAGAGTTTATGTGCTGTTTTGTTAACATTATATAAAAATCATGACTATTTATCTCTCATTATATCTATGAGTGTTTCTAAATGATTGTATTTACACTGTGTGTATATATATATATTGAGTTACATGATGAAAATGAAAATTATTTAATCTACTGTTTACTCTCTTGTCCTACAATACAATTCAAATTGGGTGTGTTGTGCAGAGATTCCGTGCGTAACAAAAGTAAGGCGAAATCCGTGCGTATAAATAAGTATGAGATGCAATTTAAACACATTTCAAATAAACTTTTAGAAATTTTAAATATGTTTTAAATACTTTTCAAATACGTTACGATTACATTTAAAATATGTTTCAGATATGTTTAAGATACGGATTCAATATGTTAGAAATATGTTTTAAATACATTTATCCTCTTACTCTGTCAAGAAATAAAATATATTTTAAATACTAAACTAAATACGTTTTAAATGTATTGGGATTCTGTGAGAATGTAGTAAAAAATAAATATGTTGTTATCACTTCTTTGCAAGTAATAAAATGAAATTGGAATATATTAATCGTATTTCATCTTTATACTTCAGTTTATTACCTCTAATTTGAAATAATATTCGTTCGATTTATAGAAAGTTCGAATTAATGTGTTTCATTAACAACGAAGTAATATAGGAGGAACTAGTTCTAAATAGAAAGACTTAAAGTTGTGAATGTTGGAATATGTTTTATATATGTATGTAGTATCAATGCTTTCACAGAGAGAAGCCAAAGAATTTAGCTATGTAAGGCGCTTATCCGATTACCTCATCATCTTCTTCCCACATGTTATTGCCACCAGCAATTATTGCTTGTGTGTAGAACACGGAGCCCATCAATAAAGCGAAAAGAATCAAAATTTGAAAGTTTTTCATGGTTTCGCGATTAGATTATGCATCCAGTACTTTCAATCTGTTTCTGCTTTTTGTTTCCCTTCATTATGTTTATATAGAGTAGTGAGCATACCAATATCACATGACGTGCCCAAGTTGTTCTTTTGTTCACATTCCATCTTATTTAATTCAATCAAAATCATCATTCACACTACTTTCTGGCGTTTAAATTTCCATTTTAAGTGAAGCTTTTGTATTCAACTTCTTTGTTGAGATCTGGTTTTATTGCAGCTATGCTTAATGTCTCGAATGTCATTAAATGTGCCATTGACCGGATTGTACTCTACATCTTTAACGTCATTCATTGAGAGTCGATGATTGAATATTTTCATGTGGCTTCACACAGGACTACTGACGCAAAGATGCTCGTTGTGACAGTTAAGTAAATGTCGGCTTGTCTGGCCAACAAAGCGCGACGTACATCGTGGATAATCAATTTCATAAACTATTCCGCTTTTGAGGGGCTTCTCTACGGACGGTTTTAAATACTAAATACAAATTATTTGATATCTGTCTTTTTCTTTTTTGAAAAGCGAACCTCGATATTACTCAGTTTGATTATTTTTTTTACTTTTGGTCAACTTTAACAACACTAACAATATTTTCGGTTATGATCTACGGAATAAGCCGCAGCAATGTCATTAATACGAAAATTAAATCAGAGTACCACATGAAAGTTTCAATCTCCTATTTATCATTCAAGGATATCTACTGTAATAGCCGTGATAAAAAAATAACATCTTGATAAAGCAAATACGAAAAACCCCATTTATAATTCAATGGCCAGAGGTTTCGTTGTAACATATAAACGTGCATTTTACTGTGCAGAAAATCTTTTAAAAGAAAGCAATACTGGGATTTTCGAAAATTAATCTACGTGTCTATTCGGGACCTTAAAGCCAGTTGTAAATTACAGCAGAGATTGGTTGTCGTTGCGCTAAATTTTAAGATAAAAATAGTACTCACTCTATTTTTACATCGAAAAAGTTCGACAGTCTAGGAATCTATTTAAAATGCAAAATTTATTTCACAATGTACCTTCTTAAAAGAAAGTGCACACTGTATCCTTAAAAACATCGAAACTAACAAACCTTATAGGTACAAAATGTCGCAAGCAGAAAAGCTCGCAAGTATTCATTGTCTCGAGCAGCCTAAACTGAAAAAATTCTTTTATTACCGCAAAATTTCAGATGTTTACGCACTCTTACGAAATTTCCAAGACTTCTAAAGATTCTGGAAATAAATGAGGTTTTTCCCATTTGATGAAACAAGATTGTAGTCCTTATCACGGTTATTATAGTAGACATCATCGAATAATAAAAGGGAGATTGCCAAATTCCTGTGGTGATTTGATTTTGTTTTTTACATCAACCACATTTTTGATGCGGTTGCATTTGTAGATTACATACAGAAGATAATATAATTTTATTTGCTTTTTCATAGTGCATAAAAAGATTTTATTGTAGATCCTACTATATTGTGTTAATTTGTAAGAGTAAAGGGTACCATTACCTAAAGCTTATCCTTTCACATATTTTGCTAAACATTATATAAAATTAAAATCCTTACATCATTTAAGCAAAGCAGGAAGTTAATTTTACAGCTGAAGTTTTGCAGTAATAAGCTTTAATAAACTTGAGAAATTATATTTGTTCTCAACATTAGTCATATAGCTCACAATTTTATGGATAACACAGACTTTGTGTAATTTTAATGTCGCTTCGCAGGGCGTCTTCTTTGCTTTCGGCCCTTTGTGGAAAAGCCAAGACACTCCTGGTTCTTGATTGGCTCTCATAAGATATCCTTCTGAAGAGAAGTTTCACTGTGTATACTTTTATTATTATTAAAATTTTGAAAAATACGGGAAGAGTTTAACTTGAAAATACACTCTTTCACAGTGATTTTTCAACAAATGTCCCAACGTTTCCACTATTAAACAGATTATATTTTACTTAGAATTAGTTCTAAGAATTACATGGTGACAAATAATCCATTATCAGATTATTGCATTGTAGGTTCCCTAAACACCACACTTTTATATAGTTTTAAAGTCTGTTTGGCTTGATAGAATTGATTTATTAATCTATACTATTTAATATATCATCATACTTTGTAATCATTAATAAGGCTCATATGACAAGCACCGTGTCTTTAAAGCATATCAACGGACCGATCGCTATAAAAAAAACTATACATGCAAAGCTGTGCTGGTCCCAAAAACTAATCCTTTAATCCAGCCGATTAGTTAACACTGTCTTCTCAATCTACACTTTTGTGGGGCGAAAGTGTTCTTGTTGCTTCCTTAGTAACCTCTTCAGACGTAGCTTGACTTTTTTGGAGTCTTCTAACTTACAACATGCACGTAAAGTCCATTCATAAACGTTGTACACTCCTCGTATTTTGGTTAATATCTGAACGTAGAATGATTCGATTTTAATGAATGACCCCTTGTTGCAAAGATATGGTTTAGAGAAACATTATATTGTCAATTTTGTTTTGAAAATTTTAAAAAATAGCGAAGAAAAATGAAGATGAAAGAAATCTGCTTTTTTCCTACGGAAGCTGGGAAGCTGGTTTTTGGCACGATGCTAAACAAATCTTTCCTGATCACAATTATATAAAAGTATATTTCAAAAATTGAATCCTGTTGAATATATCGTTTTTCAATGACACCCTTGTAAACAAACCAAAAACAATGAATTTTCTTCAGAAAACGGGGGTAATGCTGGACGTATGTTTACTGATATAATGATGGGAATTGTTATTATTAATGATTGCAATCACCAATTAAGATTTACTTCTGGGAATAATGGTGACATGGAATCACGTTTTAGAAAGGGAGTCAATAGGTCATATTGTTTTATAAAAAATTCATCATTTCCACTTAAAAAAGCAATTCGACTTTTTTTCTTTTTTCAAAGACGCAAATACGTTTTTATAAGCATAACGGCAATAATGCATTTACCGTGCTTCGGATCTCTTGGGAATGTCAGCTGCAGAATAAAACATTACATATACGTAATGTGACATAAGGATTTTAACTTATTAGCGGAATTCGGAAAATTAATATTTCATTTACACGAAATTACTTTGCTATACGTTTGTAGTGAATTATATACAACTTAGTAGAGTTATTCGTAAACTTTCCCCAATAAAGTCATTAGAAACTTCATATGAAATGAGCGTTCGAAGTAATGCTGTTTCTTTTGATACGTAAGGCTTAATCTCTAAAATAATTTTTTAATTGAACAGCTTTGAAAAGAAATCCCACAAGTAATTGACACCAAATTTGTGTAATTTCTTGTGATCGTGGACATTTTAACACTTATTTACGCACTGTTACAAGTTTGTGCAAGTCTTCAAGGGATACTGGAAATATTTGTGGTTTTTTCCATTCAATGAATCAACATTCTAGTCTTATCACGGTTTGTATAATATAGGGGAAATTTTCTGAATTCATCATCATTACACACCTGATTGCTGGCCTGCATTTACAATCCCTCTAAATTCGATCTGCTAGAAATTGAGGGACAGCGTGTGGTGTTGCAGGAATGGAGGTGTTAGGCATATAAAAACGATAGCTACACGCACTTATGGTTGTAAATCAAGGCCGAATTTGCAATAACAGAAAAGCTAGCAATTACTGCAGTAGCCTCGGAATTTGTGGCTCTTTCTCTTCACCAACGTATTTACCTGTTCCAAATTAGGAACATGAAAGTAGTAAAGTCTTACCGGGGATTTACAAATCGTTTAACAATAAAGTTGTTTGTTAACAGTTACATTTTATTACACTTATGAGATTGAGGATACAAGAAAAACAAAAAGTGGTGCAAAAAGCAATTTAAAATACCATTATGAAATAACAATGCTTGTAAACATAATTCCCAATCCAATTGTTACATTACTGCAACCCTTCAGTTTCTTAATTCTTTGCGATATCGCTTGATAAATGCGTCTCTCATTGTAATCGCTTTCATTTGGTCTGATAACGATTGGCAGACATCACATGCTTTCTTTACAATATGCTAAAGTAAAGAGATCACTGAAGTAGAAAAACGTTGAGTATAGAATATAAATACAGTATTTGTATCTAAAATACATTTAAAATGTGTTGGTATCGTATTTATTACATTTTTTTGCTTCTAAATACATTTTGAATGTATTTGGAAATTTTATCCGTGTTTGTCGCCGAGCTTTAAATATTTTTAAAACACATTTAAAAGGTCAATGCATTTTAAACGTATTTAAAAATTTCTTCCGAGTTCGTCTTCAGTTTTCAAATAATTTTAAAACACATTTAAAAAAGCGAGACATTTTTTAAAAAGTCAATGTTTTAAATGAATTGGTGAAAAACAAAACACACAAAAATAGATGACAAATGAGATCCATTATTGGTCACGAACTCCACGAAATTTAGCGGTCTAGGAAATGATATTGAAAAACGATGTTGACAATGTTATAGGTTTTTTAGTCGTACGAGTACCTTTTTACATGAGAGTCATACTGAAGTCACAACCGTTTTAAATTAAAAAACGGGTAAAAATATTTTCTATACACGATGGAAGGAATAAATTTAGCACATTCTACATTTTTATTGCATGTGTCAGCAAAATTTAATTAACATTTACATGCTTGTTAACACATTTTATGATAAAACAATAAAATGTGAAAACTTTTACACCTTAATATTAGTTATGTATTTTTTTGCCGTGGATAAATTGTATTTTACAAATATACAAACCCCTCAAAAGAACAAAAATGTGTTTCTTAAAAATTAGCAATAAAATTTTGAATCCGAAGATTGAGTAAAAATTAACAAATCTGTAGAACTTTGTGTTATTTATAACTTCCCAGTTGTTTTAAAAAAATCAAATCTGTATGTAATATATTTTTATTTTAAAAGTATTTAGATACATATATTATTATAGTTCGTGTTGATTACAAAGATATGACATTATTTCTGTGAATTAACTAACGTTAATTACGTTCAAAACACAAGCAATGAGATATATATTGAATAGCTCATTGCTTATGTTTTGAACGTGTTTTGAAAGTGTTATTCATTCATTTTTGTGTAACTTAGAGTTTATGTGCTGTTTTGTTAACATTATATAAAAATCATGACTATTTATCTCTCATTATATCTATGAGTGTTTCTAAATGATTGTATTTACACTGTGTGTATATATATATATTGAGTTACATGATGAAAATGAAAATTATTTAATCTACTGTTTACTCTCTTGTCCTACAATACAATTCAAATTGGGTGTGTTGTGCAGAGATTCCGTGCGTAACAAAAGTAAGGCGGAATCCGTGCGTATAAATAAGTATGAGATGCAATTTAAACACATTTCAAATAAACTTTTAGAAATTTTAAATATGTTTTAAATACTTTTCAAATACGTTACGATTACATTTAAAATATGTTTCAGATATGTTTAAGATACGGATTCAATATGTTAGAAATATGTTTTAAATACATTTATCCTCTTACTCTGTCAAGAAATAAAATATATCTTAAATACTAAACTAAATACGTTTTAAATGTATTGGGATTCTGTGAGAATGTAGTAAAAAATAAATATGTTGTTATCACTTCTTTGCAAGTAATAAAATGAAATTGGAATATATTAATCGTATTTCATCTTCATACTTCAGTTTATTACCTCTAATTTGAAATAATATTCGTTCGATTTATAGAAAGTTCGAATTAATGTGTTTCATTAACAACGAAGTAATATAGGAGGAACTAGTTCTAAATAGAAAGACTTAAAGTTGTGAATGTTGGAATATGTTTACTATATGTATGTAGTATCAATGCTTTCACAGAGAGAAGCCAAAGAATTTAGCTATGTAAGGCGCTTATCCGATTACCTCATCATCTTCTTCCCACATGTTATTGCCACCAGCAATTATTGCTTGTGTGTAGAACACGGAGCCCATCAATAAAGCGAAAAGAATCAAAATTTGAAAGTTTTTCATGGTTTCGCGATTAGATTATGCATCCAGTACTTTCAATCTGTTTCTGCTTTTTGTTTCCCTTCATTATGTTTATATAGAGTAGTGAGCATACCAATATCACATGACGTGCCCAAGTTGTTCTTTTGTTCACATTCCATCTTATTTAATTCAATCAAAATCATCATTCACACTACTTTCTGGCGTTTAAATTTCCATTTTAAGTGAAGCTTTTGTATTCAACTTCTTTGTTGAGATCTGGTTTTATTGCAGCTATGCTTAATGTCTCGAATGTCATTAAATGTGCCATTGACCGGATTGTACTCTACATCTTTAACATCATTCATTGAGAGTCGATAATTGCATATTTTCATGTGGCTTCACACAGGACTACTGACGCAAAGATACTGACAGCTGACAAAGATTGTGACAGTTAAGTAAATGTCGGCTTGTCTGGCCAACAAAGCGCGACGTACATCGTGGATAATCAATTTCATAAACTATTCCGCTTTTGAGGGGCTTCTCTACGGACGGTTTTAAATACTAAATACAAATTATTTGATATCTGTCTTTTTCTTTTTTGAAAAGCGAACCTCGATATTACTCAGTTTGATTATTTTTTTTACTTTTGGTCAACTTTAACAACACTAACAATATTTTCGGTTATGATCTACGGAATAAGCCGCAGCAATGCCATTAATACGAAAAATAAATCAGAGTACCACATGAAAGTTTCAATCTCCTATTTATCATTCAAGGATATCTACTGTAATAGCCGTGATAAAAAATAACATCTTGATAAAGCAAATACAAAAAAACCCATTTATAATTCAATGGCCAGAGGTTTCGTTGTAACATATAAACGTGCATTTTACTGTGCAGAAAATCTTTTAAAAGAATGCAATGCTGGAATTTTCGAAAATTAATCTACGTGTCTATTCGGGACCTTAAAGCCAGTTGTAAATTACAGCAGAGATTGGTTGTCGTTGCGCTAAATTTTAAGATAAAAATAGTACTCACTCTATTCTTACATCGAAAAAGTTCGACAGTCTAGGAATCTAATTAAAATGAAAAATTTATCTCACAATGTACCTTCTTAAAAGAAAGTGCACACTGAAACCTTAAAAACACCAAAACTAACAAACCTTATAGGTACAAAATGTCGCAAGCAGAAAAGCTCGCAAGTATTCATTGTCCCGAGCAGCCTAAACTGAAAAAATTCTTTTATTACCGCAAAAGTTCAGATGTTTACGAGACTTCTAAAGATTCTGGAAATAAATGAGGTTTTTCCCATTTGATGAAACAAGATTGTAGTCCTTATCACGGTTATTATAGTAGACATCATCGAATAATAAAGGGGAGATTGCCAAATTCCTGTGGTGATTTGATTTTGTTTTTTGCATCTACGACATTTTTGATGCGGTTGCATTTGAAGATTACATACAGAAGATAATATAATTTTATTTGCTTTTTCATATTCCGTAAAAAGATTTTATTGTAAATCCTACTATATTGTGTTAATCTGTAAGAGTAAAGGGTACCATTACCTAATGCTTATCCTTTCGCATATTTTGCTAAACATTATATAAAATTAACATCCTTGCATCATTTAAGCAAAGCAGGAAGTTAATGTTACAGCTGCAGTTTTGCAGTAATAAGCTTAAATACACTTGAGAAATTACTAATCCTTTAATCCAGCCGATTAGTTAACACTGACTTCTTAATCTACACTTTTGTCGGGTGAAAGTGTTCTTGTTGCACTAAATTTGAGATTATTCATCATCATCATAGACTATAAAATGGCTATAATAAAGTAACTCATCGAATTTAACTGCGTCGCTCTTATCAACCGTTCATAGAAAGGAAATCTTCCTAACATTACAGGTCTCGAACTTCATTGAATCTCACAACAATATATTGTTCAAACTATCTTACAATGATGAAGATGCTCAGAGGAAATAGGCGTTCATTGATAATTTGGAACACTGAGTACACAGATTGACCCAATAAACATTACCACCGATAACGTTGGCCATTAGGCAGAACGAATCTCCAGTGTAACTGGAGAATATGCTTCTGCAAGCGACAATTGAATTTGTTTTATTATCAACGTCTTACGTTTTCCTTTGAGCAGATCGAAGACGATATTTATAGCAGTTTACCTCCGACATCCAAGCTATTCTACTGACGGATGTGCTGCACCTTCAAGTATTCAACCCAGCTGGTAAATATGACGATTCAGCAACATATGATGCGCTCACTGAAGACATGATTGCCAATCATGCTTCATTTAAACTACGAATGAACAGCGATAACATTACAGGAACTGCTCGGGTAAGATACTCAGATTATGGATGATTTTTGACTGAGTTTTGGACGTGCAATCCTCCTCGTGTTTGGACGTGCAATCCTCCTCGTGTTAATGTACCTATTGAGAATGCAGTTTCTTTAATAAATGTTAGTTAAAATGTTGCTATGCATTAAATAGTGTCATGCGTGGGTTGCAGATTAATGGAACGTGGACATTTGTATATAGGTTTTGCCACGTATTCGTGCCAAAAGCAAGGTGCTGTTGCTGTCTTTGAAGTTCCAGAGGTGAATATTGTCGAAGAAGTCACTACCACAACACCAGCGGCAACAACAACAACAACAATAGACCTTTCCCGAATTCATGTTTAAAAGATGCATTGTGGCTGAGTTGTCGTGTCTAACCTCACTTTTAATATTCTAGCTACTTCTAATTATTGGAATGGGAATTAGGAATAATAGAGACTATTATTAAGTTATAAAGTAATGAAATCAGAGGAACAATGAATTGCATAAAAACGAGGTTAGATATGAAACTCGGCCACAATTCAGTGTTTAAACTGAAATTCGGGAAAGGTCTATTGAACATACTAACGCTGCTGGAAATAGCACTTCTTCGAAATTAACGGCGTCTTCAGATGGGGACGGTTATGCAACGATCGGCAGTAACGGTGGTGACGGCGATGGTGACGGTGATAGTGATGGTGATGATGAAGGTGATGGAGATGGTGATGGTGTTGGCGATGGCGATGGCGGCGGTGTGAAACCTTAAAAAATACAGTTCAAATTTCTGTAAGACTTCGACGAAGCAGTTTCGGTTGCTGGTACCGCGGAGTTGCTTCGTTTGACGATTTGTGATCAGGTTAAAGGAGATCCCAAAGAATTCATCTCTAATATTGACTCAATTTTCAAGGACTGACAAGTAAAATCCGGCAGGATCGTGGTCACTTTCACCCTGGACTTGGACACATCAATTTCTGACCAAACATACCAGATGTTCGCCTAAAAATTCACTAACAACGATTTCAGTGTTGTTTTGAACAGTATTAAATTGAAAACAGTCACCGATTCAGCTCTCGTTAGCGGTAATCCCTACACTCCTCCGACAGAACCTCCTCTTGACAACGATGATGACGACAACACAGTCGTAATAGTTCTCGTGGTCGTCGTCATCATACTCCTTGGTGTCGCCATTCTTGAAGCTGTGGTGTTGGTGAAGAAAAATAAAGGTGAAAAACGAAAAGTAGGATATTTTAATAAGTCCGTTTAATGAGCCTGACATGATTACGAATGTGCCTGTAGTTTCAGTGCCATGAAATAAATGGCGGGCATTTAAGTGGGGAGAACTCGATGTGTAGTGCTCACTTTTTGTATTTTCTAATGTCTTTCTAATCAATTTATAAATAAGGTGTTATAAGAACATTCAATTAGAATCATTAAAATCACTCAGGTGGGTTGCTAGTAAATATTTTTAAAAACTGCATTTTCAATTTTTCTGCAAATCATTGTGATTTAAAAGACTCTGGTCTTCTTCCATTGGTCGAGAATGCCATGCGGTTGTTGTGATTTTGTTTTTCTGTTTTAAATGAAACTTGATCAAAGATAAGAACCATTAAGTAGACTGGTGGAAATCCAGAATGATGCGAAACAGATTTTGAAGAAAATAAAACATTATAACAATTTCAGCTTTTTTTCTGATTCTTCTGTTGATCATGAGCTGATGATATTTTTAACCAATGGAGGTGGACTATTTCGGTCTCCTAATCGCCAGAAAATTCAATAATATAGCTGCTTGTGCGTTCAATGGACATTGTTTTGATCTTATCCTATCACCGACAGTAAATACTGTGATTTACATGCAATTCTAGTTTTCCACGAGCATTTTTAAAAACCATCTCACCATTTCTGTATATACAGGTTGATCCATGGGCTGCAGCAAGTGACCATCAAATGAGGGGAATCACCACCAGGTATGGACATTTTATTTATATGACAGTCTCCTAAGTTGTATTTAAGACAACGAAGACTTGTTCGCAACTCAACCTCAGTTACCTCATCAGTAAAGACTTTGTTGGTACAATTTATTGTCAGCATAAATTTTTCGTCGGTTGAAACTTGTCACCTCACCAAATATTCACCTTATTAAGTTTTATTGATCTTAGACAGTCACATTGCTTACTTCAAAATGTGAGACAACTACTCATGTTTACAATTTCCCTAATCTTATAATTATGCTTAGTCTTTTACCAAAATTATCCTTAGCATTCTATGTTGAACATAAGGCTAAGGTTGTCAGAAGTACAATTTCGTCAAAATGAAAGCGATTCACATCTATATATACTAATTCGCGTGCGTGTGCAACGCATTTAACTTAGAGAGTGTTTTGTTTTTGTTTTTTTAATGGTCAAAATCTTCTTAATCGTGGTCATATAGCGGCAGTTCGACCACGCCAGACACATTCACATTCCGCGATTAGTATATGCTCCTCCGTTTTGTTATTTTTGGTTTGCGCAGTGGAAATCAGCCGAAAAACGTCTTTGGAGGAGTGCGAGCAATGCAATCTTCTTCGTTCGAAATTTGTCAACGATCATTTCGTGAGCAAGAAACTTCACGAAGAAGACGTGTTTCTTTTTGTATACGAATATTTTAATTTAAATTTGATTGTTTTAGGTAGTTTCTGCGAAAAAACGTATCGTGAAGATTGAACTAACAAGTGTGGATGCAAATCGACGAAAGAACTGAAAAAAATTTAAGTTTCGGGATCGTTTTCTTTTCGGGTTTATCAAGTAGAGTACATTATTGTTTACAGTGCAGAATGTACAAGAATCTTTTACTTATTTACTAACTTTACTTATTATAATACCTTTCCTTTTTTGTTTCTAGAACTTAAAAACGGATGCCTGCAGAAAGATCTTTACTCAGGTAAAATGTTTTTGTTTTTTATCGTTTTCGTTGAGCTACCACTTCGTAGAGATTTAATTAAGAAGTGGACATAAATATACGAAAAACTGATTGTTTTCTTCGTTAGCATATCGGTAGAGAAAGACGAAAAAGAAAGAAAAACTTTGCGGGACGAATAACTTGGATGTGGAGCATCGTTGTTATTGTTGACAACAGCATGCTTAGCAAAGGTGATGTTACTTATTATTATTCTGTATTATTATATTGTTCTGTTATGTACAAAAACAAAAATGGTTCCAGAGTTGTGACCATGAGGCAAGCGTAAGCTGTTGCTGTTGAAAGGCTCTTTGGCTGTAGCTACATCATACATGATCTTTATAGATTTTATTCATTTAAGCGTATTTTTACTTTTTAAATGTGATTATAGTGTCTTCTTCTGCATGGTTTATTCATTTAGATTTGTTCCTTTTTCACAAGAAAGAAAGTAAACAAATAAACGTCATTTAGGAAAGTATCTTTATATTATGAGTTTGGGAATATTTGGGTATTTAGTTTGATCATGTTCTTCTTCGTCATCCAGCTAATAATTATTCACTGTTGTTTCATGTGTAATGTATCTCTGTCTGACTTTCCGACTATTATCAGCATCATAATTTGAATTTGTTTTTGATAATGCTCCCAGTGGATGTATATACCTGTATTTGTTTATGCGACATTCTAATTCATGGAATTTTTCTTATTTTTTTATTTTTTCATGTTTATGCATTATTTTGTGTTATGGTAATCGTTTACGTACTATGCCTGGGTAATTAACTTTGGCATTATGATTTTATTTGTGACTTCTGGGTAAATTTTTGTTCTTAGTTATTGTTTTTAGGATAAATGCGTACTTGAATTTAATTTTTTTTTTCTTTTTTTTTGTTGTTGTTTATTTCAATATTCTTATAGCATGATTAGGTTTTCGGTATTACAATTGAAATATTATCCTTTTAGGTAATAATAAAAAAAGCATAAAGAAATGAAACTCATGGTTTTAATCATGAGGTTGATGGTTTTGGGAAGAACAGACTATATATCATTTCAAAAATTCATTAATGGTTGCAGTCCAGTAGTAACTTTGGAACAAAAGAAAAAGTTGGAAGGTATCAATTTGTTTTGAATTAACATTTTGTAATGTTTGGTTTCGTATGTCTGGGTAAACAGTTCTGTGTTATATATTGCCATTTTTTTACATTAAAGTTACTTCTCTTCTGCGTATAAATATATATTCTGAGCCATGTTGCTATTTGTTTCTGTTTTTAATCTTCTGAATGTAATAACAAATTAATGCCTGTAAAAAAACTTTATACAAGTGAAATTCTGTGACAGAACGCATACTGAATATGGGTGGCGAGCGACGCCGCCTGGGCGGCTAGTCCTAATATACTAATTCGCGTCGTGTGTCACACTTTTATTTTAGAAAGTGACATATTTAGTTTAAATTTACGGTCATCGTCCTCTTATGTGCGTGTAAAACCATGTAGAGGCGAGAGACACTTTTTACGATCATTCCAAAAGCACGTGGCATCATTTGACGTCAGTTTTTTATAATCACGGGGAATCATTGCATTGCATCCCTAATCGAACGCGACGTTTTTGCGGAAATATCTCAAGAACCAATAGGGATAACTGACGTTTTTTGGGGTCAGCGATACGGGTGATGGGATGACGCATCATTTGGGCCTAAATTTTATTTGGTACTGCGGATATGACGTCATCGAAATCTTTGATCAGCGATATCTCCGCAACGGTTGGTCGTAGCGAAACGATCCCATACACTTTTTTACGCGAGTTACTAGTTCTTTATTTAATCAACGACCGTACTGAGTGAAGGTCCATACCAACTATTCAATCACCGATTACTTTCCTGTCTCCGGCACATTATCGTTTTGATGTTAAAAAATTTTTTCAGATCGTTTTTTCTATTATTTTGGGTTCTTAGATCTCAAAAAAAAGTTTGTTGTCAAAATTCATTTAATATGTTGGTTTTACAATTTGTTGCAAATATGCAACATTGGCGGACAAGGGTAGGGAAAATGATGAAATATTTTATGGAATAAAGCTTCATTTTATATGCCAGAATCACGCCTTGGATAAGCGTGATCGCAAAAATTACAAGAAAAGCTGTAAATCAATTATGGAAATCCTTGAAACAATTTCTATCCTTGTTCAAACACAATCCTAATTTACACTTGGAGCATTTCACAGTGCAAGTCATTTGGCATTTTCGACATCTTGATCGGCTGCCATCAATTTCCGGCCAGTGTGCAACTTTGTCAAAGCGGACATCTGCGATTGGTGATGGGACAGTAGGATTTCTTCCAAATGTTGCAGTTGGTGAAATGCTTCTTCGTGGCCGACCAGGCTTTGGCTGTTCTTTGCCTGCCAAAGTAAGAGCTGAAGCAATTTGGGTTGTGAAAGTTCTCAAGTTGATTTGCATTTTCTTTGTCACTCGTTTTTGGTCACAATGCCTTCTGTACAAGAGCCAGGCATTGACTTTTGCGATGTCAACACAATGAAAGATCAGCTTAAGATACCATCTCTTTCTGGTGATGATTTTTGTCCGGTACAGGGAGATCAGCATATCAGCCAAATCAACTCCACCCATGGATTCGTTGTATTGTGACACAATATCAGGACAGTCAACAGTCACCTTTTCTTTTTTCATCAGGTCAAATCTCTCCACCGTATTGTTGCATTCAACCCCTGCAAAAGTTGATCCAAGAACAACACATTGTCAAACCACTTCAGCAAATGTAAACCAGTGTTACAATCCGTTCTAAAATCATAGGAGCCACGTCCACTTGATTTCAGATCCTTTTCTGACATCAATGGACAGCCTCCAAGGCGATTCGAACGAAAAGTAGCGATCGTGAGGATTTTCATCGATTTTAGCTCTAACAATATCGACAATGTTGAAAACCAATTGTCCATGAATAATTTGAAGTTTTCGTTTTTTGGCATTTTTTCAACAAGCCGTAGAACAACCTCATAGGCCCCACACTTCTCCTTACCAGCACTTTTTGGCCCAGCGTAAAAGAAGAAATCATAGATTATTCCAGAAGCACCCGCTCGTACAAAGTTTTTAAATCCCCACTTGTGGATTTTCTTGGGCATGTACTGACGGATGCCACTTCTTTTGGTTTTTGCAGGGACCATCTGTTCATCGATTGATTGGTATTGTTCTTGCTCCAAATTGAGGCAATTTGCGCGTAAAGTGTTGACCACAGGTTCAACTTTGAATAACCTTGAAGAGGATTCACTCTTCTCGGTGTTGTCATTGGCATGGAGATAGCGTCGGATAATTTCATAGCGTTTTAATCCCATAACATTGGCTATGCAATCGACCCGTAGCTCTTTCGACCAGTATAGCTCATAGGACGGTAGTGAAATCACTGCCATCAGCATTTGGATGCCAACGAAATTTTCCATTTCTGATTTGTTGGTATTGATACTTTTACCAGACTTCTGTACTGAGTAAAGGTTGGTTTGAGTAACAAGATTCTCAGTTATGTCATCACTCCAAAATAACTTAAAATATTGCATTGGTGACAAGTCATTTTCAGGAGGCAATGAAAATTCTCTCCCTAAAAAGGTTGTGTCACAAACTGGAGGATTTGTCTTTCTCCAACGGTATGATCGTGGCTTTGCTTTCTTCTGCGGTGGCCCATCGTTTTCTTCATCAGTAGAAGCCTCATTTTGCTGCTGTACATTATTTCCATCTGCGTTATCATGACAAGGCTCGCCACTAAAAAAAAAGTGGAAATTGAGTAAAAGGAGTAAAACCATCAAAAAATATTTCAAAGTTTAGTTACGCATCGTTTTCTTTTTGCTGAGTTTGAAAGTGGACTATTTCATCATCATTATCGCTTTCCATGTCAGAAAGTTCGGACAGTTCTGAATCGGATCCAGGACTCAACACAAACTGGACTGCTTCTTCGACATTATATTTTCTTTTCATAATGGAGTATCGTTCTGTTCCTAAATAAACATAGAAAAAGGTTCAGTCTTGATAACTTTTCAAAACCAAATAGTAGAGACAAATCTACTTTTTTCAAAGCAATTTTTTCCTCAGGAGAGTTTTTTATTCGAATCACATGCACGTGCACGTTTTTTCATTAGAAAATGATCTCCTCCACCACACATGTGTTGTTGGTTTTGCCCATAAGATCAGTAATAATGATGACAATTTGTATGTCTATTTTAAGATTTTTACATCTCTTATCCGACATTGTTGCAAATTTGCAACAAATAACTTTGAACCATTTTTTTTTTTAATTCCCTTGAGCAATATGTATATACTTATAAATACTGTATGTTTCAGGCTTTCCGAATGATTTTCAACCATTTTTACTCATATTCAGTCACATCGTGCAGCAAAATAAGTGAATAAAAATATGCAATAACAACTTACCTTCAGTACTACTTGTAACGTTGGCTGCCATTATGGTTAAAGGGCGACCTTGACCATGTGCTTTGTTTTTGTTGAAAAAAGAAAGGTCTAGAAACTATATTTTAAAGTCACCAACCGTATATTCAACTGAGCTTTTAAAATGTGACCTTCCAAAACATTTGTTGCAAATATGCAACACGACCGGAGAACGTTGTATTTGGACATCTGACTCGTTTAAATTTCTCTTTAGTATTCTGCTTTCACTTTCGAAAATAATTACTAAGAGTAATGTTTGTATGGCAATTGGGTTTACCAATCTATTCGAAGGAAGCCTTTCATAATAAGGTTTTTACCATGAAGTATTGATGAAAACAGTTTTTCATATGAAATGTATGCTAACCTATGAATTCATAGAATTTACGAAACAATACTTGGATATATATAAACTAACTGAAAATTTGTGGCTTAAACAGATTCCGGGGTGCTATAGGATTGTTTAAAAGTATGCTTTCAAATTTTTGTCACTTTTCCATGGGATAATCAAGCAACATATCTATGTTTTGTTCTGTCAAACAAAGTTATCAGTTAAATCCAGAGCATTTGTGTTGAATTTCACAGGCATTGTTTTGTAGTTCCGCGAACTGATGTTGGCATCAAAAATCCTACATATGATGGAGATATATAAATAAATGAAGCATAAATATTGCGTAACACACACGAACACACGATTGATTGTTATGTTTTCCCGTCTACTTCGTAGAAGAATCCAGGTCCAATACAACACGATCAAGAGGAAGCTATGCCTCCTCCAGCTTTTACGACCCCTAAAAATCAGGGTGTGAGTAGACTTGCTGAGGGTACCATTATTGAGGATGAGTGTTCCGCACCGTCGTCAAAGTCAGCACGTTTTGAGCTGGATACCTCAGCATTAGAGAATGAATGGCAGCTACCGGCTGACATGTTACATTATATTCACAAATATATGTCCAATGACTTTCCTGAGAAGGATATAAAGGACAAAATTTTGAATGTGAATCCAGTGCCTTCGAATATCAAGGTAGTGCCGGAGCTTTGATTCCTACATTAGAGAGCTTTTAATGGAGAACCATAAGATTATTCCGTTACAAACTGAAAGGGTCTTGAAGACAGTTCAAGAAAAAATCTTCAACATAATTGGTCCACTACTACGGTTGTGGCATATAATAGATGAAGAAAGGAGATTATCCAAAGAAAATGATCAATGGAATGATGAGGAATGGAACTACATCTCATCCCTGTTTGAAGAGAGCATCCTTTTGACTGGTCAAGCATTAAACTCAACATCATACCAACGTCGATTGAACTTGTTAATAGATAACTCTGTCAAAGTGAAGGAAATTCTGAAGGAACAATCAGATTTATTAGACTCACCAGAAAATTCGGTATATTTGGTAGAGCAGCTTCAAGCAGCAATAGAGGTAAGAGAATTAAATCTCAACCAGGGGCTTTCTCAGGCCTTGCCAACAGACTTCCTAAGGATGGTAAATTTTCCCAGAATTCATCCAACATTACAGGGTGCCTCCAAATCCAGATCTACCTGTGACGGGAAAAATCAGACACTTTTTAGAAAATTGGAGTTCAGAAACAAAAGACTCAAATATTCTCCAAATGGTTCAGGGCTACAGGGTTCCATTTGTGCAATAATCGGTTCAACAAGCACCTCCACGACCGCTCAAAATGTCAGAGGAGAAAATTCACTTGGTAGATTTGGAAGTGGAAAAAATGCTGCAAAAGCAGGTAGTTCAACTGATTCCAAGGAAAGGCAAGTTTGTCAGCTCATTGTTTCTAGTTCCCAAGAAAGAAGGGTTGGATATGAGACCAGTAATCAATTTAAAGGAACTAAACAGTTATATAGAGTATCTAAACTTCTAAATGGAAGGTCTTGCCTTGTTAAAGAAAATTTTACAGGAGGGAGATTGGATGTGCAAGCTGGATTTAAAGGACGCTTATTTTTCAGTTCCTCTTCATCCAGACTCTCAGGAATTTCTTTGTTTTCTTCGGAAAGGGAACTATTTCAGATTTCTATGCCTGTGCTTTGGGCTATCCCCGGCCCCACTTGTTTTTACAAAACTCATGAAGGTGCCTACAGCTCTGTTAAGGCGGCTGAATATCCTTCTGATCATTTTTGGACGATATTCTCGTGATTGGCAGAACATTGAAGGAGATCAAGATGTCTGGAGACACCTTGATTTATGTCCTCCAGAATTTGGGGTTCACAGTCAATGTGGAAAAGTCAGTTCTAGATCCTACACAGAAGTTCGAATTTCTTGGGGTAATAATAGACTCGAGATCAATGTCACTAATGCTCCAAACGTTGAAGAGAGAAAAAATTGTCAATCAGTGTCAGAAATTATTGAGAGAGGAAGTTGTTTCAGTGAGAGAGATAGCAAGTGTGATAGGAAGACTGGCTTCATCAGCTATTGCACTCCTACCTGCTCCTCTACAGTATAGAGCTCTTCAACGCCAGTAAATTTTGGAGTTGGCAAAAGGGGGAAATATTAACTCCATGGTGTCCCTGTCAAAAGAAGCAAGAGAGGAACTGCAGTGGTGGATACAGAATATCACTCTGAGTCAGGGCAAAACATTGATTTCTACCTCTCCAACTCTCAACAGATCTCGACAGATGCATCTCTCAGGGGTTGGGGTGCGTTTTGCCAGGGCCACAGGATAGGGGGTCCTTGGTCTCTAGAGGAGTCTCAACCTCATATCAATGTATTAGAGCTGAAAGCAGCAAAACTAGCAATTCAAACTTTTATTCGATTATTTCCCAGGTACAAATCTCTCCATTTGAAATTAGACAATGTGGTAGCTCTAAAATACTTTGTGAAGATGGGGGGTACAAAGAGTCAGCTTCTGACAAAGATAAGCAAGGAAATCTGGGATTACCTAATTTCCCTGGGGATCATAATTACTGCAGAGTACCTGCTAGAAAAGTTAAACTTGGAGGCAGATGCAGAGTCACGGTCAGTCAAAGACTCAAGCGAATGGATGCTGAAGAAATCAGTTTTTCGGAGGATTTGCAGTCTGCGGGAAATACTTTGCACGGACCTGTTTGCGTCAAGAGTTTCACACCAGGTTCCCAGATACATGTCTTGGAAACTGGATCCTCTCAGTATCAACCGAGACCCCTTTCAGTCCTGCTGGACACATCTTCAAGGGTACGCTTTTCCTCCACTAATCGGCAGAGTGTTGAGAAAAGTCAAGATCGACAGGCTTCTCTAGTTTTGATAACTCCGGCTTGGCAGGGACAGCCTTGGCACCCAATTCTTCTTCAAAGGTCTGTGAGAAACTTTCATCTACTTGTACTGCAATCAAAGCTTCAGCTAGTGGCTTGGAAAGTATCAGGAAAAGACTTCTTAGTGAAGGAGTATCAGCAGCAGCCCCTGCTCAACTTACCACGGCTTCTAGAAGGGAAGGCACAGCTTCTCATTACGAGTCAGCCTGGCGCAAGTTTAGTAGCTGGTGTAGTACAAAACAAGTTTATCCCTTTCGATTTTCTATAAATTGGATTTTAGACTTTCTTGCGGACATGTTTGCACAGAGATTGGAATATAATACGATTGCAGGATATCGATCAGCTATATCGGCGTACCATGAACCAATTTCAGGTATTGCCGTAGGGAAACATCCTATGGTTTCAGCATTAGTAGCGGGTATTCATAATAAGCGGTGCCCTCCACCCAGATATCTCTTTGTATGGGATGTTGATAAGGTGATTAACTATCTCTAAAATTGACTATGATTCTAGCATTAGCCTCAGTAGCGAGAGCTCATGAACTTGGGTCTTTAGATGTAAGATATCTAGTAAGACATTCAACAGGTTATGCCTTCCATTTTGGTAAAGTAACCAAATAAGCCAGACCAGGAAGAGTGCGCCCTCCTATTAAATTTACGAAATTTTCTGAGGACAAAAATGTTTGTGTTTGTAATTTCATTGATTTGTATATTGAAAGGTCAAGATCGTGGAGAGGACAAGGAAATCAGTTACTTTAAGTTTTATTTAACCTCATGAGGCAGTTAAAACATCTACCATTTCTCGTTGGATTGTAGAGGTAATAAAAGAGTCAGGCATTGATACTTCTAGTTTTTCTGCTCATTCTACTAGTTCTGCCTCGTCTTCTAAACAGAAAGTGATAGGAGTACCACTGAAAGAAATTTTGAAACGAAGTCATTGGTCAAGTGCTTCAACTTTCGAAAAATTTTATTGCAAGCAGATATTAAAAGATTGACTTGGGGATAATCAGTTATCTAGAAAGCTTTGAAGAGAGGATTTGAGCTTCTCGTTCTTTATGCGTGAATAAGGCGAGAACGCCCTCAGTGTTACATCTTTGGCGGAGATTTCATGAAATGAAATTTAGGATTGTGCACATATAATTATGAAACGCAAGCTACAAAATCTTATGCTTCAACCTTCACGACGTCCACGTCCACGACCTCGTGCTAAAATGAAGAAATAAACTAGTATGATATTGGGATTGTGGTGGGAGGGAGTGTTACATCTTTGGCTTCGATTTTATTCATAAAATCCGGATTGCACAATCCTAAATTTCCACCATATCTATTAGCTATATATTCATCCATGGATCATCTGGTGCTCCTGTATTACCAACTTCTGTCTCGTATTCCTTGCAAGAAGTCATAACGAAGCAGACAAAACAATGAAAGATATATCAAAAATATTTTTAAAGAATAAACGTTAGGTTTTTGAACCATTTTCTCACGCAAAAATATGGATAACTTTTGATATGCGAAACTGTCAATGATAGAAGGTATTGTGTATATTTCTCTTCGTTTTATTTTACATAATTGTTCATTCCCATAACTCAAATATTTTCCTACAACCACAATGCTAAAATTAATAGCTCTGGGATAGTTTTAAGCAATATTCCAAATTAGCTAAAGGTTTTCTGTTTTGTTTTAAAACTTTGTTTATTACTCCATTGACGACTTTTAAATGACTTTGTCGCTTTGGATTATGGTAGTTGTAGAATGTATTCCAGAGATGAATTATGGGAACGGTGAATGGGCTCCAAAATGAAAGTTAGTGTACACAATCTCTTCAAAAAGTCATCATTTCTAAAGTTTCTTTCCTGCAAGTAAATGAGATTGGTGGAATGTTTTGTACGAGCTTGTAATATCTCTCGATTTTATATCATATTTATATTGTCATTTCTTTTATTGACGGAACTTTATATAAATTATTTGTACTATGACTATCGTTTTTATATGGTTTAACTTATATCACATCCTCATATTTTAACGACATCAGCTTCTGTGATGTACCAGTTTTTTGGAACGTACATCTTTGTTGTTGACCTCCTCGCGCAGCTAATCCGAAAACCCGAAAAACGTTTTCCTTTGCTGGTTCATCATCTGTTTATCTCTTATGTCCTTTCTTACTGAAACATTTCAAAGAACATTTGAGTTAATTTGACCAAACTGAAATTACAGTTACATTGAATATTGAAAACGTGAAAAAACTAGATGTTATCCCAGTCAAAAATTGCAGTATTTGTAACTCGAAAGTAAGACCTTAGGAAACTATGAAACTTATGAAATTACGCATATTCTCACGTGAAAAGTAGTAATTTGAAGGTGTGCTCAAAATGAAGACGGGAAAGTAGCAGTACTTTGTATGGTCCTTGGTCCCTTCATGATTATCTCTCTCTAAGTTCATCAAAATAGCTTTGTAAACATCATAGAAAAACTGCTTAATCCATGTGTTAGAGTTTCATTGTTTTGTGAATAATTGTATATGAATATCTTAAGCAACGTCATCTTCGTTATAGTCGTAGAAAACCAGTTACTTATAAAAATACGTGTGATAAACTCGATACCTAACCTTTCAGCAGTAGTCAATGTAGTTGATGTAGGGGCGGCGCGAAGAGGATGTCCATAAGTGAAAAAGGCACGAAGCCGTGGGCTCGAATGTCATTTTTTAAAGTAGTTGAAAAGGAAAACTGATAAACAAAATCTGTAAATGAACCAACATGGATGGAGAACTTAAGATGGATTAAGAAACAGACAGACTGTGTATTATTCTGTTATATATTTGTTGTGACTATGCTTTAAACTAAGCACCCTCTGGATGAAAAACTCGCAGTTACTGCATAAGAGCCAAAACAGCAGCGCCATTATTATCTGGCATTTTTTACTGTCGAGAAAACCGTGAGGGAAAGGGCGCAATATGTATCCATGTTTTGTTCACATCTATAAAATAAAGATTTGAGCGCATATTAGGAATTAATGTCGGTTTTTCGATTAATAACACATGTAAACAACCATACCTTAATTTCAATGTCGATGCCAAAGCTTTAAGAAATTACCCACTATTCACAAGGTTTCTATAACGAAACACAACAAAAATTCGAAAACGAAACAACAACTGAAGTAACAAACAACCACGTCCAAATGGTAATGCATATTTACCTCAAGTTGAGAGACCAAGATCTGTTTTGACGAAACATGTCGCATAAACAATTGTTAGATCAAATAGCAAATCCATTTCCTTCACCATCTCCAATAGACAACCTAGCTAATTTCATTTTACACAAGAACTCGCATGAAACAATAAGGTTTTGAAAAAGAAAAGTAATTAGCCACAGTAACTTCAATGCTTTACACATTGCAATAAGCGGCTGCTTTCTGAAATTATCTAAAACATAAATCATTAATTCCTAGAAATGAAGTTCAGTAGTTTACCCTGTAAAAATGGAGAATGAATTATCCTGAAAAAATGGAAATAAACATGATCATTAACATAAACATGTCGTTCGCCCTGAAATCAACCTGAAAGTGAAAGCGTTAAATCTCTGAAAAGAAGAGCAAGTTAGATTATTCTATCCTGAAAAGAAAAGCAGATTAAGTTAAAATTAATTTCAAAATTAATTTCCTACAACACAGGAACGCCAAGGAGCATTCCATTAGTGTCCACTCCAGAAATGAGAACATAAAGTATTAAATAAAAATGAATTTTGTTGTTACAGAAGTTGTCCCTGCAAAGAAACAAATGCATTGACAGGATGCATCACGGAGACCAACACATTCATGTACGAATTTATCACAACTAGTCGTTATGAGTCACTTCAACTGTATTGAAGTCTAAAGGCCAAAAAACTAAATTGACCTAAATGAAAAGCATGATAGTGTTGCAGCTGCACCACTAATTCAAAATCAGAAAAAACTATGTTAATAGATATAACAAGCTGAAAGTTTAAAATAATGAACACCTAACTTAAAATAGAATGCAGCTCCTATAACAACAATATTCGGTCGTAGCAAGAAATATTAAAAAAAACCTTGATCCATAATAAATTCCAAAGCAACTACATAATAAGTAAAAGTAAAAGTAAGTAACTAAGGTAATAAAGGTAATAAAGGTAATAAAGGTAATAAAGACTAAAATATAATAACTTAATAATAAAAACCATACAATAACAAATGCCATGAAAAATAATAATTTGTATAATATTTGTACAAATATTGATTATGTGTTCATAAAATAAGATTAATTCCACTAACACCTAACGGTCGAAACTAAAACGGAAATCCGCGTAAGCAACCCGATCCTTAAAAAAAAAACGTTCAAAGCAATGTTGCTGGTCAGATTCACTGGTTGATAGCAACGCCCCATGGCATTCAATGCTCAGAAAAAGCAGCAAAGTTCATTAAAAAAAGGGAGAGGTGTAAATTGCAAATTTATAAATAAAGAAGAGAAAAAGAAGAGAAGGAAAGACTAACAGCAGGATGTAAAATGATCTTTCTGTTACACAGCACACCTCATGCCTTCTACCTTAATTTGTTTTTGACGGAAATAATATTTAACTCCTCATGTTTAGAGCGTCTTGTTGAACAAAGATCCCGAAAGCCTTGGGTCCCCTAACTCACAGACTTGACTTCGGGCAGTGTATAGCGGTACCATATCTGAAGAGCAGCAGGTTATAAGACGTCCCGATAGGGGCTATTCCGTCCTCGCTACTTCAAGAAAGCAAATCGTAGGTCAAGAACCATCAAAGATCCAGCCAACAAAGACAATATGAATTGATGCAGCATGTTAATGTTTAGGTCTGCGCACCGAAACACTCTTGTGGGCCCTGGATACACGCCGTTCTCCACAAAGCTATCCCTTTCTTCGCCGTGCAGAGTCGTTCCGAAGACACCTCTTTGCACCCAGGAGAGAAGTGCCAGTAAACGCAGTACTGATGCAATCAGCTAACACGGCCATGACCGAGTCATAAGAAATGCTGCACTTCTGGGGGGAGGAATGAGATATCCAACAACTACCTATTGTTGGAAATGCCTGATTCAAACTTACTGTTGCAGAATAAACATTATTACTCAGCACAATAGCAGCTTAGATCCTTTGATGAAACAGTGTCATCCTTTTACATCCTTTTGTGAGCCTATTCCCGGTAACTTCATCGAAGACCTGTCTTGTAGGTAAGTAAGTAAGTAAGTAAGTAAGTAAGTAAGTAAGAAGAACAACAAGTAAAAAGAGAACTTGCTTATTGAAATAAGAACAGTGATTTTGTTATTACAGTGAAATTTCAGTAGAACAGACATTAGATAAGCAGAAAGATGAAAAAACTATTGCACTGCCATCATCCTCTCTCATTGCAAACTACCAAGTCCATCACAAATCTCCAGTTCAACGAAGATACGATTCACAAACACTGACGAAACTCTGATAAACTAGTTCAAAAACATGAAACAACTATAGATCATAATAATATTGGAAAATAATAATGGAAGCATATTAATATAACTAACATCAGAAAATAACAAAAAAATATACTTGCCACACTCGAGTCATTTCTCTGAGATTTTAACGTTTTCACGTTCTTACATCCATTCATCAATTTGTAATACATGAATGATTATGATCACTAGAGGAATAAAGGAAATTTCATACACTAGAGACCTTCAGACATCATCTGCACGGTTTTCAAATATCCCTTGTGGTACTCTTTATGTTTTGTCAAGGTAAACAATGAAACAGGGGCAGAAAACTTTTGAAAACTTCTAAAAAGTTCGATTCGGGTTATGCAGAGATATGTAAAATCTCTGGGTTATTTTTATTTTGGTAATTCTTCTTTATTCAAAATACGTACAGTAATAGATGTAACTTCATTGAAAAATATAATCATTTGATAGAAAAACCGTGCCAGTATTCAATGTAAGCAATGTATACAGGAATAATAATCAATTTCAAAGAGATTCGAAAATAGCTAAAGTTTGTTTTACACTATATAAAAAATTTTGTAAACATATACCTTAAGTGAAGAAATTTTGCGGGAAGAAATTTTGGCGGATTTGGCGGATTAGTTCAAAAACCGCCAATATTTCTTCCCAACATTAATTCCCGCCAAATTTGATTTAAATGCTCGTCCGCCAAAATTAACTCCCGCCAAGTTTGATTATTGTTGTAAACCGCCAATTTTTTTGAAAAGGAATTAAAAGGTATAAAATGCTAGAATTTCAGCATTGCACATCATTATTTCATTTTTAATCAATCAGTACTAACGAGTACTGGTCTCATCTGACTATTGCCCTTTTTGCTGGCTCTCTCTGAATCGGTGAGGAAAAGGTTCTGATGTCTTTAATTCCAATTCTTTTCTTGTCGAAATCAGATGTTTTAGATGATTTTGTCAACGTGCAAGACGATGGCGACGACGAAAAGAGTGGGAAGATGATAACATTGACTTTGAGCGAAACGCTTTCCATTTTATTATAGATAATGAGCTTGATTAGTAAATTACTTTAAGAAAAACCTGTAATGTTTTTGTTTTTTGAAAAAACGCTACATATGTTGGACTTTCCTCTTCTCATTTAAATATTTTGTCTCTTTTTTCTATCGAACTTAATCACTTAATTGAAAATTGATTATTGAGGGCATCCGCCAAAATAAATTTCCGCTAAATATAAAAATTTCTCGTAATCGCCAAAATAAATTTCGCCAAATTGCGTCGGAATTGGCGGATAAGCTAATCTGCCAAAATTTATTCTCGTCAAAATTTCTTTCCTTAAGGTAGTGTTAAAGATTATTATACATCGTCTCGCATTTTGAAAGAAAAAGAAATCGTAGTAAAAAAAAGTATCTTTTCTGGATTAAGTTGCAGTTAAAATTTGTGGAGAAGAGTTTGATCATTTTAAGTAGAACAAAAACATAAAAGAAATAAAAACAAAACAAAAAAGAAGGTGCGAGTAAAGGCTGGTTCACTTTTGCAATTTTATTGATTCTTTAAACAGAAAAGAAATATTGTAATGTTATTACTCGTTTTTGTTGACAAGTCTATGTTACAATTCCAGTAGGCAAAATCGACAAAAATCACTGCGTCAATGAGTTTTATTATATAAATAATGTGTACACTTCAATAGAAATGTACACCTCCGCAGTGATTTTCAAAATATTTTCACATTGGGATGTAATAAACTTGGTCTCCAACACAATGGCACCACTTCCTTTCAGCCGAATTTGATTTTTGTGCATTTTTACTTCTCTAGAGTTACACGATTTGGTCTCGTCAAGTATGTTGTTCTTAAAGTCATTAATCTCTTAAGTGTAGCATTATACCGATTTGGAAAATCTCATCAGTATATCTTTTATTTCATTATTTATGTTCTTGTTTTTCCAAACATTGAAACATACGTTGACATACAGTTTACCTGACTATTCGAGACCATTGATGAGTGAGGCTAGGTATGGATTATGGCTCAGTTTTTCAATATTCACTGATAAGTTGATGGTCCAATATTGGCATTGTCGTTATTCCAGTTGGAGGATCGAAATTCAGATTTGATGAAAGCATATAAGTTGTTCATTTTTTTTCAAGATCAAAGTCAATTTCATGTTAAACTATTGAATTTGCATTGTGGGACACGATATTTTGTCCCCACAGTGCAAATGTCCCCACAATGTATGGGTGGAACTTGCATAAGTCCCTACAAGTCCCTCACACACGAACACACGGACTGACAGACACGGGGAAATGAAAGATCAGCTACCTTGCGGCGCTGACCAAAAATCATAAACAAGAAAACGAATTTACTTATCAAGGAGGAAAACACACGCGTGAATAGAAAGATAAAATGAGTTCTTTTGTTTTAAAAAGAGTGAAAAACAAGAATGAATAAAAGCAATATGCAGAAAGACGCACAAAATTAATCTATATATAGCCGATTCTCTGTCTCTCTGTCTGTCTGCAAACACAATATCAGGGGCGGATCCAGGGTTAGGCAACTTAGGCAAATGCCTAACCCCAAATCAGTTATATATTGTTTTTCATAAATAATCAAAACAGAAACTAACATCAAGAACCACACCCAATGGACAAAAGATGCGAAGAGATTCCCGCAAATCTAATCCCCCTTCGCGATTCCCCGCGAACTAACGATGCACGGCGCGCGCCATGATGTTAAAAATTCCCGTTTTTGATAGCCTGAGTTGACAGCTACTTTCATCTCTGCGCGAAATTTTCTTCTCAAAGGGGCGTTGACAACATAGGCTAGTTGCCTAAGCTCATCCTAGGCGAAGAAAATTTGCCTAATTCCCGCGGGTTTACACACTTAAATGAATAATGAACTGGAAGAAAATGTGCCTAAGGAGCCATGGGTTTACATTCATGGGCCACTTTTTTGCTAAATATATTTTTTTTTTGTTGCAAAACTTTTTAACTCAAGGCCTTGCTCCACCTATAGATTTCTTGTTAAAGATATCTTTATTACGAAGTATATCACAATGTATACCGATACAGCATGCTTCGCGATATTAAAAATTGCCACCTGTCTTGAAACATTTCCGTTTATACAGTCTACTCTCGATAAGTGGAACCTCCACGGAACCGAAAAAAATGGTTCCACTTATCGAATGTTCCACTTATCCGAATTGCTCGATAAGTGGAACAACCTCTATGAAACCGAAAAAAAAGTTCCACTTATCGAACTGTTCTCTTATCTGAAATTTCAGGAGACCGAGGAATTTACGAATAATCAAAAACAGGGGGAGGAACAAAAGAAAATGCTTTATAGATATATATGTTTCACATGATGATTTGATTCGAAAAAAGAATGTTTTGATTAAAATGATTCGAACGTACTGTAAATGACTTTTCTTTTGGAAAAGTTCCTCTTATATGAATAAATATTGCTCAAGGGACCAAAAAAATGGTTCCACTTATCGAAAGTTCCACTTATCGAGGGTTCCACTTATCGGAATAAAATAAGAGAGCTTTGTTAATGCAAATCCCAGGGACCGGAGAAATTGGTTCCACTAAAAGAAAGTTCCACTTATCCGGGGTTCCACTTATCGAGAGTAGACTGTAGATATCTGGCATTATTCTTTGGAAATACAGTAGACTCCCGGTTATTCGAACCTGCACTTATTCGAATAATTCGGTTATTCGAAGTGAGATGGCGTTCCCCTTGGATCTGCTTACCCAACTCAGGCAAAAACACTCTCGGTTATTCGAACTTCAGTTATTCGAATAATTCGGTTATTCGAAGTGATTTCTATTCCCCTTGGGGCCAATTATAGGCTAAGTCACCCTCAGTTATTCGAATTTTACTTATTGGGAGATCGTCGAGTGAGAACATTGATTTTCTGCGATTAAAACACTTTTTTTCTTCAAAAAATCAGGTTTCAATATTCATGGCTATTTACACTCTTCAAGCAATTTCTTCAAAAGTTCAATATTCTCCTTCGGTCCAGAGAATTGAAGCAAACAGGGGATCCTCAATCCCTTATCATCTCCAAAGTTAGTTCTTTTCCCTGTCACTTTTACTTTGCAAGTACACAACATCTCTGACTTCAGAAAGTAAAATATCGTTTTGGCAAATTTTCCTGTTTTTCCTTTAGGCAAATGACCAACAATAGGGACTTTAAGATTTCACAACCGGAACGGGAACGGGAACGCCGTTCCGTAGTTAGGTTCTCGTTCCGGTTATGTGTAATAACGGAGATTAAGAAAGTGCGCGACTTCATAATGGCGCATTAAGTTGTAAACAAACTTAGAAGCGTGAAAGACTGAAATAGTAATAATGGAGAAAAAAGAGTTTTTACACCTTGCTCATTATGATAAAGTTATTGATGATGAAGAATTCTTATTACTTCTGGATTTAGAAAAATCATCTAATCTGTATCTACCATACTGGAGGTATGAGAATTTCAGCTTGAATAATCTAGCTGAAGATGAGTGTCTGGCTGAATTTCGCTTTAAAAAAGATGATATTCCAATTCTCAGAACAACCCTAGAAATTCCTGAGAGAATAATTTGCTACAATGGCACGAATGTGTGTGGCCTTGAGGCACTATATGTGTTTTTTGAAAAGGTATGCATATCCCTGCAGATACTCAGATATGGTACTTAGGTTTGCTAGGCCTGTACCTGAACTTTGTATAATAAACAACCATATTCTCAACCTAATTTATGACCGATGGAGACATTTATTGAGTGATGTGATCAGCCCTGGCTATCAGAGGATTGTTTATAATGGGCACAAAAGAGTACATTCAATAAAGTTTCAATCAGTAGTAGCTCCTAATGGTGTAATTGCAAACTTATTTGGACCTGTAGAGGGTAAGCGCCACGACAGTGGAATGCTCGGTGGTTTTTGCTCAGCAGTTTCAGCCATCTTTCTTCCTTGAGCGTTCACGTTTTCTCAGACCTTCAAAATGTGTGATTTCACGTTCGGAACAAACAGAGCGAACTTCAAAATTTCATGGGAATCACCTCGCGCATGCGCAGTCAAACGATATTATGAAGTTCCCGTTCCCGTTTTCGAAATCTTAAAGTCCCTAATATCTCCTTTTTTGCAGACCGCCACTGCATATTTGTCTATGTCGTTTGTTGGTTCCATTTTAGCTTCTAGGACTTCACCAATAACAGCGTTCCATTTCTTTTGATACTCATGATATCCCATTACGGTTGAGTTACTCTCATAATACTTGATAAGAATGATTTCTATCGGCTGTGTTTCGTTGATTATCATTGAAACAAGATCCATTGTAATTTTCACTTCTTCGTCCTAATTGTGGTGTGACTGCTTTGTTGTTGTGTTGTTTCGTTTCGTTTTATAACATTCGAACGTTTTAAAAGGATCATTCAAAATTCGAACGTTTCCTTTGATTTTCGAACGTTTCATCTAATTTTCGAACGTTTCGAAAGCTCGATTAAAAAACAAGTGGGTGGATGTAAACAAACTTTTTAAAGGCTCTTCAAATCCACATCAAAGATGGCAACCGCTCAGACAACGTCAAGGAAGAAAGCTGTTCTGACGATCAAAGAAAAATATCTTGCTTTGAAAGAGCTTGAAAAAGAAGGAACAACTAAAAAGTCTATTGCTAAAAAGTATGGTGTCCCACCTAACACACTTTCATACTGGGTTAAGAATAAAAGTGACATTTTTACCAAGTATGAATCAGGCCAGTATGGAGCTAAAAGACAAAAGCTTTCTTCCGGAAAATACGATAACATTGATAAAGCAGTTTACAAGTGGTTCGTTAACGCTCGTGAAAGAACTGTGCCGATTAGTGGTCAAATCATTCGAGAAAAAGCATTGAATTTTGCAAAGCAATTCAACGAACCTGATTTTAAAGCTTCAGAAGGCTGGCTAGACAGATATGGAAGCACAGACAAAACATCATTTACAGAATTCTTTCTGGAGAGGAAAAGTCTTGTACACCAGAGATGACAGCAAGCTGGGAAGAAACACACCTGCCAACCATTTTGTTACGCTATGATTTACAAGACATTTTCAATGCTGATGAATTCGGCTTGTTCTACCAGATGCTTCCAACAAATACCTATCATGCCAAAGGTGAAAGATGTGCTGGTGGAAAGTTCAGCAAAGTTCGTTTAACAGGACTTGCAGCAGGAAATGCCCTAGGTGAAAAGTTGCCCATGTTCGTTATCGGAAAATCGGTTACACCGCGCTGTTTCAAAGGAGTCAAAAGTCTTCCCTGTCAGTACAAAGCTCAAAAGAAGGCCTGGATGGATTCTGAAATCTTTACCGATTATGTGAAAAAACTCGATGCTAAATTTGAAACTGCGGGTCGAAAGATTGTCTTGATAATTGACAATTGCCCAGCTCATCCAGAAGTCACTGGTCTTAAAGCAGTAGAATTAGTTTTTCTACCACCAAATACAACGTCTAAGACCCAGCCCATGGATCAAGGTGTAATCCGAGCATTGAAGGCATATTACCGGTCAAATCTTGTGAAACGTCAAATAAAGTTCATTGACGGCGGTAAAGAGGTCCCTAAAATTAACATTCTTGAAGGGATGCAAATCTTGGTCAAATCATGGGACGCTGTTTCAAAAGACACCGTTAAAAACTGCTTTAAGAAGGCAGGCATCTCAAAAGAAGCACAGATCACGAGTCTCAATGATGCTGATGACCCATTTAAATCTCTTTCTGACAGCATAAGCGAGTTGAAAAAAAGAGAAGTTGACGGCGACATCTTGAACGCAGATGATTTTGTGGATATTGATTTTGAGGTATGCACGAGTAAATCAATTGAATTGACTGATGAGGAAATCGTGGAAATCGTACTTAATGAGGACAAAGATCAAAACGAGCCGAATCTCGAAGATGACGATGATGATGAAATTGAGGCACATGACATCCCCCCGAAGAAGCCAAAGCAGTCAGAGTTGGAAGAGGCCTTAGAATTGTTGGAAAGATGGTCTTTGTTTGACGAGAATGGTCTTGAAATCAGAAAGCAGTTAAACATGATAAGACGTACATGTCAAAAACACTACATCGATAGTAAAAAACAATGTAGCATTAAAGATTTTTTTAAGGGTTGAACTCCTTGTATTTACTAGATACATTTTTTTCATAACTTTCATATTTTAAAACCTGTTAACAATTTGTTCAAATTTATTCTTTCTTCAAAAAGTAAAAATTCTTTGTGTTTATTACGCTCAACTGAACCACAATGCCTCAATTACTTCAGAAAAGTCCATCCCATTAAGGTTAAGTTGAAAATCTGGTGGGAAAACGAATTTTTCAGTTATTCGAACTCCCGGTTATTCGAAGTAAATTCTTATCCCCCTTGGAGCTTCGAATAACCGGGAGTCTACTGTAGTTATTCAATTTCTGCGCTTTTAAGCGTAGTAAATTGTTTGGTTTACACATTCTATCTATCTAATCTAATCTATCTTATCTGTGTAACAGTTTTTCGTCGTTTTCGGAAAGTCCGTTCAGATTTCGGATTGTTTGTTTATTCAGAATAGTTAATGACTGACCCAAAACTCTGTGCTAAATGTTATACAAAAGGACTGTCAATTATGTTGACAGGTTTGACTAAAATTGGACAATTTGGGCCAAATTTGGACCAAGTTTCGAAAAATCTTCGAATTTCACAAAATTTTGCACAAATGACGTTTGAAAGGTGCTGATTTCGAATTTGACAGTCATTGAGATCTGTAGATGAAGATTTGAATGCTTTTGAAGACTTTATAGGTTTCCACCAGCTCGAGAATATTAAAAGCGATACAAATGTACAGGTGATAAAGACATTCTCGTAAGAATGAACTTGAGTTAATATAATTGCAGAGGTCAAACGTATGATGCAGTATCGAATATGATGGGGAAGATATCTGGGGTTTCGACTCAAATCCTACAGAAACATCCGAAAGCTGTGGCAATTCACTGCCAAGGTCATTCTCTCAGTTTATCAGTCATATCAATGACCAAAGAATGCGATATTTTACACGAGAAACTATGAGTGTCGTTGGAGAGATTTGTGTTTTAGTCAAGTTTTCACCAAAGCGAGAAAATTTACTTGGAAACATCAACAACTAAATCGAGAAGGAGGAAGATTTCGAAGTATGCAAAAGCTTTCAACAACCAGGTGGACAGTTCGTGCTGAATGCATGAAAAGAATCCTCGACAATTACGAACCACTCACACAATAATGGGAAGAATCTTTGGAAGAAAAGCTAGATCTGGAGACGAAAGCCAGAATTATTGAGTGCAAAAGTCAAATGGAGTCATTTTACTTTTTCTTCGGGCTTAAATTATCGTACAAGTTATATTCCATGACAGATAATCTATCCAGATCATTACAGTCACAAAGAATGTCAGCACTCAAGGATAAAAAGTGTGCTGATCTGGTTGTAAATACATTACAAAGCATGAGAAAAGATGAAGATTTTGATTTATTTTTCGAAGCAGCTAAGAAAGCATCCAACTCAATCCAACAAATTGGGACACCAGTCTTGCCACAAAAGAGAAAAACGCCAAATTATTCCATCTTCCAATACGTTACAACCTATGAGGGATCAGCCAGCAATGCATACCATTCAGAAACAGCCCGCGGTTATTTCAAACTAATGTATTTTCAAGCTCTTGATGCAATTATCAATGCAATAATGATCGATTCGAGCATCCTGCTTTAAAGAAATTTAACAACGTAAAGAATTGCTGTTAAAATCCATCTCGAAAGCTGATATTTCAGAAAACCTGAACCTGAATCGCAGTTAGAGATGGATTTTGGCGGAGATTTTGATCTTATTCACTTGGAAAGCGAGCTCCATCTCCTATCAACCATTTTTAATCAGTCTATACCAATTGATTTTCGCGAAATATGCCAGAAGT
This sequence comes from Turritopsis dohrnii, assembly GCA_027922465.2. NCBI lineage: Eukaryota > Metazoa > Cnidaria > Hydrozoa > Anthoathecata > Oceaniidae > Turritopsis > Turritopsis dohrnii. The sequence continues at coordinate 348,274 of BQMF02000049.1, read as the reverse complement.
TTCGAAAAATGGAAAAAGAAAAAAGACAATTGACAAAGAACGTCTATCTGGACAATAATCGTCAAAAACGATTCAATTCGTTAGCAATTTTAAATACCCACGCAGACACAGTAGATGATATATCACTGATAGATGTAGCCGAAAGGTTTGTGAATGTTCTTCAGTGACTTTTTATGGCTATAATTTAATCTCATTAGTTACATTACAGTGTGTCCCAGAGAATTTCGGTCTGAGATTTTAACAGCTCATAACTTTTCACACATATATCAGATTTCAACAATTTTTACACCATTTGATAAGATTTTATTCATAGATTTTAAAAATATACATTTTGTTCTCCAAAGCCTTCTAGTTTGGAAACAATTAAGGATTTTACAATGAAAAAATCCAATTATCTTCTTAATGGTTAATTAACACATCTTTCAATAACACCTATCAAAGGTCATTATCAAAAACAATATCAAAGTGAAGTGACTGTAAAACACAAGAGTCATTAAAAACAAAGTTTTAAGCTGTCTCAACATGTCCCCCGTTTCTCTTGACACAGCGATTTGCTCTTGCTGTCATAAAGAGTGGCGAATAAAATTTTGATTTTGTCTAAGATTATTTGCTGCGTCAACAATTTTACTTCTCAACTCTGATAGACTCTGGATCTCAGTGGAGAAAAGTTTTTGTAGCAACTAAAGATTGCTCATATGATGTCAAAAAATTTTGTAGAAGCCCCTGTCTCACAATTTTCAACTTTGTGATGAGATTATAATTTTAGTGTGTTCAATAACACCACGACATGTTCTTAATAAACAAAAGAATAATCGCACATGGAAGCTTACTTTTATTAACCATTAAGGAGTTAATGACGGTGACAGTAAAGAAATCCTTTTAACTACAAAGGTGTTGGACTAAATTATTTAAAATATAGGTTTTTAAAATCCTTGAAAGAAGCGCTATCGAATGATGTAAAAATCTCTAATATCTGATATATGTGTGAAAAGTTATAGCTTGTTAAAATCTCAGACCGAAATTCTCTGGGACACACTGTAGTGTGCTATAAGTAACAAGGAAAATGCGTTTTTCGAAAGCCTCTGAGTCGTATAATAAAACTGCTCAAATTAAAGGGAAACTAAGCCTTAGATTTTCTTTTCTAATTTTAAACATAAAATACTTCATTTTAGATCCCAAATGAAAAAAAAGCTAAAATAAATAACTCAGTTAAATCGCCATTACAGCTTTCTGTTTTAAAAGTCATGACGTCACAGAGCGAATTTCATTTGCAACATGTCTGATGTTCATGAAAGTTCAGCGTCTTCGGAAATTCTGAATTCTAGTTTTGAAACTGACGTAAGTGATCATGATGAAAATAAAGAAGAAGAATTAAACTCAGGAAAACTTGCAAATGCTGTATAAAGGATGACAAGTAAAAACATACATCTTTATTATGAAAACAATGGTACACCTTTTCCATAAGGGATCATGTCGAACCCATTCGTAGTTACTTACTTCAAAAACTCGCGAAACGTTTTGGATTTATTTTCGCGAATAAGCACTTTGAAAAATTTCGCGTGGATTAATTTTTGCGAATGGTTGTTTCGAATAATATCTTGTGGATTTACATTCGCGGTCAAAAGGTTTATAATTGAAAATAGACTTTTCAGATAAAAGCCTTCTGTTTCATCGACTATTAGATTGCATAACGCATTAGCATTTGTGCTCACCTCGAACATTAAATTGTCACCCATTATTGGGTCTCAGTTTGGCAGTTCTTTTAAACCCAGACGATTAGCGTCAGCAATCCCTGCTGCACCCCATTCATTGTTGATTACTTCCTTACCATATCAGCAGAAGTGATGTCATTATAAAAATCAACAATCCATCCTGCGTGAAGGGGTTTGAGAGTTGACAAACATAAGTTGACATCTACGTCTTCCAAAGCTCCACTCTCCAATTGCTAGGAAATGTGATGGGAATACCTCTTCGCTCCATACTTAGCGACAATTTGTAAATGGAGTATAAGCAGAAAGAAAAGAGGAAATGCGCTAAGAATGTCATAGCAACCAAGAAAAAAATGGAGCTAAAATCCATGGACATAAGAAAAATGTTTCTTGAAGGATGCAAAACAGTGCCTTCACAAAAGAAAAAACAAGAAGAAAATGTCATCATTTTAGATTAGATTAGATTAGATTTAGTGATGTAGCACTTTTTTAAGGGAAAATATTCAATTAACTTGTGTTCATTTTGTCATTTCTTTATCCAATTAACGAACAAAAAGAAATTAAACAAGGAAAAAAATGGATTTATTTTCGCGAACGGGTACTTTGAGAAATTTCGCGTGGATTAATTTTCGCGACCCGACGATTTTACGTGTTTTCGCGATACAAACTTTCGCGATAAAGACAAAAATTCGCGAAATCTCGCAAAGATTAATCCGATTAATATGTCTTTTATATTTAACAGTATGATAACCATGTAAACAGAAAAAGTTTTCAAACATCAGTGTAAAATACGTTGAACAAAATGACAACTGATATGTAGTATGTGGTGCCACGAAAGATTAGTGTCATTCTTTATACACTCTTCGAAGATTCGAGGATAACACTAATACTAAAGCTAAACAAGAAGCTGCTTGGCTTGAAGACTTTAGGACGTAACACAACGATACAGATCTGGTTTCAAAAATACAAACTTGCCGAATTGCCAAATTACGGTCAAATCTAACAAAATGACTGGCAAATTCAAAATCAACATCTTCCATTTGTTTTGTACAAATTTTTATGAATATTAAAAAACTTTCGAAATTTGGTACAAATTTGGCCCAAATTGTTCATTTTTGGTCAAATCAGACAAAATGACTGTCAAATTTGAAATCAGCACCATTCAATTGTGACCCGTGCAAAAGTTCATGAAAATCGAAAAACTTTTAAAATTTCGCCCAAATTGTCCAATTTTAGTCAAATCTGACCAAAGTCATTGTCAAATTCGAAATCAGCACCTTTCAATTGTGACCCGTGCAAAATTTCATGAAAATTGAAGAATTTTCGAAATCTGGTCCAAATTTGGCCTAAATTGCCCAATTTTAGTAAAACCTACCAAAATCATTGTCAAATTCGAAACCAGCACCTTTCAATTGTGCTCTGTGCAAAGTTTCATGAAAATTGGCCAACCGAAAGTCCGCATTTGACCAAATTTGCGAATTCGGCAACGATGTCATGTAAACGATGCACAAAAACGGTCATAACTTGGAGTAGTAGGAGGAGGAGAAACCACGGGTATTTTAAAGACTTTACTCCACCACGGGTGTCCTAAAGTCAACACTATTTTATATCACGAAGAACACAAGAATTTTCAACAACGGAAACAAAGTCTATACGTTCACGCAATCCCTACAGAAAGAGCGATCGCGCTGTGACGTCAAAAACTCCATTGCCGTGCTCTTTTGCAAGCAGCAATGGCGTCTATACACCTTTCCCGAATTTCTGTTTAAATGCCGAGTTAGCCAAGCTATCAAGCTTAGCCTCGTTTCTATGTTTTTTATTGTTTTTCTAATTTCATAAGTATTCAGTAAGTAATAGTTACTCGTTCTTTCAGTTCCCAGTGGAATAATTAGAAGTGATAAAGAGTTTGAAAAAGAGGCGAAACTTAGAAGCTAGACTATAACACGGTGTTTAAACAGAAATTCGGGAAAGGTCTATTGTTAGATATTAAATAACGAAAAATGGGGTATAATTATTATTTTAGACCATTTTTAATGGTCACACAAGATTTATGAGACCTTTCTGCAGCTAAAATAAAAAACTTAATTGTTTTAAACGTTTTTGAATGGGACAGACAACAGCATGAATTTAATAAGTCTGTTTTATATAACTTTGAGGTGCCGGGCGATCTTATAAAGCAAGATTCGAAACGTAGATCAACGAAACTTATAAGAAATATCTACAAATATTTGTAAAAGGAACCATGGAAATATAAAAAGAATTTCGTATCGTATTTCTATGAAGGAACAAATCAATCAAAATTGCTGACAGACCTATCGCAGGATGGAATACCGTCGAGGAACAAATCTCTGATAATCTTGCGGGATCAGACGGTTGAGTCGGTGGACTGTATTATTCGTAAGAGATCATTTTTAAACTTTGGTTCCGTATAATACAAGCAAGTAAGAAAGCATATGAGATATCTACAAATGGGCGCCACCGCCATTCGGAAATATTCCCCCTAAATAAATACAAGAAGTCCCTTTGTTCAAAAATAAATAAAACTTTAATCAATATGTGTTTCCAGAGGACATAAATTGTTCAGAGCTCGTTTGAGTAAACCGTTCTTTGTTCTGACCCGACAAGATCTGGTTAAACCGTCTTTAGAGGAATAAACTTCATCGACCGCTAGTTTCCATTGAGAGCGTGGTAATGTGTTGTCCATAACAAGTACCACTTTGTTACGTTGAATTTGATGAAAGTGTCTTTCTCGGAGCTCGACAAGGTACTCAGAATTCCAATGGTTCCGAAAGTGTTTCAGCAGCTATTCCACGTACATGCTGTTCACGAAGTAAGTTCCTGTTTAATCAAGCGACGACCATACAACAGGTGGTTGGGTGTTATAACGTCATCAAGTTCATTTGTAACATATGTTAATGGACGTTCGTTTAACATGTTTTCGATCTCCGTAATGACAGTGTGTAATTCGTCAAGTGACGTTAGGGTTCTGTACAGGACTTTGCGGATGCACCGTTTAACAAGTTGAACTAACCGTTCATAGAAACCTCCCCACCAGGGCGCAGCAGGTGGAATGAATTCCCAGATAACACCAGATCCTGAAGTCGCGTCACGAATGTTCTTAATAAAGTCTTGAGTCTTTTCGCTGGAAAAGTTGCTACCGTTATCAGAGATGATCTTTGAAGGGATGCCTCTGCGACTTGTGAATCCACGATATGCACAAATGAAGGCAGCACTTGTGTTGTCAGTTACGAGTTCTAAATGTATTCCTCTGGTGAAGCAGCAAGTGAATAAACTCACCCAGGCATTTTTCATAGTCCCTTCACCCAGGTAGTACAGAGGGCCAAGATAGTCAACGCCTGCATCGTGATAAGGATGTGTCAGCGTAACACGTTCCTTTGGTAAGGCAGGCTGGTCAGGATAAGAAAACGATTTGCTTGCAAAGAATTTGCAGATGAAGCAACGGTGTAACAATGATTTAACAATTGATCCTCCGCGAGGTATCCAAAACTTGATACGTAACAGAGTTAATGTGGTTTTCACACCTTGGTGTTTGCAATTCGAATGTACATCCTTGATGATCATCTTGGTGACGGTGTGAGACGGAGGAAGTAGTATAAGATACTTCTGAGTGTACGGTAACTGACTGTTCTCAAGACGACTTTTGCAGCGAACAATATCATCATCATCCACGAAACAGTTCAATTGGTTGAAAACCTTGTTGTAATACTTGTCATCTTCTGCAAAGTCTGATTGAAGTTCTTCGATCCATAGGATTTCTGCACGGTGTACCAATAAATGGAAGTCATCAAGAGAATCCAAATTGCCATCAATATCTGTCTTCTTTTCTTCAGTGACAACATCTTCCAAACCAGTGTCTTCAGTGACAATTTCTTCATCCAGACAAGTGTACTCATTACCAACAATATCATTTGTGTTATGTTTTTCAATGTTATTTGTTAGTTCTATTTCTTCTTCTTAAACTGTCGACTTACAGTATAGTCTGCGACAGGGTTCATACTAACATCGGATTGTCGGCTTACAGTATAGCCTGCGACAGAGGAGGCGTAGTTAACCCATTTGTGTTGTCTTACATTAAATTCTGCGACAGGGTTTTTAAGATCAGTATTTTTTTTTTCAATTCATTGACGAACAGTAAGACATAAGCAGTTATCTTTGTTAACTTAGCAAAGGAATTAAATTTTTCTACTTTTATAATGTTTTGTAATTTGTTTATTCTCTTTGTGTTGTTAAGGAAAGTGTTTGTGGTCTTTTTTATTATAGCTTCAACTTCCTTTGTCAATTCTGCTTCAGCAGCTGGCCAATGTTCCTTTGGTAGATTGAAGAACTCTGGACCATGGAACCATAGGTTACTCGATGCCAAATCAGTCGATGATAATCCTCTTGTAGTGATATCAGCAGGATTGTTCTCTGATGATACAAGTTTATAGCTTTCAGCAGGCAAAACTTTCAGGACTTTATCAACTCGGTCTTGATTGAAGTGCTTGTAAATCTTCTTGTTTATAATCCAAAAAATAAGCAATTGTGCTGTCAATCCATGGGGTTACAGAATCAATTTCAATGTTTGAAAGTTCCTTTTGAACAGTCTCCATCATCTTCGCAAGTAGGACAGCTCCCATCAATTCCAGACGCGGCATCGTTCGTGGCTTAATCGGCGTTACACGTGATTTTGAGGTGATTAGCGATGTAGAGACTTCGCCTGATGAATTGCTTGAACAAAGATAACAGCATGCTCTATAAGCTATTTTTGATGCATCACTGAATCCATGGAGTTCGATTTCCACACCATCGCATTTGTACGAAAAAAAAAAACGTCTGGGTACTTTGATGCAAAACGTTTCACTGAGGTCTTGAGTCAGCAAATCCCATTTGTTTTGAAAATCATCAGGTAGTTCCACGTCCCAATTAAGTTTCTGTATACACAGTTCTTGAAACAAACATTTGAATTTCACAAGTCGTGGGCTTAACAGTCCCATGGAGTCATACATTGAAGCAGTATTAGCACTTATCGTTTTGTTTTGGCAGGGCACTTTTCAAAGAATGGCTCCAAGTGGAATGAGAACTCATCAGAATGCTTGTTCCAGTTGATACTCAATACTTTGTTCTTGGTTGGATCAATGTTATCAATAAGTGATTTATCATCTCCAGTGGCTTTGTAAACTTCCTCTTCAATCTTTGTATCATTGCACTGGAATTTTTTGTTTTTAATTTTTTCAGGTTTAAACTAGCTAGTGCAAGTCTCTGTTTGGCTTTCAGGAAGAACGACTTCACCTTCTCACCAGTCTCATCACCACCTATCGAATCATCGACATGGAGAAACGACAAAAAATCATGTACAAATTGTGGATCAAATGGTTGGTACTTCTCAATGTGTTTTAATAATGTGACATCAAGTATGAATGGCGATGATGTCAAACCAAACAACACTCTGGCAAACCTAAATTCAATCAATTCTTGTTCATCGAATGCTTCATGAGGGTCGAAATCTTTGAACCACAAAAACCTTTAAAAATTTCCATCTTCTGGATGGATGCATATCTGGAGAAATGCCTTTTCCAGATCAGCAACAAATGCAACAGGGTGGGTACGAAAACGAAGCAACACACCTAACAATGAATTTTTGATTAATGGACCTGAATGCAAACAATCATTCAATGATGGACCTAAGGTGGGAGTTTGAGCTGAAGCATCGAAGACAATACGAACCTTTGTAGTGGTTCTGTCTTCTTTGACAACTGCTCTATGAGCTAAGTAATGACACTTCCCCGACAATGGTACAATCTCATCAGCTGACAATTATCCTTTCATTCAATTGTCCTTCAAGTATTTCAGAATATTTGTCTCATCTGGCCAGTAACTTTGCTGACGAACAAAAGATTAAATCTAAGCTGAATCTCTTGGTTTCAAGAAGAAGCATAGCTTATTCAGGCGTGCCAGAACATCAGTTTCCAACGCATCATCGACGATCTCTAAAGCACCGGCTTTGATCCAGTTTCGGAGTGCCAAGCCCGACTTTAGACGAGTTGTTCACGCCAATATAGCCACCTTCAAACCGACAGGAACTTGCTTCAGCTGTGCAAAGGGTGCACATTAGCGAAATATATGTCCCGAATCTAAAAGACAATAAAGTGACCTAACAAAAGCTTTGTATGAGTGAAGGTTAATTTGAAAAAGAAAATTTCTTTTTGGGAATCCATAAAAAGAAAAAAAAACAACGACCGATATCATGAAGAATGGTAATAAAATTCCATTCATCTCAACACAGCAAAAAGCACGTTTAAAAAATAATAGATCAGCGATAATTGAAAGTGACAGTTTCTACTGCAATAAAAGAACTTCTTGAACGACTTGATAACAAGATGCCTTAACAGGCAAAAGGATTTCTGCAAAATACGCTGAAGTATGAAAAATAAAAGACCATATGACATACTTGAAATTTGAAAAAGGTTACATGATTTGCAAAATAAAACATTACATTTCTAATGTACTCTCTAGGACATTTATCAAAAGATAATTGGCACTATGTGAGACTTATAATGTATACACAGCCAATAAACTGGATTACATCTGAATGAAATAAAATATTCTTTATTTTGTTAGTACAAAGTAATATTAAGGATATATTGACTCATAAACTCCCAAAGTTCTGTATTTGATACTTAATGTTAATGTGTTAATTTTCCTAGTAGCACAAAAAAGCAAGCAAATTTTGGTCATGCAAATCACATCCACATACACCAAAATCAACATACAAATAAAATCAGAAATTTCTGTTTTAGTTTGATTAGCAATACGGCATGCATTTACAAATGTTCTTGATCTAAGTTAACATTCGTATCCAGTTTATAAAAATTCTTTAGGAAATTTGAAAAATCGGTTGAATGATTTTTAAAACATAACATTGCATTTCTGATTTCGTATGCACCTCAGGACATTGCAAAAGTGCAATTGACACTATATGAAACAATAATGTATGTATACAACACCGATAAACTTACTTTATCTGAATGACATAAAACATCCTTTATTTTGGGGGTGAGAAATCTATATATTAATAGCCGATTCTCTGTCTGTCTGTCTGTCTGTCTGTCTGTCTGTTTGTTTGTTTGTAAGTCACGCAAAATGGTAGATTGAGTTGTGAGCGAAATTATTTCTTTTTTTGTGTGCGACGTGAGTTCGAAACAAATACATTGCAACCCCCAATCGAACGTGACTTTTTTTGGCTGATGAACTAATAGGAATAACGTTTTGTTTTTATTATTTTGTTAGTTTTATATTCCACGTTGACTTGGCTTTGAAAACAGTACATCAACTAAATACAAAGAAACTAACTGATTAAACGTTTTGGACATAAAAGCAGCAGTGGCAGAACGTGGCAGTATGTGCAGTTTACCAGTGTATCCTAACGTATCCTTGCCTGACTGTCTGAGACGGGTGAACTTTTTTTCGAGCAATCAAAATGTTTAAAAACCGATAGATAAAAAAAGAGTATCATGATACAAAAAGCCGCCAAGGCGGCGTCGCTCGCCGCCCATGTCCACCTGCTCTGTATCACTGTATCAATAAACGTCAAATTTCCTTATAAACGGCTCGTACAACTTGTGCTCAACCAGAAGCAGATTCGAAGTCACAACCTCTGGTAAAACCAATCTTTTATCAGTGTAACAATACACTCAAAACGTAGAGAGAGAAAACTTCAACTTTTTATTAGCTTTTGTTTTAAAAACGTTATGCCCTCTAACATGGGTGTTATCAAACAGGAGGAAAATGGTTTCTCTTCTTAAAAAGTTCACACGGGAGGAGAGAAAAAAGGCACGTGCTAAATGAATAAATAGAATAAAAAAACGTTCGATCAGAACGCTTAACAATTAAAAGAACAAATTAATTTAATAAAAGAAAAGCAAAAAAAAACATTTTGTTTTATGATACTTTTTTTTTACCTATCGGTTTTTAAACATTTTGATTGCTCAAAAAAATGTTCACCCGTCTCAGACAGTCAGGCAAGAGTTAGTGGCAAAGCAAACATGCTGCCACGTTCTGCCACTGCTGCTTTTGTCCAAAATGTTTAATCTGTTAGTTTCTTTGCATTTAGTTGATGTACTGTTTTCAAAGCCAAGTCAACGTGGAATATAAAACTAACAAAATAATAAAAACGAAACGTTATTCCTATTAGTTCATCAGCCAAAAAAAGTCACGTTCGATTGGGGTTGCAATGTATTTGTGTTGAACTCACGTCGCACACAAAAAAAGAAATTATTTCGCTCACAACTCAATCTACCATTTTGCGTGACTTACAAACAAACAGAGAATCGGCTATTAATATATAGACTAGCCGCCAAGGCGGCGTCGCTCGCTGCCCATGTCAACCTGCTCTGAAATACCCCGCAGACCCCAATAAATGTTATATTTCCTTATAAACGCCTCTGAGATTCAATTCTAATTGCTTCTGGACTGTTTTAACTTACTTTCCTGCTGGCTTTATTGCTTAATAAAGTTTGCACATGAAGACTAATACGTCCCTTGTGTTTCACATCTTGCATATTCTAAACTCAGCCGTTCAATATATCGTCGTCGCATTTAAAATGTCAGAAAACTTTCTTGCTTTACACAAGGCATTCCGAACTTGAACTTCACGTGGTTTTTATTTACGATTTTAGACCAATTAAATATCAATTTAAACAATGATTCCAAAAAGACTGCATTTCATGATGTGCTATACAATCGATTATCAGTTTAACAATACACTCAAAATATAGATAAAAAAAACTTCAACTTACTATTATCTATTGTTTTAAAAAAGTTACGCGCTCTAACATGGGTGCTATCAAAAGTAGGGGGAAAATGGTTTCTCTTAAAAACATCACAAGGGAGGAGAAAAAAAGGCACGTGCAAATTGAATGAAGTGAATAAGAAACATGTTCGATCAGAAGTGCATAACATTTAAAAAAAACTATTATTAAAAGAAAAGCAAAAATATTTCTTTTCACGACACACTTATTTCACCTCGGTTTATAAATAATTTTGATTGCTCGAAAAAAATACAACACTGGCAAACCGAACATGCTGCCACGTTCTGTCACTGCTTTTGTCCAAAATGTTTAATCAGTTAGTTTCTTTGTATTTAGTTGATGTATTGTTTTCAAAGCCAAGTCAACGTCGTTCTTAGAAAATAAAACTAACAATAATAATAAAAACAAAATTCCTATTGGTTCACCAGCCAAAAAAAAAATCACGTTCGATTGGGGTTGCAATGTATTTGCTTCGAACTCACGTCGCACAGAGAAAAAGAAATAATTTCGCTCACAACTCAATCTACCATTTTGCGTGACTTACAAACAGACAGACAGACAGACAGACAGACAGAGAATCGTCTATTAATATATAGACTAGCCGCCAAGGCGGCGTCGCTCGCCGCCCATGTTCAGCTTGCGTTGTATCACCACCTGCTCCAAATTATTGCACTTAAAACCAGCGATAAGACTTCCTTTGCTACTGGCTTTATCGCTTAATAAAGCTCGTTTGCACGTTAAGAGAAATACGTTCCTGGTGTTTCAAATCTTGCATGTTCTTAACTCAGCCGTTCATTGTCGCAGTCGCATTTAAAATGTCAGTAGACTTTCTTGCTTTACACAATGCATTCCGAACGTGAACTTCACGTGGTTTTTATTTACGATTTATAACCAATCAAGTATCAGTTTAACAATTCACTCAAAACGCAGAGAGAAAAAACTTTTCAACTTATTATTAGCTTTTGTTTTACGCGCTCTAACATGGGTGCCGTCAGAAGTAGGTGAAAAAATGGTTTCTCTTCTTAAAAAGATCACACGGGAGGAGAGAAAAAAGGCACGTGCTAAATGAATAAATAGAATAAAAAAACGTTCGATCAGAACGCTTAACAATTAAAAGAAGAAATTAATCTATTAAAAGAAAAGCAAAAAAAAAAAACATTTTGTTTTGATGTGATACTCTTTTTTTACCTATCGGTTTTTAAACATTTTGATTGCTCAAAAAAAAAAGTTCACCCGTCTCAGACAGTCAAGCAAGAGTTAGTGGCAAACCGAACATGCTGCCACGTTCTGCCACTGCTGCTTTTTGTCCAAAATGTTTAATCAGTTAGTTTCTTTGTATTTAGTTGATGTACTGTTTTCAAAGCCAAGTCAACGTGGAATATAAAACTAACAATAATGATAAAAACAAAACGTTATTCCTATTAGTTCATCAGCCAAAAAAAGTCACGTTCGATTGGGATTGCAATGTATTTGCTTCGAACTCACGTCGCACACAAAAAAAGAAATAATTTCGCTCACAACATAATCTACCATTTTGCGTGACTTACAAACAAACAAACAAACAGAGAATCGGCTATTAATATATAGACTAGCCGCCAAGGCGGCGTCGCTCGCCGCCCATGTCCACCTGCTCTGTATCACTGTAGCAATAAACGTCAAATTTCCTTATAAACGGCTCGTACACAACTTGTGTTCAACCAGAAGCATATTCGAAGTCACAACCTCTGATAAAACCAATCTTTTATCAGTGTAACAATACACTGAAAACGTAGAGAGAGAAAACTTCAACTTTTTATTAGCTTTTGTTTTAAAAAAGTTACGCGCTCTAACATGGGTGCTATCAAACATAAGGGGGAAATGGTTTCTCTTTTTAAAAAGATCACACGGGAGGAGAGAAAAAAAGGCACGTGCTAAATGAATAAATCGAATAAAAAACGTTCGATCAGAACGCTTAACAATTAAAAGAAGAAATTAATTTATTAAAAGAAAAGCAATAATAAAAAAAAAAATAAAAATTTTGTTTTGATATGATACTCTTTTTTTACCTATCGGTTTTTAAACATTTTGATTGCTCGAAAAAAAGTTCACCCGTCTCAGACAGTCAGGCAAGGATACGTTAGGATACACTGGTAAACCGCACATGCAGCCACGTTCTGTCACTGCTGCTTTATGTCCAAAACGTTTAATCAGTTAGTTTCTTTGTATTTAGTTGATGTATAGTTTTCAAAGCCAAGTCAACGTGGAATATAAAACTAACAATAATAATAGAAACAAAACGTTATTCCTATTAGTTCATCAGGCAAAAACAGTCACGTTCGATTGGGGGTTGCAATGTATTTGTTTCGAACTCACGTCGCACACAAAAAAAGAAATAATTTCGCTCACAACTCAATCTACCATTTTGCGTGACTTACAAACAAACGCACAAACAAACAAACAAAGAGAGAATCGGCTATTAATATATAGATATTTTTTTTTGCTTTTGTCTTAATAGTTGTCTTAATTTCTTTTAATCGATTTCTTTCAATCTATTTTAATCAGATCGAACGTTTTTTTTTTATTCACTTTATTCATTTAGCACGTGCCTTTTTCTCTCTCCTCCCGTGTGATCTTTTTAAAAAGAAAAACCATTTCCCCCTTACGTTTGATAGCACCCATGTTAGAGCGCGTAACTTTTTTAAAACAAAAGCTAATAAAAAGTTGAAGTTTCCTCTCTCTACGTTTTGAGTGTATTGTTACACTGATGAAAGATTGGTTTTACCAGAGGTTGTGACTTCGAATCTGCTTCTGGTTGAACACAAGTTGTACGAGACGTTTATTGATACAGTGATACAGAGCAGGTGGACATGGGTGGCGAGCGACGCCGCCTTGGCTGCTAGTGATATATATTAAGCTTATATTGATCTTTTCAGATATCACAGTGATTACGTACGTAAATCATATTTTTTAAATACTACTGCCAATGTTCTTAATTACGAACAAAATTCTCAAGATTGCAAACAAAAAAAGTAAACAAATAATTTTGATCATTAAAAGTATATACTTATATATGCTGAAAGGACAGTTTTGTATTGTTACATGATGTGCAGTGTTTTGAATTTACAGACAGTTGGAAGAAGTTTTAATTTGCTATTGTGATTAGGAAAGCCATTTGTAATAAGGGGCATTGACAGTATAACTTAAAAATTGATCAAACATTGAAACATTAAAAACATTAAAACATTAACATCAAACATTAAAAGTATGTAAGTGGTGCAGAGTAGACACACATTTTTGATGTTGAAGCTGAAGAGCTGAGCTTCAGTATCCAAAGCTTAAAAAGAGTAACAACCCATATACCAAAACAAACGAAGATGTTTGTGTTTTCACTTAAAAACAAAAAAATGTATATATACCTTTTTCACCCTTCTGTTTACAAAACGTTGAGAACTTCAGAATGATCACAATTCAAGTTAATTCAAAGTTTCTTCTACAGATTTTCTTTTTTCATCTTAAGATATGTATTTCTTCTTTTAAAATCCATTTAATATTAATCAAAGAAACTTTTGTAAATCTAAAAGGGTTTCTTCGCTGGGAGACATGACATGCATTGCACGGTGTTTTAGTTTCATGTAAACGCACGCACGAAATATACAAAAAACCGCTAGGTTGGGACAGTAAGAAGAAGAAGAAAAAGAACAGAGCCGGTTTTAATGTATTTCTTGCTTTCGCAGAAATCCAATGATTTGAAAATAAACCTACGTGTTATTCTTTCTTGTAACTTTAATTTAAAGTACATTAAGATGCACCTTTTCGGATTATCGTTTATTTTACTTACAGTCACTCTATAAACATGTTTCATTTTTGAGTGGAAAAACGGGACAGCTGAGCTCCGTACGATATATGCTGCTCAACTAACTTCTCGCGCAGGGCCAATAATTGTTTCATATTATGTAAATGTGACCACGGTAACAAACTCGTGCGATTTTATGTGGCTGCTGTCTAGATTTGATATGCAGCAACAAAACCTGCAGTAAGTAATATGGCGATTATACAACCACGGAACTAACTGGTAAGAGATGACGTAGACGATCATCAGTTTGACGTATGCATCTAATACATCTAAGCTTATATGGGTTTACTCTCAAGCAACTATGGTATATTCTCAAGAGCACTGTTTCTTAGCAAAATCACATTTTTAGTTTTATTATCATCAACCACTGTGCCTTTTTGATTTCATGGTCTCCATGGAGAAAAGGTGACCACGATTAACTCTGGACTAATCCTTCTGACGTAGTTCAATGGCGGTCCTGCCACAACGTTTTCTACCAAAATAACTCTCCATTACCCCCTTTCTTTTATCTGTTCAAGAGCAAGGTGTAGTTTGTACAAAATAATCAATTAGCGGGATTCGAAAAAATCATGTTTCGTTTACACGACACTATTTTTCTATAGATTTGTAGGGAATTGTATATAACTTTGTAGAGTTGTTCGTGAATTTTTCCCTACAAAGTCATTAGAAACTTCACATCAACGCTTGAAATAAGCGTGCAAAGTAATGATGTTTCTTTTGATACAACAAAAGGCTTTAAATCTCTGAAGTACAGTTTTAGTAGAACAGTTTTAAAAAAATTCACACAAGTAATTGATTTTTTTTCGTGTAACAGGCTTGTCGAGTTTACGAATCTCCCTAATACTCAGTTCATCCCTGGAAGTAATTGAGTCCATCTAGTACACCACGCGTTATGTAGCTTCTCAACACTATAAGTAGTCCTACACACAGCTCCTTTAAATTGAAAATATTCTTGTAAGCGCTTAGAAAGGAATAGTATTTACACGAAAATTAATAAGCGCCCGGGCGGTAGTTAAAATTATGTAATATAGAAACGAAAGATTGTCTTCTAAAAATATTTACATGATGATTATAAGCATAAAAAACAGATATTCCTTTCTTAGGTTCTGGAGTCAACCTCGAACCCAGAGTTTCTTGCCTTCTTGATATACGGATAGACAAGAAACCTTGGGTTCCAGGTTGCTTCTGAAGTGTTAATGTTCATATGAATAGCTTCTCCTTTCTCCAAACGTCAACAGTGCAATTTTTCAATTGCATTAAGAATATCATAACATAAGAAAAGTGATCCTCAGCATATTTTAAATAAATACATACATCAAAACTGACGAATCTCATGTCTGTGAAGTTGTTTCACTATCTGAGTACACTTTATGCCACTCTAAACTATGACGTAAACCTTCAAGCTTCAAAAATAAAACTTTTGACTCTTAACAGTTGCTGCATCTGATCACTTATGATGGATAGATTACACAGCATAGAAAATGTTTCTGAACGTGCTTAAAAATCCTTTTGGTGTTTCAGATTAAAAGTTAACAAAATGCTCTTACAGGCATAAGGATTTCTTACGCAGAAATCCAATAAAAATGCGCATTCTAATACGCAGAAATCCAATAAAAATGCGCATTCTAAAAACACAGGTGATCTCTTTGCTTGAACATAAGTATAAAACGAATACACGCTTTTTTTTTATAAGAACCAGTAAAATCTGACCTGAGGCTGGCTGTTCTTATTTTTTGAGCCTGAATTTTTTGAGCCTGAATTGTTCTTGTTTTGTTCTTAGCTTTAAGAACAAAGTTTCAGATTTCAGCCTCATTTTGTTCTTATTTATGGAATAAATAAATGTTTTTAGAAAAAAACAAGAGCCAGATGGCGCAAAACGGTAGCAGCAATTGTACTTAAAGTTATCAAAGGTTTACAAAGTTCTTTGAGGCTTGTGTTTCTTTATATCTCACTGGTGGAAAACAGGCATAAACGATAAATTTGTTAAAATGATTAGTTAGTGTAAAAAGGCTCTAATCATAAACCACCAGAAATTAATTTATTTAAAGACAAAAGAATTATACATGCGTGAGCTGTATATGATTTTTTTATAAGAAAATTTTTTGTAAGACTATGTGTAGAAAAAAAACACGCGTTTCGAAAAAAAAATATGGTTTTAATTATAATTTCATGAAACCAAAAATGAATTCAAACAAATAACTGCCTTTTCGAACTAGATCTTTGAAAGCCTTAATACAGAAACATAATGTATAGTTAGCTAACAACTGAGGCAATAATAAATTTTGAACTGATAAGCTTTACTAACAAGAAAAGCAACATATCAAGTATTTTCAGTTAGCGCAATGAACTAAAAGTCCCATTTTTATGTAGGCCTATTTGATAAGAATTCATTCTTTCATGGTTTAAGCTACAAAATATCAGATTATGTACTTTTGAAACAAAACGCAATCTAATGTTTGTTATAGAAAAGCTTCCAAAATTCGAAGGCTGCGTTCCTTCGTTAGAACTTACATTGCGTAATTAGTAGAGTCACGCAGACTCTAAATCGCAGACTAATTGCCATTTCGGCCGGAGTAGGAGGAGGAGGAGGAGGAGGAGTAGTAGTAGGAGTAGGAGTCCGCGGGTGTTTTAATACGGTATTCGCTATCGCTGCTACCGTAACAAGTGTTGTTCCTGCTGAGTCACATTAATTTGTAATGCAGCGTGGTAGTGAATTAAATTTATGTTAAAAATGGTAGCAACGTGCCAACTATATGCGTGAAGACATGTAGATAGCAGTACGAATTATTATGACCTTATTTACTCCAGACCGGAAGATCAAAGTCTCTTGTAAGACAAGCCCATAACTACATAACACATGCCGCTAGTCGCGCCGTTATTAATTAATTTCGCACATCGTATTGTAGGTGAGAAAAGACGCGATCACAAGTGAAAACAATTATTTATAATTTTAAACTGTTTATCATTGAAAGAGAATCATTGTTCTTATTTTTAGGCTCAGGCTGTTCTTAATTTTTGAAGCATTGATTTGAGCCTCAGGTTGTTCTTATTTTGTTCTTATTTTTTGGCCAAATCTGAGGCTCGTGTTCTTATAAAATTTTTCTTATAAAAAAAGCGCGTATATGTAAAATTATTTGCTGAAGCAGGTCTCTTCAATAATCGTGAATGGCCTCCACGGTCACCTGACCTCACGCCTTGTGACTTTTTTTGTGGACCTATCTGAAGAATAAGGTTTACCGTATTTCCTCCATCTAGCGCCGCCCTCTGATAAGCGCCGCACCTAAACTCTCCAAAATTTTAAGAGCGCCGCCCTCTGATAAGCGCCGCCCTCTAAAGAGCCCCGCACCTCTCAAAGCGGCGCTTTTTGGGAAAAAAATGAAAAGGAGTCGTTGAAACAAGTCGAAGAAGAGGTATCGTCGCTCAGCCCTTTTGAGATTTCAGAATCAGGCGTGGAAGACACCTGCCAGCCCTTTCTTTTTGATCGACGAAGATATTGAAATATTATAAGTATTCTTTTAATAAGAAGAAAATATGTCTTAAAATCAAAAGTATAGTTTTCAATTTCATGAGTCAAGGAAACCCTTGATTTCTCAGGCCTTTATAAAGTTGCAATCAATAATTTGAAAAGAGCGCCGCCCTCTGATAAGCGCCGCCCTCTAAAGAGCGCCGCACCTAAAATCTCGAAAATTTAAAGAGCGTCGCGGCGCTTATTTGAGGAAATACAGTACTTGACACCACCAGATAGTCTCCAAACATTACAACAAAGAATTGTTGCCGAGTGCAATTTCCTGCGGCAAAATCGATAGGCGTTTACGACGATTTTGATGATTACAAAAGTGTTCACATTAAACGATTACGACGATTATGACGATTATGACGATTACGCTGAATTCTAATCGTGGTAATCGTCAGGTCTGAACCAGGCTTTAATTGCAATGGATTGTAAAACATTCGAGTTTATTTCCACTAAATCTCAAAATACAAAGCTAACATTAAGAATCTGATAAAACAACAAGTCTAACAGATAGTTCACCTGACAACTCGTTTACCACCAGACGAAATGGTGTAAACCTTGTGAAATGTGTCTGGGTCAGTGAAGATGCGCTCAGGTTTTGCCTTGTTCATTCAAATATTTGTGTAAGTATTTTCAACATATTAATGTAGTAGTAGCGACTTCTCAGATGAACTATATCTATTGTTTCTTGCTTCATCTATGATGAAGATTAGTTCGTAGGTCCATTTTTATCTTTCCAAATCATTTATCTTCTTTTCATCGATAGCTTCTGCCTTTTCACATAGTTAAATTCTCCAGAAAGACTTTGGACGACGCATTTGTCATCTTTATACTTATGACGTATTTCAAAGGTGAAGATCAATGTCACTGATGTGACGAGGATGATATATAAGAAATGATCGCTGATGTGTTTGCCAATTGCAACTAGAAATACACTGAACCCTATCACACACATCACTTCCCAAACAGAATCTACGCACGTCTTCTGCTTGTGCATAAAACCCAGGGGACCGCATTACTCTGGACTCTTCTGTCGACTGTAAGGTGTCTAGCAACGTATCAAGTGCCTGAGAAATTTCAGGCTTAATGGACGCAAGAGTTCTGGATCGCAGCTCGGTTCCATACTTCTGTTTCACCAAACCCGGTAAATCTTTGTGAATGAGCTGCAACCAGAGCAGGACGATCACGTTTTCTAAGGTTGGAGAGAGTTCTTCATCTTCAACAGGAGGAACTCCATGATGTGTTAAGCCGGAGGTGGTCATCAACATATTGTCCTCTATAAATGCCATGAGTCGCTGTAGAGGTCCTCAGGTCGTTCGTCAGGTTTTAACTTGAAGGAGGCAAGATCCAACAAGTGGGCTGGCTCTGATCGCTTGCCAGATGTGGTCGAGGGAAGTTGAGTTTTTCACGATGGTGTTTCTCGAAATTATTGGACAAAAGTTCGCAATTTGGCCCAACATCAGTTCCAAGTGCGCTACTTTCTGTGCTGCAGATCTGGACCCTGGGACTATCACATCGGCATCATCAACAAACCCCCTGAGTGCAGCATTCCTGGTCTTCTTTAACCAAGTAACTCCATTTACAAGAAATGGGGCGAAGTTAGAGTCCAAAGATAAAATATAGATCAAATTCTGCTTCCAACTTTCAAATGTTGTAATCGTTTCGTTACGAGTAAGGCACCACTGTCTCGGTGCTCTCTGGGCCATCGTGTGTTAGAGCTCTCGAATATAAACAAAAAACGGAATGAATGTTCTTACTGCTTCGATGTGTTGTTGCTGTAACTACGTCGTCTTGTGTTGTCGGAGAATCACGCGAGTTCGTTCTCGACCCCGTCACCACGTTAATAAGAGGAAATTTGGGGAGATAAAAGATCGGTTTCTTTTACTTAGGTCAGATGTGTTTCACCAACAAGTTACAGAACAAGAAGAAGGGGCCATTATTGTGAGCCCACATGTGAGATCACAATTCGGCCGCCGTAAAACGTTCCAGGCGTGCAAACAAACATGGTGGCGTGAATTGTACATACACTCACACCCCATAACAATTGGCGCTGGCGTATTTATTAATTGAGGAAACAAAAACGCGAAATTTTAGAGATTTACTTTCGCGAATGAGTGAGTAAATCTATTTCTCGTAAAATAATCTTTCGCGTTCTACTGGAAAAGTGAATTTCGCTTGGGATTAACTTTCGCGATTTTCGTTTTTTTTTTGCAATTTTTTTCTCTAAATAATTTGAAATTTTGACTCATTGATTTAGACTGTATTGTCAAAAGAAAAACACGTGAAAGTGGGTTTCTGTTTTTTTCTTCAATTTAACTTCCTCGAATTGGCTTCCTAGGCCATTTCGTGTGTGATAAACTTTCGCGAATCTGCATTCCAGTTTTTCGCGGGGACTTACTTTCACGAAAATGACCAGAAAACGCGAAACTTTCTCCCCGTAAAGTACTCTTACCCATGAATTCGAAATTTACCCATCATATCAGCTTTCATCTTGTTTTCATTTTGAACAATAAAAAAAAAGTGCAGAAAATAAAGTCTCAATAATCAGAATATCAGGCTCAGAATGGTCCAAAATTTAAGGATTGTAAGAAATATAGCTCAGGCTATGTTCATCTTACCCAGCAGGCATTTCAACGTTGTATCAACGTTGTGTTGAAGTTGATGTCCAACGTTGAACAAACGTTGATTCACAGTTGAAAATGAAACAAAATCCGACGTCAGATTTTCAACGTTGAAACCACGTCAGATTACAACGTTATAGCAACGTTGAAACAACGTCGAATAACGTTGTTTCAACGTTGATAATGCTAAAATTCAGATAAAAATAGCTTCGTTTCACTTTATTGTCTGAACTTGTAGCCGAGTAGATGATTCGTAATTTGATGTTGTTATTGACACAGATTTTCATCTTTAACAAAGTGGATAGCGGCTAACCTAAGGAACTAACCGACACACAAAAAACAATCTTATTGTCACGCTGAAATTCTTTTGTCTTATTATAAGAACATATTCACAATAATACTTAATTAATATCTTTCCGCATCATACAATAACTACCACTTAAATAAATAGATAAAATTTAATCATGTTGTAAGTCGTCGTCGTCGATATCATTTCCCGCGTCGTCTCCTTCATCATTTGCAGCCTTATCTGAGATGGATTCCCGTGTCTTTCGGCCTCCACCGTCCATGCAGTCTGGTGCATATTTCAGCTGGTCCATAATCACAAGACGAACCTTTGCTTTGGTAACTTTCTTGAAAGTATCCATTACAGCGGCTAAAATAATAGTACTTTTAAGTGATGCAGTCCAATTCATATGGTCATTCAGATCGATAATTATTTTAACCTTCTCTTATACTTTAAATCAAGTTAATGAATCTCACTTGTAATCGCATTATATCAATAAGTTTCTTCAAAGGATTCTTTTTTGACCGCCTTACGTTTTTGCCCACTTTTTTCTAAATTGTTCGACAGGATTTCGAACAATTTAGGACAGCTTTATACAGCCGCATAATCGCCGTGTCGAATTAAATTACTTTAATTCGGGTAAAATTCGACAAAAATGCGACAGTCAATTTATACAGGTTTTGTTGCAGCATATCAAATTCAACATGACTTTAGACAGCCGCATAAATGTCGAATAAATTTATCATCGTGTGTTTCTTAAGGCCGATTTCCATTCAGCAAAATATCCGCGCGGACGTAGGTAATCCACGCTGAGTGACGTAGAACGCATGCGCATGGGCTAATTCATAAGCGTAGATATGTCCGCTCAGCGATCAAAAATAAAGTTAAAAAATTTTAACTTTTTTTTAAGCCCGCCGACGTCCGCTGATAATTTCAGCCAATCGTGTCTTTTAATTTCCATTTGCAGCTGTTTGGCCGCTCGGAAAATTCTACGTCCGCGCGGGAATAAGCGTTGAATGGAAATCGGCCTTTACACGCTGTCCACTACTTTCATGCACTTTTTTCACGAAGTTCACTCAAGCTGTTATTAAATTCGACGATTATGCGGCTGTATAAAGTGATGCCGAATTTATGTCGAAGATTGCCGTTTTTTTCGACAAACTCTGCTGAACTTAATTCATTATGTCGCACTTAATTAATTTTTCACTTTATACAGTCGAATTTACGTCGCATTTAATAAAAAGTTTAATTCGACGCGGCGATTATGCGGCTGTATAAAGCTGTCCTTAGAAAAAATAATTATAGCAGACGGTTTCTACTTGTGGTTGCTTTCGAACTAACTGCTGTATTGTTAATCTCCCATTGAATATGAAAACCAGCAAAGTAAGTTTAAGTTTTTATGTAGAATTCTATAATCGAAATATTTGTAGCAGAAATTGTTCTCCTCTAAAATTTTCGATCGAAAAATTTCGATTAAAAGTGACTGTAGTTGTTGTGTTGCGCAAAAAAACTACTCAGTTGTATAATAGGAAATATAAGTCGCATTTCGGTCTCAAAAATTGTAAGGGAAATCTTATAATTTGACCATGAACATCTTCAATTCGTAATAGGTACAAAAAAGTTCTTTTGTGGTGTTAAACTCAATTCTCTCCTGCTTTAAGGACAAAATCTACCTGAGTATCAGATTGATGATAGTTATACAATGTAATTATTTAAAATGATATATTTTTCTTATGGTTATCCAATGTACACACAATAATAAAATTTCACAACTTTATAGGGAAATAGTTGCATATTTTTATGAATCCTGTTAAACATTTGATCTAAAATATACACAGTGACGACAACTAAAACACAAAAATTACTGTAGTGGAATTTTCTTTTTGTAAAAGTTTCTCTACTTCAGGTCTATTCTTCTCAAAATTACAGCAATTTCAAGGTATATTTCCAGTTTTTCTGATACTTTTTCTTTAACATTGCAATATCTCTTGTTCTGAAAAACATTCTTAAGTGTATAAGAATCTTAGTGCAAGCAAATTCAAATTTCAAAAATTCTCTAAAATGTCAAATGTTTGTAATCAGATACCACCAACAAAACGTAATTAATTATAATTAACTAGGATTCATCGATATGGAAAACATATACTTTATGTTTTTGTTTTGTGTTTTCTTTTATAATAAAACAACAGCAACCTGCTAAACACCGACAACGATAGCTCTCCTAGCATATTCAACATCAATTTTTAATTTGAAACAAAATTTACAAAAGATACATACCACACATTCATGGCCTTGCCGCTTGGTGAATCTTTCTGAAGTGCGTGTGCAATTCAATTTCATTGGATTATTTCATGATTTGGCGGGAAAACAACCAAAAAACCGCGCGCATATCGAAAAGTACATCAACAACCAAAAACAAAATGTAAAGATATAGAAAGTTAAGGGATAGATGTACAAGCAAAAAATATGTCCTTATAGAAATATAGACAATGAAAATATGTGATAAAAACAGGAAATGTTTTTTTCAAAAAGAGATCAGCTTGCCTTGCCCTCTTCCACTCATCTTAGACACGAAATCTCTACCCTCTCGAAAGTCTTTCAGGGAGTAAAAAGACACAAGTCTTCGACCATGACTAAAACGAACGTTGATCTAACGTTGTTTGATCAACATCAGAAAACCGACATTACTTCAACGTTATTCTAATGTCGCTTATCCAACGTTGGAATTCCAACGTTACTTCAACGTTTTTCTAATGTCGCTTATCCAACGTTGGAATTCCAACGTTACTTCAACGTTATTCTAATGTCGCTTATCCAACGTTGGAATTCCAACCAACGTTGATACAACGTTGAAATGCCTGCTGGGTAGAATGAAAATATCTTTAAGTAGCTTATACGAGCAAATTACAACGGTCAAAGAGAAGATTATATGAGAATAAGGGGATTTCCCGGTAAAATAATTTCCTATTCCTCATTTTCAAATACACTCTTTAGGCGAAGATCATGTAAAACCTTTGCGCTGATTGTGTCCTTCTGCGTAGCCATGTTGTTTTGAAAAAATCAACTCGCAAAAATGAGGCTATTGTAATATTGGCGCCGTCACGCAATAGTATGCCTTCAATATCATAACATTAAGCGAATATTAGAAATGTAAGAGAAAGTGCGACACATCCATTTTTTATCAGCTGTACAATGCTCTTGATTTTGCAGCGGCTTTCTTATGTGTAAAATATGTAAACCCCTGTCTCGTCTTCACGAGTTACGAAAGTACAAACAAAAATCCTGAATGTGAAACAAATGCTTTTGAATTATAGCTAGTACCGCCCACAATCTTTGAGAACCTTCCTTCGTTTTAGCAGAGATATGTAAAATATCTTTTAGTTTCGTAATATTTTTTACATATCTCTGGTTTAAGTTATTTGTCTATAACTGTGTGAGAAACTGGTAACTAAGTGGTGAGTTTTATGTTACGATTTAACTGCAGCGCGCGCATTTTTTTTTTTTTTTTTTTTTTTAATTAGTCGCTCAATACAAGGTTTAAAACCACTAATGTGTATTGAGGTACAAGGAGGAAAGGTGACGATGGACATTACATTTAAAGTGTTGAAGATTATAATGAGAAGGAAAAACAGACTGGGGTAAAGAATTCCAGAGGGTGGAGGAGCGAAGAATGAAACTTTGTGAGTGAATTAGGATGTCAGTTTTGTGACCATATCTACTTGCGCAGTGTTAATGTCAAGTAAAAGCACAAACCTGAACGCCAAGATGTGTCACATTTTCATGAAACATATACGCTTTTAAGAACCAGTAAAATCTGACCTGAGGCTGGCTGTTCTTATTTTTTTAGCCTTTTTCAACCAGAATTGTATAGACCGCAGGTATACAAAATTGTTGCATTGTATGACAAAAATAAAAAGTACTAAATAATGATAATGATAATAGATGATAAAACGGCATAATTTCATTTAGGTAGAGATTGCTGATTAAGAAGGTCACATCAAACCAAAGATCAATATAATCTTATTCAAGATGGTCTACACGTTAAGCAACACATAAGCAACACTAGTAAATTTTCTCAAAAAGCTAAACAGTACTATAAGAATCTTACATAAATTAGCAACACAGGACCGACAAAATCGGGAGGGGCTAACCCAACCCTAACCCTAACCCTAATCCCCCCCCCCCCCCCCCCCCCCCCCCCCCCCCCCCCCCCCCCCTGCCCACTTTTTTTCAGAGCAAAGAATAAAAAAAACCCAAAGAATAGAAATTATCAAAAAAGAGACAGGAAGATGAAACACCGGGTTTTGAAAAAAGCAATGTTCTTCATGCAACAATCGAATCAAAACTTGTGTGTTTTAGAGATATTTTCAAAGAGATTAAGACTGATCGTGACCTAATTCCAAATTTGATGCATGTTATCAAACTCCTCTTGGTAAATCCATCAACGTCATGCACACCAGAACGATCATTTTTAACCGCCAGGCGGCTCAAAACATGGCTACGGTCTACAATGAAAAGTCAACGATTCAACGCTTTGGCTATCTTGACTATTCACAAAGAATTGACTGACCAAATCAATGTTACTAAAGTTTGCAAAGAATTTGTGATGGCTCGGGAAGACTCAGTTATTTTGGAAAATTTTAACTTGTTTTGTTGTTGTTTTTTGTTAAAAAATTTTTGGGCCGTCCGCCCCAACCATGGTGGAGCCTCCTTAGTCAATACTGTATTTGTATTTGCAAAGAATAAAAAAAACCCAAAGAATAGAAATTATCAAAAAAGAGACAGGAAGATGAAACACCGGGTTTTGAAAAAAGCAATGTTCTTCATGCAACAATCGAATCAAAACTTGTGTGTTTTAGAGATATTTTCAAAGAGATTAAGACTGATCGTGACCTAATTCCAAATTTGATGCATGTTATCAAACTCCTCTTGGTAAATCCATCAACGTCATGCACACCAGAACGATCATTTTTAACCGCCAGGCGGCTCAAAACATGGCTACGGTCTACAATGAAAAGTCAACGATTCAACGCTCCTTAGTCAATACTGTATTTGCCCCTCCCCCCCCCCCCCCCCCCCACTTCAAAAGTTAATTTGTCGGCCCTGTTCAACATGAAATTTTGAGATGATGCAGCACTAGTATATAGCTACAGCACCCACCAGGTTCAAATTTGTCCCGCCGTCCCTGCATGAAAGTCTTTATTTTGACGACATACATTTCAAAGATGTTATATAACACAACTAAGAAAAACTAATTTCAGCATGTTACTGTGGGTGCATTCACAAATAGCAAATTGCCAGCTATAACCAATCTACATGAGAGAAAGAGTTCTAAGCCCTACCTAAACAAAATATATTAAGGTCCTTTTTTCGCAATTTTGGCCCCCTCGCACTAAATTGTTATCTGGCGGCCCTGCTGTGTCCTACACTTTGTACTTAAATACTTAAGCTTACATAAAGGTATTCAAGACTGGAAATTCATATTTTTTCAATTAATACTTATCAACAAATTAAGCAGCATTACTACTAAAAAATGGTTATTTTTTAAGCAACATCACTACTCACGGTCTGACCTTGGTTGCTTATAAAAAAAACGTGTAAATGGCAAAAAAAAAAAGGAAAGGAAAGAAAATCATACGTGTTTTTAAGGGATATCGCTGTGCACTCATACTAACGTGGATCTACGAAGCGAAGAAGGATGCGAGAAAAGGAAACGAAATCTATTTGTGTTTCCACAACTCAACAAAATTTACAAGAACGTAAAAAAGTAAAACAAATAAGTAACAAATAAGAAAAAATCAGTGCTTTGAGAGCTGTAGTAGAATATAATGACCCCTTAGAATATTTTCACTCCCAAGTGGTTTACGCTTATGAATAACCCTAACCCTAACAATAACAAAGAAAACCTAACAAGTCATAAGCGTAAACCACAGGGGTGAAAATGTTCTAAGGGGTCATTATTTTCTACGCCAAAATATGATGCTCAAGTGAAGCAGAGAAAAATTATGAATGTTCAAGTTTGGTTATAAAGAAAACTTCTAGAAATAAATAGAAATGTAAAAAATTAGGGCTAATGTTTCGTGGTCTGATTTTTCTTCAACATTCTAAGTTATGCGATGGTCATGTATTTTTTGTTGATGATGATGTATCAAGCTGCGCCATTATGGATTATATTTCATTTCAAGACACATTTCATTTTTTTAGTCGTCGTAATCGCCAGGTCTGAACCAGACTTTAAACACTATATAACTATAAATAATATAATTATAAAATAATTACAAATCATCATCTCGAGGACCAATACCAGCAGGCGAATGTGTTGAAACTCACTACGAAGGAGTGCATATCTTAAGAAACGTACATATTATTTTAATAAAAATGCTCTTCGTTGCAGTGACTTTTAGACGATTTGGGATCCATACATTTGCCAAATGATATTTGATAGGAGTATTATAAATGATATTTGGCAGTTGACCAAGATTGAACATGTCTAACTATCATTACTATATATCACCCTTCCCTTAAGAATTCTCACTCCAGTTTTTAATATTCTTATAAAAAAACCAAAACATATTGGCATTATTGACGTCAAAACCAAAAACTAATATCTAGATTTGATCACCATATATCTTTTAATAAAAAGTAAAAAAAATTATAAAGGTACATAAATGTTTTATAACAAGGTTCGTCAAAAAAAAACTTATAATAACCTATAAATCTCGCGATTCAAGGTTTCCCCAAGAAGCCATGAGAGGTTGAGGTTTCCCAACTTTATTTGCCAACTTCCATTGCAAAATGCATTCCATTATGCATAGCAATAGGCTACCAGAATATATGTAAAGAGCTCGTCCATAGTGGCTATGGGCCAACTCTACTGGATGATTCCATTTTCGCAGGAATACATACATAACCGTTAATACTTTGACAAATCCTAAAAAGGAACCAAAGACAATCAGAGTTTTTTTATGAGAACAAACTTTCTTCGGATTCTACTAGTTCTTACAAGAAAGCGTGTGTTTCATGCATCCTTATGACTACATATCATGGTTCGACATAGTTACCACCTACCTCCAGCGACGATGGTGATAATTGCAATGACAGGAATCTTTTTGTTTTCGGAATGATAGCCATATATTGAAATGGCAATTGTTGCCACGGTAAACGCCATGGCAACCACAACTAAAACGACTGTGGAAATGATGCCTAAATTAGAAAACATTCAGATGATAAATTAAAACACCACATTTGAACTCATTTTTGATACTTTCTATGCGCTCTTCTTAATAATAAACTGCTACACCAAGTTCCGCCCTTTCAGACGAATTTAAAACGCCGTAAATGTTTCAAAAAGGGATGGTGGGTCAGTCACACGTGATATGCTGGTGAAAACTATAGCCATAAAAGTAGTTGATTCCAAAACAAAATCACGAACGCCCAAGTTTTTTCGCAGTGAAGGGAAAAACTTGAAAAGTTATTGAAAAGAAAAATTTCATCATCTTCAGCCGTTGAGAATAAAAATGTGACAAGACTCAGACCGGGGAAAGCAGGAATCGAAATATAAATAAAGAAGCCATTGTTTGTTAGTGAAAAGACAATAGATTGTCTGAATATATAAAATATAGTTACGAAAAGCTTCGCAATATAAAAATTTTTATTTCATAAATACTGTTTCTTCTTTTCGCTAACTAAGGAAACGGAATACACGTATTTTTTTTATAAGAAACCAGCTTATAAGAAACTCTAGTCGCTCGAGCTCGGAAACCTAAGAAACTATGTAGTAAGCTCACTCTATTCTAAGAAACTGAGAAATTTTGAGAGGTAAATTTTTTCCGAATACCGAATCTTGTTTCCTGATGGAACAGACGATTATGTCAAGTTAGACGATTTCGATGGCATTGAAATGATTCTTTTGTAAAGACATAAACACTCTTCAGTTTTTGTGCAAGCACTGCAATAAAAAAGATAAGCATAAAAGTTTGTTCTCTGTGGCATTCCTCTCAATAAGGCAAAAATTCTTAGTGTATGATAAGAAACCCTTCAGAAACTTTTCTAGTAAATTTAGGGTAAATCTGTAAGAAACTGGCTAGAGACCCAAAAGCTTATAGTCAGGGCGCTACGGCCTATTTTTTTTTGGAAATGAGGAGGACATTATGAAACCTGTTTGAATCGATCAATATTGATGTACTGCTAGAGAAAAGCTTTACTGGCCATCATGAAATTACTTCAGGGTTGAGTTAGTGGTAATTTTTGGTCCTAATGACGTCATAAAGGAAGTAAAAAATTAAAAGTCGACAAATTTTAAAAATATTTATATGAAACGATAGATCTCTTTGTTCTGAACTAAAAATACTCTAGGATTATTATAAAATAATGAAAGGATAAAAAGTTATTAGCCTTCAAGTATATTTAATGACGTCACAGCTAGCCGTAAGACGTTCAACCTTCTTTCCGCACGTAAAACAAATAAATAGAAAGCCATATGATATAAGCATAGTACAGACAAAAACTAGTTCGTTTGACGATCTCGGTAGTGGGAGATGTATGGATCAAAATCTTTTAAATAGGATAAAGACTTTTTTGATGAACAAATCTAGTGAAGACTCTCTTTTATAAGGGTGATGATTATAAGTTTGCTTAGAGCTCAAATATCTCGAAATATAAAAGTAGTGCTAAGCATTTCTTGTTGAAGGATAGAAACTCCCTTGGGTCGAGGTCAAGGGCAAAGATAATGTTCATTCTCCTTCAAGATCATCATCACATTCGTCCGAACTTGATGACGATGTTCATCGGCCTCGATTCTGTCCATGTTCCCACAATTTAAACAACTGCACAAGTCAGTGCACTTTACGCCGTGTGCCTTGCAGGCGCAAGCATTTGTTTCGCAGCTTTTTTTCTTACACCTACATGCTATCAACTGTAATGAACTTCACATATCTAGCTTCATTGACAATTGCTATATTTTAGCTCATAAAGTCGACAAACAAAAGTTTCGATGTCGCCAAATAGTTGAGAATCAAAAATAAAAGAATCCCCAAGTCTTTTAAAAGCTGCTAGGAATTGATCACAGTTAGTCAGCAACTTAAACGCTTTCGCTTTTCCGATGCCGTAAAAGGCACTCGTGTACATTTCCCGTGAATCCGTGAATAGCTGGGAGAGCCTCACAACAACTAACACCAAGCTCCTCGGAAATGCACGTCATGTCTAAGATTTTCCGTGTCTTCGAGACCCCAATATCTACAAAACTCTTCATTTGCAACTTGCATTGGAAGTACAATGCATAGATGGCGATGTCGCTATCGACTGTGTGTATGCACACCGAATTCAGTCCGAGAGACTCAGCGTGGGCGGAGCAGAAGAAAACTTTCGTATCAGGTTCCTCTTGATTCGTCCAGAGTGAATCAACTTCCTCGCAACTGACCTAAATGAAACACATGAAAACAAAAGATTTAAAATCCTACAAATAAGAAGTCCTCTGTAGCACAGTAAAAAATCATTTTACCTCTTCGCCCGACTCGCAATTCGAAGAATTTCGGAGAACTGTTTACAAACAGTGTACGCCCTGTGAGTTCAGTGCGAAACCTTTGAGGATGTGACCAATCTTTCAACAGAAACGATACAAGATCGGTTTTGTTGCTTGCGTCCCGCAAATACTTTGACCATTGTTTTGGCCTCTTCTGCTCCCCTCTTTGAATTTTAAACTTGATTCTCCATACGATTTCGGAGTCTTAAATGCTTTTTATTTACGTGGACAGAATTTTGACAAAATTTAGTGAACTGCAAGATTTAACATCGCGTCGAGCTTTTATTAGAAAGAAAATGTACAAAATGGTAGAAAGAAAATGCTAGTCAATAATTTCTCTTAATAAAAATTTTAAGATGAACCAACATCCTTTTACCTGAGCGATCTATTTTACGCGTGGACGATCTTCGTGCAGTTTCAAAATTTTCGTCGTCTCCACTATCCGTCACCTCAACATTCCTCTTCTCCCCAATCGCCTTCAGTGTCTTCGGATGCACATACCGGTCATAACACTTTTGGTGAAATTGATGGGTAGCCAAATCATCAGACAGCAAACAAATGACCTTCTCATCTCGTCGTATAAGGTAGTATAAAAGTTCAAAACGTTTTAAAACGAAGACAAGTTGGCAAAATAAAATGTATCTTATCGGATGAAAATATGTCGGATACCACTTCCTACACCTACGAAAAGTTTCGTCAATTTTGCCCGGCTTCTTTGCACGATAATGCAGTGCAGTTTCATTACAATAAAAAGCTCATGCGACATAAGAATAAAAAAAAGAGATCAAGAGCATGCAAGAAAGAAATGAGCGAAAAAGAAAGATTACCTTGCGTTCTTAGCTTTTGTCATTGCATTTTCAGTGAATCCCCGCAACTTGACTTCTTTGTAACTCTCCGTTACACCTTCACAGGGCCCGCGCTATGAATTTGAAAGTGGAGGGGCCACATTTTATATTTTGAAATCGGCAATTTTGAGTGAAGGTGCCACCATGGTTGGCGCGGAGGGTCAGAATATGTTTTGCAAAGGAAAAAGGTGAAAAGTGTATACCATTAGTTTACAAATCAGAATCCACAAATTTTCCAAAAATGTTTTTTTCTGGATGGTCTCGAAGGCTAGATTTACCAAAGAAATGTTATCCGTAAGTTCTTCGTGAAAAGAAAGCACTACCAAAAAGTTGAAACGCTTTTGAGTCATTGTTGCTCGAAGCCAAGTTTTCAATCTGCGTGCAAGAGAGAATGATCGCTCGGGTGTTGCACTTGCAGCTGCACCAACAAGGACTAGCTTCATCAACTTGATGATGTTTCCAAAGAGATTTCTTTCTAGTGCGCCGCTTGATTTGACGATCTTGTCTGTTATCTCCTCGAAATGAGCAACCTTTTCATTCTTAAAAACGGAGCGGAGAACTTGGATTTCGGCAGGCAGTGCAGAGATGTCAAGGTCATCCGAGTACTTTTCAAGAGCGCCGATCTCTGTCCGGTAGGGGTCGTCGGAGTTGATGTTGTCAAAAGAAACTGCTCGATGCTTGAAAAGAATTGGTAGCTTGGTTGCTCAAAACGATCCCTAATGGCCATGACTACGGTTTCGATTGCATCAAAGTAAATGATTCGGTAGTGGTCGGCTGCTGATTGTGGATGAAAAGCCTCCGAATTTCGAGCTGTTTCTTCGTCGCCCTGCACGTACTGCAAAATCCAATACTTCGGCCGACGGCGTTTCCTTGGCAATGTTGGTTCCTCTACGTCCACCTTAGCTGTTTCCTTCTTCACAGACTCAAAAAACAAGTCAAAGTTCTGACTTGATTTCATCCCTTTCAACGTTTCACCTGTCAGGCTGTCTTTTTATTAACTACTTAGAATAAATCTGTTATTTTTCGCTTCGCCATCAAAAAAGTTTTTCGATCTTGTGAAAAATGGAAAATTATGCGTACTGCAATGGTTTCTATTATCATGATGCGCTCTATACCCCTTTTTATAAATTAGTGCGCATATTCAAAACACAATATGCTTCACTCATGCATGTATGCTCTATTTATTGTGATAAAAGTTTCCAATGCTAGGCCCTGTCGGGAAGAAAAAGGCCTGAATTTAAATCCTCAAACATATGGCGTGCGATCCTTTTTCAGTTGCGTACCCACACCCGAAATTGATGTGTAAAAAAAATTTTACTTAGCAAAAAAGTGAGGGGGCCATGGCCCCCCTGGCCACCCCGGTAGCGCGGGCCCTGCTTCATGGAATATGCATTTATTCTCCGCAGATCCCCGTTTGGGGTTTTTAGTATCTACACTTAACCTTCGGGACAACATTTTCTTACTACATCTCCCTTTCGCTTTACTTTCCAATTTAGTCGATATGTAGCCAGGAGACCCAGCCACATTCTCTCAAAATCGAGAAGTAGCTGGGTTCAACCTCTGACAGTTGAAAAATTAGTATGAAGAAATTCAAATTCAAAATTTTAAAAATTGGCGGTTAACATGCATAATTATTACGTCAACGGCATAAAGATACGAATAATTAAATGAATTAAATATGGCTGAAACATCAACAAATGAAAAACTTTGAAGTTTATAGAATAATAGCTTCTTGATAAAAAAGAAGAACGAGAAGGAGCTCCCCTCTGCTTGAGTGAAAGGAATTACAGTATAAAACAAATTTTAAAAAGCAACTTAGTTTCTCAGGATGATGTTATTTTGTATTGAATCTATTGACGAATTAATAAATATAAATAAAGAAATCAAATAGCTTTAAACTTAAAAAAAACTTTCAAAATTATCTCGCATAAAAGTAACCTCTTGCTGTAGCGTATATATTTCATTACTCCGTCTACCCTATTTGTTGTTTTCGCTGTGGTTAACCAAACAAAGATAACAATTTCACGTCTTAGCCCAGCACTTCAAAATGAAAGTTTTAATTCATCTGTAGTAAATTAGAACAAGGTTTTTGTGGAATTGTTACCTGGTTTCTATTATCAACTAGTAATCTGGGTAAAATATTTTAACTTAAACTTTTGCCATAAGAAGTGGGGAGTACACATAAAGTGTCTCGCTCTTGACTTATACTTTGAATAGCTTCCAACTGCTTCGTTTTGATAATAATATCTTTAATATGATTTTCGAGACTTACTTTTACAGCTTGTAAGAGTAGCTCATCGCAAACCCCAGTCGCCATCATTGTTTTTTCTTTGTACACCTGTTTTTTCTTTACACAGTTTAATTTATAAGCAACCTTACCTTTTAAACCTGGTAAGTGAGACCATTACCGAAAATTACAAATCAAATTATGTAAAAAGTGATGAACCAATCAGCGCGCTTTAGCCAAAATCTGACTAAGAGGTTGTACCCAGCTACTCGCCTGCGGCTCGTTGAGTAAGCAGGCTAAGAGTAGATGGGTCTCCTGGCTAGTCGATATGATGAAGAGATTCAAACCTTATCTTTTTGAAGATGAATCTGACAATTCATACAAATGTGAGATCTGCTTCGATGACGCCAGAAAATTTAATAAGTTTAAAATCCATTCAGAAAAGCTAACAATAAAAGGCATTTAAATAGAAGAAATTGTGAAAAATAAAAAAAGAAAATATCTTTCCATGATTAACTGATACGGGGGTTATTCCATGGATGAGTAAGAGGTTTTGAATAAATATTTGAATATAAAATCCTGTCTAAGGATTACATGATTACATATCAAAGAAAATTGTTATATTATTGAAAATGTATTTATTCGAACATGCTGTATGTTCTTAACTTCATTCTTTTGTGTTTAATTTTACCCCCTGAATGAAATACACAAACATTACGACACATCATTCTATGCACATGTTTACAAAGAAACATGGCGAATTGTTGAACGATGAGTTTTCGGAATGTTTTGTCAGTATTATCGCGTCTAACTGGGCCAATAAGTAATTTCAAGAAGGCCAGTAAAGTTTTTCTGACTCTATATATCATAAGGAAGGGATCTATGTATATTTTGAAATGTCCCCCCAATTTGCATAGTTTTCCATATTTTCTTGGTCGTAGCGGCCTGTCTATTAGTTTCTTAAGTCAGCAAATAAATTAATGTGAGTGCTGTCTAATTAAGAAATCAGATAAAATCTATGTAATGGTAGGAAGAGAATGAGCCCAAGGTTGTTCTTAATACAGGATTTGCTTTCGCTGTTTTTGAATGAAACATACCGATTTTTAAGCCATGGTCATGAACCGATACATCGGTGATCTTTGCATCATCGATTTCCATCTTCATCACCCCAAGATTTAAATATTCACCAAAATGTTTTCTTGCATCTCCTTTTATTTCATAAATTTCCCAATGAGAGTCACTGAGAGTAAATGAGGTTATGATGATATCGGTCAGGAGTAACGCCATCATCGTCACGAAGAGAAATAACTTCTTATCCATTCTTGCTTTTCACGTCTATGATGTTCAACAAACGAAGTTTGGAAACTCAGTAATGTTTGCTGAGACTTGCCTCGTGGTGTAATGAGCATGACTGGGATATCCACGTGATCAATGCTGAAAGATTGAAAGAGGGCGCCATATTGTTATAAACAGTATACATACAAGAACAATAGCTGCATTGGAACAGGCTTCATTCCATTGTTTCCACAATTTTCGTTTCGTCAGGTTTTTAATGATGGCTTTTTTAGAATCATGAATTTCTTACAATAGACATAATTAGCTTTTTTATTTGTTTGTTGTATTCTCTCTGATGTCATCACTGCATTCAAAAAACAGAAAAAAAACATTCAACATTTAGAAAATTTCTGTGGTGAGTTTATTGAAAAATCACTGCGGAGGAGTACAGTTCTATAGAAATATACACACTATTTCAACGTAAATGCTTTTTTTTTTTTGGACAGTGGGAAGTCTGTAGTAGTAACGATAAAATATATTCTACTTTCCGGGTTTTTCTTCTTTTTTTATTTCTGCAAACGAAATGTGAAAAAGAAGCCTGGCAGGTTTAAAACTTCTGTCAACATGTGATCAACATAAAACTCCACAAATTGCTAATGGAGACAAAGTTTGTCAAGGAACAAATAGTTTTGTGAAAACATTTTTTTTTTTTTGGAACAATTTTATAAGAACTCAAATTTGACTAAAAAATGTCAAATAAGAACAATTTCAGGCTCAGATCATTGTTACAAAAATAAAAGCCTGCTGCGCTTGAATTTCTTCTAAAATAAGAACAATTCATGATGTGAATTCTGTCAAGATTTAGAGATACGTTGCTTCCATTGTTTTCACTTCAAGACTTCAAGACACACTTATATTGGACCGTTAATCAATAATAACTTATAATGTTAATAATTCCGCAAATCAAAAAAATCGTAACACAAAAAAATTGTTCCTCTTGATACAGAATTTAGATGTAAAATGTCGAACGTAAATACATCCGCATGACTTGTTCGTTTGCTCCGAGATGAACCATTAATAAGTTCTTTTAAATACTTTATTGTACCTGCGTTTGTTTGAATAAGTAAACGGTTTATGTCATCTGCGTTGTCGCCATCATGTATTCATTTCTCATCTGATTCTAGTTACAGCTTGTTACATCTAGTTACATGTAGTTACACGTTGTCACACATTTCCAAGGAATAAATTAAGACATAAACTCATTTACTTTGTCGTCATCACGCACGCCATTCTCAGCTGATTCTTGTTACAGCTTGTTACATCTAGCTACATGTAGTTACACGTTGTCACACATTTCCAAGGAATAAATGAAGATATTACGTCATTTACTTTGTCGTCATCACGCATACCATTCTCAGCTGATTTTTGTTACAGCTTGTTACATCTAGTTACATGTAGTTACACGTTGTCACACATTTCCAAAGAATAAATGAAGATATTACGTCATTTACTTTGTCGTCATCACGCATGTCATTCTCAGCTGATTCCTGTTACAGCTTGTTACATCTAGTTACATGTAGTTACACGTTGTCACAGGTTTCTAAAGAATAAGTTGGCCACTTACGTCATCTCGTCGTTGCGTCATTCATGTCAGCTGATATGTAGAAGCACGTGACGTTGTAAAGAATGACGTATGAAGAGGAACTTATTCCCTGTAAACCTGTGACAAGCTGTGACAACATGTAACAAGATGTAACAAGCTGTAACTAAAATCAGCTGATGTGAAGGGGGAAATGACGTCAGGGAAATCATGCATACCATTCTCAGCTGATTCTTGTTACAGCTTGTTACATGTAGTTACATGTAGTTACACCTTGTCACAGGTTTCTAAAGAATAAGTTGGGCACTTACGTCATCTCGTCGTTGCGTCATTCATGTCAGCTGATATGTAGAAGCACGTGACGTTGTAAAGAATGACGTATGAAGAGGAACTTATTCCCTGTAAACCTGTGACAAGCTGTGACAACATGTAACAAGATGTAACAAGCTGTAACTAAAATCAGCTGATGTGAAGGGGGAAATGACGTCAGGGAAATCATGCATACCATTCTCAGCTGATTCTTGTTACAGCTTGTTACATGTAGTTACATGTAGTTACACCTTGTCACAGGTTTCTAAAGAATAAGTTGGCCACTTACGTCATCTCGTCGCTGCGTCATTCATGTCAGCTGATATGTAGAAGCATGTGACGTCGTGAAGAATGACGTATGAAGATTAACTTTTTCCCTGTAAACCTGTGACAAGCTGTGACAACATGTAACAAGATGTAACAAGCTGTAACTAAAATCAGCTGATGTGAAGGGGGAAATGACGTCAGGGAAATCATGCATGTCATTCTCAGCTGATTCTTGTTACAGCTTGTTACATGTAGTTACATGTAGTTACACCTTGTCACAGGTTTCTAAAGAATAAGTTGGCCACTTACGTCATCTCGTCGCTGCGTCATTCATGTCAGCTGATATGTAGAAGCATGTGACGTCGTGAAGAATGACGTACGAAGATTAACTTATTCCCTGTAAACCTGTGACAAGCTGTGACAACATGTAACAAGATGTAACAAGCTGCAACTAAAATCAGCTGATGTGAAGGGGTTTGTGACGCTATAGCAAATGACGTAGGAAATGAAACTTATTCCTTGTAAACCTGTGACTAGGTGTGACAACATGTAACTAGATGTAACAAACTGTTACAAAAATCAGCTGACATGAAGGACAATGTGACGTCACGAGGAATGACGTAAGAAATGGTACTTATTCCCTGTAAACCTGTGACAAGCTGTGACAACATGTAACTAGATGTAACAAGCTGTAACTAAAATCAGCTGATGTGAAAGGGTATGTGACGCTATAGCAAATGACGTAGGAAATGAACATATTCCTTGTAAACCTGTGACTAGATGTGACAACATGTAACTAGATGTAACAAGCTGTCACAACGTGTAACAAGCCCATTCAAATTCACAAGGTTCATGAAACAAGACATGGGCGTGTAAGATGGTGCCTTTGTGCTATTTATACAAATGAAGTCATTGAGTGACGTATTTGATATCTTTTCTCCCTGGTATAGTTGATCTTTGGGGGCTGGAAAGGAGGAGGTAGTTGTTTTACATTTTGGGTTTTTTCTCTTTTACATGCATTTTACATATTTTTATTAACACTACATATTTTAAGTTTTTGTGCAGCAGTTCCGTTTTCTTCTTATAAAAGGCAGCTTTGCCATTAGACCTTTACTATCTTTAATGTCGGCAATTCGAAATTTTAATGGTCTTGTGACCTGACGCGCTGAAAGTGTGCTCTTTAACCAACTTTCATCTTCTCCACTCAGTTTATATTTTGTAACGATATCACCAGTGTTCGTTAAAACGCCTTTGAAAAACTTGAAGAACATCTTTGTGCAAGAATTTGTTACTCAAAAGAATGGTCTATTTGCTAACATAACCCTTTTATAATCTTCCCTTCGCAAAGCATTACCTTCAAATAAATTTCAGACATAGTACATATATTAAATTAAATTTAACTTCTTTGCTCTGATCATCAATGTGCTCGGTTTTCTTGAAGGATGAAAGCTATATTCCGGATCTCGTAAAATCGATGTCCATTTACCATGCCCATATCTCTTTATACCATACGACAAAAACGAATCTTCCGTAGCCGAAAATGCAACCTTGCTCTGTCGTTTGATAACTTTGTCTTTTAGTTCTGCTGCAGCGGATACGTTCTCGTTTAAAGCAATGCTAAAACAGGAGTTCGCTCGCTCATTTCTTCGGTCCACTCCATTATTGTCGAATTCGTTAGAAGTTGATACTTTAGAATGGTCGTTAAAGTGATGGCTAGCCGTATATTCTTTGTCCACGGCTACGAGCTTTTCCATACAGTGTTGACCCTGACGGGCTACCTCGGCTGATTGAAGTTTTTGATAATGTATTCTAGCTACGTGTGATGTATGCTTTTGATCACGTGATAAAGCCGCTTGCTCACGTTCGTTCAGTTTGCCCATGCTTTCCGTTTCGATAATCTGTCTGTATCGTGTCGGATTTATATACTTTCCAATAGCCTGGTAAACAATTCTTCCGAAAATATCACTTAACTGTTTCAGCTGAGTTCCATTCTTTGTTACCAAAACGTAATCGCAAATAGGATTTAGTCTAGTCCGAATACAAGCTATGTACCCATTCAAAATATCAACAACTCTTTTCGAAATAATGAGAGTATCAAATCCATATTATAATTTGTTTTGAATCTTGTTTGATCGATAACACCGCCTTCACTTCCAACGCCACGTACCATTGCAACAGTCAAATACTGATATGTCATTGGTCGACTTGCTTTCACCATAAGAAACAGTACAGCTACAACAAACGAAGTGCTGAAAGACAAATCGTGTGCTGGAATGATGGCAGTCGAATCACTAGCGTTAATCAATATCTGTGAAAATTTGTTGGCATGAAAAGGAATAACATTTTGTAAATCTTCCAGCCTAGCCCAACAATTGATAGTTTCAAGGTATTCCTTGCTCAGTACTGTACTCCATTCAATCCTCATTTGCTTTGCTAAGCACTTTTTTACCTGTCTAAGTAAATTTCAGCTGCAATGAATACAGGTATATTCTCGCTTTTAATTGCATTACTCCTTCTGAAGTCAAGCGTGTGAGAATTGGCGTTCATGTAGCCAATAATTCCAGAATGACCAAGTTTCCGAGTGTCCTTCAAGTAATCCACAAAGTCAGAAAGCATTGTAATCGATCCAACGCAATAGTCTATAACACATCCTGGTACGTCCCAGAGAATAGATACGTCATCGCAACAGAATTTCGCATACTTTAATAGTTTGGCTGTTATTTGTTCCGCTTGACACAAACTTTTACCTCCTCCACCTGGACTTTGTAGCCATTTTGAAAACAGTTTTCCAACAGTACATGTTTTGACAAACATCGGCATTGAAGAAGTGCAGCCTCGTTTTCGTTTACTTTGAGTGGATACTCGTGTTGCAAATTCAGGAAATATAGTGGTAACGTCAGGTTTCTCGTCAAAAAAGTAAAACCAACCATGCTTTGTATAAACGTGTTTTCTACAACCTCTTTGCGTTTTAAAGCCTTCGCTTTCACATGACTTCACAGGACATATGTATACTCCATTGCTAGTAATTTTTAAGGACAACCTTTTCGATTTCCTTTCATTTCCAACAGCTTTTTGCCACATCTTCTTTGATAAAATACGTTTTTTCAACATCTCTGTCACGTAGTGAATCAGAAGATCAAGACAATCCCTTTTATGCAAATGTTTTAATTAGGAAACGTGTGAATTTCGACCAATCAAAAAGCTGATTTTTTATTGCAAACTTGCGGAAACTGACAGACCGAATTAAAGTGGTCAGCAGAAAGTCTTTAGGGTTTTCCACTTGTGTTCCGTATTATACACAACTGCATGATTTTTATAATGATTACACCGATAGGAACATTCTGTCTCATATATAACGGAACAAAGCCTTCCATACAAATACATTGCAAGTTAGCAGAATACAGAACAACATAGACCGTTTAGGATATTAAACATCGGTCTTGCAAAGACTTTTCTATTCTATAAAACACCGTGCATCTGAAAAAAACTTTAAAGGTCCCAAGAGTGCCTCAGAAATTGTTCCTTTTATAACAAAAGGAACTAACGAAATAGGAACACGTGTAAATGATAAAAATGTTTATGCTCCATTGCTTTGCAAATTTACTTGTACAAAGGAACAAAATAAGTTTATACGCTATATAACCGTATAAGAAAAAATGTGTTCCTCTCACTGTACATAAAACATCTGAAAGAAGGAACAAAAATGGATACTGCTAGTTTTAAAGGTAATCTTTCTTTGCGAGAAGAGCCTTTAAAAAGGGCGTTACGTAGTTTTATTGTGTCTCCTTTCGCTATAAAATACCGCGTTGTCGCTGTTCGAACACTTTGGAAGTGCGAAGATGCTTTTCATAGATTGTGGGGAAAGCGAGAACAACTACAGAAGATTTTAAAATCGATACCGCAGGTTGTAGCGTTTTTTAGTTGTGTTACCGCGCTGGAAAATCGGAATAGTGATGCAGCAAATCGATCTTCCGATCCTGGGTTTTCTTTCTGGATCGTATTTCTTGCGCGCATATCAGGCATGTTTCGGGACTACAGAAGTTTTGTCGTCGGACGAAGGAGCGATTGAAGTCGTAGAGGTAATCAAATGTAAGTTGTGTGGTGACGGTAACGATTTGTCACCGAAGCGATCGAAACGAAACGAGATGTGTGAAGACGTCAAGCCGAGCACCGAAGCTCTACAGCGCTTCGCATCTGTGAATAATGTAACAGACACTATTGTAATCAGTAGTGATGAAGAGTACACAAAAACGTTTAGTGTTATATTTCAATTTCATTAAAAACAGCCCCACCTACTCGACAGTTATGTCTACACGCCCTTACATTTGGAAAAATTCCCGTTGCTACAGACATCACTTGAAATATCAGCTGATTTCACTTACATGTTGCAGATAGTTACACGTTGTTACATGTTGTTACATGTTGTTACACTTTGTTGCAAGTTCTGAGAGAGAAAAGTGACGCATTACGTCACTTTCTGTGACGTCATTGCAACATCGGATTGTCAGCTGTTTCTAGTTACACGTTGTTACATGTTGTTACAGGTTGTTACACCTTGTTACAAGTTCTGAGAGAGAAAAGTGACGCATTACGTCACTTTCTGTGACGTCATTGCAACATCGGATTGTCAGCTGTTTCTAGTTACACGTTGTTACATGTTGTTACACCTTGTTACACCTTGTTACAAGTTCTGAGAGAGAAAAGTGACGCATTACGTCACTTTCTTTGACGTCATTGCAACATCGGATTGTCAGCTGTTTCTAGTTACACGTTGTTACATGTTGTTACAGGTTGTTACACCTTGTTACAAGTTCTGAGAGAGAAAAGTGACGCATTACGTCACTTTCTGTGTCGTCATTGCAACATCGGATTGTCAGCTGTTTCTAGTTACACGTTGTTACATGTTGTTACACCTTGATACACCTTGTTACAAGTTCTGAGAGAGAAAAATGACGCATTACGTCACTTTCTTTGACGTCATTGCAACATCGGATTGTCAGCTTCTTCTAGTTACACGTTGTTACATGTTGTTACATGTTGTTACACCTTGTTACAAGTTCTGAGGGAGAAAGGTGACGCCCTGCGCCCTTTCACTTTGACGTCATTGCAACACCGGATTGTCAGCTGATGCAAAGGTCAGCTGAGATCTTGCAAATGACGACATAGCCGGGAATGACGCCATTCTATGCTTTATTGGTCAAAAGCATGTAACAAGATGTAACTAGATGTAACAAGGTGTAACTACGTGTAACTAATATCAGCTGATTATTGAGTGACGTTAGCAGAAGTGACGTAGATTGAACTTTTCCATTCTGTAGAACTGTAACAAGATGTAGCTAAATGTAACAAGGTGTAACTACGTGTATCTATTATCAGGTGATTATTGAGTGACGTCAGTAAAAGAAGTGACGTATATTGAACTTTTCCTTTCTCTAGAACTGTAACAACATGTAACTAGATGTAACAAGGTGTAACTACATGTAAGTAAAATCAAATGATTTGAAAGCCAATAGAGTCTTTCTCACAAAGGAAGAATGACAAGCTTGAGAGTAAAAGACAATATTATTGGAGATGGAAGGTGGGGCAGTGGGGATTTTAATTAGTCCTTGTTTACGTACTATCTTTGTATTTGTTTCCAAATAATTTTCTATAACTGTTTTGCCTTGATCTAATGACAATCATAAATGTTGTGTCTCTATGTAAAAACAGCTTAAGACAGTTTTGCTTTCTTAGCATTGATAGTTTCGCCATTATACCATTACAATTTTCCAATTCGGTAAATCTAAACGTGATGCCAGGCTTTAGTTCGTGTGTCTTTATCATGTCTTTTAAAACATCCTTCTCGTGCTCGTTTAAGCTGTGTTTTGATGTTATTTGCAGGTCTTTGGTGTACGTACACCTCTTGAATTTGAAGAACATGTTACCTCTAGCAGAAACGAAAAGGACCAAAAACCTCTTGCTTCAATTTCTTACATGGTTAATAAATCAATAAATGCCAACAATGAAAATCAAATCAACTTTATCGTCTTAGCTCTAATCATCAATGTACTCGGCTTCCGTGAAGAATGAAAACTGTACTCTGGATCTCGCAATATTGCCGTCCATTTACCAATTCCGTGTTTCTTGATGCCGTACGATAGAAACGAA
This sequence comes from Turritopsis dohrnii, assembly GCA_027922465.2. Taxonomy (NCBI): domain Eukaryota; kingdom Metazoa; phylum Cnidaria; class Hydrozoa; order Anthoathecata; family Oceaniidae; genus Turritopsis; species Turritopsis dohrnii. The sequence continues at coordinate 305,315 of BQMF02000049.1, read as the reverse complement.
TCTTCTTTAGACGAAAACGAAACCTTGCTCTGTCGTTTTGAAACGGTTTCAATGCGTCCTTCTGTTGGTTTCTGCTTTCTCGTTGTAACATCATCACGAGAATGTACGGCCAAACTTAAATTCAATGCTTTGATCGTCAACTCTATTGTGAGATTCGTTGATTGTCGATACTGTCAAATGTTCGTTCAAACCGTCGTTTGGTAACCCCAGCAATTTTTCCATACACTGTTGTCCTTGACGTGCAACTTCGGCTGATTGAAGCTTTTGATAGTGTATTCGAGCTACGTGCGACGTATGTTTTTGATCGCGAGATAGAGCCGCTTGTTCACTTTCGGTAAGTTTGGATAAACCTTCTGTTTCGATAATCTGCCTGTATTGGGTTGGATTAATGTGCTTTCCTATGGCCTGGTATACAATTCTGCCAAATACGTCAGTTAATTGTTTCAATTGCGTACCATTCTTTGTTATTAGAAAATGATCGCAAACTGGATTTAATCGAGTCCTTATACAAGCTGTGTATCCATTTAGAATGTCAACGACCCGTTTTGTTATTATGAGAGTGTCAAATCCGTACTTGTAATTTGTCTTAAATCTGGTCTGGTCAATAATGCCACCTTCGCATCCCAGTTCACGTACCATTGCCACTGTTAAGTACTGATAGGTCATAGGACGACTCGCCTTTACCATTAAGAAAAGCACGGCAACCACAAAGGAAGTACAAAACGATAAATCGTGTGCAGGAATAATTGCTGTTCCGTGACTAGCATTAAGAATGATCTGCGAAAACTTTTCGGCGTGAAATGGAATGACGTTTTGCATATCTTCTAGGGTCGCCCAACAGTTGATACTCGTAAGATATTCCATACTCAACACTGTATTCCCTTCTATTCTCATTTTCTTTGCTAAGCATTTCTTTACCCTATCCAAGTAGATCTCTGCGGCAATGAATACTGGTATATTTTCAGCATTAATGCCATTGCTTCTTCTGTAATCCAGCATGTGAGATATTGCGTGCATGTAGCCGATAATTCCGGAACGGCCAACGTTCCATGTGTTCTGCAAGTAGTCAACGAAATCCGAGAGCAAAGTAACGCATCCAACGCAATAGTCTATCACACATTCCGGTACGTCCCAGGCGGTCGAGACATCGTCACAACAATATTTCGCATACTTTAAGACTTTTGCTGTTAATTGTTCTGCTTGAGAATGACATTTGGCGCCTCCACCTGGGCTTTGCAGCCATCTGCTAAATAACCGTCCAACAGTACAGGTCTTTAGAAACATCGGCATCGAAGCAGTGCAACACCTCTTTTTCTTCCCTTCTGTTGACAAGCGAGTTGCTAATTCAGGAAATATCGTATTAACATCTGGTTTTTCGTCGAAAAAGTAAAACCAACCATGTTTTGTGAAAACGTGCTTTCTGCAACCTCTCTGTGTCTTAAAATGTTCACTTTCACACACTTTCACAGGACAAACATAAACACTATCAGCGTTCGGTCTTAAAACCAATCTTCTCGGCTTTTTATTACTTCCCACAGCCTTTTGCCACTTTTTCTTCGATAAAATTCGTCTCTGCGACATGTCAGTCGATTACTGATATTTGTGACTAACACGATCCTCTTTTTATGTGATAATTCAGTGACACTACATTAAAATATACCAGCCAATCACATCTAAGATTCCTAATGACAATCGTGCGGGCCGTAACGGACTGCATTAGGCAGGTCTGCAAAACAAAGTTTTTACCTCTTCATTTAGGTTCTGTATTTTGAACAATCTCTTTTACTTTATAAAGAACTATTTAAAGGGAACATATTGGCCAATCTGTGAAGGAACAGAGTCGTCCGTTTCTTTAAACGAGATCTTAATAGTTAACAGAACAAGAAAGACCTTTTACCATATAAATTGTCGGTCTTCCAACGACCGTTTTGTCATTAAGGGAATTATTAACACATCAATAATGTAAGGAGTCTCAAGTGAGCCTCGTGAAATGTTCCTTTTAAATAAAAAGGAACTTTTACAAACAGGAACACGCACTTTTATTATTATTTTATACTTGAATGATTCTAAAAATTAGATACACAAAGGAACAAAAAAAATGTATACGATATATAAGAATTTCAAAATAATAATAATAAAAAAAATCTGAATTATTTTGTTGACTTCATCCCAAGCAAAACGACTGATTTTTATTCTTCCTAGTTTCATTTTTGTCATTTCATTTTATTTGCTTATAAGTACAATAATTTATTTTCACCATAATATTTTCGTCGACCTTATGTCAACTCGTCAGCGATGATTTCTGATCATCCAGACTTTTAAGCAAGTAAAATAAAATGACAAAAAAGAAACAAGTGGAAGAATAACAAAAAAATCAAAGTTAAAAAAAAGAATTTAAGATGGCGTTCACATGGAGAAAAATTAGCTCGGCAAAGCGGGCTGGCTCGGTTCACCGGGCTGATTTTATCTTGTGTTCACATGAGAAAAAACATCCTGACAAACCGGGCTGAAAGATGTCATGTGATTATCATTGTTTACACGTAACAAAGAAAAACATGCGCAAAAGTTGAAAATTCAACACTCTAGTGTTCACATGGAAAAATTTCCGCCCGCCTTGCCGAGATTTCGGTACATAAAAGCGAGATCTCGTCATGCATTTCTCATGTGAACACATGTTGAACTTTGAGACTTTGATAGAAAAGGTGAGATCTCGGCAAACCGAGCCAGCCCGCTTTGCCAGGCTGATTTCATCCATATGAATACCCCCTAAGTTGTGAAACATTATTTTTAAGAAATCAAATAGAACAAGAGGCCTTAGGCCTTAAGGTCAGCGCGAACTGTATGCTCAAAAATCTAAAGATCATAATGACTTTACAAACGAAATGACCAGCATTCCAAAATAGTTTGATTAGTATCTGGGTACGCCCGTATTCGGTTGGTGAACATGCTAATTGAAAATGTAAGTCCATTCGCCCAAAACAGATATATTAAAAACCTCCCGTGATAAAAAGGGGTCCAGACATTGCGTACAGATTACTACCTCTGACTTAACATCCTATCTACATATGTCTCATCGAGACCAAAAACGCAAAGTTCTATCTAATGAGCCGAATAACGTACTAAATGAGTATTTTTTCTAATGGAAGTCGCTTTAACTAAATCTCAAGGCAAACGTTATAAAAGAAAACTTTGCATTTCCACAACAATCCTTTTCCTCATTAGTTAAAAAGTTTCTATGACAGCAACTACATACGGCAATACGATACGCATCAACAGAAATCATATGGCCATTACAATTACAACAACTTCGTTACTTTATTCGGTTTTACTTAAGCTTCAAATTTCAGTTTTACAAGTTCCAGCTTCTAGCTTTACGTTCTTACAGAAACTATGTGTTCGGTTAATCACGCTAGTGAACTTTCGTTTCTACCAAGTGTCGACTGTTAGAGGAACCACAAATGTATACATACATTTTGGTTCTTGTTGATACGTGAAGATCCAATGCCAAGCAGTTGCTGATTACTAAAAATGAAAGTGTAAAAGGTTATGTATAACTGCACAATGCACCAATTAATTCTACTTTATTCCATTTAACAAAATTCAGAAACTTCAATTACAGAATCATAATTTTAACTCTAATGTTATGCCTGAAGGGAAAATAGTTACTGAATTTCTCAATTTAATGGTGGCAGGTCAGTGTCTTATATTAAGATTTTATCTGGGTTTTATGCCAGGCCATTGACATCATTGGTTTTTTTTTTTGGTGACCAGAAGGAAATCTTAACTGCCCGAAATTCAATAACACTATACAATTTCATTTGGAAACGCTTAGAAATGCGCTGATAGAAAATAGAAAAATGAGCTGAAATTGCAAAGACAAACATTATATATAAAGCTCAAAAATCATATTTCCAATTTATACTTATACTTTTTCTGCCTGTCCAGTCGGGCCACCACGACACTGGTTTTCAAAAATTTTGGTGGCCCGAACCAATTTATGATTGCCTCAGACAGTTGGGCCACCGCTATGATCAGACACTGCAGGTTAGTTAATATTGGTCAACAAAACTCAGTAAAATAAACTTTTCATTCCGAAAAAGGTAAAATTCAGTTCATGAAAATTCAAATAGATTTGCGGGACAAACTTATGCAACTCAAAATTACAAAAACAAATACAGCAATTACTGCAAGAAATTCTCCAGCATTTATAAGAGTATGAATAAGGTATATTGTATAATTGTTTTTGTTTGTGTTTTTTTAATATTTTCTTCATCTTTGTCTTCTTATGAGCTGATGTGTGTTATTGCTACTGTAACTATATAACAATTTCTCTAACTAACTTCTAAAATATTTTACATTTGTGCCATTAAGGTCTTTCGGTAACTTTTTGTTCAGTTGTTGGAAGTTTCCATTCTGCAAAACCAGATCATACAGAAATGGGAAATTTTTGTTTATATAATTTATTTATATGATCCATAATTTTATGCAATTACGTCATTAAATTGGCTATATAATTCATGTGCATCAGTTATCTTTCCAGACGGTTTAAAGAAAAGGGCAGAATATCTGAAACCCCAATTTCTTACAGTGTATGTATTTTAACTATCATTCAAACTATATAATATACTTTTCCAATTGCAGTGCAAAGTTAGCGGATCAGGAGGGGAATCGAGCCCACACAAAATATTGCAAAGCATTACGGTGTGAATGACAGTAAAAAGGAAGAAGTCCTAGGATACTTAAGACTTATAATTAGAGTTTCAACTCAGAAAATTTATACGCAAAAATCCTTCCAAGATGATGGCGATGAAAGACAACAAACAAAATTTTATTTTTCAAACAAAATTAAATTTTTCTGTTTTAACCACTCATACAGAAAATTCTCTTCGGAATAAAAACAATTGTTCCTCACTTTCTACTTTCAACTGACGTCATGGATGACTTCAGAGAAGTAAGCAACTTCAGATTGGGTTCTAATTTTTTACTTTGTTTGATTTGATCTATTTTTGATACTCTTTGGATGGTAAAGATTTTTTGCACTTTCATTTTTTATTTTATTTTTCAGCATGTCCAAAACTATGACATGTGTCGTCAACCGTGTCACATGATAACTAGGACCTAATTAAATAGGTATCAGGTGGAAATCGAAATCTAACCATCCAAGGACCAAATATCAATATAAATAATTGATCAGTTTGTTATCAAAATATCCTTGTCTATGACTCTTTGTAGTCGCCGTCCTAATTTTCTTGTAAAAACAAAATTGACTTGATGGAGTTCGAACATTTACCTCTCGAAAAATCATTAGGTATATATAAACGAAAACGCACTATACCAATGTTCTATTATGCCTTACTCTTACCGAGACAGTAATTCATAAATAATAGATATTTTTTAAAAAACAAACTTCGGTTATTTTTATAAGAAACTGCACTTTTTTTAAAAGAAACTTTATTTACTAAGAAAAGTTTCATCTCATGTATGATTTGACCAAAATTGACGAGGGAATTCGGTGTTTTTCTTGAAATATCAAGAAATTTTTGTGGAGAAACAACCGTACGTAGTAACAGGATTTCTTACAATATATGATTCTTGGATAATTATCATAAAAAGTAACATTACTTTTCAATTTCAAACCCGTATTTTCTGATCTGGTTTTGCAGTATGGAAACTTTCAACAACATTCAAAATTTCAAGCTACAAAATTGAAGTGTAGCTAGTATATACAAGAACACAATAAAATAAATAACTCAGTAAAAATCACCTAGTATTCCCTTAAGGTATGTAAGCTAACATGTTATCTTTAATACATAATGTTTTGAAGAAAATAACTTGCCTGACTTGCCTGACTTTTTCTTCCTCCTAAATTTTTATCCCATCCAATTAGGATACGTGGTTGCTAAAGTCTTGATTAAATAATTTACTTATTCATTCGAATGAAAAGAACTCTTTTTGTATTGTAATATATTTATTCGTCACACACAAGTGATATATTTTCCAAAAATCAATGTTGTGCTTTAAACTTTCGGATTTTGAACTTTGAAATTAGTAACTACGGGCGTATAACTGGGGCGTATAGAACTGCAACATTACACACACACACACACACACACACACACAAATACAAACTACATATCAATGTGTCCAAGCAGCTTCTGCATGCCAGTCCTGTAATCAAGCCGCTCATGCATGCCATATCAATGGCAATACTCAGAGCATGGATGATGGATGATAAACCAAAAATCTTACAGGACAGAAAAAGAAACAGAACACATTCAGGAAGGAATGATCTATTCAAATTGCACATAAAAAAAGATCTATTGTTCTTAAGAAATATCAAGTTTCTTTCAAGCTGTACTGTTTGACTACATTTACTTTGCTCTCAGACAAACCTTAGGCTACTAAGATGTTAAATCATATTCTTTTTATCAGACTGGTTTTACTTCTTTTGTCAAACCAAAGCAAATTTCATCAAAATATAAATGATCCAGGCACAGTATAACTAATTTACTTAAAATTCTATATATATAATCCACGCAAATAAAATAAAGCTATAAAAAAGAAAATATATAATGTTAATTCAACTGAACTGATTTCTTAAAATGTCGATGAATGATTTTGATAAAAAGAATATCAATAACTACCAATAAAACATTATCAGTGATGTTCAGACAAACTTTTAAACTTTTAACTGAAAAGTCATTCGAAGTAGAATTTCTAATGTAAACATGACCAATCAAGCCACCATCGAAATGTGCTGCATGTTGTACGATTTGTGTAAAACCATGCAAAGTTTTTTGCAATTCTGTAATATGTCTACTGTCTTTCAAAAGGTTCATCTTGAAATCTCCCATCACCATATCAATTTGATCATTTTGACATAATATTGTTGTCAATTTATTCATGAAAATATTAAAACTTGCTTAATGACTTCGGTATAACAATAAAATAGTAAGCCACTCATCATGAAAAGTCGTCTTTCTTGCTTGAAAAGCCTGGCCAATGTTTAACATTAATAACATTTACATTAGCACTGTGTGCTACAAGTAAACTTTTGTACTTATCTGCGTTGTTATTTAAAATGACAAAAAAAAGAACTCATGTTTTCCTGAATAGCTACCATTTATATCTGACGTATCTGTGAGCTGTGTTTCTGTTAAAAGCAAAAGGTCTGCATACACAAGTTCTTGGTAGTGCTTTATGGATGAGGCATGCTTTTTCAGTGATCTTATATTTAGGAGAGCAACCTGAAAGTTAAAGTCTGTGGTTACAAACGATTCATTAGGTTTCAATAAATTTTCTGTTTTTCTCGATCTCTGATATTCAACATGAGATCTTTCATTTGCTTGAATAGCAAAGTAGTTTACTGTTAGAAACAAACTATTGAGGGAGGTTGCACGGCTGAATGCCACATACATTTGACCAGGATGAAAGTTTTTTTGTCTGTTCAATTGAAAACTAACAGCAATCTTATCAAGGGATAAACTCTGCACTTTATGTAGAGTACAAGCATATGATAACAGTAAGGGAAACTGTGTCCTCGTAACAATCACTGATGTTTTCTTTTTGGACAAATTAAATTTGGTTTCAGTTCTTTCAGTTCCAGCATAATTACTTCCTTCTGCAAAGGTATTTTTTCTTTTCATTCCTGCATCTTTGTCATAAAAAAGTACAAATATGGAGTCACATTTCCCACGGACAAAAGACAAGTGTCTCACAGTACCAATTTGACCATTGATAAGTCTGTCATCAATATCAACATTTGCTGTCAGCATTGCTCGAGCTCCAAATGTTAAGGAGAGATTGTACACTTAACCTCCAGTGTCATTAGCATTTGTCCTCTGATTCTTTCAATAGCAGCTTCAAGGAGTCCCTCAGGATAATCGCAATTGCAACTACATTAATTGCTGGGTTATTTAGTGAATCAAGCATTTTCTGATTGTGCATATTAACTAAAGAGTTTTCTGCAAAAATGTGTAAAGGATCTCACGGACAGTCTACTGAAATAAATCTAGATTTAATTAGCATTTCATCAGCAAAACTTAATGAGCCAACACAAATGTTATTCACCGAATCTATAAACTGATTACCATCTTTCTGTCTCATTGCTTCATCAAGCTCAGCAAGTTGAAAATTATACCATAATTTTAAAAGGCCAATAATAAATCCATCTGTTGAATAGACTGGTTTAGCTAGTACAGGTGGTAACTGATATTGATCACCACTAACAATTATCGTTTCATTCGCAAATGCTATACGGTCAGACATACCAAATATTTCACAGAGACTCTGAGGAACCTGTAACAGTAATTTAGAACTCACTATTCATATTTCATCAATGAAAATAACACTTGCTTCTTTAAGCTTTAATCTCAAGTTTGTTCTTTTTCTATCACTTAATAGTATGAAATTACTTCATGGAATGCCTAGTCCTGTATCAATAGTGGTTCCATCAATCTTAATTGCTGCAACACCTGTTGGTGCCAATAACATAATTTTTGCTTTAGAAATGTCGCCATTTCTAGATAACAATTTGTTAAGAACATCATACAAGCATTTAACTAGGTAACTCTAGCCGTAACCACCTGATGATGTTAAAAAGATTCGCAAGGGCTGCAAAATTTCAGGTTGTTCAGATCTTTTGTTTTGAACAAATTATTTTCCCCATGTGTATATAACATCAAATATTTCACGTTGCTTTTCATTCAAAGATTGGATAAATTTGTTTAATGCATCATCTGAGATAACTGTTGATTGAAACAATGCGGGTGGCAAATCATTTGGAATCATTGTTCAATTCGTCTTCATTAATATCTAACATCTACAACTTCATTGTTTTCCTGCTGTGCATGAGAGTCTTTGTTAAGAATCATATCATCCCTATATGTTCAGAATTTGGTTCAAATAATTCTTTATTCCTATTAACAATCTCCAATACCCCTGGCTCTGCTAGTTTATCAACATAAGTATAATTAGATTTGAGGTCACTTTCTGCATCCCTAAACGGATAGAATAACATCAAAATATGATGTGCATATTTTTCGGGATGCCTATGCTTGTTAGGTGTATAATAACGCAACACTTTTTTAACCTTTCTACATTTCAAACATTCTTTTGAAGACCTTAAAGGTATTATGTTAAGGAGAGCAGTCTGCTCATGATTTTCCACAACAACTGCATCACTCAAAATAATTGGTTGGTTATCATTTTGCATTTCTGTATAGTCTGTGATGCAATCAAACCGGTAATATGCAGAAAATTGTGCAAAGCAAAATGAATCAACAACTAGGAATTTTCCACCTGAGAAAGTTTTATTTGGCCTATCAACATATCTGTCGAGTATATTTTTTTAAAAACATCTTGACTATCTTCAGGCAGTTCATCCAGTTCTTCTTCACTTTTGAACATCCGAAAGCTGTCATATGGCAAATTAGTGTTTATAAACGAAACTTGTGGGAAACCTTTTCGTAACCATAATTCAGGCATTAGCTGATAAACAGCCTCCTGGACAGAACACTCTCTGTAATCACTATAAGCTTTTGCTAATTTACACATAGTATCATACTTAGGGGACTCCATTTCACTGCATTGCTTTAGTACTTCTTTCATTGCATTCGAACAGGAATTTTCACTTTTTGAAAAATATGCACACATGTAATAAATAGCTTTATAGTGATTAAACACTGGTTGTAAATCAATATTACCATGCAAGCAACCCTTCATCAAAATAGCTATTCACAAAACATGAATCTGTGTTTCGATTCAAATGTATTTGAAAATCATTTTGATCGTTAGATATAGACAAGGCATTTTCATACTCTTTTAACGAAATACCTAAGGAACCAAGAGTCTCACTAATGGACAAAACATTCTCAAACTTTGGCTTCTCAAGGTATAAGAAATTGTTTTTCTTTGAGTTTAATTCAGTGTCAATATGCTGGCTTACATTTTGCAAAATAACCTTTTGCTTCAAAACAATTTCACTTTTTTCAGCAGGTGACATATGTTTTGGAAGTGCCTTAGCAATTATTGTTTTTTGTGCAAATGATAGGTATATCTAAATCGGCATTCCTTATGATTATACTTTTTACAGGTTTTTCAGTGGTGGTGTACTTGATATCTTTGTACAAGATCTTTTAATTTTGATGGTTCACTTGGTATGTTTGCTGAAATAACTGAATCAACAAATTCAGCATATTGATCTATATCAACAGATAAACATGGCATATTCTCGCACCACAATAAACAATGTACATGAGGAGAGCCCCTGGTTTGAAATTCAACCCTGATGGCATAATATAAAACTCTTCCAATTGTTCCTTTGATAACAATCTCTTTATAAACATTTTCGACACGAAATCGGAAATGTCTAGCTAGCAACACAGGATTGCTATTCAGCAATTCACATCTTTGAAAGTATGACATCTCTGCGATTTCACTGGCAATATTTTTGAACCATTTAATTTAGAAATGATTACAACTAATTCATCCTACCGCAAGTCAGCACATGATAAAGTTAAAAAAAATGATGGCAGTCCTAGTTGTTTAACCATGACTAAAACATCTGAAAGCATATTTTTCCAATACGCTGGAGAGCCTTTAACTGAGTTCATAAAGCTATATGCTTCATCATTTACTACAAAAGACAGTAGCTTTAAAACTTTGACTAAACATTCCATCAGTAGCACTGTGACCTGATACTTTGCGCATTGCGACACTCATTTGGTTTCAGACTTATTTTGTATGATATTATAATCTACATCATCTTCTTCATCATCAATATATTTTACTTCAAAAACATCATCTCTGGCTGAAATGATATCCTGTATATCAACATCTTTGTATAGATGATAACCCTTTAAACATTGTAAAAGCACCAATTCAGGCCTAACTGATTCTACAATAACATGAGAATTATAGCATAATTTCCTTTTCAATTTCATAAAGATGACACCACTATCATTAATATTCCTAGGCAAAGTAGTGTTGCTTTCTTTTTGCTTTTACTTTTTCTGAATTATTTTCATAATGGCTTTTCTTTTTTTTATTGTCTTACAATTTATTTCTTAACTGTGTTTCCTGTTTACATTTATTATCTTAGCATTTTCCCCATAATGCTCTTGGTTTTTTTCATTAATCATTTTTGAATTTCTTTGATAATAGTCACGCTTGACCTTTCTTTCTTTGTTTTTATTTGCATCATATAACATTGATCTTTTAAACTTACTAAAGGAATGATTTTCTCTCTTCAACACTTAAGGAAGTTATTTCTACGTAAACAATTTGAAAGTAAATTGAATAACCATAGGTAGAGCAAATGTATTGTTTAGCACACTCAACAGATAAAAAGCTCATTAATATAAATGCCCCCTAAGCTTCTGGAAGTCCTCTGCGATTTCTGCTGTGAGAATCAAATAAATATTTCTATTGACATCTTTTAATATCGCAATACAGTAACCTTCAATAGAAAGTACGGCACCTGATCTATCACCAATGTAAAAAACGTTCCTCATTTAAAAATGTAAATGCATCATTAGTGTTTCCATCAGTAATGGCATTAGCACACCCATCAGTAATACAAACAAAGTCTGCATGCAAGATAACACTACTATGCTCAATTTCAAAATTTGTTGACCAATCTAGTGTCTTTTGCTTTAAATAAGCGTTAATATAAATCATCCACTATACGTACGTGACACACTTTGTGTGGAAAGTTTTAAATCAACTGCTCTGTGCAGGAAAAAGTAATCAATTTGCCTGGTACTTTCGATGGTCTAACATAGAAATGCTCACCGACTTAGTGGCAAGTATCATACGACTACATCAGAACACAAAATGGCAACCGTGGAGTGTGCAAGGGTGGTTGGCAGAGCACTGTTTATGCACACCAATCTAACAAGTGGCATGTCTCTTAAATAACACACCAGAACACAAATATGAAATAACAATAATTAAAGAATAACAATAGTATTGGGAAGACTAACAATAAAGGATTTCTGTCAACCATCCAATCTCACTGTTGCACGCCAAACTTCAACAGGTGGGAGAGTGAGAGGGGGTTAACGCGTTAGCTAGACAGGATTATTCAAAGTCCCAATGTGCAGCTATAAAAGTGAACGGAGAAAACAAAGGAGGAGAAGGAAAATGCCGGTTTCAACATGTATTTCGCATATATAACAACAACATTATCTTTTTCGTTATTAATCTTTTTAATAAATATTACTTATAAAACTTACTTTCATTAATGATAATAAGGCTTCTGTGTTTGTACATGTTTCTCTTCTTCCAAAAAACAGCATAAATAAAGAACTTTAATTACGGACGTCGTCGCTATAGTTCGTTCGATTTCCGCAACCAATAGAAATGGCGAAAAGGTGATCACGTGTCAAAACAAATGGTCGGTGATTGTGCATTGCAAGAGTTTCTTCAATGGTCTAGCGAACGCTATATGACCACGATTAAGAAGATTTTGACCGTGGATTTTAAAAAACCTATCAATCTTTAAAATAAAAGTGGGATGCACACTAACGAATCTATATATTAATAGCCGATTCTCCGTCTGTTTGTTTGTAAGTCACGCAAAATGGTAGATTGTACTGATCAACGATTGGTTTTAAAAAGTAAACAAGATTCGCAAAAATGCGACTATATATTTCCTCTAACTTGCGAAACTTTTGGCAATTATTGTACGCATTTATAACCATAAGAAAAATGTGTCATTAAATAATTACAATGATATGACTCATAAGCCTGAATCTCAGATAAAAAATACCAGAAAAGAACTTATTTTGAACTTATTCTGAAATGAAGATGTTCGTGGTAAAAAACGATTTCTCTTACAATTTTTGCGGAGAAGTTAAAAAGTGACTGTGAAGTTACTATGGACATAGGTAAAAACTATAACTGAAATTACTTAGCATTTCCCCTTAAGCAACTGAATATTAGCGGGATTTCCACACATTTTTTTCGAAGTTAAAGCCGTAAAAAACTTTTACAGGAGTTGCTAGTATAATATATAATATATAACACAGAACTGTTAACCCAGACATGCATAACCAAACATTGAATAACATTACAAAATGTTTAATTAAAACAAATTGATACCTTGCAGCTGTTTCGCTTGTGCTTGTTAGCTACTAGACTGCAATCATTAATGAAGTTTTGAAATAATATATAGTCTCTTCTTCCTAAAACCATCGACAACATGATTAAAACCATGAGTTTCACTTCTTTAACGGTTTATGCTTTTTTTTATTATGACCAAAAAGAATAATATATCAATTGTATAATAATACGGAAAACCTAATCAAACTATAACAATATTGAAATAAAAAACAAAACAAAAAACAAAAAGAAAATTCAGGTACGCATTTATTCTAAAAATAATATGTAACTAAGAACGCAAATTTGCCCAGAAGATAAGAAGTAACAAATAAAACCATAATGTCAAACTTATATACCCAGGCATAGTACATAAACGATTACCAAAACACAAAATAATACGTAAACATGACAAAATATCAGCTGAACAAAATATATAAAATATAAACTAAATGGTTTTATACACTTTTTTTTTCTGACCTAAAAGAAAAAGATTTCCAGCTACAAAATCACACTACTGCAGTGTTATTGAAGCAAACACGAGACAGCATCAGACATTCCCCATTTCCACAGCCATTAGAAATAAAAACATTCATAACTGTGGCACCATTTTCAGATGATTGTAAATAAATAAATCACGTAAAACAAATTTTTACTGCGCTCTCTCTTTTCGTTTTCATCAAGCTCCTGCATCTTAAATGGTTGAATTATTTTGATTCTTCTTATAGCCATATTAAGTAAGCAAAACATTGAAACATGTGCTAAATCAATCTTCTTTGCGAACTAATAGCGCGCGTTACCAAGACAAATTCTTTCACCCTTCGTTGCGCTCTTCCTCTGGTCATCCGTTTTCATACATTTTGGACAACAAACAGCGATAGCACACCAGAGGTTCCAGGTTTGACTCCGTCACTGGCCGAACACTACCGGTCGCCAATAGGGAAAACTGACATTTATAGAGGTCTGCGATGCAGGCGATTACAAAACATTTGGGCATAAATTATTTTGGGACAAGTCTGTGACGTCTTCAAAATCTTTTAATCACTATATCCCTGTAACGGTTCGATCCCATGCATTTTTTGATCAATTTTTCGAGCTTTACAATATGGGTACACTTATCATCGCCAATTCCTTAATTTTATTTTTTGTGAACTCAACGCAGGCATGAGCGTATGTAATAGCGTCGTTGTAATAATAAAGTTGATAAATATATTCCCTAAAGTATTATTTCAATTTTTCATTTTCAGTGGCTTTATGGTGACAATATGATTGAATATGATATTTTAAATTACCATTTTTCATAGAGAGCTGTATATTTGAAAATTGGTTTTGATTAAGAAAATAGGAAAAAAAATCATCAACGTTTTATTAGATATTTATGTATTTGGACAAAAAAGATCTTTATTTTTTTCTAAAAATTTTTTATAATATTTTTTCATAACAGGTAATATAATTGTAATTCAATCCATTATTTTGTCTGAAATGTCCACTTGAATTATAACAAAAATTTTACTTCCCTGAAGGACATCGTAGAAGATGGATTACAACGTCATGACACTTTTCATGACGATTAGTTTGATGATGACAGAAAGTGTGATGTCAGGTATGTAAGTTAAGTGAGTGAGTAAATGTTATTTCATTTTTCATAAATCTTTCACTTTTTTTGTTTATTAAAACACAAGACGTTCACAATTATCTTTGTTGCAAACCTAAATCCTCAATCTCGGTGTGTTAAGGCTGAAATACACGATTATTTTAAAATGATAAATGACAAATGATATTTTTTTTAATCCTTTAAAATATGATTAGAACATCTGTTTACACGATCATTTATGATTACAACATTTTTATATGTTATATAGTCCTTGATACCAAGTTTTCTTTTGTGTGTATGTGCATTTTTTTATTCTTATCTTTGCCAGTGCGTGTGTCCACAATTTTTATCACAATTATCATTCTAGTATACCGGTATTCGTTTCGTATACTGTTTTTCAGATTTAAAGACCCTACTTTTTTCTTTTTTTCTTTTTTTTAATGCAGGACTCATATTGATAACAGCATTTATTTGTTGAAGTGACAATCCTGTAAATAAATATTCGTTTAATAAATAATAATACATAAAATAAAGTAAAAGAGCACTTTTTAGTCATGGACTTCGGCGGCGGCAAATGTAGTTGTTGCTGTTATGTCAAAATGACGAAAGAGGAAAAATGAAAAGCAGGAACGAAGACATTTGGTGAAACCTTGGCTTCAAAAACGAAACTTCTTAGGAATTTATAACACGCTTGTGAGGGAATTTCAAGCAGAAAATCATTATGAATATTCAAAGTTGTTAAGAATTTCGCCGGAAAATTTTGAAGAAAATGAAGTTTCAATAAGTCCATCTATCGAGAAACATTGCACAGTGAGACTCTTTCCTCTTTGGTCCTTATGTTTGTAATTTGTGGTTGTAACATTCCACAAAAGCTCCTCTTCCTGCCACAAATTAACAAATTGGTCAGTTGATGTGTAACGAAATATACGCCTTGAAAGTTGGTGGATAAGACATTTTGATACACACCGTAGATAAACTCGTACAAAACAAACTTCCGTCTGTATAGAAGATTTTTTCTGATGTTCTTTATAATTCCAACGGTAAATGTAAAGTTCACAATGAGAATTAAACATTCCTAAAAGTTTTGCGAATACATCAGCGTTCGACGAATGGTTGTCTGCAAGTACATACAGCTCGTACCTAAAACTCCGCAGCTCGCCTGGCATATGAACACAATTTATTTTTTTTATCCGTTTAAAAGTGGAAAAATCCGCATGATTGTGAAAGATTTCCAACAATTCCACCGAATTCACTCCTCCTTGTTTAATTTTATTCAACAGAAAAATTGGTAATAATGCAAACCTATTGAGTAGTTGCTTGTACGCTTAAGAAGACGTGTGACAAAGATTTAGGGCGTGATACATCACTGCTGCCGAATAACGAGGTTGTCCTTTTGTTTTGCAAAATTTTATCTGTGGTATTTCTGCAAGTGGTTCATTAAGGATTTTAATTGTAAAAGTTTCAATGTATGAAGAAAGGTTTTCAAGAGAGAAACCATCGTGCAATCGTGCTTGTTATCTCTGAACGGACCGTTGTGGCAAGGGTGCTAGTATTCCATTGAACATGGAAGTCCAAATCAACTTTGATAGGTGGTAAAATCTTCGGAAAATTAACCTCTCTATCAAACATAAGATGGTGAAATGCAACATGGTCGTCCGATCGTTTGAACTGAGAGCTACAGGCGTTCTTGACTCGTTAAAATCATCCAGAGATGTAATAGTATGTGACCTTACTATCAAGCTATCTATCAAGCGTATCTGGTCTCATTGATGATCACGAGACGTTTACGAGAAGTTTGTTCTGTTGGCAACATTGATTGTGGAATCTGTGACAAGTTTTTTCCATGTTTTGCACATATTACATTTTGATTCGAATTTTGTATTTTTGTATTTTTCATTTCGTTCATTTTAGATCGAGTCTTTTGTTGGCTTATTACCCTGGCAGTTTACAAATCGTATTCATGATTTGTTTAACTCTGTACTTGGGGAAATTGAATTCGGCATTTTGTTTTTCCTCATTTTCACGTACCCGATCTACAAAAAGCGACAGCCCATTTCTAAAATTGAGTTTAAGTTTAAGGAAGTATTCAAAAATTGTAGTTTAAGAAACATAACTGGTTTCCATGTTTCTTTTTAAAAAGATTTTACGCTTTTAGCAACTGTCTTCCACACTCGTTTTTCTCATTATACACCATCGCCTAGCAGAAGAATATTCTTCTTTTTCCAATTGTAGCTATTCAAAAAATCACTAAAGTGAGGAAAAATGGTAAAATTTAAGCAAAAACGATTCAAGTTCCCTAACAGTATAAGGAAGTTGATCAAAATCAACTCTAGTTTGGTAAACAAATTTTTCTGAAAGTAAAGCACCTTCTGCAGTCGATTCTGTCGGAGTATGAATTGAAGAACACCCGGGCATATTGAAAAGCATTGAGCGGCTTTTATAAGGTCTGGTTTCCGAAATTATTAAGGGTTGACAGAGCATTTAGTTCTTGAAAAGATTTTGATAATGTGGTGATGTTAACATCTAGAGACGAGATTGTGGATTTACATTGCAAATTTAGTTTTTCAGAGTCACGACACTCGTAATACTTGAAATCACTAGTTTTGAAGGTTGATACAATGTCTTCAAATTTTGGTTAAGTCAACTGACTAGACTATTTAAATTAGACATTTAAATATTAATTTGCCCATGCAAAGAAATTTAATCCATTATTAGATTTCGCTAACGGATTGTTCACAAATGACGCCAACCATTTCTTCAAGATTTTTTATCCCCCCTCTGTCAAATTGCCTCAACTTCGCTTTACCCCTTCCCTCTGAGTTGACGTCATCTTTTGGGAAAAGACCCTCCCCTCTCTATTGTTTGAAACAGAGAATCAAATTTTTCTTCCTTTACCTATAACTGATCTAGCGTTGACTGAATATGGACTGGTGGCAGCAGGAATCCGGTAGTAGGGAGGTGAGTTCGTCCAATTTATTGTCTTCACAGTGTAAGCATTTTCATGAGAAACGTTATCTTAATTAGAAGAATCAAGAGTTTAAAAATTGTAAATGTTGACGTCAGCAGTAGTGTCACCCTACCCCCTCTCCCGTTCACTAGCGTCAACTTCAGCATACACCCACATCCCCCTAACAGTTGACGTCATTTCTGAACAATCCCTAAGCGAAATACATTGGTTTCGGCGGCGTTCTATCTATCTATCTAATCTATGTACGGCGAAAGTTTTTTAGGACAGCACTTACTAACTTGAAGTTCTTTCATTTCTATTTCTTTTTATCCTTGCTCTCATGACCGTGATATGTTTTCGTATATTTCGTGAGCTATAAAGTGTATTTACCATATAGTCACAAAAAAGGATCTTTACCTAAAGGAAAAAAACAAAAAGAAGGGTTTCAATTTTTGATTCGAAGTACCACTGTGAAATTTTAATTAAGTAAACTTTAGTGACGCTTTTGATGTTGATATCCTTCGAAGATCAACTGCAGTGAAGAAGGAGCTTTACAAGCAGTTTTAATTTTTAACTCTAACTTCAAACGCTCTATTACAAACAAACCATTTGTTGGTTATTTAATTTGTTTATTTTGTTTGAGTATTTTGGGTAGATTTTCGTTTTTAAATTTTTTTCGAACAAATCTTTTTTTGTTATCTCATTTGGCTCACGTTTTTCTTATAAAATCATTTTTTGAAAAATTATCATGGTTACAGCTCATCTTATATATAATAGCGAGTGTGCATACCACTTTTATTTTAGACAGTGATAAATTTTGTTGAATTTTACGGTCAAAATCTTCTTAATCGTGGTCATATTCTTCGTGAGGCCATGCGCTTTTTTTACATAGTAGCACGCACACTTTTTTTATTGTCACGGGAGAGCCATTGTATTGCATCTCCAGGTGATTCAAATTTTCGCCGCGGGATTTGTACACCTTGATTACATTTTTGTCACCTTTTTTCGACACGGGATGTGCGTACACCATTTTGGAAGTGGTAAAAATTCCTAGCCGGGTTACTATACAAGTATATTTCTTTTGTATCAATTTGTGATATGTTTATTAATAAAGTTTTGTTTACACAATAAACCTATTTTATTTCTATGCTTACACTAGCAGATCTTTTTAACAAAATGCATCAGTATTGTAACTAGGCTCAGAAACAGGGAGGTTGCGCGGAAATACGAAAACCCGGATCACTATGGAGACGGGTTTATTATAAATTCCGGTCTGCAACCGTAAGAATCCCAAGAGTAACAACCAAAAAAGCCCAAAATGGATTCTTCTATCAAGATGCGATTATCTACAATGGTTTACCAAGAGATATCCGCGCTGAAAACAACGAGCAAATATTTTTAAAAAGATTAAATGATTAAATTTTAAAATTCTTTTCGGTGTAGTTCAGATAAAAGCCATTTGACTTTATTTGCTATTCTATCTCTCACCTTCCTCGATCATTTTTTAGAACTGCACTAAAAGTGATTTTTTAATGTTTTATTGTTTTATTATTTTTACTGTGATTTTACGATTTTTTATATATTCGGTAATTTCAAGTTTTTCGGCAATCGAGACGTAAATCTTGCATCATGTTAATTCCGTGCTCTCATCAATCTCTTCGAATCTTTCACTTTTTTCTGCATATTAATTTCTCTTTTTCTCAAACAGGACTCGTTTGGAAAGCGGTTGTTTTACATTGTAGATACATGCATATACTGAAACGACAATCCTGTATAAATATTTTAGAAATAGAAATACAAATACAAATACTCAATGAACCCTCGAGTATGTATTTAGAATGGGCGTTATTTATAGGTCGCTTTTATTAAAAACATAAGACAAATCTTTCGACCATCCGGTCGTCTTGTTTTATCTGAAATTGCTACTTAAAAATTTGAATGTTTCATGTTCCGTGGAGGCAGTGGCGAAAGTGAAAATGTTCTTAACAAGTAGTTTGTTGACAGAAGAAAGTGCGATTGCAAGTAATAGAGAAATTTATTTATTCATTAATTTATTACGAATACTTAACTAGGTTGTACAGTAGATACACGTCGGTGATTAAGATTAAAAAATAGGTTTTGTGAAGGAATAATCTACGAAATGTTGAGTCTCAAGTACCTCGCCGATCCACATTACATCGGAGTATTACTTCCACATCACATCCTTGCGTAAGATGATGAACGGTTTTGATTGTGTTAGAAATTTTAAAGAGAGGGAAATATTTTGAATAAATTTGTGTATTGGTCAAGTTGTCTACCACGTGCTTTATTAATAACTTCAGTAAAAGTGTTCTGGTATGTCTTTACCCAGTAAACACAAAGACGTCTTTAAGACGTCTTTTCTGGTCTCATACTGGTACGGACGTCTTTCGACCAGATAAGACGTCTTTGAGACGTCTTTTCTTGGGTTTTGGACAACCAGTTAATTTTCGTCCTAAGAGGACGTCTGAAAGACGTCTTTTTGTTGTCCTTTAAAGACGAGTTTTCACTGGTCGCAACGAGACGTTTTAAAGACGTCTTTTTCTTGTCCTCGGTAAAACGAGTTTCCACTGGTCGCTACGAGACGTTTTAAAGACGTCTTTTTCTTGTCTTCAGTAAAACGAGTTTCCACTAGTCGCAACGAGACGTTTTAAAGACGTCTTTTTCTTGTCCTCGGTAAAACGAGTTTTCACTGGTCGCAACGAGACGTTTTAAAGACGTCTTTTTCTTGTCCTCGGTAAAACGAGTTTCCACTGGTCGCAACGAGACGTTTGAAAGACGTCTTTTTCTTGTCCTCGGTAAAACGAGTTTCCACTGGTCGCTACGAGACGTTTTAAAGACGTCTTTTTCTTGTCTTCCGTAAAACGAGTTTCCACTAGTCGCTACGAGACGTTTTAAAGACGTATTGTGCTGTGATGTGACGTGATGCGTTGCAATTCGTTGTTCTTGTAAGCGAGTTTTCACTTGTCAAAATTCAATGTTTCAAATACGCCTTGTTGTCGTTCTTAAAAAAGTGGATTTCCACTGGTCTCTATACAAGATGTTTCAAAGACGTCTTTTTCTCGTTCTTCAAAGACGATAGTTAAAAGACGGGGGTACTGTTTTTCATTAGCGTGATGCAAAGTTTAGATTTCTTTGAGATTAGTGACTTTAAGCTTAATAAAAATTAATTTAATAAAAGGGAAACCCTTTATAGAAAGTTCGGTTTTGTCATTATTCTCTATTTTATAAAAAACAACTTTTTAAAATGTTTAACGTACCCTCTTGTTCTAAAAATTCGCGGGAATTTAGAATTTTTCGAAAAGCAAATAAAAACTTTCGGAGATCAAACAAAGAATCGTTGAGGAACGGAGTATTTTATTCCGAAGGTTTTCCTTGTTATTAATTCTTGCTTGTTTGAAGATAAAGACTGCTGAGCTAAGTAAGTTTTCCCCGATAATTTGCTATAGTGTTATTGATTTATGCATTTGATTTTATTTGTTTCCTAATTTTGCTAGCTAATGATCCATACTAACACAGTTTATGGTGGTGGTGGGGGACAACACCAACATTTTAGTTTTATATATAGTGTGACGGTTTGAGGGAAAATCATAACAACTTATGATTTCTGATAAATAGATTTAGCCAAATACCATTTTTAAGAACGCAAAGTGGATTTCTAGAATGGAACACTTCAACACATAAGTGGTGGAATTATCTGCTTCAAAAAAAAATCAGGGCATGCTCTTTCGGTTTGGGTGAAGCACTCCGATTATTTCTCGACATTTCTGTATCAAAACATTGTAAATACTTTGCTTTGAAAAAGTTTTTTTTTGTCACTGCAACATTGATTTCTTGCGTTCGAAAATTTGTTCTAAAATTTATGCAGTGTCATTGTGGATGGTTTCTACTTATTGGTAGTGGGTTCCCCTAGCTCGTGAATGTAATAAGTTTAAATTTTGCCTTGACACCATCACCAAACTTTCTAATTTTGAGTTTGAAATATTAGAAGTTATAACTTCTGGGTTTAAAGGTAAATGGAGACGGCAAATAAATGCCATTGTAGATGCTAATAAAAACCAGTCATGTGTTTCAGAATTCAAAACAAATTTCTTTCTAGATGCCGTTTTGAAGAACTATGCTACTTCAACAGCCTCTGACATACAAGAGTGATGGGGGTTGTGTTTAAACAATAATCAGTTTGGATGAATTATTTGATTAGTAATTTATTTAATTTATTTAGCTGTAATCTATTTAACTGTTTCTGTTATATGTAAAGAATTTATGATGGATTTTAATTTATTTACTCTGAAAGAATGCCCATTTCTTATCAATATTCGTTTTCTACTTTTTTTTGCCCTGGTACGACTTGAAGGCCACTAAGAACGTGTTGTTACTGTGCTCCCTGAACTGTAAATTTTGTTTAAAGAGATCTTTTGGAGACGTCTTTGAAACGTCTTTTCAGGACCAGTTAAGACGTCTCTAAGACGTCCTCAACTAGTCTCCAGGTGTAACAACGAAAGACGTCTTTTAGATTCGAGATTAAGACGTCTTTTCAGGACCAGTTAAGACGTCTTTAAGACGTCCTCAACTAGTCTCCAGGTGTAACAGCGAAAGACGTCTTTTAGATACGAGAGTAAGACGTCTCAAAGACGTTTTCGAAAGACGTCTTTTTCTCGTCCTTAAAAGACGTCTTTCGGTGTTACACCTGGAGACTAGTTGAGGACGTCTTAGAGACGTCTTAACTGGTCCTGAAAAGACGTCTCAAAGACGTCTTCAAGACGTCTTGTGTTTACTGGGTAATTCATCAATAAGTTTCTATTTTCATTCTCCTATCTAGGTGTGCCTCGGAGATGCACACTACATGTTGAACATGAATTCAATTTAATTGCTTGAAATTTCTTCCTTTCTGCTTGTTTGTGATTCTGTTGTTCATTTAAACTATTCTAATGTGACTTTATTTTATTAATAATTTGCTATTTTCATTGTCCTTCCTAGGTATGCCTCCGAGTTGCGTAATACCTGTTGAACATCAATTCAAGTTCATCGCGTTAAATGAAACATTGAAGATTTCACCGTGCATGTCCTGTATTTGCGTAGATTTTTCTGTGAATTGTTATTTGAGCCATTATGACAATCATACAAATAGTCTGAATCAAATAGCATTTTGTTCAAATTGCATGGCCATTATGAACAAAAGTTGCCATCATTGTATCGACCACGATGGGATCATTCGCAAGCACCAGGAAAGATGGAAACCGAAGTTATGTATGAACTGCATGTGTGACCACGGTATAACAAATTGTCAGTTTCCTATATTAAGGAATGACACTAGCATGGTCTTGGTGAACACATCTTGCAAATTTTGTAACAAGGAAGCTGTCTCTTTACTTCACTCTTACGAGTGTATTACATGTAAAGATGGTAGCAAAACCAGGACATGGTCAGAATCATGGCAAATGCATTCCCAGAATTTGGCAAGCCTTACATGTTCTTGCACCAAAAGTGGCGTGCGTTGTGGGAATTACTCTTCAATAAGAGGAATCCCAA
This sequence comes from Turritopsis dohrnii, assembly GCA_027922465.2. NCBI lineage: Eukaryota > Metazoa > Cnidaria > Hydrozoa > Anthoathecata > Oceaniidae > Turritopsis > Turritopsis dohrnii. The sequence goes on along the minus strand of BQMF02000049.1, from coordinate 282,126 downwards.
ACACGTTCCAGTGTAAAGGCTGCTCCACTCAAGACTATTTACATCTGTACGAAAAAGGTTGTGATTTTCTTTTATTTTAATGGGTTATAGGCCACAGTGAGCAGAATCTGTCCCCTCCACGTTTCTGCGTAGTCATTCGTCTAGCATCTAACGGATGAAGCTTTTATACGTTTAATTAAAATGGGCGTTTAAATTCAGGGGATTCCTCTCCATCCCTAACTCATTCAGACTTCAAACATACTACATGTAATTTATCTAAATTCAAAAAAGGTTTTTCCTTATTCCTTTGGCTGGTCTACTTCTGCATACACAAAAACATTTTTGATAGCATCTTCTTCCTTTTGGAGATAAATCTAAAACGAATTCATCAGCATGAGAATTTATCGATTTATCAAGCTATTTGTATCAAAATTACCACAATATTAGGGTGTAAAAAACCCTAAGCATTTGACGAGACATCAAAAACTGTCTAAAAACTCTGGAGATATTGAAATTTCGCCCATCAAAGGGTTAACGTTCGCGTGAAACAGGAGGGGAATATCGAAATTGCTTCTGTCAACATCAGCAGTTCTATGTGTCCCATGTTTGTTAAAGTAGTATTTTACCTATTGCCTTCTGGACACCCGCGCTGGAGTAAAATCAGAGTAAAGTCAGATTTGAGAAAAAATTGAGCAATTTCGCAATGTTGTATTTTGAGAATGTTTGTTATAGATGAGAGTAGATATGTGTCATTGTGACACGTCCTGAAGTATTCAAGACAAGCAGCTTCTTATTTTTATATTAATATCTTTATTTTCCATTTATATTAGGATGTACGTTTCAAGGAATTCACTTCAACCATGGAGTGTATAAAAATGTTGAGATATATGGTATACCAATTTGTTTGGAATGCACCTGCTTTTTTAATGAAATCGCATGTATCTTTAAGCATGGTGATATCACTTATTGCCATGGACTGGAAAATTGTAATGCGTTAGCAGCTTCTGATCAAGTTAAAAAAGGTGAGTTGTAGAGCTGGGTTTTTTCCACAAAGTCCGTTGTCCATTTAGCCAATAAATTCTTTTTTCCCGTTCTGTTACCTTATAAACAACATCATAGTAGCACTCACTTCGTTTACAATAACGACGTTATTATTACTCGAAAAAATTGAGAAAATCTCGTAAAAAAATTATTTTAAGAATTTTATATCATGATGAATGTGATCAGATACATCTAGTAACTCTTAAATGTTTTTTATGTGCTCTCGTCTCGTTTCCGTTTGTTTGAATGCAAACCACTTCACATGTATGTATTTCCACATATTTGTTTGGTTTATGTGGAATGTCATGTTGAAACTATAGCAAATCCAGTTAGCAAAAAGTCGTTTTGTCAACACTGTTTAAGCTTGACGGTTGTTTAACGGTCGACTTGGAAACAGCAAAACAACGTCCGATTTTGACTTCCAAACGATGATAACAAAAAATAAAAATGACGCTGTGCCGACGCTATGCGGCGGTCAAATGACTTTATCATATGCTCAGTAACGGCTTACAAATATATAAAAGTGACCGTCCAGGGGATTTTGATAACAAACGATAAAATGTTATATGAATAACGTTTTATGGTTAAAAAGAACAAAAGAAATAATATTTATCGTTCTTCTGCAACGTTAATACGATACTCAAGTAACGTTATAACGTTATCACTGAAACGGTAATATCGTTTTTGTAACGTTATAATTTTTAATCAGTAACGTTTTGTTGTTATAGTTATAACGGTATCATTATGTGCCAAATAAATTCGTCTCCTGTTTATTAGAAAACACATGACAGGCAACAGAACAGGAATTGCACTTTAAAATTATGCCATTTATGTTTCAAAGAATAAATCATCTAATGAGTTTATTACAGTTGGTATTGTTTGAGAATAAATTCGTCTCTTGTTTAAAAACACACGACAGAAAACATCTAGAACATTGTGCTTAAAAACTATCCCGCTTATGTTTCATAGAAAAAATAATCTCCTGAATTTATTGCAGCTGGTAAAAATTAGAAAGTTTAGAAAAACAGGGAAAATTTAATACGAATACGATCAATCAATCAATTGCTTCGTTTTAAGGATTTCAACTAACATCAGTTTCTTTTGACTTGTTACTGATTACCTGGTTCTCATTCAGTTACAGGTAAAAGATATGTAAGTAACTTCATAAACTACTACAAATAGAAACCGTCCGCTATAATTCTATTTTAAGTTGTTCGACAGGATTGCTATTGCAATCCCTTGGGGAAAACGTTGTATTTTCAAGAAGATGTATTTTCACTCAGGGAAAGTTTTCAACTTAAATTTCCTTTGTGAAACTTTTTTAGACCGCAACAGCATAAGTATTTTCGTTAAGATCTTGGCCGGCCGCATACATATTCTTTATGGGAAATTTCTTAAATATTTAAATTTGGCTTCATGCTACCCATGAGAAAAACATTAGGAAGATCTTTTATTTGCATTGCATTGCATCTAAATTTTCAAAAACATTCGAATACATACTGACTATTCATGTATGTAAACATTCGATATGAAATCTCTGATGCTTTGGCTGAAATCACGTTTTGGTTTTATCTTTTTTGCTTGATAGCATTGTAAATAGAAACATTTTTTTAAGATAAAACATCCTTCCCTGAAATTCCAAACCCACCATCACAGTTACCCGAGAAAGAGTTAGAACTGTATAGGGAGGCAATTCCTCAAAAACAACCTACTGTATATTAAATTGACCGGAGTACGAATTAATTGTTTACTTTGAAAATGGAGAAGTCTTCCATCTAGTTTATATCAAAGTGTTATAAACTGAAAAATCTGAAAGAAATTTCATGGTGATTACTTTTGCAAGAACTGCTAGAAAATGTTTTCATAACCGTATAACGCTTTATCGTTGTGTTGTAACGTTATATCGTTATCGTTACAGTAACGTTACTTTATGACAACGATATAACGTTATATCGTTATGCGTAACGATATAACGTTATAAAGTAACGTTATTACAAAAAAGAATAACGTTATGTAACTATATAACGTTTTATAAGTTTGTTATCAAAATGCCCTGGACGATCACAAATATACAAATGTTGTATGAAAAATGAATGTCTTTTATATTTTATTTTATTTATTTTTTACTTATTTATGATCAAAGATCATAGCATCTCCCCTATTTCTCTGACGTGTTATGAGTCGAATGGGTGCTGTAGTACATTCACTCGAGCATAGTGAATTGCTGCCACAGGAAATCGAACACTGACCTATTGCGTGAGCTACAAGATTGATAGCCACTGCACTATATAAAACACTTTAATGTAATATAAAGATCACTAACTTTAATTTCAAACAGATTGTGATTTGCCTCTCATGAAATCGTTTTTATAACGTTATTTTGACGTCGAAAGAACGTCAGAATTGGTTATAAGTAAATGATTGTTTTCAGTATAACATGAATACAAAGTTATGATACTAACCACTCTATCCACGATATGAACTTTCAACCAGGATTTTGAAATGGATTTTTGCAGATTCGCAATTAGTTGAGACCAACTTTGATGTTTTCTTGACGACTGCAAATGATCGTTTTTGGCAGTGACGTCGGAGCGAATATAAAATAACGCTGTATTAACGTCGTGCGTTAATTGGGAGAGAACTGTTGTAAAGGTCTCGAGAATACTTACATAAAAGAAATTTCCTCGTAATAGCTAATCGTTTGTTCACATCGTTTATTTCCCATATTGACATTATTATGATATTAGTAACCCTGGTAAAAAGTTTTACCACATATAAGCCCATGGCCAATGGACTAACTACCGCTATATGACCACGATTAAGAAGATTTTGACCGTAAATTTTAAAAAAACACAACACTCACTAAGTTAAATGTGTTGCACACGCACGCGGATTAGTATAGCGCGATTAGTAACCCTGGTAAAAAGTTTTACCACATCTAACTTCAAAAATGAAAATCTATTAATAAAATCGCTCAGCTATCACTAGTTTTTTGAGTAACATGGTGGGGTTTACACAACAATTTAGGCATAATACGTTATCAACGTATTTAAAGGAAATCTGAATTGGATATACATCTGAGACTTACGTTTAAACTACAAAAGTGGTATTCAACCTTTTTAAGAATCACCGCACGAAATTAAATGTTTTCACATTTTCTAATACACGAAAACATTGTCTTTTCAGTTTCCATAAATGTAAAAACATGATGTTTTTGATCATATTCCCAAACCAATTAATGAAAACTTCATGTGTTAAAATTTCGGACAAAGGGTTTTGAAAACATCATATTTTCTTATTAAGGAAGTGGTATGAAATGTGATGTTTTCGGTTTTCAGAAATTATGGAAACATTTAAAGTTTTCAGTATTTGAAGAATTGTGAGGTTTTCTTGAAAACTGAAAGTGTCTTTTTCAAACACAATTTTCATTATAGTAAAAGTGAGTTATGAAAGCATTATTGTTCTTTTTTCGACTTTCTTTTCTATGCTGAAAATCCGTCTTTTTGTGAATTCTTAATCTACGCGGAAAACGTACTTCCGTAAATGCGGATACGTCTGTTTGACTGATAAAAATAAAGATTGAAAAATAACCCTGAATTTTTAATTTCCTTAAGGATTTTCAGAACGTTCCTAATCGCAACGCTCTTTTATAATACTTGGTATGATAAAAGAAAATTCGTGTTATGGTTGTCCACTTCTCCGCTTGCTCCTCTTGTAGCCAATATTTTCATGGGCTATTATGAAAAACGTTGCTTGCTGATTATTCTAATAAACCTTTACTATATTTAAAACAAATTCACTTCTAAAAAATGATTTTATTTCATGCTCTGTTTAGCTTTCAGTCATTTAAGATAGGCAGTTTAAAATGAAATGAAATGAAATCTAAAATGAAAGGTTTTCTTCAGGTTTGCTTATATGTGCACACATCAGAAAGGATAAGAACTCTATGTATAAACATCTACATGGAAAGGGAGAGTGCTTTACTTTGAATCTTTTTCTATTTTACATTCTATGCCTTTTTGTGCGCCTGCGCGGTTGTATGCGTTTTCTGTTTTCTATGCTTTGTTTTAATTTTTCTTTTCTCCGTGTTTGTCATGTTATGAGCCGACATATCTTATTGTTGCTGAATTATAATGTTTACATTTACATTGTATGTTTTATAACACTTCTCTAATTATTTTAATTATTTTAAACACATTTACTTTTAGTATTGATAGAAATATGGCTATTACTAGTAACCCGGGTAAAAATTTTTACCAACTTTAACTTCGAAAACGATGTGTCAAATATCGCGTTCCCCCGTGACGAAAATTTTAATTACAGATTCGAGACTTAAAAGTGTACCCATGTTGTAGAGCTCGGAAAACTGATCAAAAAAATGTATGGGATCGTTTTGCTATGACCAACCGTTAAAGAGATATCCTTGATCAAAAATTTTGATGACGTCATAGCCGCAGTACCAAAAATAATTTAGGTGCAAATGTTGCGTCACCCTATCATCCGTATCGTGGAACCTAAAAAACGTCAGTTTTCGCTATTGGTTCTCGAGTTATTTCCCCAAAAACGTCGCATTCGATTGGGGATGCAATGCAATGATTCCCCCCGTGATAGATTAAAAAACTGACGTCACGGCACTTGCTACTATATAATAATCGTAAAAAAACGCATGGCCTAACGAAAAACATGACCACGATTAAGAAGATTTTGACCGTAAAATTCAACAAAATTTATCACTCTCCAAAATAAAAGTGTGACACACACTCGCTATTATATATAAGACTAGTATCCCGGGTAAAAACTTTTTACCGAACTTAACTTCGAAAACATTAGGTCAAATCCACCATTCCCGTGTACGAACCCTGTGACGAAAAAATAAATCATAGAATCGCAACTCAAAAACATCCCAGGAGGCGTCGTTCGCCACCCATGCAGAATTTAACTCTTGCAAAAGTTTCTTTTCAGGCATTAATTTTTTAATTCATTTCTTACATTCAGAAAATTTAAAACAGAAACAAATAGCAACATGGCTCAGAATATATATTCATACGCAGAAGAGAAGTAACTTTAATGTAAAAATATGCAATATATAACACAGAACCGTTTACTAAGACATACAAAACCAAACATTGAATAACATTACAAAAATGATACCTTCCAACTTTTTCTTTTGTTCAAAAGTTACTTCTGGACTGCAACCATTAATGAATTTTTGAAATGATATAGTTAGTTCTTCCCAAAACCATCAACATCATGATTAAAACCATGAGTTTCTTTATGCTTTTTTTATTATTGCCTAAAAGAATAATGTTTCAATTGTAATACCGAAAAAAAAAAGAAACAAAAAAAAAAAGGAAATTCAAGTACGTATTTATCCTAAAAACAATAACTAAGAAGAAAAATTTACACAAAAGATAAAAAGTCACAAATAAAATCATAAATTCAAAGTTATATACCTAGGCATAGTACGTAAACGATTACCATAACACAAAATATGCATAAACGCGATAAAATATAAACTTAAGAAAAATACAGCCAACAACACATATTTTTTGTAAGATAGTTTCATTGCACAGTCATTAAGTAAGTAAATCTTAAGTAACCCTCTCGACATTATAACCCATCATGTGCTTAATTTCTATTTTAACAGATCAAAACATTAAAAAAACATATACAAAAAACCTAATCATGCTATGACGAAATCTAAAGAAAAACAAAACAAAGTAAAAGAAACTTTGAAAATGTATTAACCTTAAAAATAATAATTACAAACACAAACGTGATGACAGAATTAGTATAGCTGAAAAATTTTTAACATATGAAAACATACGTGGAGCCATTTTTTATTTCCAGTTCAAAGCTCCTCTCTGCTGGAAAATTCAAAACACAACAGTAAACATCCCTCTTATCCTTTATGTATCCACTAATACTAACAGTGTTTAACTAAATAGATACTATTTTAACTTTACCTTTCAATACCAATTCACATCATCATGATAGTAAACAATATTGATCATGTTGATAATACTAACTGTGTTTAACTAAATAGATACTATTTTAACTTTACCTTTCAATACCAATTCACATCATCATGATATAGTAAACAATATTGATCATGTTCATCAAACACTTCTAAACTCTTTTACTTTCTGTAAAAATTTCATACCTGTAAACAAATTAATAACACTCGATTAACTTTCCAGCATACTTTCCTATTGTAAAGATACACTTTCTCTTTGCTTTCTACTGAAATTCCAATACTATTTTTATACAGTGAAAGTCATAAAAATGCTTTCTTCGTAAATTCATAACTGTGTAGCCATTTTGAACTAAATAAAATAAGGAACAGCAACTTCGTTACCAAAACAAATCATTAACTGCTCGAGGGTAATGCATCTTATGATTTGATCGTTTTAACTCTGTTTTTACTCTCTTTTAACGCTGTATTTACTAAATCCGTTTGACTCATGTACTTACGTATATTACTTTATATCTTCTCCAAACAATTTCTCTCCGAAAAAAGAAGTAAAACCATTTTCTTCACCAATGTAAATAAACAGCATCCTTTCTGCAGCCATTTTTAAACAACTTCAACTTCATCTACACTACTCTACTGCTGCACTCCCATAACTATTTGATAACTATAAAAAGAAATACGTAAACAGCTCGTAAAATAAAAATAGACTTTCTTCATCTCGTTCTTCGTTTCGTTTTCCTCTGAAAAAACCTATATATAAAAAACAACATCTGTTTAAAAACTCACCTAAGCATGTGGTTATACCTGTTCTTTTATTAATCTAAAATAAAATCTAAAATACAAAAACAATAAAAGTTTAACAATAAATTGATAACTAAAACGTAAACAAACATTTAAATACATTTAAATACTAACTTGTTCTTCTATTAATCAAAAATAACAGTTTTATAATAATACCTTTTGTTCGTTCGATCTTTCTGCAGCTAATTTTTAAAAACTTCACTGCACTTCTTCTGTATATCTAAATATGATTTTTCATTTTATAAAAACAACTAACCCGTGTTCTTTTATTATAAGAGTAAAAGTTTAGCAATAAACACGATAATAAAACGTTTTATAATAATAACAATACCTTCGTGCATACAAACCTGTGTTTCTTCGTCAGTTCTTTCGTCGATTTGCTGCCTAAAACAATGAAATTTAAATTAAAATATTCGTATACAAAAAGAAACACGTCTTCTTCGCGAAGTTTCTTGCCCACGAAATGATCGTTGACAAATTTCGAACGATTAACATTGCATTGCTCGCACTCCTCCAAAGACGTTTTTCGGCTGATTTCCAGTGCGCAAACCAAAAATAACAAAACGGAGGAGCATATACTAATCGCGGAAAATCAAGTCTTGCGTGGTCGAACTGCCGCTATATGACCACGATTAAGAAGATTTTGACCATTAAAAAACAAAAAAACAAACACTCTCTAAGTTAAATGTGTTGCACACAACGCGAATTAGTATATATAGATTAATTAACTTCATGTGTAAATGCATACGATTCAGCTTGTATCTTTTATTCTATACTGAAGATGACGAAAGAATTGTCGAAACATTTTTATAAAAAAGTCGTATTGTTTATAAAAATTAATATTCAACTTGTGCTTATTATTCTACTTCTGTTATTTTAGATGTATATATTAAATGAAAATTTCAATGAAAAATCTTTTACTTTTTTACAAGACAATTGCTTGATACACCAAACAATCTTGATCAACTCATGAAATTGATGAACAATAGAAGATGTATTGGAAGGAGTGTATGATTCAAGACCTATTGCCATCGAAAAACGAACACATAATGAAAATAAAAAAGTGTTTTGTCATTCGGCCACTAAAATGGCGTTTCAAAAAATTATTGAAAATTAGAAAAGTTAGAAAAGTTGCATAAAGAAAAGGTTTTATCGTTAAAAATGTCGCAGACTTCCTCGCAAACGTGGAGATATGAATGGATCGTCGACAAAAAAGTTTAACAGCTTCGTTGTTACACAGACTTTTTTTTGAATTAATTGACACTGAAACTTTTAAACGGCATATTAATTGAACTGTTATAAGCCATAACTTGTTGAAATTCTGTTTATATATCACCTATTTATTTTCTTATGGATTGTTTTATAGAATGTTACACATGTTTGATATGTAAATAATTAATATTGACTTACAGCTATCTATTTGTATGTAAATGCTTATGGGAAATAGGAAAAAAATCAATCTTTAACGTATTTGCATATTTTGTTACAAGCTTTCACCTAACCTGTATAAAGTAATACACATGTTGTCTTTCTAGAGTATCAGGTTGAAAGTTTTAAAATTTCGAGAACAGATGTTTTGTGTAAAACAGCGATTACTTTAGAAATATTAAATTTCATAAAACCGTTTACAAAATCCTTGAGAATTTACGAATCATACACTTATTATTGTATTCGTATAAAATCAGCATCAGCAAAACACTATGTTTTCGTCTGTAACGATGTGGAAAATGGTTTGTCTAAGTGTAAAGTAGTTATAAACGATTTCATAAGAAAACATCGAGTTCTAGATTTTTTGTCCGAACGAAAACCTGTACTTTTAGGACAGCTTTATACAGCCGCATAATCGCCGTGTCGAATTAAATTACTTTAATTCGGGTAAAATTCGACAAAAATGCGACAGTCACTTTATACAGGTTTTGTTGCCGCATATAAAATTCGACATGACTTTAGACAGCCGCATAAATGTCGAATAAATTTATCATCGTGTGTTTCTTACACGCTTTCCACTACTTTCATGCACTTTTTTCACAAAGTTCAATCAAGCTGTTATTAAATTCGACGATTATGCGGCTGTATAAAGTGATGCCGAATTTATGTCGAAGATTGCCGTTTTATTCGACAAACTCTGCTGAACTTAATTCATTATGTCGCACTTAATTAAATTTTCACTTTATACAGTCGAATTTACGTCGCATTTAATAAAGAGTTTAATTCGACGCGGCGATTATGCGGCTGTATAAAGCTGTCCTTAGTGTGAAATAGCAATTAACGATTGTTTATGAAAACAATAACTTTTCACGTGTTCTACAACCGAAAACATCTAATAATAGTGTGAAATCGTAAAAGACAATTTCTTACGAAAACAAGAAGTTTTCGTTAGAAATGGGCTGACATTAAACTTACTCTTATCGTGAAACCGAAAACATTAAATAAGATAAAGTTTTCGTTCCGCGATCTTACATAAAAACTTCCTCTTTTCGTTAGTTTTTGTATGTTTTCAATGCAACGAAAACTCAATATTTCATGCAGTGAATGTAGGGTGGAAGTTACGGTATATTTCGAAGAATGATGCAGCAAAAGGTACAGGCTTTCATAAAAAAATTTGAAATTTTCAAAGGCGTCTAGATGACGAATTTAAACAATGAACATTTAAACAATGAAGAATGTCTTGTTATTCAATTCTGTTAATTTTGTGAGATTGTAAGAGGACATGAGGAAGGAAGCTTAAAAAATGCATTCAAAATCAACGGTCAATCTTTATATTCATATCTTGCTAATTTCTATAGTCATGTAAGCTAATAGAAGCACGCCTTTTGAATGGTAGCTAATTTAAGGAGTTTTGTTTTTGTTAAAACGTCAATATACAGAAGCGAGCTTTGTTTGGATAGCCTTATAAAAGTTGTCCTACTTTGTAAGTCATTATCTTCAAAACAGTTCTCACCACAATGTTCAACAAACATGGCCCTATTGCTCAAAAAAAGTGAAAGGATATTCTGTCCATGGCTTAACAACGAAACATATAGTTTAATGAACAATCATGATGAAGCATTGCGGGAGGCACGAAAATCCTCAACCGATTGGAACCAGTGTAAGAAAAACGTCAACGTTAAAAAACCACGTCAACTCTAAAATTCAAATACGTCTCTAAAATCTTTGTTGAAAAAGAACTGAAAAATTTAAAAAGAAGCAAAACAACGGGTGTAGATGACTTTCCACCTGGACTTCTCAAGGACTATGTTACGCAAATTGCAGGACCACTTTGTCATGTAATCAATTTATCGATTAAAACTGCTATGATACCTGGAGAATGTTAACATGCTTTGATCAAATCCATCTTCAAAACGGGTTCGACTGACGATGACAATAACTATCAACCTATTTCTATATTGCCAGTCATCTCGAAAATTTTAGAAAAAGTAGTATATGACCAAGTTATCGAATATTTAGAGGGTAACGAAGTATTATTGCGACATCAATTTGGTTATCGTCGTCTCAGATCAACAGATTAAGCGGCAAGTCTGCTATTAGATAACACCAGAAAGGAAGTCGATAAAAACAAATACGTTTTGGCAGATGGATTTATTAAAAGCCTTCGATGCAGTTGGTCGCATCATTCTTATTGAGAAGCTGTCATCCTATGGTATACTTAATAATGAACTGGATTGGCTTACAGGATATTTGTTCGGCAGAAAGCAGGAAGTAGATAACGTCAAATCTGATCCACAACCAGTTACGTGTGGCGTTCCTAAAGGTTCGATACTCGCGCCATTTTTGTTTTTGATATTCTACAACGATTTTGGTAGCGTTTCACTTGAAGCTAGTGGGCAAGTCAAAAACACTCTCCATATTATGTATGAATAACCTTTAAATTGGCATTTTAAAAGTATTGCGTGACAACATCCTTCAGAATTTATTGGAACATTGGAAAAACTGTCCCCAGTAGAGGCACATTCTTTAGAAACAAAGTTTTTATAAGAATATCAAGTTCGTATTTATCCAAAATTAACAACAACATGAAGTGATGATAAATTATCTTGTAACAATCTCTAACAAAAGCTTTGCATTCTTGTCACTTTATACACTATGGCAAATTTCTTAAAATAATTCAATTTCCGAACGTGAAGGCAAAGGAAATTGTTTGTTTTAGACATCATATCTGTTTGCTAAAAAGTTTTACGCTGTTATCGGATTTCGGACTCTTTTCGATTTCCGATTGTTTGTTTCTTCAGAACATAACAGATTCTAAACCCTATATCTTCAATGTTATGCGGAAAAATGTTAAAATGCTAAAATGTTAAAAAAACGTTATGACGTCATCAAAATCTTTGATCGACAATATCTCAGTAACGGTTAATGGTAGAGAAGCGATGCCATACGTTTTTTTGATCCATTGTTCGAGTTCTACAACATGAGTGCACTTTCCGTTCGAGGTTCAGTGATCTAAGTTTTAGTGACGGGGTACACACACGGGAAAGTCGGATTTGACACAAGTATTTATAATATCTTTGGAACTGGGCCATGCCAGTTCAATTTTAAACGTAAAAAACAAAATACACAATTTGGTTCATGTTAACTAGACGTTCGGTATCTTCCTAACACCATGATCACCAGTAAATACTGATTTACAATTCTGATTTACAATTCATGCAACATTTTTTCATACAACATTTGTATATTTATATATTTGTATGCCGTTACTGAGCATATGATAAAGTATAATCACTCGTTTCTTTTTGACAATGTTAAAATCATGACTACGGGGAAGAATGACACGGAACTCTTCATTAAAGAGTCATTAACGGCAAAAAAAGCTGAATTCAGACTTAAACATAAATGTAGCATCGTATCCCCTGGAGATGTCTTAATTGTCATTTAACTGTATAAAACTATATACAGTGCATTTGGCAAAAGTGCCAACAAGAAATATTAGTGCAGTTTTTAAAGTAAATGTCCAATTTCTTCTTATAAATTTTCTATCAATGGAATCCTTATCTTTTTGTTTTTATCATGATGTATTTTTTGTAGCAAATAGAAAAGAAGAAGAAGAGCAAATCGAGAATATGAGTTTGGAAAAACTCATTGATATAAACTATGATAAACTATGCTGCGAATTTCCATACCAGGAATGCTTGTCAAGATTACTGCTAAATACATTTAGCTTGAAATGTCCACGAATACATGTTCATGGAGTATTTGTTTCACATCACTCTGTCATCCAAAGCTTTAGTTGTTTAAACATTATTTGTTGAAAATGAAATTGAGGAATTCCGGTGTGCAATATGAGCTACACACTTAGCCAGTGTTGGGTTCATTACTAAAGATGGACACCTAGCTACTAAATTCCCAGTGTTAAGGATGTTTTGATGATGTCACAGACCCGTGCCCCCAAAAAACGTCAGTTATCCCTATTGGTTATCGAGATAATTTTGCCTAAACGTCGCGTTTTATTTGGGTCACAATGGAATGGTTTCACACTGACGTCACACAAAATAAAATGAAATAATGACTCTTACAACTCAATCTACAATTTTCCGTGACAGACAATCAGACAGAGAATCGGCTATTAATATATAGATAGCCGCCAAAGCGGCGTCGCTCGCCGCCAATATTTAGCCTGCGTTGTGTCACCTCCCAAAGAGTTCACGAAAAATGGAATTAAGGAATTGACAATAGAAAGCGTTACCATCTTGTAGAGCTCCAAATTCTGAGAAAGAAAATTTATAGGATCATATGTCAATGACGCACCGTTTCGGAGATATCGTCGATCAAAAGTTTTGATGACGTCATAGAGCCCCGTCCCTAAAAATTTTGCCCAAATTATTCGTCACCCCATGGCCAATATCGTGGACCCCAAAAAAACGTCAGTTATCCCTATTGGTTACCGAGATAATTTTCCCTAAACTTCGCATTCGATTAGGGTCTCAATACAATGGTTTCACACTGACGTCGCGCACAAGAAGAGAAATAATTTATGTGTGATCTTACATTGCTGACTCCCCGATTTCTTTCGCAGTTCACATTTGCCATTTTGCGTGACAGACAAACAAACAGACAAACAGACAGAGAATCGGCTATTAATATATAGACTAGCCGCCAATGTTCAGCCTGCGTTGACTTCACGAAAAATAAAATTAAGGAATTGGCAACTGAAAGTGTACCCATGTTGTAGAGCTCGAAAAGCTGATCAAAAAAATGTATGCGATCGTTTTGCTGCGACCAACGGTTACGGAGATATCGTTGATAAAAAATTTTGATGACATCATAGACCCGTCCCGCCAAAAAAATTAGACCCAAATTTTTCATCACCCCATCGCCTGTATCGCGCACCCCGAAAAACGTCAGTTATCCCTATTGGTTACCGAGATAATTTTCCCTAAACGTCGCGTTCTATTTGGGTCTCAATGGAATGGCTTCACACTGACGTCGCGTAAAAAATAAGAAATGATTTCTCTCGGAGCTCACCTACCATTTTGCGTGGCAGACAAACAAACAAACAAACAGACGGAGAATCGGCTATTAATATATAGACTAGTATCCCGGGTAAAAACTTTTTACCGAACTTAACTTTGAAAACATTAGGTCAAATCCACCATTCCCGTGTACGTACCCCGTGACAAAAAAATAAATCATAGAATCGCAACTCAAAAACATCCCAGGCGGCGTCGCTCGCCACCCATGTTCAGTATGCGTTGTGTTGCAAAATTTAACTCGTGTAAAAGTTTCTACAGGCATTAATTTTTTAATTCATTTCTTACATTCAGAAGATTAAAAACAGAAACAAATAGCAACATCGCTCAGAATAATATATTTATACGCAGAAGAGAAGTAACTTTAATGTAAAAAAAATGGCAATATATAACACAGAACTGTTTACCCAGACATACGAAACCAAACATTACAAAATGTTAATTCAAAACAAATTGATACCTTCCAACTTTTTCTTTTGTTCCAAAGTTATTTCTCGACTGCAACCATTAATGAATTTTTGAAATGATATGTAGTCTGTTCTTCCCAAAACCATCAACGTCACGATTAAAACCATGAGTTTCATTTCTTTATGCTTTTTTTATTATTACCTAAAAAATTAATACTTGAATTGTAATACCGAAAACCTAATCATGCTATAACAATATTGAAATAAAAAATAAAACAAAAAGAAAGAAAAAACAAAAAGAAAATTCAAGTACGCATTTATCCTAAAGATAACAATTAAAAACAAAATTTGGTCTATAAAGTCAACCGATACTGTGAGTCAATACGGGTTCACTCAACACTGGAGCTGAACAGAATAAAGACTTTTACCTGGCATACACAACCAAACATCAAATTAATAAAAATAATTGAAACAACAAAATGCCCTACTTTGACCAAAACCATAATTGAATACCCAGAAGATATTAAAAGCAACAAATAAAAACATAATGCTAAACTTATATACCTAGCAAGTATTAGCAATTAACATAACACAAAATAATGAATGCCGTAAACAAATATAAACTGAAGAAAAATATACCCCAGCAATGCTTTTTTTTTGTAGTACAATCGCAATGAAATACATAATCCATTCTTCTCTTAAATAACCTTCTCAACATACCATGTGTTTCATTTATACATTTATAAATTTCGTTTATAAATAGCTACACTTTTTCTTTTCTGACCTAAAAGAAAAAGATTTCAGTAAAGAACAGCTACAATACTTACTACTACTGCAACCATATTTAAGCAAACCAAAACAAAAGGCATAAATGGCTGGCAGAAAGGCATGCAGACAAAGCATCAAACATCGTCAATAGATGCAATTTGACAGCATAACACGTTCCCTACTTTCACGGCCATGAGAAAGGAAAACAGTCATAGCTGTGGGACCATTTTTAATTGATCTGTAAATAAATAAATCAAATCAAATCTTCTTTGCTAATTATAAAAATAATAATAGCGCGCGTTACCAAAACAAATTACTCTCGTCTTCGTTTTTCATCCAGTAGCGTATAAACTAAACGAAAGAACTCATATAATAAGATATCTATTCAAAGCTATAGTATTTAATCTTTCAAAACTAAATTAAAACCATTCCTTACAGTGTAAATAAACATCATTTTGTTCTGCATTTCTTCACTACACTTTCTTCTGTATAGCGATATTTGATAACTAAAACGTAAACAAACATTTAAATACATTTAAATACAAATACATGTACCTAACTTGTTCTTTTATTAATCAAAAATAAAAGTTTTATAATAATACCTTTTGTTCGTTCGATCTTTCTGCAGCTAATTTTTAAAAACTTCACTGCACTTCTTCTGTATATCTAAATATGATTTTTCATTGTAAACAAACAACTAAAACGTTTTATAATAATAACAATACCTTCGTGCATACAAACCTGTGTTTCTTCGTCAGTTCTTTCGTCGATTTGCTGCCTAAAACAATCAAATTTAAATTAAAATATTTGTATTTAAAAAGAAACACGTCTTCTTCGCGAAGTTTCTTGCTCACGAAACGATCGTTGACAAATTTCGAACGAAGAAGATTGCATTGCTCGCACTCCTCCAAAGACGTTTTTCGGCTGATTTCCACTGCGCAAACCAAAAATAACAAAACGGAGGAGCATATACTAATCGCGGAAAATCAAAAAAAGTGTTCTCGCTTCTACGTGGTTTTACGACAAAAAGGGAAAAAATAAGAAGGATTTGACCGTGAAAAAAAAAAACAAATATGTCACTCTCTAAAATAAAAGTGGGATGCACAACACGAATTAGTATAATAAGACTAGCCGCCAGGGCGGCGTCGCTCGCCACCCATGTTCAGCTTGCGTTGTGTCGCAGAATTTAACTTGTGTAAAAGATTTTATAATTTTTTAATTCATTTCTAACATTCAGAAGAATTAAAACAGAAACAAACAGCAATACGTCTCAGAATATACATATACGCAGAAGAGAAGTAACTTTGATGTAAAAAATGGCAATATATAACACAGAACTGTTTACCCAGACATACAAAACCAAACATTGAATAACACTACAAAAATGTTAATTCAAAACAAATTGATACCTTCCAACTTTTGCTTTTGTTCCAAAGTTACTACTGGACTGCAATCATTAATGAATTTTGAAATGATATATAGTCTGTTCTTCCCAAAACCATCAACATCATGATTAAAACCATGAGTTTCATTTCTTTATGTTTTTTTATTATTGCCTAAAAGAATAATATTTCAATTGTAATACCGAAAATAAAAAAAAAAGCAAAAAGGAACAAAAAACAAAAAGGAAATTCAAGTGCGCATTTATCCTAAAAACAATAACTAAAAACACAAATTTACCCAGAAGATAAAAAGTAACAAATAAAAACATAATGCCAAACTATACACCCAGGCATAGTACGTAAACAATCATATACCATAACACAAAATAATGCATAAATTTGATAAAATGTAGACTGAAAAAAAATCCATCCAATAATCCTTCTTTTTTGTAGGACATAATTCATAATTTAACCATGTGCTTCATTTCTTTAATGGTTATATACACTTTTTCTTTTCTGACCTAATAAAAAAAGAAAATATTTCAGTTGAAGAACAGCTAAAATAATCACATTCATTGCAACCATATTGAAGCAAACAAAAACAAAAGACATAAAGTTGGCTGGAAGACAGGCAGATAGTACCATTTCCACAGCCATGAGAACCATTTTTAATTGATTTGTAAATAAATAAATTACCGCGCGCGTTACCAAAACAAATTTCGTTCGTTCCGCGTTCCTTTTCATCCAGCATCCAGTTTTCATCCAGCGAAGATACATACTAAATGATAGAATTATTTTGACTCATATATCTTTTCAAAACTCAATAAATTAATCTTTCAAAACTAAATTAAAATGAAAACCATTCGTTACTGTGTAAAAGAACATCATTTTTTTCTGGATTTCCTCACTGCACTTTCTTCTGTATAGCCATAACTAAAATGTAAACAAACATTTAAATACATACATAACTTACCTGTTCTTTTATTAATCTAAAATAGAATAATAGCAGTAAAAGTTAAGCAATAAACGTTTTATAATAATACCTTCACGTACAGACCTGTTGTTCGTTCGTCAAACGATTAATGAAAATGATTTTTTCTGCATTTCTTCACTGCACTTTCTTCTATATAGCCACATCTGATAACTAAAACAAAGTAAACGAAAACTAAAACAAAGTAAAACGTTGAAACATAAGCTGGATGTATACTCGTTATTTGTTGTTCGTTTTCGTTTTCCACATAAAAAAACATTTCAGTATGATTTTACATAATACATACATAAATAATACGTCAATACATTTACTTACGTTCTTTTATTAATCTAAAATAGAAAAACAACAAAAGAAAAGCAAATAAACGTTTTATAATAATACCTTCGTACAGACCTGTTCGTTCGTCAAACGATTAATGAAAATGGATTTCTTATCAACGAACATTGTCGCTATAGTTTTTCCGATTTCGGCAACCAATGAAAACGGCGAAAAGACGATCACGTGTCAAAACAAATGATCGTTGGATTGCAGTGGAAGAGTTTCTTCACTGGCCGGACTGCCGCTATATGACCACGATTAAGAAGATTTTGACCATTAAAAAAACAAAAACAAAACACTCTCTAAATTAAAAGTGGGATGCACACACGCGGATTAGTATAATAAGACTAGTATCCCGGGTAAAAACTTTTTACCGAACTTAACTTCGAAAACATTAGGTCAAATCCACCATTCCCGTGTACGAACCCTGTGACGAAAAAATAAATCATAGAATCGCAACTCAAAAACATCCCAGGAGGCGTCGTTCGCCACCCATGCAGAATTTAACTCTTGCAAAAGTTTCTTTTCAGGCATTAATTTTTTAATTCATTTCTTACATTCAGAAAATTTAAAACAGAAACAAATAGCAACATGGCTCAGAATATATATTCATACGCAGAAGAGAAGTAACTTTAATGTAAAAATATGCAATATATAACACAGAACCGTTTACTAAGACATACAAAACCAAACATTGAATAACATTACAAAAATGATACCTTCCAACTTTTTCTTTTGTTCAAAAGTTACTTCTGGACTGCAACCATTAATGAATTTTTGAAATGATATAGTTAGTTCTTCCCAAAACCATCAACATCATGATTAAAACCATGAGTTTCTTTATGCTTTTTTTATTATTGCCTAAAAGAATAATGTTTCAATTGTAATACCGAAAAAAAAAAGAAACAAAAAAAAAAAGGAAATTCAAGTACGTATTTATCCTAAAAACAATAACTAAGAAGAAAAATTTACACAAAAGATAAAAAGTCACAAATAAAATCATAAATTCAAAGTTATATACCTAGGCATAGTACGTAAACGATTACCATAACACAAAATATGCATAAACGCGATAAAATATAAACTTAAGAAAAATACAGCCAACAACACATATTTTTTGTAAGATAGTTTCATTGCACAGTCATTAAGTAAGTAAATCTTAAGTAACCCTCTCGACATTATAACCCATCATGTGCTTAATTTCTATTTTAACAGATCAAAACATTAAAAAAACATATACAAAAAACCTAATCATGCTATGACGAAATCTAAAGAAAAACAAAACAAAGTAAAAGAAACTTTGAAAATGTATTAACCTTAAAAATAATAATTACAAACACAAACGTGATGACAGAATTAGTATAGCTGAAAAATTTTTAACATATGAAAACATACGTGGAGCCATTTTTTATTTCCAGTTCAAAGCTCCTCTCTGCTGGAAAATTCAAAACACAACAGTAAACATCCCTCTTATCCTTTATGTATCCACTAATACTAACAGTGTTTAACTAAATAGATACTATTTTAACTTTACCTTTCAATACCAATTCACATCATCATGATAGTAAACAATATTGATCATGTTGATAATACTAACTGTGTTTAACTAAATAGATACTATTTTAACTTTACCTTTCAATACCAATTCACATCATCATGATATAGTAAACAATATTGATCATGTTCATCAAACACTTCTAAACTCTTTTACTTTCTGTAAAAATTTCATACCTGTAAACAAATTAATAACACTCGATTAACTTTCCAGCATACTTTCCTATTGTAAAGATACACTTTCTCTTTGCTTTCTACTGAAATTCCAATACTATTTTTATACAGTGAAAGTCATAAAAATGCTTTCTTCGTAAATTCATAACTGTGTAGCCATTTTGAACTAAATAAAATAAGGAACAGCAACTTCGTTACCAAAACAAATCATTAACTGCTCGAGGGTAATGCATCTTATGATTTGATCGTTTTAACTCTGTTTTTACTCTCTTTTAACGCTGTATTTACTAAATCCGTTTGACTCATGTACTTACGTATATTACTTTATATCTTCTCCAAACAATTTCTCTCCGAAAAAAGAAGTAAAACCATTTTCTTCACCAATGTAAATAAACAGCATCCTTTCTGCAGCCATTTTTAAACAACTTCAACTTCATCTACACTACTCTACTGCTGCACTCCCATAACTATTTGATAACTATAAAAAGAAATACGTAAACAGCTCGTAAAATAAAAATAGACTTTCTTCATCTCGTTCTTCGTTTCGTTTTCCTCTGAAAAAACCTATATATAAAAAACAACATCTGTTTAAAAACTCACCTAAGCATGTGGTTATACCTGTTCTTTTATTAATCTAAAATAAAATCTAAAATACAAAAACAATAAAAGTTTAACAATAAATTGATAACTAAAACGTAAACAAACATTTAAATACATTTAAATACTAACTTGTTCTTCTATTAATCAAAAATAACAGTTTTATAATAATACCTTTTGTTCGTTCGATCTTTCTGCAGCTAATTTTTAAAAACTTCACTGCACTTCTTCTGTATATCTAAATATGATTTTTCATTTTATAAAAACAACTAACCCGTGTTCTTTTATTATAAGAGTAAAAGTTTAGCAATAAACACGATAATAAAACGTTTTATAATAATAACAATACCTTCGTGCATACAAACCTGTGTTTCTTCGTCAGTTCTTTCGTCGATTTGCTGCCTAAAACAATGAAATTTAAATTAAAATATTCGTATACAAAAAGAAACACGTCTTCTTCGCGAAGTTTCTTGCCCACGAAATGATCGTTGACAAATTTCGAACGATTAACATTGCATTGCTCGCACTCCTCCAAAGACGTTTTTCGGCTGATTTCCAGTGCGCAAACCAAAAATAACAAAACGGAGGAGCATATACTAATCGCGGAAAATCAAGTCTTGCGTGGTCGAACTGCCGCTATATGACCACGATTAAGAAGATTTTGACCATTAAAAAACAAAAAAACAAACACTCTCTAAGTTAAATGTGTTGCACACAACGCGAATTAGTATATATAGATGTGGAAGCAAAAAGAGATTCATCTTTTAATTACTTGTTATTTGATAATTTTTATTTCCTAAACGGTCAATCATAGAAATTAAACGGTATTTTTCATTTTCACCATTAACTTATCGGTAAAATATCCCTCGGCAAAACATTTCGTCGGTAAAAAGTATTCGTCACCAAGACAACAAATTTGTCACTTGTTTTACCGATAAGGTATCTGTGTCACTTGTAATTGTCATGATTAACATGCTTACAATATCAGTAAAAGTTAAATGTTTGTTGTATTACTCATTCGATTAGTCTAAAGTACTGTCTGTACAATCACAACTGTAATTTTAGCATGCTTACAAGGAAATGGGCTGGTATGTTCAAAGTCACACTTCAATTTATCCTGGACAAAAAATGGTTGTCGCTATACATGCAAAGAAGGTATAATGATTTGGACCATTGAAAAAATGCTTTGGTGTCTAAAATTAACATGGGATTTTAAATGTCCACAATGCCCAGGTAAGAACAAAAATAATCTTGCAGCAGCATCGTGTTTAGTGTTCATTAAAGAAGCTTAAAACATGGTCCATTATCTTCACGCAAGGTTAGAACAAGAGTGAGGATTTTCTCGTAAAAATATATAAAAAACGTATTACGTGAAAGTTTTACAGTGGGTTTAGTAAGAAATCTATTAAAACGAATGATGGTCTGCGAGATTTTAAACATCGCAAAATGAGACCAAAGTATACAGTACACGCTATCTGAAAGATATTCAAAAGGTTTTTAATATCATCTCCTATCGGTCATGATGTATCCTGTATATACCCTGTATATCCTGTACATATCGCTAAGACATTGCATAACAATGAAGCATTGATATAAAAAAAGTAATACATACCTCATTAATTTAAGCAAATATCGTGAATATTCATACCTATTTGTTAACCAAATCTCAATACAATGACCTGTCACTTAATGATGTGAAGCAATTATAGATTTTGTTTTTTGGTGTTCAATATATTAAGTGTTGACTGCATTCTCCGATAAAACGAGAGAAGTTTTACTGCTGCCATCATTGAGGTTTTGTCTAGAAATTTCAACATTTTTCCGGTCGTACAACTCAACGGTTTACCAATGTAAAAGTGGCGAGTATATTTGGAAAGATCAAGTTTGTGATACGAGACCGGATTGCGAGGATCAATCAGATGAAATGGATTGCTCAAAACGTAAGATCAACTTCATACAAAAATGTCATCAAAAAGCAGAAAGAAAACGGAAAGATTTGAATATCATTTGCTATATACGCTGTAACCTCAATCTTTATTCTAACCTCAGGGCCCTTACAAACAACTGGACGACGTAAATAAAGAAATATTTAAAAAAGAAATGAAAAGGAATATATCGTCATAACTCTGCCTTTATACTTATGGGAAAACGAATCAAAAAGTTCGCTTTCTTTCTGCTTTGTACCTCCATGAATAATCATATTTGTGGCCTTCATGAATAATCAAATTAATGGTCTTCTTTATCAACTTTACAATTTCTCAGAGTTAATATTTAATTGTAGATCGTTGCAAAATACCGCAATGGGGCAGCAGAAGATTGGCAGTCAACGAATCTTTATTCATGGGATGTGAACGAATTGAAGGAAGAAATCTGTCAGGTTCACGTTAACATATCTGCATTTTGAATTTTATGTTTTAAGTTTGAAGATATGATTTCTATTAGGTTGAATCATAAGTAATATAATCATATGTGCGATCTGAGACTGTTTATGAATGGAGATTTCGATTTTTTGGTGTCTAGCAGCTTGCAGAGACGTGTCGAGGGTCAAAGTTGGCCTTCAATATGATGCATATCTTTTGTAAAAACTTGATCCACGCTAAACTTGGAAAATGCAATTCTTCAATCTTAAAATGTTTACCATCATCACATATATCATAAAGATCAGAAGAAAAATCTTCATTTTCACTTGCATTAACAAAGATCAATCGGGCAAATTATTTGAGTTTCAACTACAGGCTATGAGGTCCAATATAGCATATGACTAACGAAGGCCTAACATGCATGCCATGAACGTCAGCCTCTATTGAGGATAAAAGTCCACAGCAATTCAATAAGTAGCTGTGTATGTTTTTCTTATCAGGAGTAATCAAAACCACATGTACACGGAAATACGCCAGTGAATACATTACCTACTACCACGATGTATGTGATTGCGTTGATATGGAACTTCGTCAAAGGATGAATAAGCATTTAGAGGTAGGCTTACTTTTGATAAAATATTTTCGAAAATGTCTGATAAAAAATTTCTCTTTCATCGTTCTCTCATGCATAGATTGGATGTAGTCATTATTCAATATTTTTTTGTTCAGCGATTGACGTTAATATTTATCTTGATAAAGCCAAAGTACGTGCAATTTCTTTTCTGTCACTAAACCTAATAGGAATGCATTTTGAAAAAGACTAGAAATAGACTAGGTGATCATATGAGGTCATAGTGACATCGTTTTTTTTGTTTCACTTCGATATGATTGGGTAATTTCAAAGGATATCGTATGAATGTAGAACATGTTGAGTATTACTTGTTGTTGTGCCTGACACCACAATACGACACAATTGTTACGACACGATTTTTTATGTTTATACAATGCTATGCGACCTGCACGACAAAAATCGTATGGAAAATTGTACCGTGTGAATTGTCCTTTAAGGTAGATAAATTAGTTGTTTCACAGGGAAATACATGTATACTTTATAAAAATAAAACGATGTGAATTTAAACTAAGAAAAATAAATGGTTATTAACATTATGTCATTTCAACAGCATATTAATTCGTATTTGCAGGCATACCATAGAAGCCAAGGAGCAAGGCGGAGCCAGATTTTAATGGATGTAAAATATGAATCCTTGCAGTACGCAAGTTCAAATATTGACGCGAATTTTATGTACGAAGTTTTGTATCAAATATTCATGAACACTACAGAAGACAGCTCTTTAAATATACTCTATGATCTAGCAGCGGTAAGTCTTTATAAATCGTTTCTTCGTATTATAAAAGAACATTTAGTATTAAACTGAATACCGTGTTCCATCTGTCATTCAATAGATTAGCACTTATGTAATACGCCCAAGTCACTGCCAAAATAACAGAACTGTAAGTATTTATTTCATTTCGAAAATTCATACATGTAAAGTTTGCAGTATTGTTGATCTTGAGGTTTCATCCAAAGTAGGTTTCAACGCTGCCGTCACAATTGGACAACTTTCTGGCTTGCCTTAGCCATCAAAAAGTCCTGTAATACAAATTTGGGAAAGGTCTAAGTTTAGCTAGATACTTTCCTTCTGAAATGTCATGGTGTTGATGTTACCACGTAACGAAGAAAAGCGGTATGGGTCAAATGCTCCAGCGGCCAAATTTTAACGAAATTTTCAAATGAATATATCTATTTTGATGTATACCCACATTGAAAAATCATGGCAAGTTATAAAATGTTTAAAAATTCTACATCAACTGTTACCTCATTAGCCATGTGGCCTAGAGCTTGTGCTATACCCCTTTCTTTCAATTAATAACTAAATAGTTTAAAAATCAACTACTAGTAAGATACATTTGGAACTGTTCATTTATTTCTTGTTCAGGAAATGTTGGCAACAATTATACGTATGAAAGTTAATGAAGTAAAAGAAAAACTTAACATTAGGTAGCTATCTATCGACTATTATTTATTTTTAAATAGTTATACATATATATATATATATATATATTTACGTATTTGACTTCAACACAAAGATGTTATTCATTTATCAAACGTTGTCAAGAATGTATACAGTACATGTATACAGTATACAGTGTGTACCAAAATAGTTTAGTTAAGATTATGGAACGCATTTCTCTTTGCTTAATAGTTTTTAATATTTGGCAATTCTTATACCAGGAAAAAGCTTTTTCTGAGATCTATCCAAATATATATTTTTTTTATTCTGAAAAATTTTTTTCCAGATAAGTTATAGGGGAAAAACATTTTTGCAACTCTCGTTAACTTCTTAAAGATCAATTAACTCTATATTACAAAAGAAATCTGTTTCTGATACAAAACATTATAATAGATTAACGTAAATTGTTCAGGGATTTTCCAAAATGATGACTATTAAAGGAAAAGGCTGGTTAAGTAAAAACAAAGAGTAATTTTGTCATTGACACCCCAAGTTAATTGATCTTTAAGAAATTAATGAGGGTAATAAGAACTTTTTTCCACTATAGCTTACCTGGAAAAAATATTTTTAGAATAACAAATATATATTTGGATAGATAACAAAAAAAGATTTTTACTGATATAAGAATCGAAAAATATTAATAACTACTAAAAAACTGCGTTCTAAAATCTTGGATAAACTAATTTGATACACACTGTATTTTGCTACTAATGAAGGATTGAAGGAAAATCATTAACGTTTTCTTTATGTCACTTTTTCATATGCAGTTATGTCGAAAAAATATGTGCTAGAACTTGCCTTTGTTCTTGCATCTTCTTATTGATAATAACGGAAACAATCGAATGATGGAATCATTAGTTTTCTCAGCGTGTTTATAAAGCTCAATTCAGGACTTCGCACTGGACTGTAGTGCCCATGCAGAATCTTGTTGAAAATTAAATAACATTGTCATCAAATTCATTTGTCTTTTTCTGTTAATTTCTGCAATATATGAATCCATGTGACACAAAAGATGACTTGATGTAGGTAACTTATTGTAAAGTAGATGTAATGATGGGATGATCAATTTTATCAATTCATTCTCTATTCACGTCAAAATACCACAAATGGTAAATTTAATGAGATTTGAAACTATTCCGAATTTGACTGTCAAGAGTAATAACTCTCGTAGCGAATGGATGTGGTCGTTGGATATATTGCGATATTTACTTTGGCATGTTGCTGATTACACTGCATTGTCTACTTCATTTGCAAAACCAGCTAGTGCGACTGAAGAAATATATTTGATTGTGAGTTCGTTTTCTGATACAATAACAATTCATATCAAAAAGTTAGTTTTTATATTATCATTTCATGTACATCTACTGATATCTAAAAACTTACATATGAAGCACGAAAAAGAATTATAAACTCAACTAAATTTTATTTTATCTCTAATCAGGCATCACGTCGTGTACATTTGGAAAAAAATGCCACAACCAATACAACAGTAAGTATTATTGCTGTGCATTTTTTTAAATTAAAAAAGAAACAATGTCTGCAACAGAAAGTCGCAATACCTGAGCAAAATTCAAGTTTAGCATTAACTGTCAATTTAAAATTAGATCAAAATCGCAAAAGTTACATTTGAGCAGTACCATGGCAAAATCATTGTTGTTGTGGAGCAAGTTGTGGCCTGCTGTTCTATGGCGTGCTTACTCACTGGCCTCATTTGTTTGAGAGTGCTGAGGTAAATGCCATTCATTAGATTATAAAAATGAATTTTCTTATGGAATATACTCAATGTTGTATTAATCATACAAATTATTATTATGAAAGGATCAAGAATACAAGAAAAATTGTCATACACAAGAACGTTATGGTAATGTTTCTGATGACGGATGTCATTGAAAGAATAGCAAACTTGATTGTACCAATGATGTATAATTCTTACAGGGTAGGAAGATTAACTATATTTTTTGTTTTAACTCCCGTTATGTTAAATTCATGCTAATGCTTTTTTTTACTTATAATTTACTTTCTCTCGCTTATTTGTAAATACATATATATAATATATTGATAAGATATGCCGTTGAAATTCTAGAATTCTGGAAATTTTTCATTCTGTTTCTAAGCAGCTTTTTTGGTAGTTTTTTAAAATTTATTTTCGTGATTGAGTCATCTCGAGCTAGAGCAAATATTGAAAATGTAACTTTCGCAAGTATAAACTCTGCGAAACTTTCTAACCACCAAAGGGTCTGTTGAAAAAGTCGATACTTCAGGGCTATATAAACAACAGCACGTTTATGATATAATATCAAGCAAACGTTTTTAGAAAGTACCGTATTTCCTCTTTTTAGCGCCCCCCTCTTTTAAGCGCCCCCCTCTAATAAGCGCCCTGTTAATCCAAAAATAATTTTATAAGCGCCCCCTCTAATAAGCGCCCGGGCGCTTATTAGAGTTACAATGTTAGAGTCAAAATCCTAGATAAGTGCCCGGGCGCTTATTAGAAACTAGCCAAAACAGTCAGCCAACTGCTTGTAGATCTTTTCAACGAGACATGGAAGATGATCCAGACATTCTAATAGACTCCGATTAAGATGAAGATGACGACATAGTAAGTAAGTAAGTAAGTAACGAGAGTTTTTAGTCCTTGGGCTTCCATCCGAAATGGTTGGTTCTTCCGCCCGCCGACTTGCAACTGTTAGTTGACTTACCGCCAGAGATACGTATAGCATTGCTCTAACTTGCCCGAAGGCCAGTGTGCAGTCAGTCGATGGCTCCTAATGGGCTGACACACTGCTTTTAAAGTGCATCGGAGTGGTGTATTGAGATGCGACATGACTGGACTCGAACACGGGTCGCAGCGGTCGCACTCAAAGGTACTAACCACTACACCATCGCTGCATAGATATAGAGTTGGAAAACATTACATGAACCATACCTGATATTTCTTCTGTTTTCTGTACATAGTTTTTATAGAAAATAATAAAAGTGGAAATAAGTATTTATTTTTAACACCTCTCACAATTTTTTGTAGGGGTTTTTTGAAATAATTTTATAAGCGCCCCCCCTCTTTTAAGCGCCCCCCTCCAATAAGGGCCCTCCTAATTTTCGAAAAATTTTTATAAGCGCCCGGGCGCTTAATAGAGGAAATACGGTATACTAAGTATACTTTGTATCTCTAGCGACTACGTTACCCTTACTAGTCATTTAGGCCGTTCCTGGTGACTAGGTTGTGTCGTGATTTATGTTATATGTAGTTTGTTGTTTTTTGCGTTACGTACTTTGTTGATAAGGGAATTATTACCGTAATTATTCCTTTATTTATGTGTCTATATATTATAGTTGTCATGGTAACGTCATTATGTGTATGTAATTTTGTATAGAATTAGGTGAACTTTTGCGCTGTAAAATTTTAAAAATTCTCATACGTTGATAATGTCCACAGAGGTTGGACGAAATATCCGTAGATAATGTTGTTTCAACTTCTCGTTATTATTTATTGCATTAAGTTATATGCCCACACAAACATATTTATACTAGAATAGAATTTACAAAGTTCCAAAACATGGTTTCAACAATATATGATCATACAATATTGAAACAGACAGTTATTATGTCGGAAGGACTAATATTCTAATACTTTTGTAACATACACCAAAGTCCATCCATTCCATTAAGGTACTTGATCTTGTTTAACATATAAAGATGAACTTTTAAACAAGTTTTGAGATTATCTTGGAAGAGTTACGTTATTACAGACTCTGTTATAAAAAAGGTCTCGCTGACACGAAAATGTAAAATTGGTTCAAATAGGTTTTTATTATGTTTTTTCCAATTCTTCAGGTGTTATATTTTCAGAAAAACATAGATTTTTGATGACTGTGTCTCGAAATTTTCAAAAATCGAGACTTTACTTAATGCTGATAACAAATTTGTTTTTTATTTAAGTTTATTTAACTTAGTAGATCTTAAAAAGATCACAATGCTTTTGCTAAGTTATTGTTTCATGACAATTCAAAGCTCATAAAACAACTTAATTGGAAAAGTAAGACATAAAACCTTCCCGAAAAGAATTATGGTTCAAAAAATCGTGTAAGTCAGTGCTCCCTATTTCTTTTTCCGTCCGACAATAAAGTCGAATCACAAAATTTCTTCATAACAAAATAAAGGACAACTACCAAATGTTTATGTTTCTAAAGTATCGATGTATATGTATATAGATGTATATAAGAAAGATTATCATTGTCCCCGGAGCATTCCCTGATTCTGTTCGACAATTTACATTTCCTTGTGCTATTTTAAAAGAAAAAACTTTTGCGATCTCAATTTTAATTGTTTTGGAAGAAGTTAGGTCCATACCAGCTAATCAACACTTGAAAATAGCACAGTTGTTCCTCTAAAGTTTTTTGTGAGCGTTTAAAGTATCGATGTTCCGACCGACAATTAACTGAATAAAAAAGTCCACAGGAAATTAACGAATCACTTTGTTAACAATTCAGAAAATTAACGTGGTTAGTCGAAAATTTACATGTTTGGAACATAAAATTAACGCGGTTTCCCGAAAAATTAATTTTTCATTGCATGAAATTAGCGCAGTCATCGGGAAGTTTAAGAAAAAATCAAGTATTTCTTCTTCAGTTTCTTCTAATCTCTCTTTAAATAAAAGGATTAAAATTTGCTAATCTAATGATAGACTACTTGGATTTTTCTCGATGGTAAATTTGATGTTAACATTATGGTCGTTTAAAACATCAAATAGTCTATCTGTTAGTCGTTTTTTGCTTCTTACGTACGTATCGTCAACATATCTGTTGTAAAATAAAGGCTTATTGGGCTTAATTACTTTTTGCTTTATTTGGTTTATAAAGAATTCTGTAAAATACAACCAAACGAGGTCAACCGATTGATACTCCGTCGGTCTGTTTGAAGAGCTTCGGAAAATACATACTGTTTATCAATTTCAAAAGCAACTGTCTAAAAATGTTTTCTTTGCAAAAAGGCTTCAGTTTATCCTCTGTATATATTTCTCTGAAAATATGATTTATGGTGGCGTCTACTGGAACACTTGTAAAGAGCGATTCAACGTAATAACTGTCTTCCTTTTTGTGTTTTTTCAATGGTTTTGGAAATACTTGTGTATCTTTGATTATATACTCATTTTCTGCTAACGGTTTTAAATAGTCTACAACAACTTTACCTGCTTAATAATAACAGGTTCCTGTTTGGTCAATAATGGGTTATTGTTTCAAATCATTTAAATTAACATCGTTGATGGTTCTGAAGTTATGAGTCTTAGCTTGTCAGGTACATTTTATCATATTTCGCATGCTTTTTAAAGTGACTTAATAGAAAACTGTGAAAGCTAGATAAATCCTTACTACATAAACTTATTTTGAAGTATACTTAATCATGACCCTTACAAATACTGAACCTAATGCATATTCACAAATGAGGTATTAGCTTACATATTTTAAAGGAAGACCATCAGATTCTTGCTGAATTACTTTATCTATCCTATCCTATCCTTGCACTGTAGAAACGTTAAAATTTTGTAGCTTTACTGTGAAATGTTAAATTAATTATGGGTAAAAGGTTCTTTAAGACGATTGGAGAAGTGGTCCCAATAGTCCTGAAGATATTGATGTTTTCATGTGTCAGTATCAATGATACTCGAAGGGGTGTTCAACAGCAAAACATCCATCCCTATGGCGACAAGTTCCTATCCATCCAGGGTATATGTCTCCCTGCACGACAAATTCCGTTTTTCTGCCTTGTTGGAGCATATTTGAGAGAGAATCACAATCTGGATCATTTGCATACTTTGAAATCTTTCGTGTGACAAGCTGAAATTATTTGTGTACTTATGGATGTCTGTTGTTATGGATTGTTATTGCTATGGATGTCTGTGTCTAAAACTGCCAACTGTGTCTAGTGGACTTGCTAGCAAAGGTATTTTAAGTGCTGGTCTGTTGTTTTTAAATTGAAGTAACCCATTCATAACTTTATAAAAAATTTATTTGAAAAGCACATACTTAATTTTTGTTATTTTCTCCAATTTGTGCAAATCAAATTTTCTAAAGTCAATACAAATTTTTTAAGATTTTTTTGTAGCCACAGAAAAAAGCAAATGTTCCTATGAATAACCATGAACTGAATTTAACTTTTTTAGAGATGGTAAACTAAAAATTAGGGTTTTATTGACCATTTTCGACTCGTCTCCCACTTATCAAGAAATAGAAAAATCCAGCAACTATCTCCCCTTCAAGTATAATAGTATTTACTGTTAATGTTATGATGATTGTAATGCTTCTAGTTTCTATAAGGTCTGAATTTTGGTGGACTTGTAATTAATTGATGTATTGTGCAATTGTACATAACTTGTAACCCTTTTATTTTTAATAATGAGCAACTGCTTGACATTAAATCATCATTAAGTGGTCGCCAGATTAGGATCTGATCTGATCTGATCTTCTTCTCCTTGCTCTTTTAATTGACTGTTGTGGAAACGGTGTGAATTGTTAAGGAGATAAGCAATATTAGGGAGAAGGCTCAAACTGTTTGCAAAAAAAACCCTCAAAAAACCCGAAAATTGTAACAGTTGTTACACCGTCAAATGTCAAATGTAGTAACTCCGTCAAATGTAGTTAACCTACGACAAATGTAGTAAACACCTCTAAATTTAGAATGAGCCATAATTAGGCCAAACACGTGAAGGTCTTCACCAGGTGACTTTTCAAGGGCTATGAGGTGGCTGCATAATTAAAACTAAAATCGCGTATGCGCAGTAGAAAGACGCTAATATGAGCTGAATGAGCCGTAATTAGGAAAAACGCATTAAGGTCTTCGCCAAGTAATTTTTCCAATGCTATCAAGTGTCTGTGTAATAAGCCTGGAATTTGCGCATGCGCATTTACAGAATGTTAGTACACGTAAAATCAGTCATAATTAGGCAAAACACATTAATGTCTTCACCAGATAATCTTTCAAAGGCTATCAGGTGGCCATGTAATAAAACCTTCACGTGTTTGGCCTAATTATGGCTCATTCCAAATTTAAAGGTGTTTACTACATTTGTCGTAGATTTACTACATTTAACGGAGTTACTACAAAATAGATAATACATATTTTACAGAATAAACGATGAGTCGATACATGAAGATGCAGGCATAAGAATAAGCAATATTAATGCTCTTACAAATGGTTTGTCTAAAAAGGTCACTTCTCAATTTTCGTCAGGATATCTGTCAATTTCTGATCTTTCATGGTAGCTTGATCTGGGGTAAAGGAGCGACTTGATCGTTCACCTCTTAGGCAGGTCACAACTGATCTGATTAAAACAAATGATATCTTGCGTTTTAAACCAGATACGGCTTAGCAAATTTCTCCCCTAATTTACTCAAGAAAATGGAGCATTCACAGCCAATTCCACCAGATGCACCAAATATCAGAGGGGTAAACGTACCCTTGTCAATTTCTTGTATCCTCTGGTTGTAGCAGCGCTTTTTTTGTTTTTCCATTGCTGATAACGTAGCAACAATTGATTTGTTACGGTAGCTAGGAGCGATAAGGTTACACACCTTCACGTCGAAAAATGCTCTTTGATACCGTTGCCAAAACCCATTTGCACTAACATCAGCTCCTTTGATGGATGAAGATGGCAAATCACTCGATTCTATAGTAGCATCAACCAATGTTAGTTCCACTGCAACATCACAGCACACTTCTTTTAGCAGTAATGACATAACATTACGAATATTGTTATGTTGTTGGATTGTGAATCCACCTAGGTGACAAGACAACGCATGATCAATAGTAAAATTTGCCAGACATGCGCATCTGATTGGAAATTTCTTTATCACCCACGCATATCTCACGTTAAAAAATTCTTGTTTGTTGCGAACGAAATTCTCGTTTTTCAATGGAATCGTAGTAAGCCATGCTGAAGCACCTAGAGCAGCGGCGATTTCAAAAGCCTTCGCTTGCACTGAGGGCAGTTTCGTTCTGAATTCTTCAAACGTTTGTTTTTGTTAACCAGCTCGTTTCGCTTTCATTTCTTTCAGAATCTTTTTTGATGCCTCTGGTTCAATCTCATCTTCAGATTGGTCAACGATTGAATATACAGTTCCCTCGTCATGGCATGACTTGTCTTGTTCTGAAATCTTGCTTTTTCTACTACGTTAAAAATGCCCAGTCCACCCATCTTAATAGGGAGAGCAATTATTTGTCGTTCTATGTCGTTGCATTGTCTCCCGTCGCATAATGCCGGAATCAAACGTAGGCGAATTCGGTTTTCAATTGGATGGAGAAATTTATCAAGATCGCCAATCGTTTTAAAGGTGTAGTTGAAATTTTGTCGGTAGCCGACTATGAATGCTACGTAAGCGACCTGAGGTTGGATCAATGCAATACTTGCTAGAAGATTCAGCTCTTTTATCCACGTCTCCACCTTAGCAGCTACGAATTCCATTTCATAATTCTTCTGTCCTATTCAGCACCGAGATGTTTGTGACCTTTTGTTGTAATTTTGATGGATGTGTCACTGAAGATGTTTGTCTCATCCAAGAATTCTGGCTTTACTATTAACCATGATTTGGATGGATTTGGAAAATAGCCTATTTTTGGACCAAGATTCAACAAGTTATTCCACCATGTTCTCAACAAATTGATTATTCCAGCACCGGTCAGGTCGTCAGCATACGCCACTTGTTTAACGTTTAATGTATTCTTTAAAGCTTTGGTTAATGGTAGTAGGCTTATACCGTATAAGGCCATAGCGGTTGGGTCTCCCTGGGTTTTTCCTTCCATTGACTTCAATTCCAAACCACCAACGACAAATAAGCGTATCTTTCGTGAGTAACAATTGGACACGTACATAGAGAGGCTCGGACATAAACCTTCGATATTTTGTATCATAACTGCTCTATTCAGACTATTGAACGCATTCGTCGCATCTACCAGCAGAACACCTTGATTGTGGTTCTCATAAATCTCAGCCATAGCATGAACAGCAGCTTCACATCCACCTGGTTGACCAACACAAAGCTGGAGGTTTCCAGCCGCTTGCTGTATTTCATTTTTGAGGGATGTTATTTAAGTTTCTACATTTGTCGTAGAAAATTTACTATATTTGACGGAGTTACTACATTTGACGGTGTAACAACAGTCAGTGCGCTAAAGCTAATAAATATCAGAGGAATTCCAACTCAACTATAACTTTCAATCCATTAGTGTGTTTTCTTGTCATTTATTGGAAATTTCAAACTAAAAATCGATCATCTGTGGCAAACCAAATTCATTCAAAAATGACAGTTTAGAATCAATTCCTTTTTATTGGATACATAAAATTGAATTATATCTTGATAAATATGTTACTATCAATAAGACTGTTGCTTAACAATATTTACGCCCTTTTGATAATATTTTATAGGCCATCCAAGTATCTCATAGTCTCATTAGTGTAGGTGGAAACACATATAGCAATTTTGAATTTCTTTTCTTTTCAGAAATGGTGCATATCAATTGCAATTCTGTCATACTATTTCTCAGTTGCATCGTTAACGTGGATGATGTTTGAAGGTATCAATATCGCACTGATACTGATGATTGTGTTCCAATCGACGAATAAGCGTTTGAAACTATTGTGCACAATCGGTTATGGTAAGATTTCATTAAATAACTGATGAACAAAAATGTAAAGCTGATTTCCTCTTACATACATTGTTTGATTTTTGTACGAAAACCTTCAATATCATCGCAGGATTCCCTTTAATCGTAACAACAATGGCTTTGGGTATCAAATGGGAAGCATTCGAAAAAACCCCTAAGTATGTCATGATCCTTCCCATCGACACTTTCAAACCTGTATGTCATAGTCTTTAAAAAGCATCACATTGTTATTTTTAGTTGTTTGTCACTTGCAGGAACATTCTGGATTATTAAAGGGCCAATGGCATTTTTCTTAATGGTACGATGGTTTACATTGAAAACGTTGGTAAAATTTGCACTAAACTCAGTTACTTGACTAACGATGATAGTCTACATCCTTGTCGCAACAAAGCAATCATATTGTTGGCAAAGATTCTGCTTTGCCAAATCAGCAAGCGAATCAGACTATCACAACAGATTCAATGATTAACAATTGTGTTCCGTGTTCTGTAGTGGTTGAACGAATAATGGACGATTCATTCATAATACTGGTGTATACCAATTTTACAACTGATACATACCAATATTAACTTACAGATAATGAATACGAGTCGGAATTATGACTCAAAACTCAAATGAAACAGAGATTGGAAAACTAATGTTGAATTTATTTTGCTTTTATTTTAATTGTTCATATTCATTTTTTAAATTTTCAACAAGATTCACAAAAATGCCACTATATATTTCCCCAAAGTTGCGAAAATTTTATCACTTATTGTGTGTACATTGATAACCATAAGAAAAATGTATCATTAAATAATTACAATGACAGAACTGCCATAAACCTGATACTCAGATAAAAATGTTATCCATACTAATCAGGGTGGAATTGAATTTAATACCATAAAAGAACTTTTTTGGAACTTATTTTAAAGGGAACATGTTCATGGTCAAATGGTAAGGTTTCTCTTATAAATGACTGAAAAGCTATGGACAAAGCTAAAAGTTATAAGACCTAAATGTGACCAATGTTTCCACTTTAACAATTGAACATCAACAACCACATCAATGTTTAAGGCAATTTCATCATAGTAAAGTATGATCGTTATTGTCCCAGAAGCTTGACAAGTTATGGTCCTCTATACCATGAAATCACTGGAAACAATGTATTTCAACAGAACACTTGCCTTTTGTAACTCGGATAAAATTATCTTACATTATACAATCAAATTTGTATACAGGTCTGCAAAAGAAGAAAAGAAAATTGTCAATAGTATTAAAAATACTGCCGTAGACATTATAAGGAAGTAGCTATCAAAAGCAATAAAAAACTCCACTAACAGATATTATGTGTAGCATTTCATGTTAGGAAAGAAGAGTTATTGTTTCAAAAATTAGATTGGCTTTAAGTGGCAATTTATAAAATTAAATTCAGGTATTCAGAATAGACATCTCGGATTCAAAAAAATATGTTCACAACCCATTTATTATAATGTGATAAAAACGAGATTCGTTAATCCAAAATGAAAAATAACAACAGATTTTGATATTAAAAATACACATCCATAACCGAATCACTACATAGCTGAAAGTAAGAGTTTGTGTTTTAAATTATTTTACAAACTCATGTTGGATTGTGTTTTCATTTATGCTCGTTGTTCGTAGTAAGAACAAATTGACAGTATATTAACTTTTTCAAAATAACATATCATAAACAGTATCAAAACATTACACGTTATCATGGAATTAAAGCTTGGTTTCCAATAAAATTATTTTTGTTGCACAACGGTTGTGCAACCGTTTTTCAGAACAAAAGATATGTTGTACAACACCTGTTGCAGAGATAGAAAAAAATCTATCTCTGCAACAATTTCCTACACTTGTTGCACAACAAAGTGCTGCAAAACGGTTGCGCAACAAAAATAATTTTATTGGAAACCAAGCTTAATCCATATTAAATTATGTTTGCGTCGTCATATTAAACGACTATCCAGGGAAGCACACTCAACCAGATTCTTTCAAGTTATAATGTGTGTGTCTAAATCTAGTGTAAACGTATCATACGTAATTGGTTTTCTGAACTTCCAATTGTATATACGATATCACATTTGTACTTGCAGTTTTTGTAGTGTTCTCTCCGAATTAACATAACTGGTTGAACCGAATGTTCTCCATAATAAGGGGTTTCTTGTTGGCTGTACATCATCCACGTGTGTATGCTTTCAGTTCAGTTGGGCGGCTATATTATATCAAGATGTAAATTGAAATTAAATCTTCAGCCTGGCTTTTAATAATGAATGAATTTAATGATTTAATGAATTTAATGATTTACAGCTCCAAGCATTTAATAAGCAGTCATCATAACATTTTGTTGTTGAACAAAAACAAAACATCCACGACATTGATATCATTCTCTTTCTGCTTTTTACACGTTCATTCAAAAAGTTTTTACAAAACCTTTTAGGGCAACGGTGAACTAAAACTATTTAATTCCATCATCCAACGTTTTATCTATTGAATCATTTTAAAAGCTAGCAGAAAGCAAAGTTCTTCCACTACCCTTCGTCACTGACTAAACAAAGTGGTGTAATACTTTACTGAAGACTAGCCTCTATTCTTATCTATCGCGGCTAGGCCAACATTCAATAGTGAACCGAGGCTACAAAAGTGAGCGGAGAAGAAGAAGGAAACTGCCGGTTTTAACATATATTTGACCCTATGGGGAAATATATAATAACTAATTTTCTTAATTTTCTTTTTAGATCAACGTGATTTTGTTCATCACAATTTTGATTAAAATGGGAAAATTCAAGACTTCTTCATCAAAACTACGACTACCAAATATATCACGGTAAGGTACCATAGTTGAAATAAAATTTTTCTATGAATATTTTTCGCAACCTTTCGTCTTTTAAAACACCATAAACCCATGGTATTCATAAATACAATGTATGCCTCTATAATAACACGACTTGGAATTTAACATCTATCATGCTATATTATTTGAATATACTTATAGCACTTATAACCCACTTTTATATTGCACTCTCTCTGATTTTAACATTGAAGGGTGTTGAAACAAGAATTAAAATAAGAAGTGACAGGTGAAGCAAAATTCCTGGTATTAGATAGAACAGTAATTAGCCGTCACTTACAAAGACTGTTCAACAGATATTTTTCCAAATTTAGTAAGTTATATTTCAATGAAATTGATATGGACACCCAGCTTTTGATATGAAAGCTAGAATTTAGTGTATTCTAAAAATAATTAAGGTCGTTAATGGTTTAGCAACGTTTTCACTTTAAGAATGTTCGGCAATACTGAGTGCATAAATTCAATCCGAAATGTTTTGTTAAAAAGTTGTTCCCATTAGATCATCGATAAAAGCGTTTCTGTCATTGGTGCCTTTACTAGCCTTATCGTTTGTGATTGGCTTATTTATCGAATACGAACCAGTTTATTTAGGCTACATATATGTCATATGCAAAGGAATAACGGTGAGGTTAATTTGACTGTTTACTTATAGCCATATTACTTTTGTACAAATTACTTATTAGTTTTTAACTTTTAGAGTTTCCTGATTTTATGGTTTCATTGCTTATGTGATGAAGAGGTATTATCATTTATCAATAAATTTAACACAAACTGCGCTGAATCATTTAACGTTTCCCATTTTAAAGGAAGACACCAATGCCATCATTTAAAAGTAAAAAAGTGTTAACATTTCATAATAAAAAAAGCTGAATTTTAATTAATCTGCTTTTCTGTGTCTTTATATAGGCACAGGAAGGTCTGAAAGAAATAAAAGATCGATTGATGAAAACACAAGATTCTCTGAATTCTGTAGTATTAGCTAATAATCTGTCTGTTACAGAATTCAACAATTAAAAGTTGATTCCAAGTTGCGTATATTTGGCAAATATAATTTAAAATTGTAAACCACTACAGCTTGATGACATACATGTTGTTTATGCAGCAATTCGTATTAATCATATGATAACGACATTATCAGATATTAAGTATTGGTAATATATTTAAGCACAGAATAAGTTTATGTACTATGAAAATAAGTGTTTGTTAATTTTGAAATTATAACGAAAGTTATTAACCTTCTTTTTATCTCAGTATCTCTCATTTATTAATTAGGTGATAGGCTGAATTACTTGAGAAACATATGTTGCTAGCTTTAAATTTTGGGGTTTAAATTTTTCATTTGGCATTTCATTGGAACATAAATATTGTTGGTTTTAACGGAATTTTTAAATTTAACATCCTTTTTAATTTTTTCACACATTTTTCACAAACTATTAAAAAGTAAAGTTACACGAAAATAAAATTTATAAATTGTTGTTTAAGATTTTAATGATGATGTATGTTGGTGTATCTAGAGGGTCCTCGCAATTTGTGTACAAGAAAGTTAGGAATTTAAGCATAAAAGGAAAAATATTCAGATAACCTCATTGGCAATATAGGTTGAGTTCACAAATTACCTTAATGCGCTTCACCACAAGTTGTGACTACCTTCTAGATCTCTTACTGAGTATGGTAGATATTTACCTTCGAACACATGGTCGTACTTTTATTTCTTTAAGCATAATCTAGGGTGATGCAGGGGTGGTATCATGCTATATATGTTTTGGTATAGTTACTTGTTTTT
Source organism: Turritopsis dohrnii (assembly GCA_027922465.2). Classification (NCBI taxonomy): domain Eukaryota; kingdom Metazoa; phylum Cnidaria; class Hydrozoa; order Anthoathecata; family Oceaniidae; genus Turritopsis; species Turritopsis dohrnii. The sequence continues at coordinate 242,953 of BQMF02000049.1, read as the reverse complement.
TCTTTCATATATCCCTTATTTCAACAATGTTCATTTATTCATAGTTGGGTTTGCTGTTATTTGATTAGTTTTCACTTAAACAAATACTGAAAAAAGTATGTGTCTGTGGTGTGTATGATATTTGTAATCACAAAACACAGATTCAGTAAAAGTTTAATTTTATCTAACTGACCTGATGTAAGGTACATCGGTACCTATATGAAGTTAGATCGACGCCAAAATCTCGTTTATCAAGTCGTCGAGTCGTTTTAGATGTTGACTCGTGACGTCATTAATCGTTTTAGATGTTAACGCGGTTCACAATAAGGAGACATACAATTCGTCGAGTCGTTTTAGATGAACATTCGTTTTTCAATTTGAGGCGTTTTAGAAGTTGGGGTCGCTAGATGCTGTGTAATTCGGAAGATTAGCCGTTTTAGATGTTCAGTCGGTTCAGAAAATGAGGCGGTGCAACCTGATTACCAGTTTCTCTAAGTCAGTGTTGGCTTTTATACAAAAACAGATTTTTGTGTCATATTTATATAAGTCGTGATGCTGGCCGTCATGTTTTCTAGTAGTTGCATGAAATATGGGGCATTGCATGGTTATGAATGAGAAAATGACCAAACTGTGAAGAATTCCCTTTTCTTTCAGATACATTTGATTGTTTGTTAGAATTCCGAAAGAGATCCCTTCTCTTTATTTTTATATAATGAAATGTATAGCTCACATTAATATGTTCATGTTCAGCTAGTGTGGAACACCCTTATCGCCTGATTTCAAGTAAGGGGCTCACGAATAGTGACATTTTGAATAAACAGATCATGAAATCTTAGTAGTTTTTGATATGAGAGACCGACAAATTTTGAACAACGCGTCATCATCTGAAACGAACAAACTTCTAAAACGCCTTCATTTGAAAAGCGAGTGTTCATCTGCTGAAACGACTCGATGACTTGAATATCGACTTATTGTGCGTGAACCGCGTTAACATCTAAAACGACTCGACGACTTGACAAACGAGATTTTGGCGCCGAATTAACTTCACATATCTAATTGCATGCAATGTACAGACAGTCGGTTATCTTTACGTTTTTACAGACGTCGATTTCAGGCTTATAAAATATATGGTGATTAAGGATGAAATAATCTTATGAGTGTATATTTGGAGGAAATGAATTTTCAAAGATGAAATAATCTTGTAAAGTGTATATTTTGAGCAAATGAATTTTCAACGTGATACAATTTACGGTTAATGTATACAGAACGTTCAAGGCAATGTCTGAAAAGATTCACTTCACCATCATTTTCTTGTAATCTCATTATCCTTGCCCACATTTAGTATCATCGTCGGTTTATGTGTGATTTCGTTTGTTCAGTGACGCTATAAATCTCTCAGCATATTCATTGTCTTGTGGGTCCTTCCATGATACATTGAATATGGTTAAAATTTGCTAACAAAGTCCTTAATTTGGTCACTTTACACCCAACCAAATTGTTAATGTGTTGGTTGACCTTGAATACGCTAATGTTTACCTAAAAGTTTCTGGCATTTGACATATCAGTCAACAAAGCTGCCAAATCTCTTTTATTTCCGAAAAATACAACATGTGGATCGCTAAAAAGTGAAAAACCAACTACAATTTGAAATGTCTGGTATCGCGTAAACAGAGAAAAGGAAATTCATTAATTGTTTAAACCAAGCCTAAAGCAAATGAATATGCTGAAAGTGTGGAAACCAGTGGAAACCCTAGAACTAAAAGCTTCTGAATTTTTATATGATTTTACTACTGAAAGTTTACTGAAATTTGAAAAACTGAAAACTGTTCTATGTTCTATAAATTTTTGTTAACACTTCCTTTTAACCTCCTTTCTTACATACACGACGTATGCCTTTGAAATTGACATATGCTTTGAATGAAATCAACATCGAGCTGCCTCAATTTTGACAATCGCTGTGTGTTATTTAAGCACACACGAGTATAAAAAATATTTTTCGAGAAAATTGTTTTATGGAAAGGCACTTGTTTAATAACAAGTTTCTACACTGAGAAATGTACCTGAGTCATTTTGACTAAGCTCAGGCATAGTCACAAGAAAGAGATAGTCTGGTGATACGGCCCGACAGAATTGTTTTTCGGATTATGTTTGTTTTTTTCTTACGGCCCGAGCGTGCATGCACTCTATTTTCCAAAATGGCTGCGATCGGAGAGGAATTCCTTCAAGGTGATGATTTAGATGCTGTAATCGAAGCTATCGACGACGATATATTTGAAAATGATGCCGAATTTGAATCTCAACTGGTTAATGTATTCGCTGATAGTAACTTGGAATGCACTGCTGTTCAGTTTTCTTGTACTTACTGTGATAAACGTTGTAAGACCGAAACAGGCCTTTCAAGACATGTTCGTGCTAAGCATCAAGAATCTTCATCCTTAAGTGATCACTCAAAAGAGAAATCACCTGAGGAAATTCTTCATCCATTACGTTTCAAGCAGTTTATGCAACAAAGTGCAACAAAACTTGCTTCTGACAAATGCTACTCTGAGAAAACACGACAAGAATTTTCATCTTATTTGGTTTCTAACGAAGATGCTGTATACTCTTACCAATTTGTTCGCGATGTGATTGGTGGATTTAATGGTGACATTGAAAAGCTTTATCCATTGTTTTATAATTGTGTATCGACTAAAGAGAATACTTTTAAAAATTTGTCCAATAGATCTTCCAGAATTCTTGGGTTTGAAACAGCAAATTATGTTGTTGCACATTTGACTGGCTCATCAGTCAAAGATAGCAGTGTCGAATTTAAGGACATTTCTTTTTCTAACAAAGAAAAAGATATAATAAAGTATTTGTGTGGTTATGTTTTTGGAACAGTATATCGTCGTATCTGCAGGCCACAGTTGACTAGAAGTATGCTTGGTCAACAAAGTTTAAGTATTCTACTTGCTGGTAAAAGTGTAATGAACGACGAAAAAGAAGATCATTTGACCAAAGCAAAAGATAGAGGAGGCTTATGGAGTGTTACAAATACTGTATACTCAATTTTTGCTACTGTCGAATCCACTTTCCGTCAGTCGACTGCTGGTTGTCAAAGAAAAATTGACAGTAACAAAATGGTGGGTGAACTTCTGGAAACCACAACTGTCTTGTTGAATTTCAATAAGTTACGTACTGAAGCTTCTGAAAAAGTTAGTAAGGAGGTCAGTCTTAATTTATTGGAGTATCTCATAACCCTTTATATTCGTGTAAGGACGTTTTCATTAGTTAGAGACAAAAGAGAAGAGCACTACATTAAATCCAAAAGGAAGAAATCAAGATCACTTCGTACAGAAATCAAGAAAGCTTCGAGTAGTGAACAAATGCACTGATGACCAAGAAAGTCCCGGACAGTGACTTTAATCCTGTCAAAAAGGCTTTTTTTAAAGCCACACATTAAATAAAAAACATTATTTGGTCACCAATCATTATTTTATCACCAATCAAAGGAAAATTACAAGAATTCAAATATGACTATAAAGGTAAGGGAAATATTTCTAACTAATTTCTGAAATTTATTTTATTTTATTTTATTTTTATTTATCTTCCCAATTACACACAAAAATTTCAGAAGTTATATATACAAAAGTTCTCAATGTCTTCATTGACAATACTTATTTTAAGAGCGAATTTCTCACAATTCTACAAATCTGAGTTAATGCTATTCAATTGAAAAAAATTCCTGAAAGTACTTTATCATCTGTTATAAATCCGAATTAAATGATTATCAATTTAAAAAAAACCAATAATATTTCGTACTTACCAAGTATTTCTTTCTTGAGATAAAACATAACCATATTGCCAATTCTAATGTTTTTTAACATTTGTAGCTATAAAAATAGCTGTTTTGACAGGATTATAGTCACTGTCCGGGACTTTCTTGCAATAACCTATTTTGTTCTAGTACAAGGCACAGTCTCAACATCAAGCTTAGCAAATTGGGAATTACTTTCACAGTTACCGGCAATTGACCTAAAGAGTTTTGTGGTACGTATAGTGTTATCATTGTAACCAAAATCACGAAGTGTTGGATTGTCTTTGCGGTGACCCATTGCCCTCTGACGACCAAAATAGTTTTCAAGTGGGTCCTGACAAAGTCTTTCAGTTAAGACATATGGAATGCCTGATTGAAGCAAAAACTGAATGAGTTCAACAGTAGAATGGACAGTAATTTTCAAACCCTCATAAGTTTGCCAAGAGATGAACATGTTAGACTTAGCATGTGCACTGAAGTTACCAGGTCTTGCTTCAATTGATTGTTTCCAATCTTCAAAATATTTTAGAAAAGTATCCAAGAGCCAGGTGAAACGGTCATCATCTACAGCTTCAAATGGTTTTAAAAATGGTTTTATCTTGGTCACACACTCGGTAGTATTTTTCACATTCATGCAATCAAAGAATTTGTCTAACATGCGAAAATAAATGGCGGTTTCAATTGCTTCTGGTGGCCCATATGTTACAAGCGCTTGATACACAGATTCACTCAACACTTGAGCTGCTAGGCGGACATTCATAACAGAAAAACAGGTAAGATTGATGTGATTATTAGTAATTTTTGGAACCAAATGAAGTCCACAATCCAAGTCATCATAAAACAGCTTAGAGATGTGATTCCAAGTGAGATATTTACCATTCTTCCACATACTTCTAGTACCTCTTCCTGCAAGCGAATTTCTCAGACAGTTGCGAGCTGTTTTGATTAAGTGAGGTGGATCAGAGATGAAATAAATATATCTCTCTTCTTCAGCCATAACATTCAAGGTACGGTAAACAACACCAGCATCAGGACCATCTTCATGTTGATTCATGTGTAAATGCATCCGATACATTTTGCGATTTGATGAAGCACCATCACTAGTCACCCCAACAACTTTAATTCCTACATTCTCTTCAAGAATGCTGACTGCTTTCCAAAACAAAGTGAATAACTGTACAGAATCAGCAGTGGTTGTTGCAAAATTTGCAAATGAAAACTTTAATAGATTGACAATACTCCTAACCAAGAAAACTAACACATGTGAAGCAATTTCATCTGTCTTTTTCAATGTAGCATAATTAAGTTCGGTATCACCCAAGTCAACATAACCAATCAAGTCATTTGGATGTTTGTCCCACACTAGATTTTCTTGGACTTTCATCTCATCCATGAGAATGATGCCATATTTCTCAATGGATTCAAATTTACTGACAATGTCACAAAGCTCTTGAACCACCTTTTCATTGAAACCGTGTTTAGGACGAATGTAGTTTTTGTAATCTCTTAGGCGTCTTCGACTTGGAAGAATGAGGAAACCACTATTTGTCTTTTCATCATATCGTATTTCATCATACATAGCTGGAGACTTAGCAGCCAATCCTAAGCAATACCGAATTACCATTGGGTGATATCGGACACCTGTTTTTGATGATGATAGGTATTTTTGTTGTTCTTCCCAAAACATTTTCATGAAAGGATTGATAGACTTCTTGTCAGCCCCAGCCATAATTTTAATAAGATCATCACCAAGATTTCTATCTACTTCCAGAGACTTTGACTTGATTTCAAGTTGCAATTTATTTATTTCATCCCTCAGCTGCTTGTTTTCTAATCTGTAATTTTGAAGAGTAAGCTTTACTCTCTCAGGAGATGTGAGAGAAATTGGTGCTTTTAGTTTTGCTGGTACAGTTAAATTGGATCTTTTCCTTTTCAAGCTTAACTTTTCTTTAGATTCAGCAGAAGTACAGGCATTGCACTTTTCAAGTTGACTATCAATTAACATCAAGCAAGATGAAGATCTGTACCATTTGGTTTGGTGAAGAGGATGACTATGGCTTACATTAGCAGAAAATAACTTTGGAACAGCATGCTCAATACAACTACCATTTAACTCACTCGATAAACCAGGGCATATTTTGTAACTTTTTATGAAGTTTAGCAATTGCGATAAATAAACATTCTTTAGTGATGATTGATTAGCTGTGTACAATGGATGCACTGACGAAATACTCCATAACAGGACTTGAATGGCATAACTTAAATTTTCTGTGATATGTAATTCATACTTGGGTACCATGTGAATAGAATCAAAATAGCAAATAGATACTGCATTCTCCTCTTGATAACTTATTTGCCAATCAGGGATTTTCAATTTTTCTAACCTTGAGGAAAATTCCAAAAATGATTTGTAACACTCCTTCTCTTTGGTTATATTGGCTACATCGGACAAAAATTCTTCTTTTTTATGCTGAATTCGTAAGGCAGAATCACGAGGATGAGAGGTGGTGATGCATGATGATGTAGGAATACTTTTAACTGGCAGATTTAGAGTTGGGATGGCCATTGGGTTTAAAGTACGTTTGTTATCGTGAGTTGCATAAGAATCCTCAGTAAAATGACGTTGACATATAAATAAACTTCTTTTATTGATCTGTCTTTTTAGCGATTCATCAATAACCCTGTCTTTCGTAATGATATTTATGAGTTTATTTCTCCATTCGGTTTCAAACTCTCCATTACCAGATGGAACTTTAAAAAGTGAAATTCCCTTATACTTAACCTTACGAGAGACTGTGCAGCCGTAAATAGAACAGTTATCACCAGGCATGTTGATAATCTTCTGAGATATCTTCAACACAAAATCCAAATTACACACACATGTTCACGCGAAATGCGCCATTTTTTAAAATCTATGCACGAAGAAGACTGAGCTCCAGTTAAGAGTAGCGAACAATAGCAAAAACAATAACACGCTTTGAGTGGCCAGACTATCTCTTTTCTTATGACTATGGCTCAGGTAATGAATTGTCATTGACTACTCACGTTGTCAGAAAGTAGTTATTTTGACTATTTCAACGAAGTCATCGTAAACATCTGCTCAAAGACTCGCTTGAAGGTGGTTACTTTTACTACCTTAGATAGTCAATCAAGCAGGCTGTAAAATGACCACTTAAAGGTCGTCAATAATTACCACGTTATAGTAGTCATAATGAGTTTAGGATTGATGTGCGCTCGAGGATTCATGCACGCTTAGACATTGATGTACGTTCCTTTTGACTGGGGAACCAACAGAGTTTTTCTATTATCATTAGTATTAATCTTATTTCCCCAAGACCACAGTTGACTGGGCTTTGAAAACAATACATTAACTAGATATAAAAAACGGAATTGAGCATTTGGGACAACAAGCAGCCGTGGCATAACGGTAGCTTGTTCGGCTGACATACCAGAGGTTCCGAGTTCGAGTCCGCCTCTGGTCGAACACTACAAGCCGCCAAGAGGGATAATTGACGATTATAGGAGTCTTTGATACAGGTGATGAGACGACAAAAAATTCTAAACTGCACACCGTCGTGATACGAAAACAAATGAAATTGACTCATCTTAGGTGGTCCATATGACTCAAGAAAGGTCGTCATTTTATTTGTTCGACTATCTATGGTCGTCAAATTTACAGGGTTTTAAAAGTCATTTCAACTGGCGAAAGGTGATCAAAAAGACTCGTTAAGGTCGTAGCAATGACTCAGGAAAGGATGTCGTGAGAGGCATTATAAAATTACTACCTTTAAATCGTCAATTTGACTCAGTTACATTCCTCAGTGTAGCTAATTTGTTATCAGTTATGAAATTCACATGCATTTCCACATTTAAAACTCCCTTCGGCAAGCCTTATGGAAATTTCGCCAACCTCTTTGTCGATCAGGAGATCTTTGAGCATCAACAGAAGTTTTCTTTTTATGTCACTTTCAGTGCTTTTATGATGCTGGAGTACTGAAACTAAGCTCAACAAGAATGTATAAATATGTATAAATATACTCACCGAACGGATTTAGAAAATAGAAACTCACCGTTAATTTCGTCGAACAAGGTGTTTACAAGGTGTTTTTCCAATTTCATTTTGCCAGTTAAACTTTAACAAAACGCCATGTTTAATTAACTCTTCTAAGTTTTATCTTTACCTCATTTTATCTAAACCTACGTTACATGTATCATTATTAACAGTATTAACCTTTTCTTACAAGAAAGCCATTTTATGCTGTTGAAACTTTCTATATCACACGTGAATTTTATAACCCGGGAATTTCTCTTTGTCTTATGTATTTGTGATTGGTCTATTTCAAATTCTGAAAATCATTCAACTGTAGTAAAATATATTCGATGAATCTTTGTCGACTGATCGCTTTTGACAATTTAGAATTCTTTCAAAGATCGTAATTTAATCTGTACATGGAGACGTCCCAAATAGCTACATCGTGAAATCATCCCTCACACAACCAAGAAAAAGAATCGGTACGAATGTAAATTCCATATGAAGTATGTTATTGTTGCTCAAAGTATACTGTTTAGTAACAGCAGAATGAAATTTCAAACTTTTTTCCAATTCGTTTTATGATCATGAAATAATCCCAATTGGGACGTCCCACTTTCAGACGTCCCTACGACGTCGCAAAATGATCTTTAATTTATAATGGTTTCAAAGGTCGTCATTCAATCTGCATAAAGACGTTCCAAAAACGTCGCAAAATCATCCCTCACACGAACAATAAACAAAATTCGATACAAATGTAAATTCTATATAAGCATGTTAGTTTTACTCGATATATGCAGTTTACTGACTTCAGAATGAAATTTGAAGATTTTCCTTAAGTCGTCAATTGATCATAAAAGGATCCTAAATGCGACGTCCCATTTTCCCACGTCCTTACGACGTCGCAAAATGATCTCAAAACCAAACGACCACTTTACTATAAAAATGAGACCTCTCAAAGATGTCGTAAGCCCGCTGGATATTATAATTTTGTATAACTTTATAAAGTCATGACGTTGTTATAAATCACAGTTACTGTAACGTTCAACATACCGATATAACTTTGTATATAGTAAAGATACATTTATCGGAGTTGCTACATGTGCCGTTGAAGATTTCCTACATGTGTCGCAGTTACTACATTTTTCTCAGTTGTTACCTTTGTTGCAGTTACTACAGTGGTCGGAGTTACAACATTTTTCGGTGTAACAAACGTTAAAACATCCACAGCATCTTCCCAGAACCACTTATTGTCAATGGCTAAATGCTAGATTTGAATATGACACGAAAGAAATACGAACACAGACGGTATTGCTTTTCTCCGTTAAAAGAATTCCATAAAAGGGATAATATTAATTATGAGCCTAATAAGTACCTTCGTGAACCAGTTCAAGACCACATTTAATGAATTCAACTTCAGAAATGACATAATAACGGAGTTTGCATGTCTCATTGACAGCTACGAGTTCGCAATGAGGCGCTTGACAATTATTCAAGAATAGGTCGATCATTCTTTCTACTGTTTTATGAAGTATTTCATCAACTTTGTTATTGTTTCGTTCGAATAACTCTGCACAGAATAATCTATTCTTGTACACGTTTTGGCTAGATAATTTTTTGTAATGGGAGTTAAACGAATGTGCTGTTACACCGACACATGCAGTAACTCCGACAAACGTAGTAAACGCTTTGAACCTTGAAATAAATCATAATTAGGCAAAACGCATGTTATGTTTTTTTACCAGTGCTGAAAACATATATATGTTTGCATGAATTTTACCACAAACTTAAACTTCTACCGATTGCACAGAAATGTTTTCACTGCGCATGCGTGAAATTGAGTTCCATTATATGACCACTTGATAACACCAAAAATATTATATGATAAAAACCTTTAAACGTTTTATCTAAGTGTAGTCGGAGTTTTTTCTGCGCATGCGCGATTTTCAGTTTTATTACATGGCCACCTGATAGCCCTTGAAAACTTACCTGATGAAGACCTTCATGTGTTTGGCCTAATTATAGCTCATTTCAATCTTCAAGGCGTTTGCTACATTTGTCGAAGTTACTACATTTGTCGTTGAATTTTACCACATTTAGTGTAACTACATTTTTCGTAATTTTTACTACATTTGTCGGAGTTACTACATTTGTCAGAGTTACTACATTTGCCGGAGTTACTACACTTGTCGGTGTAACATTTACTCGAATCAAATTATTTTAGGATCTTAGTTAGTCTCTTTTCGTTTCTTTGTGGAAGCTAAGTAGAAGATGTGCTTCTGCACATACTAATCCAGGTTATTCACAATTTTGGATAATGGTCACAAAGCTTGTTGTAAAATTTACAATGAAGATTAAATTGAGCAAAAATTTCGAATGTTCTGCAATTTTCATCAACACTTGCACAATAATATGAGGCGTTAATTTAGAAGTAAGCAGTACCCTTTTATGATTTGACCAAAAAAGGGGAAATGATTTCAATTTTTATGTAGGTTTGACATTTTAAAATCATCTGTTTCTACGACAATTGTGATTTTCATAATATTTCGAATGATTTCGGTTTACTTCTACCAGATATTTTTAATCTCCATATAATCATTTCTATCAAGAAAAAAGTGGCTAAAATCATTCAGATGTCTTGAAAATTAGACTATAGCGATTTCCTCTAAAGCCGATGTCGAACTTGTTTAAAAGTTTCCATTTTCTTTATTAAAAAGAAAGGATAACTAAAAGTGTTGATGCAGAAAACATTTAGTGTTAATGTGCTGACCAACAACTATTAAATAGCTTATACATGTAAATACTACCTTCACAAAAACTAAATGTTTACTTTATCAGAACATAAATCGCAGACATATACTAGTCAAAGTAGTTACAAAATCACAGAAAAATGGTCAAGTTTGGACCATATTTCCTGCTGAACCGTTGATGAAACTGTAACAAAAAATCAACACTAAGACAATCCCCATTTTCTAAGTACTGTGCAAGTGGTACAGCTTTGTAAGGCACATTCAAGGGAGTACTGAAAAGAGTTTTTGGCATATCAGCCAAAATTTATATACCAACAAATTATTCAAACATAAGTGATTGAAGCACATATCTCCAAAACAATTCAACTTGTTACTTAATCAATAAATAAAACATGCTGAAATGAAAATTTTGTCAATACTTTTCATGATAATTTAAAAATGAAGACAGAACACAATACATACACGTTCTCAATACTATCCGAATAAGATCATAACTTATCGTGTCACTATCCATATATTAATACTAGTAGCCCAGGTAAAAAGTTTTACCGAGTTTAACTTCGAAAAGGATGTGTCATATTCACTTTTCCCGTGTGCAAATCCCGTGACGAAAAATTAAATCACAGAATTGGAAACAATGGTTCTGCTGTGACGATAAAACAAATAAAACTGACGTCACACCACGTGCTTCTATATAATAATCGTAAAAACGCGCATGACCTAACGAAAAATATGACTACGATTAAAAAGATTTTGACCGTAAAATTCAACAAAATTAGTCACTGTCTAAAATAAAAGTGTGACACAAACTCGCTATTATATATATCAGATTTCAGATATTTGCAGCACATTAATGACATTTTAATGGATTGGAGGTTTTAATACATACACCAAATAAATTCAATTTGGAAACAGAATGTAATCGTTGAATTCTGTAACAGGCTACTTGTTTGGTAGTTCTAAAGCATTCGTAGAATCTTGTGTTTTCGTCAATCGATGTTTTATCTTCTTCAGACCTTCCTGTACCTATATAAGAAACAGATACCTATATAAGAAACAGATAAGGAAAGTAGTTATAATTCAGTTTTATTTATTATTTAATGTTAACATTTTTTATTTTTAAATGATGGCTTTGCTGTCTTAAATAATTCACGATTAGTGCACTGTCAAAATCTAATACCTCCACATCACACAAACAATGAAACCATAAAATCAGGAAACTCTAAATTACAAAAACGAATAAGTTAGTTATACAAAACTCATCTTGATACATGTTAGCAGTGAAATTAATCTCACCGTTATTCCATTACATAAGACATATATGTATCCTAAATAAACCGGTTCGTATTCGAGAAATAGACCAGTCATAAACGACAAGCCTAGCAAAGGCACCAATGATAGAAACGCTTTTATCGATGAACTAAATGGAACAATTGATCATTTTTGAAATGGAGTTACATTTCATGACCATTTTACCGCACTGTGTAGAGGCGGCTTACTTTCCTATTACTATTAATACTTAATATCGATTTATATAATTATCACATGGTCGTTGGAAATTAAATTCATTTTTCTCCATGCATCAGTATTTCCCCCGAGTTCAAATTTTCCTCCTTGAAATCTAAAATCTAAAATGCTTGAAAATGTGAAAACTTTTTTCGAATTATCTGAAACGAAACGAAATTGACATTTTCAATAATTTTTGCAACAACCGTAGATGAAAAAGAATGTCTTGACAATTGATTACAGACTTTATTTCTTTTTGTTTAAACAACGTAACACACAGAGCAATTAGCATTTTCCATGTGATTTTAGATCGCTACACTAGGTAGATGTCACAATTTTTAAAAAAGCAGGCTCCGAAAATTAATCCGAACTTTCTCTTAAATCCACAATCCATGTCTCTTGTATTAATTGAACTTTAATGGCTGCATATGAGCCTTAGTAAGTAACAAGACCCTGAAGAGTTTAGTGAAAGACTGCAGTGTGTCCACAGCTAATTTGTGTTCATTTTATACTTCTACATTCCTTCGGCAACTTTCTATGTTTAAATTAGAGTGAGTGCTTTATGTAATGATGAAGCTCCAACACAGGGCCTTTCCAGAGATCTTGCATCATATGGTGGATGCTAAACTATAATGCCCAGTCCAATTATACAGTAGTGGAAACTATTATAATTTTGTATTTGTGAACAACATTGCAAGAATTTTAAGGATGAAACGACTTAAAAAATCTGCATAAAAATTATGAGAATAATTATTATAATTTTATTATTTCTCACCCAGATTTTTTTGAATTTCGAAGATGTGCTGAAGACTTTCTTGACTTTCCCAATTTAACAAAGATTACAATGAACAAGACCATGTTGATCTGTATGCAAAGAAAGATAGGTATTGAATGTTTTCCGGAGAATGGTCGTAGCTATATGAGTATCACAATGAATATGAAGAATTAGTGAAAACAGGTTGCATCTCCGGCAACTTCAACATCCTAGAATTTTTAATTTTCCTTTTTTCTGGTTCTAATTTTCGTGTTATTATTCTCATTCATGTTTACCCTTTAGTTCGTTAGAGTAAATATGATATAATAAAATGAATACATCCATAATAACGATTCCTTCAACATTTTCATCCTGCTGAACGCAGTCTCCAATCGGAGAATCCCTTGAAGTATTGGAATTTGCCACATTAGGTTGTCAAAACCTCTATGAATATTTTACTACTGTAAAATATAGTTCACGCTAGTCACACAATATGTATTGTTCGTAATATAGAATAACTTACCATCAAAAATAATGCCATTGGACCTTTCATAATCCAAAGACTTCCAGCGAGTGACAGACAACTAGAAATAGGAATTTGAAGCATTTTAATTAAGCCTCAGCAACATACAAACCGTAAGTTGTCCAGGCCAAGGGTATAACATACTTAGGAGTTTCTTCGAATGCTTTCCATTTGATACCCAAAGTCATTATTGTTATGGTTAAAGGGAGCCCTGTGATGATATTTAAATTCAAAAGATAATGTCTTCAAAAGCAAGTCCGCTATTAATCTTTGCAGATCAATTATTTAACAATATGAAAACTCACCATAACCAATTGTGAACAACAGTTTCAAACGCTTAGTCTTTGACTGGAACACAATCATCAGCATCAGTGCTATATTGATACCTTCAAACATCATCCAGGTTAGCATTGCAACTGAGAAATAGTATGACATAATTGCCATTGATATACACCATTTCTGAAAAGAAAAACTATTTATAGCACAAGGTATCTGCTTCCTCTTACGCTATCCGGACTATGGTATAGTAGGCATCAGAAGGACAATTTGTAACGTAATTCTTGTGCAATGCAATTCACGCAGACACCCAAAAATTATTCCAAAAGCCCACCATCACAATTTTGCGAAATTTAATTGGCGTGAGTTTTTTCAATTAATAACCAAATGCCTCATTTTTGTATTCGTCGAAGCAAGTTTTTTCCATCAGCTGAAAAAATTAAATTGATACGAATTCAAAAAGTAGAAACAAGGTGACTTTAATCAGTTTCCACTAAGCCTTGTAAAGACTCTCCCAGATTTACCATCATCACGTGTTAACCCATTTTCATCGTGTTAATGGTGATCAAATACAAATAAAATTGTTATGCTCCATATAATGGCAGATGCTTAGCCATTAACTACCAGTAATGCAACGCCTAGTTCATACGAATTTTCCAAGAACACTTTAAAGGTTCGGGGACAAATTCTATTTGCTTCAAGTGCTACAAAATTTGTTTCCGTGTCGCATGTGTTCTAGCACATGAAACAATTTAATGTTTAATTTAATCTAAATTTAAGTCAAACCATTTGAAACGAGTGAGACAGTATAATCAATATTTCATGATGGCGTCTGTGATCAGTCAAAACGTGATTAAAGCATCTGTAGCACTTCGAATTTGATTGGTTTCAATAAAAGTGCTTCAAAGAATTCTGCTCAAGGTGTGGGGATACGAAGGTTTTTTATGATTCTCATTTGTAACATGAAAAATTTGTTTCTGAAACAAAAAAAAAACAAATCGATTTGATATTTTTTTTTGTTTCAGAAACAAATCATAGTTTTGTTTGAAGCGCATAAAAATTTGTTTCCGTGTTTCCGAAGCTTAATAATGTTGGTTGTTATTTTATGCAAGTTCACTCGTAATCGATCTTAATGGGAACAAGAGCCAGGTGATGCGAAACGGCAGCACTTACCACACAAATACTTTCTTAAGTTTTTTGGAAGTGACGAAGAAACATACTCAAGAAATTCTTCAAATATCCAATGTTTTAAAATGATTAGGGATTGTTCACATATGACGTCCACCGTTTCTGCAAGATTTTTTTAATGTACACGTATTTGAGTGTTATCCATTCTTATGTTATGTGTCAAAATATAAAAAAAAATGGTATCCTTGAACATTTCTGATGTGAAACCTGGAAGATTAGAAGGTTTTGTATAGGCTTTTATAGGATTATCAGTCTCACAGAGTTTGAAACGCAGGCTTGGCATTCAAAAAATTTGGAGAATATAGATACTGGCTTTTCTTTTTATAAGAACAAGTTCTTAAAAGCGGAAACAATTCATAAAGTGAATTCACTAAAAAACTACTGTTAACTGATTAAGAAATATTTTTCATCTTCTATAAGTGTGCGGAAAATATTAATGGTAACAAGATATACGCTCTATTTAAGTATTGGCCCTCATGGAGTCACAAAATAGCAACCATTTTTATTATTCACTACTGCGTTGCGTTACAAATTACTTGGAATCTTCAAGATAAATACATCAGATTTTAATAATGCGTTTACGTGCGAAACTGGAAAGAAAAAGCTGATACAAAATGTGGGATTAATCTTTCTAAAATGTAATTTCTACCCTGTAAGAATTATACATCATTGGTAAAATCCAGTTTGGTATTCTTCCAATGACAGCAGCCATCAAGAACATCACCATAACGTTCTTGTGTAAAATGATTCTTCTCGTATTCTTTATTCTAAAACAATGGCAATTTGTGAGATTAATGATACTGTACTGAGCATATGGAATAAGAAGTCCCTTCTTTATGACGTATTACCTCAGCACTTCCAGGCAAATCAGGCCTATCAATAAGCACGCTATAGAACAGCAGGCCATAACATGTTCCACAACAACAATGATTTTGCCATGGTACTGCTCAAATGTAACCTTTGCGATTTTGATCTAATTTTAAATGAACAGTTAATGTTAAACCTTATTTTCAGCATAAATTACATCTTTGATTTGCATAAGGTCACTTTTGTTTAATAAAAAAGGTAAAAACAGTTACACTTACTGTTGTATTTTCCGTTACATTTGTCTTCAAAGCTAAACGAGTTGAAGCCTATTGAGAGAAACATTTAGAAGTGTTTCTTATCTTGTTTACTACATCTCATCTAAGTTCTTCATCATGAGCAGATGCTCATGTGCTACATGAATTCAGAATTGTGAATTTGAACAAACTAACATATCACTTGAAACTCACAATCAAATATATGTGCTCCATTGCACTAGTCGGTGTCCCCAATGAAATCAACAATATGTAACCAGGGGCAAGGAAATCCCCATACTTTGTGATATCTATAAACCACTTCATTTCGCTACAACCGAAATTACATTAGAATTTCATTACAGAATTGTTTCCGTGATTCAAGTATATATAAATTAATCAAAGGCTAAAAATGAAAACATCTTTGCGTTGAACCCAAACACATAAATATGTAGCTACATGTTATAATAATAACCAATACCTTATTACATGAAATGTGTCAAGCAAGTAATTAACGCGAATTTGAAAATTTCGCGTTAATTAATGTACCGTTAATTAACGTATTGCGTTAATAGACCTTTCCCGAATTTCTGTTATAGCCTAGCCTCTAAGTTTCGCCTCTTTTTCAAACTCTTAATTACTTCTAATTATTCCACTGTGGAACTGAAAGAACGAGTAACTATTACTTACTGAAAACATTATGAAATTAAAAAAACAATAAAACACATAGAAACGAGGCTAAACTTGATAACTAAGCATTAACTCGGCATTTAAACAGAAATTCGGGAAAGGTGTATTTCTCCTACTTCAATTTTATCAAACCTTAATTTTCTCTAAAAATGTTTTCCAGAGTTCCAGCTTTTCCTGGATACTCTGTAGGCTCATCGAAAAAGTACAGTTGATTCGTCTTACTTTTTGATTTATTGATTATAACTACTTCTACGTTAAAAGTACAAAAAATAGTAAGACGTCACTGTATCTATTTTGTTTCAAAATGAATATCTGCTATTATAATGTAAAGATTTAAGGCTGCAGGTATTACCGATGCTTTAGAAAAGGCCAGGAAACAGAATAAGAACATTTTCAAGGATAACCCTTTCATAAAACTTCATGTAAAGTTTTCACTTACACTTAAAGAAAAGTTTGTATGTACACAGGAAAAGGAGAATTATTGTCCTTTACTCTTTTTGAAATTTCCAATTTACTCAAAATCATACTGCTAAGAGAATTCGCGTTAATTACTGCACACTTTTAAATCTTGACGACGATTCGCGTTAATTTCTGATCTCGTTAATATTTTAACCGTTACTTGCTTGACACATTTCATGTAATAAGGTAGTACCTTATGGCAAGCGTTTGCTTTACTTCGTTAACTTTCATTCGTAAGAAAGATGCCAACATTTCCTTCAAAAACATAAATGAACAGACATTTTCAGCTCTATATTGCTTGTATTCTAGATAAGTTAATTAGATAATCAGAAATCAGAAGAAAAAAATCGTAAATACAGAGCTTTTGCGAATATAATTTCAAACACCCACTGATGGTGAAACCAACCCAACAGATGTCGTCTTTTGGGACAACAGCATTAAACCGTTCTTGGAAAGGATCAAACTTTGGATCCTTACGATCACCAATTATACAAATTTCAGTTATATCAATTTTCAAAACAATGTTTGCGTCTGTTCAAAATACAAATGTGGTAAGGATGGTTATAAAATATCAGTTTCTTACAGTTCTCTTATTTTGACAGTGATCCGGTATCATTTCCATTCGGTAAATTGCTAAAGTCGTAATCTATTGAATGGCAGAAAGAACATATTATTATTAGTGATAGCATGTTTGTGATAGCATGTTACTTACTTACTTACTTACTTACTTACCTTTAAAGCATTGCAATAACATGTTATCTGCACTCCAAAGAGTGCAATTAGTACTAGTACAGTGTTGAACTCATGTAATTCGAACTCCTACAATTCGAAAACTCATTTAAATCGAACAAATGTTTCGGTCCGTTCCGAAATTACTGTTAAAACCTTATAAAGAAACTCCTTTAATTCGAACTCCTATAATTCGAATACTCGTGTAATTCGAACAAATTCTTTGGTTCCCTGGTCATATTTTTATCATGTAATTCGAATTTCCGACATTCGAATATCGTCTACACATTTCGAACGCATGGATGTTTTTCAAAGCTTTTCGAATTCTGTAATTAGAGAATGCGTTTGAAATGGCAACTAAAAGGAAGCACAAAGAAGTTACTTTGAAAATAAAGTATGATGCCTTGAAGGAACTTGACAAAGGAAAATCGAATAAAGATGTGGCAAATCAGTTTCAAATTCCAGGCAGTACATTAGCTAT
The DNA here is from genome assembly GCA_027922465.2 of Turritopsis dohrnii. NCBI lineage: Eukaryota > Metazoa > Cnidaria > Hydrozoa > Anthoathecata > Oceaniidae > Turritopsis > Turritopsis dohrnii. Next base: position 224,734 of record BQMF02000049.1, on the reverse strand, counting down.
CTGGAAAAAAAATAAACAAAAGATTTTTGATTCTTTTGAAAACTCATCCTTAAAACGCCAACGTATCAAAACAGGTACTTATATAAAATTAAACGAGGCCTTGGTTCAAGTCAATGCGTGGCAACAACATTCCAATCAATGGACTTATTCTTCTGGAGAAAGCTCATGAGTTCGCTAAAGCATTTGACTACAAGAATTTTACAGCATCAAACGGGTGGCTGAGAGGCTGGAAGGAGAAGTAAATGATAGTTTCTTTGATCTCATTTTACAGCTCAAGGATAAAAATGTAGGAAATCCTGAAGTATTCGTTGTTCTGTTTTAGATAAATGAAGTTGACAAGGCAATTGAAATCCTACAGAAGTTGTCTTTGTTCACATCTGATTTGGAACTGGATCCTTTACTCTCAAAAGTCTCGTCAAAAGTTAACCTAGCGAGACTTGAGAGAATGAAACAAACTTCGATATCGGACTTTTTTAATAGCCCTATGTAAACATGCCTGTCATGTCATATGTCACGTTCCTAATAAACATACTTGAAAGCTATGCAACTTTGTTTTGTACATTTATTTGGCTGCCACAAAGCCTTTACACCATTTAGTATCGTCTAGACACCCCTAAATCAGTTTTTTTCCCAAATTCTGCCGATTAACCTTGAACTATTATAATTCGAAAACTCATGTAATTCGAACAATTTTTTAGACCCCTTGTAGATTCGAATTACATGAGTTCAACTGTAATCACATGTTTGAGAAGGAAATCGTTCATTTTTTGAAATTTTGAAGACTTCAAAATTTCAAAAAACTGAACTCGGGAAATTTATCCCAAATCACATGGTGAAAAAGTCTAAAAGTTTTTGTAAATCTTCGTCGGACAGCAACTGAAATCGACTCTCCATTTTTTAAAATCAAAATAAACACAAACTCTCAACGAAAGAATGAGAGCGTAAATCAAAATATTCGAAAGTTGTCAATTTCATGTGCGATCGGCAATTCGAATGTTGAAAAAAGAAAACACGGGAAATTACCAATTATCAGCGGGAAATTACAAAACAGCGGGAAATTTCAAAATAACGCCTTTGACGACGTCAATCAAATTTCACGCAACCATGTGATTAGCGATTTAATATGCACTCTTGAATGCCGTTTAAGCCAATCAGATTTGCACAATCTTGTAAGGTTGACGATTATGTAACTTAATTCTATATTCCCTTTCAATTTTATTACTTAAGATTATATAAAGAAAGAAATAGGTTACGAAAAAACTTACAATTGCTCCAAGATAGTGAAGGTCTGGATAATTGTCTGTTGTAGTGTTCTGAAATACCTCATACCACACTTCCATCATAAAAGTTATATCAATACCTTTCTTCAGATAGGTAAGAAAAGCATTTTCCAGACCCATAAGCACTAGATCAGGCCTTTGGCTTTTCTGGTATGCCTGCCAATACAACTGAATATAATGTAGAAATGAAATAATGTTAATAACCATCAATTTTGCACAGCTTATTTGCATCACTTTCTGGGTATATGGCATTCATCTAATTCTTTTCGAAACAGCCACCTTAAATTCCATCATATCTATAATGATCTACATATTCCCATAGAAGTTTGGTTTCTAGTACTTACTACTGATCCGTATGAGTCAATAATAGTATAGAGATTTTTATTAATATACATGATTTTCTCTTTCAGATACATTTATAGATTTCCTCGTTTATAGGACGTCGTTACGAACTAAAAGGATATAAACTTGTAAGACATCAGCAGCTAGTCTTTCTTCTATATACAAATTCTTCCCTGTTTCTGTTTCAATGTTTCCATTAAAATTATATTTTGAATATTCTAATATTTACAACATGATTGTGCAATTTGCTGCAATTCAGCTTCCGGAATTTAGATGAAACACAAATAGAAATAAAAGACTTTGGTAAATGTTTATACAAATCAAACTTACTTCCAGTTGTTCAGTTATCAATTGGCGATGTTCAAAATCAACACAATTACACATATCGTGATAGTATCTACTGTGACGATCATTAGATAACGGATGTTCCGTAGTACATGTAGTTTTGATTACTCCTGATAAGAAAAAAATAGTTAACTATTGAATTTCTGACGTTGATTGCGTGCATATTAGGCCTACGATTGATCAAACGCTGCAGTGGACTTCATGGCCAGTGCTTGAAATCAAATAATTTGCCAGGTTGATCCTTGTTAACGCAAGTGATATCAAAATGTTCTTTAGCAAACAATCTATCTGGATTTGAATTAGTCAAGTAAGCATGGATCATGTTTTTATTTAAGATATACATAAAATTAAAGGTTCGCTATGATTTTAATGTATATTTATAAGCAATACCGAGTCGGTGTTAAAACGCTGATTATGTTAATTGTAAGTCCTTTTTTTTAAATGGGTTGCTCCCTGCAAGGCGTAAGCCACTATTAGGCAGAGAGCTACAAGATGAGAAAAGTAAGAAGACTTATAAAGACTGATGAGAAAAGGAAGAAGAGTTATAAGGACAGAGCAGCGTGGCGGTTAACTTTGCATTTACAAGATTGTAGCTCATACTCAGCAGGAAAACATCTTCGAGCGAGAGAATTCCTGAGACGAGCAGTCCGAGGGAAAAAACTAGATAAATAAAAAATTTTATGGCATGTTGGGACCTGAACAGTCAAAAAATGAGAATTCGAAGAGAGATGAGTATTCCGAGAGAAAGTGTTAGGAGAAAGAGTTTGTTGATGCAAGTTATCCAAACAATGCCCATGAAAGTATTTATAGAAAAGAGGCAAAGTTTCTCCGATGTGAGAGGGGAAGAAGATTAGCACAAAGACCAGGGCCAACTAAGTTAACTATGCGCTTCCGAATTCCATCGAGAAGATGAAGGCAATGAGCAGAGGTTCCAGCCCAATGGTGGCAGCAATACTCAAGACAAGGGCAAATAGTGGGTTTAAAGATGTAAATGATGGATTTAGCCAAAACTAATTGACGGACTCGAGAATGTGAGCCAACCTTCATGGCAGCAGATTAAGCAATGGATTCGAATGGATTCCATTTCAACCTTATCAAACAAGTTCTTAGCCCTTTCAAGTATATACACGTTTAGAGATGACGATCAGAGCATCAGCAGTGGAAAGGCCAGAACGGAAACGGTACTGGTGATAGAAGAGTTGAACAATGGTTCGAAGACCTTACTTATAATAGAGAGAAGACTAACAGGACGATAGCATAGAGTGTCCGATCTCTCACCAGAGTTTTTAAAAACAGGCACAATAGAAGCCAGTTTCCAACAAGAAGGAAAACAAGCTTCATCGATGCACTTTTTGAATAACCTACAGAGTATGGGAGAGAGTGAAGACAATCATTTTTGTAGAACGGATACAGGGATTTCGTCGGGACCAGTAGCCCAAGAAAAGTCAAGAGAACTAACAACATCCGCAACCATCTTGGGAGTTATGTTCAGAGAAGACAAATCTACGTCAGTTCTGGGGGCAATATCAGGAAAAACATGAGTTTCATCAAGAGTGAAGTTCCTGCTGAAGTGTTTAGCAAAGAGCTCTGCCTTACTGACAGCAGATGTCAACACCTCAGGACCATTGAAGAGTGATGTAATCAAACGCTTACCTTTATTAGAAAATCTCCGATATATACGCCAGAAATCATGAGCCCAACAGATTCAGATATAACCTGATCATGAAACTGATTTCGATAGGTGCGTCTAGCCTTCTCAATGCCTTGTTTTCAGTCATTGCGAACTCTGGTGAAAAGACGCCTATTGTCCTCACTACTACAACGTTGATAACGATGGAAAAAATGATGACGATGGGCAATTGTAGCAAAAATGGCAGGAGAGAACCAGGGGCTAGAGTGAGGTTTGACCTGATACTTGCGAGCGGGAACAAATTCAACCTGAAGCCATGAAGAGATCTTCACAGCAAACCTATCTGCATCACAGGCAGAGATATGATCAACCGGCAGGTCACGAATAAGCTGTCCCAGTCACCTTCGATGGTATGAATAAAGTTTGCGATGAATGGGTAAATCGTGTGGGCAAGCGAAATTAAAGTCAATGACTACCTTAACAACGGAATGAACAAAATTGCCTAAAAATAGCAGATGTTGATGTTTCGCAGATGTTCGAGTTAGGCGAAAAATATAAGTCAAGTAGAAGGCTCATGATCACCTCGATCACAAGCTGAGTATGAGAGTGAGAGATAGCAAAATTGAATGTGTCAATGCCAGATGGGGAGGTAGTGTGAGAGAATTTAAACCAGTCAGCATGATGGATATTGAAATCCCCAAACACAAAAATAGCAGAAGTGTGAGTTATGAGAGCTTTATCAATATTTTCCGAGATGGAAGTGATGAGGCTGCACCACTGAGAAGATGGGGAGTGATACAGAAAAAAATATAACTGGTTCAATGCAAGAGAGAAAGATGTAGACAGATGACAGATTCGTCAGGAGATTCGAGATTCAATTGACGACTGACAGGAAAACAGTCACGAACATAGATACCAAGGCTTTGCATAGGAATAGATGAGTCCTTGCGACTAATAGGAAGATATCCAGGTAGAGATTAGGATAGCCAGAAAAGATTAGTTTCACAAATAGACAGAATGTCAAGAAGCCTTCTCTTTCATTAAGCAAGACTGATCCCACAGGACGCCAACCCGGTATTTTAATGTCTAACTTATTTTTATTGACATATGATATATGATATATGATCATATGAGGCAACTGTTATCATTCATGATATGCACTGTTGTTACGCGGTCATCTGTTTGTTGTTATTTTCATTTTTTTTCTCCAAAAATGATTTATGATCAACGACGAAGAACATAGTAATTGCAGTTCTACCAAAGAGAATGCCAAACAGAACGAGAACAAAGTATTGGATACAGCTATGACTTCCATGTAGACCTGCATTTATATGTTTTTATTTAATTAGTTTTTTTCAGGATAAATATATATCAACACTAAATGCTGTTTTCCTTATTTTTACTTCTATTTTACACAGGATACATATAAAAATCAGCACTTTGTGTTGATATGTATTTGTTCCGAAAAAAACAAATAAAAGTATACAAACAAATCGTAGATGCTGACGGGAGGTCTCCGTGAAAACTATGGCAATCCCAATACTTTCTTCTTTTTTGATGTTTGACTTTCTTATACGAAGATATTCGTCGTACATGTTGATCATAAAACAGTTATGTTAAAAAAATGAAAATACAGTATCTGTTCTTCCTTAAATTATTGAATTCAAAACATAAATATATTGAAGTTAACCTGAATAATTTCCTCTTTCAAATATTTCACATCGGATAAGTACAGATTCGTTGACTGCCAGTCTACTGCTTCCCCATTCGGGCATTCTGCAATAATCTAAGATTAGATACAAACTCTGAAAAATTGTTAAGTTGATAAAAAAGATCATAAATTTGATTATTCATAATGGCATAAAGCAGAAAGATGTGTGTCTAATAAAAGAACTATGGCTATTTGTTCCTACTCGTTTTTTGCCTAGATATTTCTTTACCTACGTCGTCCAGAGGCTTCGAAAATCCCTTTCTTATGTTGACGGGCTCAGTGAACCTTTTAGTCATATGTGCATTGTATAACCCTCTTCTTACCATAACATCTTAAATAAAAATATTATGGAAGTTCGTGTAGGGCAGTAAATTTTCTTTCCATTGCATAAAATAATATATTTACATAATTACTAAGAGGAAATTGGTATGTAAAAACGATAAAAAGTACGGACTTTTGTTTGCTTCTTCGAGCTCCAATTCCCAAGAAATATTTTGTAAACATTATTTTTGTTGAGCCGATATCTCACAATCAGTGAAAAAAATGTGCCCGCGATTCCCAATTGGTTGTTTTGTGCAGGAGAAAATAGTTTGCTTTTTGTGTTTACCATACTGCGCTATTCGATTAATGAGAATAATCACGGATTTTTTTTGTCAATACGCGGTCTCGTAAGCCGACTTTTACCTAATGCTGTGCAAAGTTTTAAGGAAAATGAAGCACTTGCTTGGAAGATGGAGCTCAAAGAAGGTAGAACATTAATAATTTTTCATCAGATGCATTACAATTTCACAACTTTTATAAATTCACAAATTGAATTGCTAATTTACGTAAAGATATCTAAAAGGTTGAGTATAAAACAAATTAGGTTAAAGATTGTCACAACTTAGAAATGTTGAAGAATAAATGCCCAGAAATACTTTTATTTGCAAATAAGTAAGTAAGTAAGTAAGTAACGGGAGTTTTTAGTCCTTGGGCTTCCATCCGTAATGGTTGGTTCTTCCGCCCGCCGACTTGCAACTATTAGTTGACTTACCGCCAGAGATACGTTTAGCATTGCTCTAACTTGCCCGAAGGCCAGTGTGCAGTCAGTCGATGGCTCCTAATGGGCTGACACGCTGCTTTTAAAGCGCATCGGAGTGGTGTATTGAGATACGACATGACTGGACACGAACACGAGTCGCAGCGGTCGCACTCAAAGGTACTAACCACTACACTATCGCTGCATAGTATTCAAATATGCAAATATCAATATAATATTATTATAACCTAATGATTACATCTAACAAAAGATTTTGTAAAAAAAAATAACTTTTGAAACATGCGCTGAGCGCTTCAGCATTTGAATACTAGTGCCGATTATTGTTGGGGTTCGTGAGGTTAGTGCAAGTATAGCAAATTGTATACAGGAAAACTTTGCATTTTCTTTCTGCTTTTTTGTGATATCTTTTTATGAAATTGATCTTACGTTTTGAGCAATCTATTTCATCTGATTGATCCTCGCAATCCTGTCTGGTATCACAAACTTGGTCTTTCCAAATATACTCGCCACTTTTACATTGGATAACCGTTGAGTTGTACAACTGGAGAAATGTTGATAATTCTAGAAAAAACCACAATTTTGGTCATTCTATCAGAGTTGTAGTCTACTTTCCAACAATAATATACAAATAATAAACAAAACATGCACTGCCTGAGATAAACAAATGTTGAATTAAATGATGAGAAAATGTTTTATGCTGCAACATAACATATTACAGACCACCATGGTAATGAACCTTTTACCTTTGATTGCAAAAGGTTGGAAAATGTTCTCATTTGTTGAAGTACACCCATGTTAAAAAGGAGATATGACAAGCACAAAATGTGAGTGCAAAAAGTGGTTAAATGTTCTCATTAGTTGAGGTATGTAGTAGCATATATTCGAATATTTTCACTCCCATGCTAGAGAGAAAGGGAAAATTTAAAGTGAAAAGTTGATGGCACAGAAATGTCTGGTTCGAAAGTCAGAAAGTACGTAATTTTGTAAAAAATTAACAAAAATCTATATATTAATAGCCGATTCTCTGTCTGTTTGTTTGTTTGTAAGTCACGCAAAATGGTAGGTGAGCTGCGAGAGAAATCATTTCTTATTTTTTACACGACGTCAGTGTGAAGTCATTCCATTGAGACCCAAATAGAACGCGACGTTTAGGGAAAATTATCTCGGTAACCAATAGGGATAACTGACGTTTTTTGGGGTCCACGAATCAATCAATCAATCAATAGATACAGGCTATGGGGTGATGAAAAATTTGGGTCTAATGTTTTTTGGGGGGACGGGTGTGTGACGTCATCAAAACTTTTGATCGACGATATCTCCGTAACGGTTGGTCGTAGCAAAACGATCCCATACATTTTTTTGATCAGTTTTTCGAGCTCTACAACATGGGCACACTTATGATTGCAAATTCCTTAATTTTATTTTTCGTGAACTCAACGCAGGCTGAACATGGGCGGCGAGCGACGCCGCCTTGGCGGCTAGTTAAGATTTAATGACGAAAATACGTAAGAGCCAAGGGAAAATTTCAAAGCAGAAAATCGATAGCAAGAAGAGCGCGCTCGAAAAATATAATCCTTATCAACTAAAAACTATAAAATTAAATAAACAAATCGACTGTACCTGCGTTTCTAGTTGTTTTATTTATTTATTTATTTATTTGGTATTGTTTTACGTGGCTAGCCTCACTCAGTCGCTATTGCATCTGCTTTCCAGGAGGGGCCACGGCTTAGGTTGGAGGCTCCGAAGTATTTGACACTCTCATGAGTGACACAAACCCAATCAAGGGCCTGTGCTCTTCTGGATGACCTCCTGCAACACCCGATGTATCATCTACCCAATTTCCCTCACATGGCATGGGTCGACCCGGCGCTATGGTACATTCACTCGCTCATGGTGAATCGCCGTGAGGGGGAACTGAACCCCGACCTCTCGTATGAATTACGAGAGTGATAACCACTATACTACGGCGCCATAAAGCTATAGGTAGCTATAGGTATAGGTATAGGTATAGCTATAGGTACATCTTTTGTGTTGTATGTACTGGTTACTGTATCGTCTTTTATCTAAGGTTTAAAAGTGTTTTGGAGCAATAATAGAGACCAAACACTTTTGATTGATCTTGACAACGTATTAAGTCGGCTTGAAAGCATATACTGCATTTTGTAACCTATAATTTGTCCCGATCAGCATTGATTCAGTTTTTGTTTTTTCAAAATCTTGAAAATTGTGTAGTTCGAGATAATCCAAAGTACTCCTCTACTTTATCAAATGTAACTTTTTGAAGCATTTTAGATTAGTTAGAATATCTCACCTGAGAAATAAATCGCTGTGTCGTTGGTATATTTCATGATTGTTGTTCGAAAAAGGACGTATTGGAAATCGTTGAAAAAATTTAAAACAACAAGGAAACATTTTCTCTTGTGTGTCTCTGAATGCACAAACTGAAGATGTAATTTAACAATGACACTACTTCCTGCCACCGATAAGATAAATATGAAGTAAAGTTCTGCGTTATATATACCATAAGCAGTAGGTACTTAAGGAGGGTATTATGACAGATAGTTTGGAGCGCCTTCGACAAATACACAACTACTACTTTTGTCAATTTCCCTCCTTTTAACTCCTTTTTTAAACATATCGAGAAGTAAGTTGACAGCTAAATCTGTCAATCTCAAACTATACTTACGACCATACTTACGACGTGAAAGCAATGTTCTGATCCCTAAATATTTCATTAATTGCTAGTGAGCATGTCTTTTAAGTACTTAGAAAATGTTGGAAGAAGAGAGATTTACCGGAAGCTATTACCGTCACTTACCCAATCCGCTTTCAAAATTGGTGTCACTAAGCATGGAATTTCAGCATCGGCAATGATAAATTGATAATCAAACACAATGATGAAGCGCTTTCTGATGTATACTTTTTAAGAAGTCCTGCAGGAAAGTCATCAACACCAGAGCCTTTACCTTGTTATAATAATCGGCTTTTTGTCAAACTTGTATTTTAGATAGTGATACATTTTGTTTTTTAACGGTGGACTTCTTCTTACATTCGTCGCAATTTGTCGTAAAACCAAGTACAGGCGCGAGACACTTTTTTGAAGTTACATGTAACGTTTCTTTCGGGGAAAAATTAATTCCAAAGACGCAAGAATGTATAGCAATGAATTTGTTGCATAAGTAAACAAATTAATTTGAGTTTATTGAGTGTGGTTAAAGTGGGGGAATAGAGTATTCTGTATATTATTGGTAATATCCACTTACAAGAAAATATTCAATAGTTCAACAGTTCGGTTGCTTTGCTTCCATGGGTGCAAAATTGAATGTACCACCAGGTCGTGGTTTACCAGTTTTTCGTATATATGGCAAGGTTTGTCAACGAATAGGTAATTGACACCCACCGTCGGGTGTTCCTGCGACCTATGGTAAGTTATATATTTATAACGGTATGGAAACCTGCAATTAGCTAATGTTAAGACCGGAAAATGAAGGTTACCCTCCTGAAGTCATGCAAAATCTACAGCACATCATATTTATGGCCCAGGACATCGTTGTTTACACGAGACAGACCACTACAGCATGTAGTGGTCCTGTTTCTTAATCTGGATTCAGTGCTTTTTCCGTCAGCTTTTTCAAGAAGAGGATAAGGTGGGAGTTGCGACATTTCTCATGTAGCAGAGCATGCTGTAGGCCACCAACGTCACACAAACATGTTGCCATATTATACATTCAAGTTTGCGTTGAAAGATGCAGTTAGCTCCGTCTTAAATGGTTAAAAGCTACTTCTACAATCTCCCTTGAATAGCTATTGTAAAGTTGAAGCTGATCGTTTGAATTTGATGCGGATGAACCAAGCAGCTCTTCGGGTTGAACAATATGAAGGCCTAACTGATCATTTACAAATACCAAAAATCTTAGCCTTAATGCAGGATGATCAGTGATGTACCTTATTCGTTTTATGGTAGCCTAAAAAATTCAAAAACTTGGAAGATGAGCTAGCACATTGCAAACTTGGCTTGAAAGCTCTTTTAAAGGTTATTACTAAAATTGGTGTTTCGGGGGAAAGCAACTTCTCACATGTAGAACAGCCTTCTTTCTGCGGAAATACCAGATCCTGAACAGAAATCAGCACTACATAACATCACTAGATCATGCGAATGCTAATTTTAATGCTGTTTGTATGGAAGGTCATTCACAGCCTAAGGTATTTACGGATTTCCTCATTATAAAGGAATGCGGTCTTTCGTGTTTGCAGAAAACTCAATTTTAAAATTACTATTAATGATTATTAAAATTGGAAGATTAATTTCAGAAGAGAAGCGCTTACTTGGAGAAGATATCTTCTTGTTTTGTATATCAGTATCATTTTATTGTTATTTCTAGTTTAGTCTTAAAATGCTACGTTTTTACCTGTTCTTAATCATTAATGTTCTATCTTTTATCATAGTTACATGAAGATTTCCGCCAAACACACCCTGGATCCACCTCCAAATGGGAGTTTGGGGTGTGTTGCAGAAACGGCGGAAGGGATTTTGAGGAATACCGCCTGACTAAAAAAAATACGAAAAAAAGATTGAAACAAATGATGGCCATTATATCAATATGAAGTATAAAGTTGTAGTTCTCACTGTTTATAAGTGAGAGCTGAGCCTTTATATGTTATGTCTATTACAAAATGAACTGAATCCGTAAATACCTTAGGCTGTGAATGACTGATTAAAATATCCAATTTAAATATCTTGCGTTTTATGATAATGTGTATACATTTCGGATTTGTATTAACAGAGAAACATAACGCCTTGAAGAAATAAATATTATTCATTGCGATTTTTACCATGTTTTAACAAAAACATATTATAGTGTGATAAAATTTGATTTTGTTGTGTAACACATTTTTACACACTTCCATGAGGTCGATGTTGAGGCTGACTTTTTGCCTTTTTCTACTATGAATGATAGGTTTAGCACCCTTTGTCGAACAAGAAATTGAAATTGCTATTTAGATTCCTGGATGCTAAGTTTGGTCATTTACAGTACATCCAATTCTTCATTTTTTGATTTCTTTGAAGCTAAGGGATTTCCAGGGTCAATAATAGTCAATAGTCAATAATAGTTTTTCATTCAAACCAGTTGAGAGAAGAGAAATTGAAAAATATATCCGTAAACTTGATCCTAAAAAATCTCAACAGCAAGATGATATTCCAACAAACATTATTAAAGAAGATATTGATATTTTTTCCAGTTTCTTATCAGGAAACTTTAATGCGTCTCTAAATAAGAACGAATTTCCACAGTCTCTTAAAAACGCAGATATAACACCAACTCATAAAAAGAATTCGAGGACAGATAAAGAAAACTATAGACCTATAAGTATCTTATCAAATATCTCCAAAATCTACGAAAGGTGTATGTACAATCAGATGTACGCATTCTTCGAATCAAAATTTTCTAAATATCAATTCGGCTTCCGAAAAGGGCATAGTCCCCAGCAGTGTCTTTTATATATGATAGAAAAGTTAAAAGAAAGTATTGACAAAGGAGGGACGTTCGGAGCTCTCCTTACTGACTTATCCAAGGCGTTTGACTGTATACCCCACGATTTACTACTAGCAAAATTACATGCATACGGATTTGATATAAATTCGTTATTATTCTTAAAATCGTACTTAACAAATAGAAAGCAAAGGGTAAGGATAAATAATAAGTACAGCTCGTGGACAAATATCAGATATGGGGTACCGCAAGGTTCAATTTTAGGTCCCTTGCTCTTCAATATTTTCATATGTGACCTGTTCCTTTTTGTACCAAACATAGACATCGCGAATTATGCTGATGACACTACCCGTTTTCCACAGGTAGAAATGTGAACGAAGTTGTAAATCATCTAGAAGAAGCCGCTAAATTAATATTTGATTGGTTCGATAATAACGGAATGAAAGCCAATCCAGAGAAATCACATTTTTTCACAAACGACGACACTAAAATCGGTCTAAAAGTGTACAACAAAACTATAGACAGTTCTAAAATGGAAAGACTGCTTGGCATAACTATCGACAATAAACTCTCTTTTGAGGAACATATCAACCAACTCTGTAACAAAGCTAGTCAAAAAGTAAGTGCTTTAGCTAGATTATCAAATATAATGTCATTTCAACAGCGAAAACTCCTTATTAATGCATTTGTCACCTCACAGTTCTCTTACTGCCCTCTTGTTTGGATGTTCCATAATCGAAAATTGAATAACAGAATTAATCACATACATGAACGGGCATCAAGAATTATCTATCAGGATTATCAGTCATCTTTTGATGACCTGCTGTCAACAAACAATAGAGTGACAGCCCATCATAAGAACTTACGCACTCTTGTAACAGAGTTGTACAAAGTAAAAACAGGTATTAGCCCGGAACTAATATGTGAACTCTTTAAATTTACTGAGCCTATTTACAACCTAAGAAATGAAAAGCTAGAATCACGAAATATCCATACAGTAAAATATGGAACTGAAACACTCGCCAATGCTGGAGCTAAGTTGTGGAACTCCCTCCCAAGCGAGTATAAAACCTCCAAGACAATCGAGGAATTCAAAAGCAAAATAAAAAATTGGATTCCAACTAATTGTCCCTGCAGAATATGTAAAACTTACGTTAAAGATCTCGGATTTATATAAACTTGTGAATTTGGTATTTTTATATTTTTTTTTTTTTTTTTTTTTTTTTTTTATGGGGTATTTATTCATTGTACTTTTTAATATCTTGTTTTATTATTATTATTATTATTATTATTACTTTTATCAGTTGACTTTAATTAGTATATTTTGTACTATCTTACTATGTCAACGTTAAATAAATTAAATACAATACAATACAATCTCAATAGCTGTAAAGTTTACAATATTGGATTTATTTATTACGTGCACTGAAATTATCAACTTGAATCCATCAACACAACCATGCAATGCTAAGCCATATGCCTGAAGTTTGTCGTAACCGTCCTAGTAGTTTAACTCTGGTTGGAAAGTAATTTCTTTTCCGAAGTCTGGTTTCTGCGGCGTGATTCTACACCAGGAGATCAATAGCTCTAAATATATCTTTTTGCCGCGCTCTTAAAAATTTCAACCCAACTCTCATGATTTTTTTTGCATTAGATGGTATTCCAAAGAGGAAGAAACTTTTGAAATGGTTTAGATAAAGTTAATGACATCATTTTACTGATTTGGATATCTTTTTCTGTAAAATCTTTCTTCTAGTAGCAAGCCGATGTAACTGTCTTAAACCGATAGTCGCATCATGTATCTCTTACAATGCACACAAAAATCCACTATAAAAGAAACCCACGTTCACTCCAGGAGGCGTAAGAGCCATTTTGGTTTGAAATCTAAATAAACCCATATTTACGAGTTTTCAAAATAAACACGCAGATGTGCCAGTTTTGAGAAACGCGCTCATTTTTTTTATTATTTTTGGCATTATAGCTATGGCACATACGAACCACCGTTATAATCTAATAATATCAGAAACTTTTTTTGATAACAAAACAAAACATTCAAACAAATTATAATTGAAGGGTTGAAACCACGTCCGAACACTCCTCCATTATGCATGTTGTTTATCTGAGAACAGGTCTTCGCCCATCCAATAAGCGTACTGCATCAGCCCAATGAGACACTGGTTTTAAGTTAAGTCAGAGAAATACTATAGGTATTACTGGTGGTAATTCATGTGCTAGTTGCAGGTCGCCAGGCAAAAGAACCAACCATTAAATGTGATGGAAGCACATCGACTCAAATATCCAAGTTATTAACTTGAATGCTTTCATAGTACATCAAGATGGCGCTAGACATTGACTTTTATACTTACCTGGGCATGCTGGACAATTAAAGTTAGTTAGTGCCTTGCACCATTGCTTTTTTTCGATCGTTTTTTCAGGAACCGACCCTTGACACAAATAGCGACAACCATTCTTTGTCCAGGATAAATTAAAATGCGATCCGCACAGCAAACCATGTCCTTGTAAATATACTAAAAGTAAAGGTAGAGGTTGTGTAGGCTGTAATTTACATTAATCGAAGCAGCAATGCATAGTATACATATTAGGTCATAATGACAAATGAAAATAGAACATTAAATTTCTAAACACATTTAAATAACGAATAAAGGAAGTAAATATGTCCATAATGTGAAAATGGAAGCAAAAGCTTGCTATTGTGCTTGCTATATTTTGCGCTGTGTTCTAAAACCAACAAATGCATAGGTTCATTAATTGAATCTATATTGATTTCCATAGATTTTCAATGGAAAACCTTACATTTTACAGATTGCCACAACAATGCATTAATGCATTTCTTACTGGGATAAATATAGTGAAATAGCTTTGAATTGAATTGAAATGAGTTACACGTTTTTTTTATAAGTAACACGTTTATAAGCAACACTAGTAAATTTTCTCAAAAACTTAAGCAACAGTACTACCAGAATCTTAGATAAGTTAACAACATATAATTTTGAAATGAAGAAAAACTAGAATAACTACAGCACATTTCTAAAACTTGTTCCACTATGTTGTTACACAAGGTTGTAGGACCAGGTGGTAGGACTCTTTGTAATTATTAGAATGACCTAGATCTTTGTACTTGCTACTTTAATTAAACAACTAAAATGTACAAAAAGATTTTCAAAATGGGACATATATTTGGATTTCTGCGAAAGCAAGAAATACCTTAAAACCGGCTTTGGTTTTTCTTCTTTTTCTTACTGTCCAAACTTAGCGGTTTTTTGAAATCTCGTGCGAATGTTTACACGAAACCAAAACCACGCATTTCAGTCAAAGAAACTCAACAATGAACCGACAGGATACGAAAGTATCTTTAGTCAGTATTTAATGGATTTAATGTAAAGAAGATCCTCATTTCCATAACTGAAGATGAAGAATGATATATCTAGCATTAATTTATTATTATCTTGAAATGATTCAATGATAATCATTCGTTTCCAAGGAAAAGTTTTTAATGTTTTGTAAACAGAACGAAAAAGGTATGCCTTTGTTTTTGAGATTAAATGTCTGAGATTCTAAAAAAATGCTTGTAAAAAAAGATGGTTGTTTGTTTCATGTGTGGGCTTTTTAGGCTGTGGATACGTACTGCTCAGCTTACTGTCCTCCTCAGCTCCATCATTAAAAATGTGTGTCTACTCTGTACCACTTTTAATGTTTGATGCTAATGTTTATGTTTTAATGCTTGATCAGTTTTTAAGTTTTATATACTGCCAATGTCCTTTATTACAAATAGCTTTCCTAATCACAATAGCAAATTGAAACGTCTTCCAACTGCCTGTAAATGCAATACACCAGCACATCTTGAAACACGCAAAGAAAATTTTCCTTTCAGTTATAAAATTGTGTGTGGTGAGTTTAGAGCTTAGGTATTTATTTTTTTTTTAATGATCAAAATTTTGGTTTACTTTTTGTGTTTGCAATATTGGGAATTATGTACGTAATTAAGTACATGCAATGCCCTGAGGGAAATATGTAATCAGAAACGTAATGTTATTTTCAACCTTCCCTTAATTTCAAAAAAAACATTTTAAACAGGTCATATATGTCAACTTAGATCAAGAATGTAAGTGCATTTCATATTGTTTATCAAAGTCAGTTATTATATATATATGCTGATTTTCTTTAGTCTATATGAATGTATTTTGCATACCCACAATTGATGTGTACTTGGAAAAATGTTTTGAGTTTATGAGTTACGAGTATACTCATTAGGATATCTGAAAGGATTGATGTTGTTGATATTAAGTGTATTAATAAATATATCATTCAGTTTATTGGCAGTATATACATTATAAGAAAGTTTCACATTGTGTCAATTATACATGCCTGGGAATGTATTATATATTGTAGAAATTCTTCCACCATTCAATGATTCAAAATCATTCAAGTTTCAAGAAAGTTGTTATAGTATTTCATTTTTCAGCTGATCTTGCAGAAATCCTTCTGCCCGTAAGGGCATCTTGTATCGATTTATGCTTAGCAACAATTTAAGCAACATTACTACTTAAAAATCGTAATTTTTTAAAGGGGAATCAAACCCAAAATCTTTTTCATTAAATGCTCGTGTCAAGCCATAACTTTTTTAGGAAAAATAAAAAAAATCACTGATAGTGCTTTTTTTCCTAATTTTTTCCCTTATTATAAGTTCCTCTAACTTTGTTGAAAATGTTCACGGATGAGATTTCGTGATGTACATTACGCTAAACATATTTTTCTGCTCTCCGTCGTTATGATTTGAGTTACCTCGTGTCGAAGAATGGACTGTTTTTCATGTCTTATGTTTATTGCGACAAAAATAGGTGACACATATTATTGATATCTAAGTTACTTACAGATCGAAAAACAGCAGCAGGGAATTATTTTATGTACTAATCAAATAGTTTGTTATACGTCTTTTCTCAGAGTAACGAAAATTTACGTGAAAATGTTTTTGATTTTTTTAGGCTAAAGTCTCATAAACCAACCCCCGTCTGACACACAACTACGTTTTGAGCTTGCACGTGCATTTGTGTCTGAAAATTCTTTTTCCACATAAACGAAAATCTAATTATTGTCCGTGTAGGATCTACATCACCACTCATGTCCTAACCTTTCAAAGTAATGTACCCATGTTGTACGTGGTCGGTTGTTGTGTAAAGCATTTGTCTAGAAACTAGTAATCTAGAGAAATACTTTCTAGAAATAGACTAGGTCTTATTAGAAATTCATATTTGTTTATTTTTTTGAATGCTTTTGGAGGAACGACAAAATATGAAGACAAACATGGAACAGAATGATGTGAAAAATATTTAAACATGCATTATTTACGGCTTAATTACTTATGTACGTAGGCAAATTTTTGAAATTTTGATGACAGCGTCGATATCTTGTTACGACCGTTTCCAAAACCATTCTGTTCGAAGTGTTTTGAAGTATGGATGTGAAGTACACTGAATTTTGATTTGTTTAGACAGCACCCAAGTCATCTTCCTCGTCAGTAGTATCAGATATCTTTGGTGATATTCTGTTTCTATGTTTGCCATCCTTATCACTTCTCTATGATCGAGCGAAACTTAAGCGTAATACACGTCATATCACGTGACTACGGCTTGTATCTTGGACCTCAGCGCTAATGTTTTTGGGTTCAATTATGACGAATTACGAAGAGAAGGAAGATTATTTTTAGTCTCAAACAATTTTTATTTTTATTAATTTGATTTTTTGAATGAATTTACAAAATTTTATCTGAGGGTTTGATTCCCCTTTAAGCAACATTACTACTAACGTCAGACCTTGGTTGCTTATAAAAAAAACGTTTATTTTCTAATTCGTAAACTCAAACGAAAATAACTTTATTTATTATTCAGTCACTTTCTTATAGTAAAGTCAGTCCAGAAGTGTACAATGCACAAGTCATATAGCTTTACATCTACATCATTTGTTAATAAATACATCTACCATTATAGGTAATGCTAAAATCAGAAAACAATGCCACAAAATCAGCGTCTCGTACAGTAACAACGGTCGCAACTGTGCCGGATACGAAAAACCCCCTCGTGTGAGGAAACGTACTCTTGGAACCATGCAGCACTTACTAGCTCGCCAAGGTTACGAGCAAAATACAAACATATATACATAAATTGTAAGTCCAGTAAATCTTAAAATTATTGCAATATATCCCTACATTGGGAGGGTAGGAGGGACAATTCTATCGACGTGTGATTAGTTAAGCATGCGCACGGTATATATATACATTATATACTAAGTCACGTGATAAGATGACGTGTAAAAATAAATTCATGTATTAACACGAAGATTTATTAATGTTTTTAGTGTAAGAAGGCTCTTGAACTTTTTTAGTTTTGTTTTTCTTATAGTATGGATAGGGTTTCTGCATCATTACTTTTTCTTTAGGGAAGACAAATAAAAACAATATATACGCGATTGAAGAAATGAATATCATGGTTTTAAATGACGTTTTAGGTTGGTGAAGAACAATATCCTATATTAATATCTAACTTTACCTTCGTGAAAAGAAAAATCGCAGGAAGTACAAATCTGTTTACAGTTCATATTTTGACACGGTTGCGACTTATGATTTGGTTTCTGTTTACCTTGGGAAATGGATTCCATGAACAGTTACAAACGATTTTAATCTTTCTGTTGTATTCCTGTATGCAAAATTTATTTTTACTACTATGTATATCATGTATGTCAGAACTTCTGATGAAATAGATTTTCTGTTCAGAGCTCCAGTGCTGATAGTAAATTGGTTGAAATGCTTTAGCTGGAATACTTGCAGATTTTTAATTAAAAATGTTTGAGGTTTTTCCGTATTGACGAAAAGTTTTTTTAATCACGGGTAACCATTACATTGCATTGCATTATCGATACAATTTATTTTACAGATTGAAAAAAAGCGGAAGCACAGGGTGTATTTGTTATTTTTGATGGGTTTGAGATCTTCTAAGTAAAGCAACTTTTCTGTTTTCTGCGTTTTAAAGTTGATTGCAAACCTGAAAAAATGTTTGATCCAGATGGCGTCTGTTTAAGTGGATCTTGAAATCAGCGGAACCATTGCATTGCCTCTTTAATTAGATGCGAAGTTATTTGGAAAACATCTCTAGAATCTTTAAGAAAATATCTGACATTTTTTATGGTCTACAACATTGACAAAGGGGTGACGAACAGAGACATCACTAAAATGTTTGATCGACGATACCTCGATAACGGTTGGTTGTTGCTTAACGATCCCGTACACGTTTTGGTATATTTTCTCAAAGTGCAGCAATATAGTTAGAACTTCAAAATTCGACCTAGCTCTAATTCCAACAAATTTTATGGTGCCTGCACCTATTGCTTCTTTTTCTCAAGGTTAAGGATAAGGGAATTAGGGAGAGTTTATAATGCTTACAACACTGATGCATTTTCTGTTTTGTGATTTAATTTTTCGACACTATCTTCTGAGACGTCATTTTCAGAATTAAAACCCGTAAAAAATTTTTACACATGATGCTAGTTTATTTATATAAATGCATCAATCAATGTAGGCGTGTTTTCAATGTCTTGAATCAAACAAACAAATAGACAATATCTTAAAGTGTGTAGGTAAGCATTTAATTACATGGAATTTTCGTTATGTACTATTTAGTAAATGTCTCTATCAATGGCATTTTGTGATTGCTGTATATAATGGAAGAACTAACAACCAAAAAACAAAATGTATGTGTTTTTACACCCTACATATCTTGGAACTAAAACATTACATATTTCGAATCATACGAAGTCTCTTCCATTATTTGTAGTCTTTTTAGTCATTTATATTAGCCGTTAAGCAACGCCAATTTTAGGGCTTAATTTTAGGAAAGAGGGAAACTTGTTTTTATGTTATCTATCGGGGCCTACTTTTAGGAAAGGTATGATAATCTGGTCAAATCGGTAGCTTTTACATAAAATCAGGGGGTAAAAGTAGTGTTAATTTTGGCGTTTATAAGGGTTCCTTAAGGAAAATAGCATTTACAGTGATATATAGTTAGTTATTCCTTGACAGTTAGTGATCCAAAGGACTTGAAACTTGGTAGTCGTGCTGAAGAAAATATGGAAAAATCAGTTTTTTTAAACTATTTTTTGCATATTCTGTACTAAAAAATCAACTAAACAACAAGATGTCTCATTTAAAGTAAATTATATATTAACTCATATAGGTAATACATGCCTAGGCATAATTGAGCTAAACTTATTGATAATAATGCTGATAATTAACAGCCGAGTAACTAGCCAACTGCGCCACATAACTACATGCCTATCTGTAATATTTCTTGGTTTGCCAAAATTCCAAAATCGAAATATTTTATGACATATTTTAAAATTCGAAAAAACCCTTCGGTTAACAGTTGCCTGTACTAACCAACTATGCCACGGAAGCCATGCACGTCAGTGTTGATATAAATATACCTCTTTTGACTCATCTGTTTACAAAACGTTGAGAACTTCTTTTAAGTTAGAAAAAAATGATCACAGTCCAATATAATTATAAGTTTCTTCTATATATTTCCTGTTTTCACCTTAAAATATGTATATCTTCTTTAAAATCCATTTAATATCGATCAAAAAAACTTTTGTAAATCTTTCGCTGACATGCAATGTACGGGTGCTTTGGTTTCATGTAAATGCACGCACGAAATTTCAGAAAACCGCTAGGTTTGGACAGTATGAAAAAGAACAAGATGCCCTTGCAGGCATAAGGATTTCTGCAAAATCAGCTGAAGTATGAAATGAAAAAAGAAAGGCTACGACATTTGTAAAATTTAAGAAAGGTTTAATCATTTCCGCAATATAAATTTCTGATCATGTACTCCCCAAAAATCTGGATGGAACATAATTGTCACTATGCAAAACTTTATACCAATAAACAACATTAAACTTGATTATATCTGAACGACATAATGTTCTTTATTTCAATGGTACGAAATGATATTAAGGATTCAGTGATCAATTCAGATAAAACAATGAGTATGCATGTAAGTTAATGTAAATATTACGAATTTATGAATTCAATGTGTCTTGCCTATCATCCAAATAGAATTCCTAAATCACAAGCACAAAAAGGAAAGCGTAGATTTTAATGATACAAAGTACATCTATATAAACATTAAATTTTTAATTACGTATACACACCAGAACATTATGAAAGGATAACAACACAATATGAAACATTACATTAACTCCCAATAAACTTAATGAAAAAAATAACGTCAAATTTATACGCTTTCAGATATCACTGTGATTACGTATGGACGGTCAATCTTCCTAATTATTGAGACTTCCCAAACACAAAAAGTAAAGAAAGATTAGAATTATGAAAATTATGACCTAAACTTATACCAAAATTAGCAAACATAACTGAAAGAAGAAATTTGAGTTAAAGGATATCCAGTATTTAAGTACAATCAAGGTAAGTTTCTATTTGCTATCGTAAATAGTAAGTCCCCATTCCTAATTCAAGACATTGATAATACAGCCAAGACCTATACAAATAAATAAGCTAAAATAGTTAGAGAGAAACATCAAACATAAAATGATGCACAGGCAGAGAGGGTGGACAAGACATTCTTGTATGTTGTTGGAGCTGAAGAGGAAACTGAGCTGAGCTGTATGTATCCAATTGGTGCACTTTCTTTAGAGTTGATGGCTGCTGAGTATCACTAATAATTGCATCAATAACTCAATGTCAAGTATCAAGAGCAGGTATAATAAATTAAGACTTAAATTTTATTTAACATTGCATAAGCTTATAGCAATGATGAAAATGCTCACCTTCTTTTGTTGTTAGTAATGATCATGAAAATGTTGAATGTTGTAAGTTTTTAACAAAGTAAATAAGACAAATTGGAAAAATAATCATCAACGACTTTCAAAAACATTAGTTCGTCTGAGAAATATACGAAAATTTGTAGCTAAATTATATATAGCTTTAGTATGGGAGCAGCTGGCCAAGTGAGAAAAATACCTGTGTACGTGCCAGTGTAAAAAATGATTATTATTCTTTATTGTTCCAAAGCTAAATAAATCGGTAATCCTTAAAATTAAACGGTGTCAGGATGAGAGCGTTGGAGATGTCATACAATGTCATGCAATGTCATACATTGTCATACAATGTCATACAATGGCATACAATGTCATACAATGGCATACAATGGCAAATCATAGCTCCTACTTTGTTATTCTATTTTCTAACTTAGATTTTAAATAAATAAATCATTCATTTCTAAAAACACTTTCCAAGATATCTTCGCACCATCTTTCGACCATGTTTACCGTTTGTATAGCTACAACTGCTAGAATAAAAGTTCCGATTTCTCGAATGTTCTTAAAACAACCAAACTGCCTTTGGTAATACTTCGACCAATCAGATTGCAGTTTTAATCGGCGTTCGGCAGGGTCTTCTTCGCCGCCGTCCGTATATTGAGAAGGGAAGAAACCCTGGGTACGAGGTTGGCTGTTTGGTGTGATCTTGTTTGCGTAGAATCCGCATAAGAAGTTAAACTGATTCTTCGTCGCTTTGAAGAAACGACCAAGAAGTCACGTGAGTCTATGTTTATTCCTTCCAAGGAGCGACTCCAAGAAAAGTTCGATACTTTGAAGTCTTCATAAAAGATACACCCAAACGATCACACAAACTCACATACAAGACATCGTCCTCAACTTATGCCATGACAAATTATATTGGTATACGCCCGTAAAAATCATGGAAATCTTCTTTCACGTTTCATCCAATTCGAAGTAACACTTCGGGAAGTGTCAGTCGGCGAATTGCCCGTTCGCGCTACTCACCGGATACCAAATACGCCAATCACTCTTAATAGTCACAATTTCTTTCTAGGACATGGACTTACAATAATATATATGTGAAATAAGAACAAAATAAAAACAACCTGACGCTCAAATCATTGTAGCAAAACTTTAGAAGAAACTGTGGTTGAATTTTCTTTCAAAATAAGAACAGTTAAGGATATGAATGGTCTTACAATTTTTACTCAATCTATCGTAAATTTTTTTGAAGTACATGCTTTTCACTTGTGACTGCTTCTTGCTTACCTGCAATAAATGCGCGATATTGGCGCGACATGTGGACTGCTCACAAACTTACACAATAAGCACAAAGACGTTGTTACGACGTTGTTTATACGTCGTATTTCATCTTCGCTTGATGGTCGTTTAATAGTCAAAATAGAAACAGCAAAACAACGTCGAATTTTGACGTCGAAACGACGATCAAAAATAGCCAAAAATGACGTTGTACGGATGTTGTGCAACGATCAAATGACCGAAAACAACGTTGCATTGACGTTGTTGCGTGGTCAAATTAGCTACGAAGGGTAATGACAACAAATGTAAAGTCACTAGCGGGAATCTAACCCCAACCTCTCGCATGAAATCTAAGAGTTATACCCACTACACTACGACGCTTTATCATGTGTTAATGTATTTGACTATTATCAAAATCACTAACTTAATTTCGAGTAGGTTAAGATGGATAAGAGCGAAATGACAAAATGAAAGAAAAAATGCAATGTAACTTTTGCTTGCTTTTAAAGCATCGCTTGAAACTGTTTGTAGTGTACAGTTCACAAACTATCGTTTTAAATTTCTTTTTTAATCTGGTTATGTTAATTCGTTCAGGCATTCTTCTATCCTTTGATCCAAATGAATAGGTAAAGGAAGACACATTTTTATGGTAATGACGATTATCTTACGAACTAAATTGCATACAGAATGCCGGAATATAAAATGCAACGTTCTTTTGACGTCGAAAGAACGTCAGAATTCATTGTAAGTAAATAAATGATTTTAATAGCATAAAATTACCACTCTAGTCACGACATAAGGTTTCAACCATTGTAGGATTTCGAAATGAATTTTTCAGGTCACAATTATTTGCGACCAACCCCGACGTTTTCTAGACGTCGCTTAATGGCCGTTTTTGGTTACGACGTTAAAACAACCATAACACAACGTTGTATTGGCGTCGTGTGCTAACTGGGTACACTCTCATATTAGGTTAGCACCCAATGGTTACTATCTGTTGCACTATCATTTAGCATTTAGATTAATCAATTTGAATCGTTAATTTGGAATCAAGAAATAACTTGTAGCAGAAGGTGTCTGTAAAGAAATGATTATTACGGTAGCAGCGAAAGCGAATACCGTATTAAAACACCCTTGGACTACTACTACTACTCCTCCTCCTCCGGCCGAAATGGCAATCAGTCTGCGATTTAGAGTCGGCGGGACTCTACCAAAAACGCAATGTAAATTCTAATGAAGGAACGCAGCCTTCGTAATTTGGAAGCTTTTACATATCAAACATTTAAAAGTAGATTACCTTTTATTTTAAAAGTACATAACCTGATATTTTATAACTTAATCCACGAAATTAGAATTCATTCGAATTCTAATCAAATAGGCGTACCTAAAAATGAGACTTTTAGTTCATTACGCTAACTGAAAATACTTGATATGTTGCTTTTCTTGTTAGTAAAGCTTATCAGTTCAAAACTTCTTATTATATACCTCGTTTGGTTTGTTAGCTATTACACTATGTTTGTTTATTAAAGTTTTCAAAGATCTAGTTCAGAAAGGCAGTTATTAGTTGGAATTCAATTTTGGCTCTTATGAAAATCTTTCTTATAAAAAAAACATATGTTACACAGCTCACGCATGTTTAATTCTTTTGTCTTTAAATAAATTATTGCTGGTGTTTTATGGTTAGACTCTATTTACACTAATTAATCATTTTCATCAAATTTATCGTTAATGCCTGTTTTCCACCAGTGAGATATCTCAGAAAACACCGGTAAAATAGTTTTCAGTACTAAAAGTAAAACTTCGAAAGCGTTTGTGTGAAAAGTAAACTTGCTGCTACCGTTTTGCGCCATCTGGCACTTGTTTATTTTACTGCCAGTTCCATAAATGTGAACAAAATATGGCAGAAATCTGAAACTGTGTTTTTAAAGCGAGTAACAAAATATGGACGATTCAAGATAAAACAAGACACAAAACAAGCAGCGTCTGGTCTGATTTTACTGGTTCTTATAAAGAAAATACTTCATTCATGATGATAACATAGATACTACTTTTCCTGAGAAGTTATTATTTTCTTTGAGCGATAAATGTATCATTACATATTTCCCCATAGGGTGAGATATATGTTAAAACCGGCATTTCCTTCTCCTCCTCCTCCTCCTTCGTCTTCTCCGTTCACTTTTATAGCCGCGGTTCAAAATTGAACTTTGGCCTAGTCAAGATAGATAAGAATAGAGGCTAGTGCGCCATTTTTTCTGTCAGTGCAGTTGGGCAGTGGAAGAGTTTTGTTTTGTCTCACAGCTTTTAAGATGATTCAAGAGATTCAAACGTTAAATGATGGAAAAAGCGAGATATCAATATATGTCGCGCGGACATTTTGTTTTTGTTGAAAGCAATGTGAATGTTAAAATGGTAATTAAATGCTTGAAACAGTAGAGCATTAAATCTGTCATTTCGTATTTCTATGGCCAAGCTGAAGATTTGTTTTTATTTTACATCCTGATAATAATGAATGTAGTAGCCCAACTAACTGCTGAAAACACAATAGATGTACAACCAGGAAACCCTTTTACATGTAGTGGAGAACAAGCAGTTGTTAATTCAAGAAGTGCATAACAAGAATTGCAAATGAAAACGTGAGATGTTGTATATATATCTAAAAAGAAGTTACGTAAAATATTTTAATACACACACACTACGGAGACATAACAATTTGAAAGAATCTGGTTGAATGTGCCTCCAGGGGTAGTCGTGTAATCCAAGAACATTTATTCAATTCCATGATTATGTATACTGTTTTGATATTGTATATGATATTTTATTTCGTAGAAATTATATATAATGTCAATTTTCATTACAAGCAAGAAACTTAAATCAAAAGACATTCCAACATAACAGTCGGTAATTTAAATCAAGCCGAAACAAAAACTTCCACTTCCAGATATGCAGTGGATGTACATTTTCTTTACCAAAATATCTTTTTTCATTTGGGATTTATTCATTAATATACGTATATATGTATGACATACTATGATAGTATGTGAACATATTTTTTTGAATCAGAGATGTTTATTTTGAATATTTGAATTTAATTTTATAAATTTTGATGTTTTTCTTCCCTAATTTGAAATGCTACACATAATATTTTTTAGTCAAGATTGGTTTTTGATTGGTTTTGATAGTTATTTGCCAAAATGCCTACCCTAAGGGTTTGACAATTTTCTTTTATTGTTTTATTAACCTTTGTTAACAAGTTTGATTTTACAATTTTGTAAGATGGTTTCATAGTTTCATCTGAGTTTACGGCGCCGAAGTATAGTGGTTATCACTCTCGTATTTCATGCAAGAGATCGGGGTTCATTTCCTCTTGGCGGCGATTCACGATGCGCAAGTGAATGTACCATAGCGCCGGGTCGACCCATGCCATGTGAGGGAAATTGGGTAGATGATACATCGGGTGTTGCAGGTAGGTCATTCAGAAGAGCACAGGCCCTTGATTGGGTTTGTGTCACTCATGAGAGTGTCAAATACTTCGGAGCCTCCAACCTAAGCCGTGGCCCCTCCTGGAAAGCAGATGCAATAGCAACTGAGTGAGGCTAGCCACGTAAAACAATACCAAATAAATAAAATAATAAATAATAAAGCAGGTATTCTGTTGAATTACATTTGTCCTTTAAGTTTAAAGATAGGAAGCTCGTCTTTAGCATGAATAATGATGATCGTTTACTATTACGAAATTGCCCTACAAATTGTTCTGCTAAAAGAGTATTCAGTTGTTTAAGGGGAAATATTAGTCTTATTTAGGTCTTATAATTTTTAGCTATCTCCTTAGTAACTTCTAAAGTCACTTTTTAACTCCTTGGGAAATATTAAACCGGGGGTTAGAGCGTCTGTTTATATCAAATGTTGAGGTTTTAGAAAATCGATTAAACTTTTATGTTTTTAAATATCAATTTGGGGGTCTCAGCGCAAAGATAAAATTAATAAAATATTTGAATGAATACATTATTTTAAAACACATTAAAAACATACAATGTGTCCTGAAAAAAACGGAATCCTAGATTTAAAAAGCTGTAACTTTTGAAGTTTTTACTCGTTACATGCGATTTTTATATCATTTAAAAGATCTTTTTCTTAACTTTTCAGAAAAGATACATATATTTTGTGAAGTTTAATATTTAGAAAGTTATTCGGGTTTAAATGTTTCGATACGGTCATTAACTTCTTAAAGATCAACAAGAGCCAGATGGCGCAAAACGGTAGCAGCAAACGCTTTCGAAATTTTACTTTAAGTACTAAAAACCTCTTTACCGGTGTTTTCTGAGATATCTCACTGGTGGAAAACAGGCATTAACGATATATTTGATTAAAATGATTAATTAGTGTAAATAGGGTCTAATCATAAAAAACCGGCAATAATTTATTTAAAGACAAAAGAATTATACATGCGTGAGCTGTGTAACATATGTTTTTTTTATAAGAAATTTTTTCGTAAGAGCTTATGTGGAAAAAAAAAGTTTGTTTATAATAATAATTTCTGATGAAACCAAAATTGAATTCCAACAAATAACTGCCTTTTTGAACTAGATCTTTGAAAGCCGTAATTAATACACAAACACAGTTGTAGTAGCTAACAAACGAGGTAATAAGAAATTTTGAACTGATAAGCTTTACTATCAAGAAAAGCAACATATCAAGTATTTTCAGTTAGCGTAATGAGCTAAAAGTCCCATTTTTATGTACGCCTATTTGATTAGAATTCGAATGAATTCTAATTTCGTGGATTAAGTTATAAAATATCAGGTTATGTACTTTTAAAAAAAAGGTAATCTACTTTTAAATGTTTGATATGAAAAAGCTTCCAAATTACGAAGGCTGCGTCCTTCATTAGAATTTACATTGGGTTTTTGGTAGAGTCCCGCAGACTCTAAATCGCAGACTAATTGCCATTTCGGCCGGAGGAGTAGGAGTAGGAGTAGGAGTCCGCGGGTGTTTTAATACGGTATTCGCTTGCGCTGCTACCGTAATAAACTCAACACTTAACGATCAATTATCCTTTTGTTTTCAGTAAAATGTTGTCTTGAGTATTGCTGTGTTAAAGTCTGCACAAAAATTTTTTGAAAACTCACAAATATTTTAATGATTGTGTGAAATTTGCTTAAACGTAAAATTAATTCTTCAATTCTTCAATGAAAACTTATTCCCCGTTCTCTCTGAAAACCTTTATAACCAGAATGAAATATCACCAATATTACCAGAAAAGATTTACGTTGGCATCCTTACAAAATACATGTTGTGCAAGAGCTGCAAAATGGTGACATGGCTAGAAGGTTGCGTTTCTGTAGATGGTTTTCTCACAATGCCCACAATCCACGTTTTTTGGCCAACATTGTTATTGGAGACGAGGCTGCTTTTCGCATGTGTGGCAGAGTAAACACGCAGAACGTTCTTTGTTATGCTCCCAAAGGCCAGCCTCCTCGTGATTTTAAGTTCGAGAAAAGTTCTTCCCGCCAAAAGCTGAATGTTTGGATTGGCCTATGTGGTAATGGAGAGATTATGGGACCCTTCTTTTTTAATAGAAATGTTAACGCACGAGCTTATAAAGAAATGTTGGAACAGTTTGCGTTTCCTGGAATAGCAAGAGCGTTTGGATTGTACGCCGGTCCTATTTTTCAAAATATTTGGTGGTTTCAGGACGGAGCCCCAGCCCATAGCTCACTCGAAATCCGTCGACTTCTAAGAACAAAGTTTCAAAACCGTGTGGTTGCTCTCCATCATCCCGTTGAATGGCCGCCCAGATCTCCCGATCTGACTCCTTTGGACTTTTTTCTTTGGGGTTATCTCAAGCAGAAAGTTTTTCGTACCCCTCCTGCTAATTTGGTGGAATTACGAAGGAGGATAGTTGATGAAGTAAACGTACTAAGACAAAATCCTGCCTATCAGGAGTTCTTTTAATGCCATGATGGGGCGAACTAACCATTGTATGCAAAGAAAATGGCTCACATGTCGAATGTACCTACCTTGAATTTTTTTTTGTTATTTTGTGTGAAAAAGTTGTTTTTAGCAAGGATTTCACGAAAAAATATTTTTGTCATGTAAATGTAGCGTTACATTTTAGCATAGTCACAAGAGAGAAACGTATTGACGATTCGATCGTGTTTTGTATGGAACGGGTCATTAATCTGCATTCACGTATTTTCTAATTAACCTTTAACGTTTTAAGTACATGATCTCATGCTAACAGTCCTTATTATAGCCCAAATATTTTTAATTTGAAAATAAAAATTACATATGGAAAGGCGAGAAAATCTTCTTTCTTTTGGTGTAAAAATCGCATAATTTAACCCAAAATATCAAAAGATATAACTGATAAAAGTTAGGATTCCGTTTTTTTCAGGACACACTGTATATCTTTTTCAACGAAGTTTTTAATAACGTAGTTACATTACACGTTGCGTGTTAATCAACCATTAAAAATTTAATTGCATTTTTCCAAGAAATTTTCCTGATTTTTTCAAGAAACACTTTTTCATTTTTCACGTAAATATACTAGCCCGAAGAACTTGAAAATGGCTTTCCATTCATGTAAAAATTATTTTGAAATTTGGTATATTCATTTGAAAAAATAGCTTTTAAATTTCCGTTACAAACATTTTGAAACACACTGTACCATGAGGTGTCAATTCTCTAACCGCCTATTGTTAATTCCCTTTTGTTTATGAGTGCTTAAACCTCTAGCACTGGTTGACGACTCAACCAACGGAAAGATTCATAACTGAATTGGGTAATGAATCTGATGACGGCGACACTGACGATGATGTTGATTATGAAAGCGATACTTTTGGATAAATGTTTGTAAAACTTAATACGCAAAGACAAAAACACTGAAATTTTTTTGTCATTCATTTTTTTGTTTTTCTAATCCGTACATCTAATTGTCTAAAGAATTCCCTTCCTCTCTTTAATACATGATACATGTATCTATAAAATATTTAATTGCCTTTAATCGACCAAATAATTATTAAAAGCAGTCATAACAAATAATATTGCCCCGGGTTTATGGCAAAATATCAGATATTGTTAGAGCTCTACCGGGTCCATATTTGGACTGACAATCTCCGATAAAATAAAGATTTTGTTATAAAATTTTGTACAATTTTTTGTGAAAGGTTGATCTCGCTTCTGTGTAAGTTTCAACGCTTTCGGTGTATTAGAAAAAAAGTTGCTTTTTTTCTAACGCAAATTTTAACGCTAAAACTTTATTATTTTTTCCCAAAAAGTCGTTTATAATATTGTGCTTTTTGTGCTCTTGACGATGCAAAAAAAAAATTGTTTTAAAATCATTTATTTTGACTTAGTAATCATAAAAAATGTTCGAACTGCCAAATCGGTTGACATAGACTTTAGTATGGACAGCGTTTTTATTAGAACATCAGCTTGATAGTAGATATACCATTTAAATTATTTAATGATACATTTTTCTTGTTATCAATGTACACACAATAATTGAAAAAATATTTGCAACTTTGGGGAAATATATAGTCGCGTTTTTGCGAAACTTGTTGTTGTTCAAGATGTAAACGAGGTGAGGTACGAATTAAACGGACACGGATTATTTTTAAAAAATTCCCAGTAGTACAACTTACTTTTATTGACTCGCTCAGACGCTGCAAACGCATTACAATCTTCCAATCCATGGCAGTAGTCGTAAGGACCATGCTTAAAGACACATCCGATTTCATTAAAAAAACAGGTGCACTCCAGACAAATTGGTGTGCCATATATGTCAACATTTTTGTAATCCCCATGCTTGAAGTGAATTCCTTGAAAAGTACATCCTAACATAAATGAAATTTACGATCAAAATAAGAAAAATATTGTATTTAATAACATGTAGGCCACGGCGTGTTATTTCAGATTATGACTCAAATTTGAACAGAAATATGTTTCAAAGGATGTCCAAACCTTACGCCATTACTGTTAGGCAACGAAGATCATTTTGCAACAAAGATAATTTTTTAAGATCAATTGAAGAGAGATACGTGATATATTTGTTTCAGATGTCCTTAGTAATTGCTAAAACTGCTTCGAATTAAATTTATTTGAAATAATCTGGTACTGTTTCCAGATAGTTGGCAGGCTGCTTCCATTTATAAATAATAACTGTTTGCAGGTTGATGATACATTTAGATTGTGCTCTTGTCAATATATATCTCAGCTTTTCAGAAAGAATTCTAGAATTACCTTTGACGCCTGCAATTTTCAAGTCGGTTCAAAGGAAAATATCTTTGATAGCATGTGGTATCTTGTCACTTTTCATATTCTCTAATACATGAAAACGAATAAAATCTTCCCAGGGAATCAAATCTTGACAAAAAATATTCGGTGACGAAATAATAGCTATTTTATATTGCTAAAATTAGAAATATGAACACTTATGTGTAACTAATATGTTTTCTTTGGTTGTTTGAGCGAAAGAAATATGAAAACATCTGTTTTAACTTTCATAAAACTGCATGTAATATGCTTGAAATCTAAGTTACAGATTGAGGAAAATTACTTAAAATTAGTTAAAGCCCCATTAATTATACGTAAAAAAAGTTCACCTGTTAGAGGCTAAACAAATGACTACGCAGAAATGTAGAAAGGTCAGACTTTTTCCGCCGTGGCCTATAAGCAATTACAACTAAAAAGAATTGCCACCTTTTTCGTACAAATGTAAATAATCCAGAGTGGAGCAGCCTTTGCACTGGAACTTGTTTGGGATTTCGTTTATGAAAGAGTAACTGCCACAACGCACACCATGATGTGTGCAAGAACATGTAAGGTTTGGCAATTTCTGAGAATGCATCTGCCATGTTTCTGACAATTCCCTGACTTTGCTACCATCTTGGCAACCCGAAGGATTGTCTAGGAAAGATAATGAAAGTAGCAACTTATTAATAAATAATAACTTATTAAAATAAAGACATAAAAACACACCACAACAGGGTTACTGAACAACAGAAAAACGTACGAGCAGCAAGGAAACAAATTTAAGAAATGAACACTCAGATGTAATAACAATCGCACAAGCCATCTAAGCCTTAATAATAGATTGTTTCTTCACAAGAAAGCTATAGTTTTTGAAAATTATAAATTGCGTTACTCTGTGAGCAAGTGCCTTTACTGTCTGAATTTGGGTGTTTAATGCTCATGAAATGGTAGTACTTATAGGGCGGATGTTAATAACGCTATTTTATATACAGAAGTGCCTGTGCTGTATTCGTATTAATTAATGAACAAATACATTTCTCTATTACCTGCCATTACATTATCTTCGGTCATCAAACTAATTGTTAGGAATATCTTCAGTGTCCTTATCATGACGTTGCAATCCATCTTTCGCCACTTCCAGCAAAGAACATGAAAATTTTAAATTTATGTTACTACTTAAGTAGACATATAAGACATATAAGAAAATAATGGATTAAATTTATTAGGGTAATTTTTTTACCTATTATGAAAGTGTTTAGCAGAAAAGATATTATTTCAAAGTACCTAGTTATCTAACCAAACGTTGATGAATTTTTCCTGTTTTAGCTTCATTTGCAATCAAAATCTATTATATAGGACTTGCCATGAAATAATATAAATTAATAATAACAATTTTAAGATATTAGCTAAAATATGACCACAAAGTTATTGAAAGACGGAGATCGAAATAATTGTTTAGTAAATATCTGTATATTGATAGCCGGTTCTCTGTCTGTTTGTTTGTCTGTTCGTTTGTCTGTCATGCAAAATGGTAGATGTGAAAGAATTCGGGGATCTGCAACGGAGAGATGGCGAAGAACGTAATGGGGGTATCAATGTAAAGCTTCTCTACTATAGAAATGTTGATGGCAGCAATAAATTGTAATATGTTTAACTGAAACATATATGTGACGATTTCAGGGAAAAGGATAACAATCGTTTAAGCGATTTAAATCGCTTAATCGATTTTGGGATTATGAAATCCCAAAATCGATTTAGGTAAATCGATTTTTCCAAATTTAGAATCTTAAAATCGATTCTAGCGAATCTTAAAATCGATTATTAAATCTTTAAATCGTTTCTTGTGAATCTTAAAATCGATTCTTCTAATGAATCTTAAAATCGATTCTTGTGAATCTTAAAATCGATTTTTGTAAATCCTAAAATCGGTCCTAAAATCCGGGAATCCTAAAGTTTGGTATTGACGAATACCGTATTTTGTTTTTTTAAATAATTTGTTTTCTTGTGTGTGTTTTAGTTCTATTTGAGGGCAGTTTCTATTAGGCTAGTGTCAATAATATATATTATTTTATTTCGCCAATATGATCCCAAGTGATAATAGGCTCATCAGTTCAATATCAAAACTGCAGCTTCTATTCGAGTTCGGCTTCTATTTGAGAAAATACGGTAATCCACAAAAAATGACAACTAGCATGTTTACGCATCAAATTGCACGCTGGGTAAGAAAACATTAAGTTGCGTGCAGTTACTAGTAATTTATGCCCTGAGTCTATGTTGTTATCTGTTTCAATCGTTGATTACCGTTATAGCCTGTGGAAAAGTAAAAGAAAATTATATTATACTCAGTTATATTATAACTTATATTATATTATAACTGAGTAATATAAACGATTTTCTAAACAAATGTTTCAACAATACTTCTGAATGACCTTGGATGAATCCACTTTTAAGATTGTTTGTTACCTCCATTCAATGTCATGCAACGAAAAGAAACTGAACACTTGACTTGGATGCTTTCGTTCTATTTCGCGCGAAAAAAAGCAAATTGATAAAAAAGCTATCAATTTGTTTGCCTAAAGACAACAAAGGAAAGTCCTGTTTACTTTTTTGTTTGTGTTGTCTGTTTAGTTAGGCAAACTGAAAAAAACACAACGTCCGTGTTCTTATTTTGATAAAAATTACATACTTGATTGCTGTTTTGATTTTGTCAACTAACAAGTTATGAATTCCGATCATCATGACTATGCAATTCCTCAAAGGTTTGTATTGCCTAAATCACAATTTGACATTGTTGACATTGTTGATGCACGGCAACATCAACATAATGAGAGGCAACAACAACCTCCTTAGAAATGCTGAACGACAAAGGAGATACCGCGTCAATTAATGTGAACTTCGTCCCAAATTGAGTAGGGAGAGGGATGAATAAAAGCAAAGACAGCGACGGGCTAATGAACAAACCGAACAGCCCGTTGCTCAACTTGAAGCACAAGCTCAACTTGAACAATTGCTGAGAGAAAATGAGCAACCCGAACAAGCTGCTGCTCGACATGCATTGAATTGACATTAAAAGTAATAATTTACCTGACATTCATTCTTTAGGTGAATTTAACGTTTTATGCAAATATTATGGTGAAACTAATTGTAAATGTTGCACAAATGGAAAGGTACAACTTACGGAATCTTTTACTTGATGATTCTGCTCTGCATAAACATTCCATAAGTTTGTTAGAGTTTATCATAATGATATCAATTGTAACAGATACATGATGCAGAAAATACAAACAGCCATAAACAGAGTTTTACCTTATGCCACAGCATATCGTATCTTGGCTCGGGTGGAACGAGAACGAAGAAAGGGCGTTTTTAGAAAATAGACCAACCTCGCCAGTAGGTATGTAAATGCGTAAAGGTGAAGGCACGAGGAGATGAAATGCTCCACATTACGAAGACGTTGCAACAACTTTTGTTCGTAACGATGGTGCACCACCCGTTGGTAGAAATATTACAGTGTGTTCAACAGATCAGCCCTTGCGTATCATTTCTTAAATGTCGACAAACATTGATTCCATAATGTATCCAATAATTTTTCCTGGAGGTGATCCTGGATGGAATCCGAACATGAATCCTGTATAACAGCATACAACTGAATGGCGGAATAAAATTACGCAATTGCAGTATTATTTATCGTACTGCCATTAGACGTAAATTATCAGTTTTACATTTAACTGGAAAACTATTTCAACAGTTTGTTGTTGACAGCTATGTCAAAGTGGGGTGAGTGAGACTCGACTTCATACGAACAATTCCGGGCGGATAGCTACACAGGCTTGATGAACTATTTGCACCAATTGTACGTAGATGCTATGGCATTAGTTTCAAGAAAAGGTAAACCATATGTATTTTTAACTTTTACATGCAATCCTAAATGGCCTGAAATTGTTCAAAATCTTTTGCTTGGTCAAACCGCATCAGATAGGCCGGACTTGGTTACACGAGTATTCAAATTGAAGTTGGATGCTCTTAAATACGATATTATAAAAGATTCTTACGAAGCATTGCAACAATGGAACTGTTTTAAATGTGGACGGCTATCCTTTATATCACTGACCAGATGACGGAGAAACTGTTCGAATTCGGAATATGGATCTTTACAACTGATGGATCGTCCAAAATAACCGTTTCCTCAAAAGCGTCAAGTATTTGTACAAATACATTTCATATTGAAATCGATTAGATTTTCGATCACGACGAAATCAAAACTCTTTTAGATGAAAGGTAGGTATCTGCTCTAGAAGCTGTGTGGCGATTATGTTCTTTTCCAATGCACACTCAGAGTCATGCTATTTTACGACTTCATGTTCCACTTCCAAATGAACAGCAGATTTTTTTCAGAGAAAGACAGGAACAAGCAGCAGGGGAAAGAGGACGAGAGCAAAAAAGTTGTGAGTAGAATGTATAATGCTAGCATTCGTCAAGATGAAAGGTAATTCTTACGTGTGCTGTTGTTACCTGTTCCCGATGCGACTTCTTTTGAATACCTTAGAACTGTTAATGGGATTATATAGATCTTTTAGGAAGCGTGTATTGCACTTGCACTATTGAATGACGAAACCTTGTGGATACGAAGCATGAAGGAACTTACGGCTTCATCTACTCACTCTAAAATTCGCAAAGCATTTTCCTTCATTCTAATCCATGGTTAGCCAAGCAATCCAGCTGAGTAGTGGGAAAGTTTCCGTACTCACATATTTTAAGATTTTTTGAGACACTAACCGGAAGTACAAGCAGAGCAGTCAGCTCTTGGTAAAATTCAGGAAGTCCTGCAACAATTTGGTAAGGTTGCTACTAACTTTGATTTACCTGCTTCTGAACGAGCTATTGCCGACCAGCTTGCTATTGCCGATGCAGTCCTAATTGCAGTGGCAACAAACGACAATAATAGCTCTAAAATTTTCTTTCTTTAAGGACTCGGTGAAACAGGTAAAGCTTTCTGTGCAATTCCATCATTCGCGAGGTTATTGGAAGAAATCTATCAGTAAGTACGTCTGCCTGGACTGGAATTGCAGCGACACTGTTACAAAATGGTAAGACATTGTCTTTTTAAATTAGCTGTTCCTGGACGTAGTAATGACGCCGATTTTGTTACGTAGCCAGCATATTTTAATATTTGGTGAGACAAGTATGATTCCTAAGCATGCAATACAGGCTATTGATAGATTGTGCAAAGATATTTGTAACAGTGATGCGCCTTTTGCTCGAACAGTTGTTCTTTTAAGTGGTGTCTTTAGGCAGACTATCTAGTTGTGGCAAGAGACAGACCAGCTCAGATTGTGGAAACATGCATCCAAAGTTCTGTTTTGTGGCCAATAGTCCAAATATTCCATGAGAGCTGCAAATTGGCAAAGGGAATTACTTGAATTAGAAAACGAAGCAATACCGAATAAAGTGGATTATCCCATTAAAGACTCCATCGAATTTCCGCAGGAATGTGTTTTGCATGAAAGTAATGCTATTGTCCACTCTATTTTTAGTGATGCTGAAGAAGAGAATATGTAGAGTTGTGTTATTTTGACACCCACAAATGATGAGGCTTTAATGATTAACGAATGGGTTCTTCAGGAAGTGCCTGGTGATACGTTCACGTACTTTAGTGTAGATTCTGTTGTCTCTGATGAGCAAGAAGAGATTGATCTATATCCGATGCAGTTCATCAATTCGCTTGCTCTTTCTAGAATGCCTTCACACAGGTTGAACTTGATATCCAACAGTATAATTTTGCTGCTGCGAAATCTATCATTAAAAGACGGTTTATGCAACGGCACAAACGAAGTGCTGACCGGTATCTGCGCTAGAAATCGGGTGCTCCTTCCTAGAGTAGCCTTATGTTCAAATGATACCAACCTTCCATTTTAACTGATACGTACACATGAACAAAACTCAAGGTCAGATTTTTGAACAGGTTTGTATTTACATGCAAAGGCCTTGCTTCAACCACGGGTAATTGTATCTTGCATTCTAACGATCACGAATCTTTGAAGCAGTGAAAGTAAAGGTTTGTAAAACTTTACAGCAAACCTATGTAACAGAGAGATGCTACACTGGAAATGTAGTCTACCAACAAGTATAATGAATATTTTTACCTCTGCTTAAATTTTGCGTACAATTGATATTACTTTCGCGGGCAGAAACTTTCGCGGGCAGAAACTTTCGCGTTTTTTTGTCATTTTCGCGAAAGTTTCTGCCATTTTAAATATTTTAGGCCAAAAACGCGAAAGTTTTTTCCGCGAAATTTGTACATTTTTTAAAAAACGCGAAAGTTTTTTCAAGGTAAAAAAAATTTTTGAACCGAAAAACATCTGCAAGTAAAAAAAAACTGTTTTTAAACCACCAACAACTGAAAAAAATCTATATAAGATGTATTAAGATATAAGATAATATATAATATATAGATTATTATAAGATATAAGATATAATAAGATGTACAAGTCAGTCTGCAGTTAACAAAGTTGAAGCTCATTCATGCTGGCTGGTTGGTAGATTTCTATAACCTATGAGTACATCCAAAGGAAAAGAAGTTATCGAGAGCGGATGGAAGGCGGCGGGCATTTATGATGCGATTAAGGTTGGTTCAGAAAAAATGCCACTCATTGACCCCTTCAAAGATATCGACCCTTTATTAAATGAACACTCCGAACCCTACGACAGCCAGCATCTACTACCTGTATGCGATATCACTGTGGAAGAGTTCGAACTGTTATGCGGTTATAAAATTCAACGAGATGACTTAGAAAGCGACGAAGACTCAGATTCAGAATGGGAAGAGGAAGAAAATGTTTAAATCTTTTTGTAAACAATAAAAAAAGAAAGAAAAAAAAATAACTTTAAACAAGATTCGCAAAAGTTTTTTCCCTGTTTGAAAAACTTTTTTTGCTTTTCGCGAAAGTTTTTTCCGCGAAATTTGTTCAAAAAACCCAAAAACGCGAAAGTTAATGTCAAAAATTTCGCGTTTTTTCCTACACGCGAAAGTTTCTGCCCGCGAAAGTTTCTGCCCTTAAAGTAAATATTTTCAATTGAAACTTCACGCAAGGTGAATGAGGAGGCATTAGATTAGATTACCTGGGAATTACATTGGTTAACCATGAATTGAATTACATTGAATAACGTGAATTGATGATGAGTGTAGCATTAGATTAGATGACCTAAAAATTAGATTAGTTTACATTATATAGATAATTGAAATGACAAATGATTGGTATATAGCATTAGATAAGATGACCTTGATCTTAGGAAAAATTGAAAATTGAATAAAATGGAAAGCCGGGTGAAAGAGGGTGTTAAAGCGGGAAAAAGCCGGGACAAAGGAGGGAATGAATGCAGCATGGAGTTGGGTTGAGGAGGGTATGCAATTGGCAAAAGAGCCTTTGTATGTGTGACGTATTCTATTTCATTCTCTTTTTTTGAGATATCATGTTACTGAAAAAGCAGTTTTATCACTGGCATACAGTAAGATATGATCATACATGTTGAACTATATTGTTTCTTTTAAGGATTGATATGAATGTTTCACTTACAACTGTTTTCCTTTTTTTAACCTGATAGTTCATTGTTATCTGCAGTTCACTAAGAATTTCTTTACTTTTTTAGATAGTAAGACAAAGCGTTTACCTCTCCATATTATTGATGTTACCCCAGCCAGCAAAAAGTGGTTTTAAAGTCGTTTTTAATAGGTTTTTGAAGCAGTTTTTATGTCACAAATGTCCGTTTTCGAAACCTCTTTTGAGAAACTTCTTTAAAACCTCTTCCTAATTCCTCTTAAAAACCTCTTTCGAAAACGTTTTAAAAACTTCTTTTCGAAAACGTTTTAACAACGTCTTTCTTTCATATCTTAAAAACCTCTTTAACGGTATTTTTGCATTCTTTCCAAAAGTCGTTTTTCAAAATACTTCTGAACAAAAACCCCTGTAATACGGTAGGGAAATATGCCCGATGAGGAATCCGACAATATTTCCGATTTTTTGAAGATTTATTGAAATGAAAACTACGTATCAGCTGGTAGATTTAATTTTTATCGACATTGGATACAATTATCTCATCATCAAACCATAAATATCATAAACAGATAAATAAATGAAATTAACGTATATCAACCATCATATATACATCTTATTAAAACTTGAAAGCCTTGAAAGTTGACGTATGAATCTATATATTAATAGCCGATTCTCCGTCTGTCTGTTTGTTTGTTTGTTTGTAAGTCACGCAAAATGGTAGATTGAGTTGTGAGCGAAATTATTTCTTTTTTTGTGCACGACGTGAGTTCGAAACAAATACATTGCAACCCCAATCGAACGTGACTTTTTTTGGGTGATGAACTAATAGGAATAACGTTTTGTTTTTATCATTATTGTTAGTTTTGTATTCCACGTTGACTTGGCTTTGAAAACAGTACATCAACTTAATACAAAGAAACTAACTGATTAAACATTTTGGACAAAAAGCAGCAGTGGCACAACGTGGCAGCATGTGCGGTTTGCCACTATCTCTTGCCTGACTGTCTGAGACGGGTGAGCTTTTTTTTTGAGCAATCAAAATGTTTAAAAACCGATAGGTAAAAAAAGAGTATTATATCAAAACAAATTTTTTTTTGTTTTTTTTTTTTTGCTTTTCTTTTAACAAATTAATTTCTTCTTTTAATTGTTAAGCGTTCTGATCGAACGTTTTTTATTCTATTTATTCATTTAGCACGTGCCTTTTTTCTCTCCTCCGTCGTGATGTTTTTAAGAAGAGAAACTATTTCCCCCTTACGTTTGATAGCACCCATGTTAGAGTGCGTAACTTTTTTAAAACAAAAGCTAATAAAAAGTTGAAGTTTTCTCTTTCTACATTTTGAGTGTATTGTTACACTGATAAAAGATTGGTTTTATCAGAGGTTGTGACTTCGAATATGCTTCTGGTTGAACACAAGTTGTACGAGCCGTTTATAAGGAAATTTGACGTTTATTGATACAGTGATACAGAGCAGGTGAACATCGGTGGCGAGCGACGCCGCCTTGGCGGCTAGTCTATATATTAATACCCGATTCTCCGTCTGTCTGTTTGTTTGTTTGTTTGTAAGTCACGCAAAATGGTAGATTAAGTTATGAGCGAAATTATTTCTTTTTTTGTGTGCGACGTGAGTTCGAAGCAAATACATTGCAACCCCCAATCAAACGTGACTTTTTTTGGCTGATGAACTAATAGGAATAACGTTTTGTTTTTATCATTATTGTTAGTTTTATATTCCACGTTGACTTGGCTTTGAAAACAGTACATCAACTAAATACAAAGAAACTAACTGATTAAACATTTTGGACAAAAAGCAGCAGTGGCAGAACGTGGCAGCATATGTTCGGTTTGCCACTAATTCTTGTCTGACTGTCTGAGACGGGTGAACTTTTTTTTGAGCAATCAAAATGTTTAAAAACCGATAGGTAAAAAAGAGTATCATATCAAAACAAAATGTTTTTTTTTTTTTTTGCTTTTCTTTTAATAAATTAATTTCTTCTTTTAATTGTTAAGCGTTCTGATCGAACGTTTTTTTATTCTATTTATTCATTTAGCACGTGCCTTTTTTCTCTTCTCCGTGTGAACTTTTTAAGAAGAGAAACCATTTTCCCCCTGTTTGATAGCACCCATGTTAGAGCGCGTAACGTTTTTAAAACAAAAGCTAATAAAAAGTTTTTTTTGTCTCTACGTTTTGAGTGCATTGTTGTACTGTCAACGATTGTTTTAAAAAATAAATAACACATGAAATTTGGGTTTTTTTGGAACCATTGCTTAAACTGATATTTGATATTTGATTTCGAATCTGCCTCTAGGATAACTGACGTTTTTTCAGGTCCGCGATACAGGCGATGGGGTGACAAAAAATTTGGGTCTAATTTTTTTGGGAGGGGTCTGTGACGTCATCAAAATCTTTGAAGAATGATATCTCTGTAACGGTTGATCGTAGCGGAACGATCCCATACATTTTTTTAATCAGTTTTTCGAGCTCTACAACATGGTAACACTTTCGGTTGCCAATTCCTTAATTTTATTTTTCGTGAAGTCAACGCATGCTGAACATGGGCGGCGAGCGACGCCGCCTTGGCGGCTAGTAATATATAAAACTTAGAAATACGACAATACGAATGTCGTATTTCTAAGTTTTATATATACATCTTATATATACATCGTATATATCTCATTATTGTAAGAGGCCTGGTTTTTTACTTTTGGTAATTATAGAAAAGCGACGATGGGGAAATGAACACTGCAAATTTTCGATTTCTTAGTTTAAGAAAAAAAAGTTAGATTCAACAAATTATACTTTTGTCAGAATATCAATGAAAAAAGTCTGAATAAGACATTTTTTCTAAAATGGAAAAATCTAGGCAAAAACAGAATTTCTTAATATCATAGATAATTTCTTGGTTGGAGAAAAATTAGAATACATCTTTGAATTTAGGATCAACAGGAAAGATTGTTTTCAATTTTTTAATAGACTTGTGAAAATTGATAGACAAGATTACTAATTTCCTTTTTTTATTCACCCACCGCAAAAAGATACAACTTTTAAGTGCAAAAATAAAAACTGAAAACTGATTGTTACATGCTGAAAACAAGAATACATTTGAAAGATTTGTACCCAACGATCTTTTATTGAAAATGTTAAAATCCATTTGTCTTGCAACAAATTCAAAATCAAGGTTAATTTTGATGTTTTCCATTGAAGTTTTTTTATTCCACATTCTTCAGATAAGAAGCTATAACGTCTCTGCATGATTTCATCTCCTAAAACAAAGAAAAAACAAATTTGCAGTACACTATTTCTCTTAAAACTTGGTAGGAGATATGTTTGTCAATTCGTAGATTCTATATATTAATAGCCGATTCTCTGTTTGTTTGTTTGTTTGTTTGTAAGTCACGCAAAATGGTAGATGTGAACTGAGAAAGAAATCGGGAAGTCAGCAATGTAAAATCACACATAAATTATTTCTCTTCTTGGGCGTGACGTCAGTATGAAACAATTGTATTGAGATCCTAATCGAATGCGACGTTTCGGGAAAATTATCCCGATAACCAATAGGGATATTGAACGTTTTTTGGGGTCCGCGATACAGACGATGGGGTGACGAAAACTTTGGGTCTAATTTTTTGGGGGAGGGGTCTGTGACGTCATCAAAATCTTTGCAGAATGATATCTCTGTAACGGTTGATCGTAGCGGGACGATCCCATACATTTTTTTGATCAGTTTTTCGAGCTCTACAACATGGGAACACTTTCGGTTGCCAATTCCTTAATTTTATTTTTCATGAAGTCAACGCATATTGAACATGGGCGGCGAACGACGCCGCCTTGGCGGCTAGTACTTTGAAATATTCCAAGCAAAAAACAAGGAAGTAAAGAAAAGTCATCAAAATCAGTTTGGATTTGTAAAAAAAATGTCGTTTTCATCTTACTTTTGGAATATCATGATTTTAAAAAACAGCAGTATTACTTCAACAATAAATTCTGGGATTCAAAACTTATGACCACATTTTAGGGGCTTTTCATATGGAGGCGGGCTGATCCGCTTGACCGGGCTGGCTCGGTTAGGCGAGATCTCGGTATTCTTAACAAACTTATAAAGTAAAATTGTGTTCATATGACAAGCGGGCCAGCCCGCCTAACCTAGACCTCGCTTCATTTAGCCGAGATCTCGGCTTGGCGGAATGGAAATTTTTCATATGAACACTCCATCCCAGCCAGGCGGGATGAAATTTTAGTAAATGCATGTGCAATTTGTATACACTTTCAAAAACAATTATGGCGAACTAAGCTTCTGCTGTTTCAGCTGCTCTCAGTAGATTTAGCCAAGATAAATTTGAAAGAATGCAAGAAAAAACAAAGAAGAAGAAATTCATAGGTCTTATAATGCTTCTATATTTTGCCACCACATGTCAGTTCGTCTTGGCTTGAACCAACAACTTCGTTTTTTCGTTGTTTTTCTTTTCTTGCATTTTGTAGCCGTCGAATTCTCTTCTTTTTGTTATTCAACATACTTATAAAGAATAATTATTGTT
Source organism: Turritopsis dohrnii (assembly GCA_027922465.2). Taxonomy (NCBI): domain Eukaryota; kingdom Metazoa; phylum Cnidaria; class Hydrozoa; order Anthoathecata; family Oceaniidae; genus Turritopsis; species Turritopsis dohrnii. The sequence continues at coordinate 181,428 of BQMF02000049.1, read as the reverse complement.
TCCTCTTTTGATTAATTGATTCCATTAATAATAATCCATTTAGTTGTAACATGGAGGTATAAAACAGAAGGAGAACGAACTCAAAATCTGCTATTGTACTATCCGTGATGCGCTGCATTGTTTAAGTCCTCAGTGTGTAATAACATATAATTGCTATCATCTTGCATAATTTTTATAATTTTGGCGTTCTTGCGTGAAAATTTCGTTCATATCAATTCTCCAATGTGATTAAAGATCGTTAGGTTAAAGTTCTTAGCATGCATAATCTGTAGGAATTGGGAGAATTATGCAAAAACGTCACAAATATGCAACGAAAACATTGCAACTTTAGGTCTATATATCTCGTGATCCCCTCAAGCAGTTTCGCCGAGCTTCAGTTTTTGAGGAGAGAATAATCCTAAGTTTTTGCACGTACCGCGGCACTGTCGAGGCGCATTTAAGTCAGAAGATATGTAGATTGGAACTTATACATGAATTACGCGATATCTTCAACTCTGTATAAAAACTTATTATTTGTTTCTCAAGGAAGCTTTAGGTTTAATAATCTGCTTGTCACTATGCAGCAAGTTGATCCGTTGTTATAATGGATGATATTTGGTTTTTAAATTGTCGTTAATTTTTAAAAAAGTATTCGTTTCACCGACAACCAGCCGAAAGCGCATCACGGATGACATCAAAGTGATACCGCAATGAATAGAATAGTCATTATCTGAATAATAGAAAAATAAGAGTTCGCTCTCCTTCTGTTTTATACCTCCATGGATGTAAAAGAATCGAAGTTGTGTTTATATTTGAAATGAGAGAATATAAGTTTTCTTATATATTTCTCGGTCGCCATTTTCAAAAACATATCTACCGCAAAATGAATCAGATCACGTGATGTAATTTTTCATCCCGGTTATGCGGGATAAAAAATTATCATATGAACACAGGATGAAAATCACCTCGGCTAATCGAGCCAGCCCGCCTCCATATGAACAGCCCCTTAGAAGAATTCATTAAGGTTAACATCCGTTACTCGACATTTGCTAAACTTGAATCCTTAAAAGAAAAAAAAACATCCTCTCTTCTGTACACTTTGTATGTGAACTGCTGAACATTTGAGCTTAAAGATTCGATGTAGAATTATCATGATTCGATTCAATAAAAACGTTCTTTGTTATTGTTTTGCACCATTGGTTTTGAATAATAAGAACTACTTACTTTATATAGGCTGAAAAGTCTTTGAACTTTTCTGCTCCAAGACAAGCGCAAACATATAGGACGGGGGGAAATGAAAAAAATGATAACAAAAAAACCCCAAAAAAACATACAATATAATATATTGATGAAATCTTTTATTCATAATTAAAAACTATACGTAGAAATAACTATGACGTAGATATTCCAATACTTATTTTAACAACGAAACTAATCATATTGTTGACTATAACGTGTTAAGTATTTTTGTCAACCCCCTTAAAGCAAACGTTTTTCTTTTAGTGTTAAAGACGACTTTAAAATACCTCTTTAAGAAAACCTATAAAAAACCTCTTTAAAACTCCCAGAGAAAAACTGAAGACATTGTTGTGTTATCGATACGAAAATAAAACCGATTAAAGACGTTTTTAAAAACACGGCTTCAAAAATCAGTTTTAAATGCGTTTTTGACACCATTTAAAAAAGCAGTTTTATGCAAAACCATAAAGACATCAAAAAAAGAGGTTTAAAAAACATTTTGTGCCGGCTGGGTACGTTGGTGTATTGAGACACCATATACTCAGCTCAATGATGGCTTCATTAAGCATGGGTAAGAAACCCCTTAATAATTTTACTCCTCACTTGCACCTTTGCTAACAAATTGAAAGTAGATTCAATTTTTCATGAGCTCATGTTATGACCACAACTTATTTTCATATGTTTAGAGTTCTCATACAGTACATATCAGCTAATGTGAAGAAAAATGACATTTCTTAGCACTTGAAAGATCAGTCTATGTTTATTGAGATATTAGACAGTTATTTGTCCCTTCACAAAACACCCACAGTCGGGGCCTTGGCGAGACCGCAAAGTCAACAACAGGCTGCGACCTTATTGAATGATGTTATTTATTTATTTATCTAATTTATTAATACACCTTTTCCCGAATTTCTGTTTAAATGCCGAGTTAATGCTTAGTTATCAAGTTTAGCCTCGTTTCTATGTTTTGCATTGTTTTTCTAATTGCATAATGTTCTCAGTAAGTAAGAGTTACTCGTTCTTTCAGTTCCCCAGTGGAATAATTAAAATTAATTAAGAGTTTGAAAAAGAGGCTAAAGTTAAAGGCTAGGCTGTAACACGGCGTTTAAACAGAAATTCGGGAAAGGTCTATTTCTTCAGTTAATGATGGTTGTAGAATTGTGGTTGTATTTTCTTCATTTGTTTCTGTCTATATCCCCGCAATGATTAATACTGTCTCTTTCCGTTGCAATTCCTAGTACGGTTTTGTGACGATATCCACATCTTTAATTACAGATCCCATACATTCTTTTGATCAGTTTTATTGATTAATTTATTGATCAATATTTATCAATCAGTTTTATTTTTTGTGAACTCTTTGAGTGTGACACAAGGCAGTCTAAACATGGGCGGCGAGGTGTCGCTCTTGGTGGATAGTCTATATATTAATAGCCAATTCTCCATCTGTTTGTCAGTCTGTCACGCAAAATGGTAAAATGAGTTCTGACAGTAATTATTTTATTTCATTTTGTGCGACGTCAGAGTGAAACCATTGTATTGAGACGCTAACCGAATGCGACGTTCAGGAAAAACTAGTGACCCGTGTAAAAATGTTTTACGGGTTTTAATTCTGCAAATGTCGCAAAAATGATGTCGAAAAATCAATTTACAAAATGACAAACAGAAAGTGCATCAGCGTTGTAGTCACCACTTCGTCAATAATGCGAACCATAAAAATACATTTCTTAGAGGTTTTAGAGATGTTTTCCAAATAACTTCGAGTCAATGCGGATGATTCCCCTGAGACCACTTAAAACAGACACAACATAGATAAAACATTTTCCAAGTTTGCAATCATCACTGGAGTGCGCTAAAAAATCGTTTTACCTGGAAAATCTGAAACCCATCAAAAATAAAATTTACACGCTGTGCATCCGCTATTTTCACTCTGTAAAATAAATTGTATTTTGTGCAAAATGTTTTACGTGTTTTGATTTTAAAATAATAACGTCTCAACAAATGGCTACAAAAAATTTAATCACGGAACGATGTTGAGAAAGTACAGTTACCGAGATGCCTAGGATCAAATATCACAGCCCTACCAATGTTGCACGGACCATCAAAATGCAGTTCTCGAAATATCTTCCTAAAAGCGCTTTGTACGATTCAAGATGCAATGCAATGGTTCCCTATGATTGAAAAATGCAACGTAGAAGTGGAAAAAAGTACACCTCACCCTTTTAATTAAAAACTCTGTAGGTATTCCAGATAAAGCATTTTACCTGTTCATTATCAACACTGCACACCATAAACATCTTTTTACTCGGAAGATCTGAAACACATAAAAAATACTCATATTAAATCCTTTCACGATACGACCTCGAAATAAAATTGTGTGCACATGAAAACAACAGAAAGAATAAAATGGCTGTAACTGTTCATGGAACCCATGATCCAAGGTAAACAGAAACTATTTTGCTATTTGCTATTTTGAAAAGCCAAACCCGTAAATCGTAAACGTATCAAAACAAATTAATGCCTTCTAGTGATTTTCTTTTTACAAAACTAAGATATCCATATAGAATATTGTTCTTCACCAACCCAGAACGTCATGATTTAAAATTTATTTCTTCAAAATTCATTGTTTTTATTGGTATACCCTAAAGGAAAAGTAATGATGTAGAAACCCTATTTATATTATAAGAAAAACAAAACAAACAACAAAAAGTTCAATAGCGTACTTACCATAAAAACATAAATAAATCTTCGTGCAACACTTTGTGGTCTTGAAATTTCTTACTCTCGTATGCTTCATTACCTGCTTTTCAAAATAGCAAATGAAAACTTGCTGGCAAACGAATGTCAACGCTTATCGATTCTTGATCTTGCGAACAATCAAAACAGTTGAAACGATGAAATGCGCTGCGAGGGTTTCTGCTAATACTAATCGTGAATGTAACTGCCGCTATATGACCAGGATTAAGAAGATTTTGACCGTTAAAAACGACCCGAAAAAGTCATTCTCTAAACTAAAAACTGGATGCACAGCGCGTATTAGTATAAAGATTATCTCGGTAATTAATAGGGATAACTAACGCTTTTGGGGGTCTGCGATACAGGCGATGGGGAGACGAAAACATTTAGGCCAAGTTTTATTGAAGACTGGTCTGTGACGTCATGAAAATCTTTGAACGATGATGTGTAACGGCTGGTCGTAGCGGAACGATCCCATACATTTTTTTGATCGGTTTTTCGAGCTCTACAACATTGGTACACTTTTCATTGCCAATTCCTTGATTTTATTTTTCGTGAACTCAACGCAGGCTTGAACATGGGCGGCGAGCGACGCCGCCTCTTCGGCTAGTCTATATATTAATAGCCGATTTGCTGTCTATTTGTTTGTCTGTCTGTCTGTTATCTGTCACGGAAAATAGTAGAGTGGGCTGTGAGAGAAATTATTTCTTATGCTTTGCACGACATCAGTGTGAAGCCATTGCATTGAGACACAAATAAAACGCGACGTTTAGAGAAAATTATTAGTTGCGCAACCTTGGCAGATAGCACTTATTTATTTATTTAGCTTCTTTTCTAACAAAGCTTGTTTCCCACGAAGGGAATAACATAATCCTGCTGCTTGTAACCGTGAGGAATAAAAAATATTCCTTTCAGGGGAGAACGCCTCACACTTTCTGCATGATAAATTATTCTCTCACTAAATTCCCCTTGATTGCAAACAAGAACATATTAAAACGTTTTGATATATTCTTATAGCATATTACCAGAAACTACAAAGGAAACGACGCTTGAACTCTTATGTCTGATGTAAATGATTTGAATCGAGCAGACAACAAAAGTTATACTAACGTTAATGTTACGTTGTTCTTTCCGTTGGGGCAACGTTAGTGGTTGGTTAGAATGGAATTCTTTTTTGACGTTAAATACTTACGTTAGTATATCGTTACAAAGTAACAATAGGACAAGTTTCGTTAATTTACGTTGTATTAACAACATCAAAATTTTATAACAATGACTTTTCGAAGACATCATAAACAAGTCTCAGTGGCCTTCCCAATCAAGTAAGAAAAAAACGAGGACAGAGAATACTCATAGAAGTTGATGGTTAACTTATATTGACTAGAATAATATAATTTTATGTTAGTATTTATGCATGCCTAATGAGAGAATGTGAAAAAATATAAGTGAAGACGTTAAACGAATGCTTGTGATTACGGAAAAATGCAATAAATGAAAATCAATGGATATTCATGCTAGAACAGATATTTATTTTCCAGCTGAGATATGCTCGTTGGGTCCCTGCTTGAAGACAAAAGATATTTCAAATTGGAACTTCAAAGAGGTATTTTTCAAAACTCGACTGATGGAATAAGTAACATGCATTTTTCTGTCGCCAAGCCGTAGTTCATAGCAAAGGGAATTGTAACCTACTTTCCTTTCTCATTAGATAAAAATTAGCCTGACCCTTTTACGTGCTGATAACTTTTTCGTCGTTTTTGTTGCTTTCTCTTCAGCAAAAAACATTGCCCATTTTCTTCAACGTGCATATGAAAAAGGATGAAATTTTTTTAACATTTCATGTAATAGGTTATTAAACACACTGAAAAAATGATTCCGGAAATGACGAAAAAACAAACCCCTCCAGTGAGAACCAAACTTAATGAAATTTTCACTTTCAAAACACCTTGGTTACACTAAAACAAATATTCAATATCCATTAAAACTATCAACACGAAAGCATCTGTTACTCAGCTTTTAATCTTAAAATGTTTTAAACAAAATTTCATGTTGAAAAACCCCTGTCTGAGTGCCACAGTCAGGGACCCAGTAGTTATATTTTCTACCTAAAAGGTACAAACTTGTTATCTTTATGGAGATTTAAAATGAAAGGGATGATTTCATTTTATCTAATAAATTAAATTTAAGTTTTTATTTAGTAAGAATATTTATTCAAATAAGGCTGAAAACGACTTACAGTCAGTTAACAAGCATAGCGATAAATGATTACGTACCCAAATGTCTTAATGACAAGATTACGATCTATTTTCAAATGACTTTGTTTTTTATCTTATCTTAATTCATAGTATCATAGTGTCTAAGAACCTTTTGAAATTATAGCAACCTAAAAACCCAAACAAACTCTTCTGATCTTTCATCGAAACATTAGTATTACTAGCGTGTAGCTAATGCTAAACTTTGCCCCGCGCTTAAGCATTCCAATTTGTACACACAATAAGCTATACATTGCAAGGTATACAGCGGAAATAAAAACAAATTTTTGTCCTAAAACAAATATTTTGGTTTATTGCGGGCCTGGTAAGTAGCATAGTTATATGGTTAAACATTTCGACAAAGCCAGTTTTTCAGGAAACCTCAGAGAGCTGCTTAACACTCACTCAAAATCGTTTTAGAACTGTGTTGCATTATGATCACAAGATGAGTAACATTGAGGCTCCAGTCATAACACTCGAAACTTTTAATGCATGGAAACAGGCATAAAATAACTCCCTTCATTCAATGGTTGATATGATAGCGTCAATTGACTTTCAAGACAATAAAACAGGATAATTGCGGTATTTCAAAACACATTGGAACATGCAAACTAATTAGATCAAAACTTAAACAGATGAAAATCTTTGTTACTTTTTGTTATCTCCTAGGCCTAAGTCATGATGCTAATATACCTTTCAAAAAGTGTAAATAAGTCTTAACAAGTAATATCAGAAAGTATTTGTGAACTGTGTGAACTGTGTGAACTGAAACTTGGATACGTATTTTATAATCAAAGTAAGATTTGAAGTAAGATTTGAATTATGTAAGAGCGAAAAGAAGAAAAAAACTTTTTCAAAAAAAATATTAAAGCAAAAAATGCAATAATTCAAAACAAAAAGTATCCAACGTTTACATAAAATAGCAAGAAAAAAAATATAAAAAGGTTTTATTGATCATGATCACTAGTTGAGGACAGTTAATGAAGAAAAACAAGAATTTGTAATATGGCTTTCTTGCATACACAGAAATCCAATTAAAATGGCAAGATCCACCAAAAATCAGTGCATTGAATAAAATTTATTGAATGAAAGATTTAGAGCTAAAACATATACTAACATAAAATGTATGGTTGACAAAATTTCAGATTTCAAGCTGTGCTTCAAAATCCTTGTTGTTCAATTTACTAAAACAACGCAAAGGTATATAAAAATTGTTTAATTAATTTTAGCATACAAACTTTTAAATAACATGCATAAAAACACTGACATTAAAATACACTGTTCTAGTCAGTAAAAGGTAATAAACAAGAAAAATAATAATAAAAAACAAAGAAGAATACAATATCATGGTACAATCAACAAACGCATAGTCAAACCTGAATACCAGACGGTGTGCCCACATCAATGTGAATGGTTTGTATGGAAAGTTGGATGAAATCTAGCTCCTGCTAGAAGAGAACAAATTCGATCTTCTGGCCATCATAGAGACCCACTTGCACGAGGACTTACATAATGAAACTGAGATAAGTATCCATGATTATTCATTTCTGAAGAAGGATACAAATAGCAAAAAGAACCACTGGGGCGGTGTCCTTGTTTACTATCGCAATAATCTTGAAATCCACCAGCTAAATATTGAGACAGAAATGGACTACAACGTAAAAAAGGCCTAACTGAAACTCTCTGGATTGAGATTAAATCCTCATCCCAAAGACTGTTGGTTGTAACCCTATATCGACTATACCGATTGATAAACATTTCATGCAACAGTTCCAGAATATGTTAGAAAAAGTCAGCCACAGAAAAAATGTTATCTTCCTTGGAGACCTAAACATCGACTTATCCAAAGACAACAACACGCCACTAACAGTATCGTTTAATCGGTTATTGAACTCTTATAATTTTGTTAATGTTATAAAGAGCCCTACAAGAATTACTGCAACATCAAATACACTCATCGACCATGCTCTTGCACAGAGCATTTCAAGAGTTCCAAATAGTGGCAGTATTGACACATGCATCTCAGACCACGATCTGATATTTGTTACCTACAGACTATCAATAAAACGGAAACCTCCAAAGCTTATTACTGTTACAAAGTACAAAAATGTAAACATGGAAAAACTCCGAAATGATCTAATAAATTCACCACGGCAGCTGATAGAGATCTTCAGCGTCGTTGACTATGCAACATGGTGCTGGGAACACATTATGAAGAATAACATCTCCAATCATGTCAAACCCAGAAAAGTGAAGATCCGTGGCAAATCATGCGGTGCTGACGAAATTACTGCAAAGGAACTACTACTATGCAAAGTAGTATCAATCTCTAGCTTATTCTCTGTTTTCAAGAAAAGTATTGAAACTGAGATATACTCAAATCAATGGAAAACTGCAAAATTTACCTGTGCCTACAACAAAGGTCCAAAAAAGGACTGCAGTGATTATCGCCCGACCTCCTTTCTGTCTATCCTGAGCAAAGTGATTGAACACTACATATGTTGTACGTTAAAAGAACACATACAAGTGTTTAACCTTCGGACCGAATTTTAATGGGTATTCAGAAAACAAAGATCGACAGAAGATTTATTGCTTTATATGACCGAGAATTGGTTAAAAGCCATCAACGATGGGAAATCAGTTGCTATCTTATTTATTGATTACAAGAAAGCTTTCGACACAGTATCTCTGCCAATCTTGATGAAAAAGCTTGCTGCATGTGATGTGTCAGGGTCACTGTACAACTATATCCAGTCGTAAACAGTTCACTATACTCAACGATGCACAGTCTCAAACTGCAACAGTGGAATATGGTATACCACAGAGGACTCTTCTGGGACCTGATCTCTTTTCCGTGAATACCAATGATATGCCGGACAACTTTGATGACAAAGACGAGGAGGTGGAACTATTTGCTGACGACTCAACAGCATCGCTGATGTGCAACACAATAGATGAAGCGATTGCTAAAATGGGAAAAACTGCTGATAAACTGACCCAATATACCCAAAGAAATTTCCGAACCATTCACCCAGAAAAGTGCAAACTAATAATACTATCAAGAAGCAAATTCACTCGTCGAACACAACCTGTCTCCACAGGAGAGAAATATTTTGACATTGTTGACATTTGCAAATGCCTAGGTATCACAATAGACAGTAACCTAAGTTATGATTTACACGTTTCAAGTACTAGCCGTCTATTTGCGGCTAAACTAAAGAAACTTTACTGTATGAGATCCATGTCCAATAATCACATTAAAAACGATCTACTTTCAAGCAATTCTCCCGTCAGTGTTATCCAGTATTCTTATTTGGGGATCTTCACGAATGGAGGACCTAAACAGGGTGCACATATGAGCAGCCAGATATATCATAAATATAAAAAAGACGATGCCTGACAAGCAAGTTCTAGAAATGGCAAACTGGAAACCATTGGACTAAATACTACAAAATATCAATAGCTCCAAAATCTTATAAAATTTACAACGACATTACACCGTTACTGTTTGGAAATCTTATAACGAAAAGTCAATCTAGATCAACTAGAAATCACTTCAAACTTGAAGTCCCAAGATTCAAATACGTTGGATGTAAGAATTCGTTCATGTACCGTTCTCCAAATGTTTGGAATAACCTCAGCAACGAGACCAGGGAAAAGAATTCACTAGAACACCTGAAAGAAGATGACTTGAACAAAATTACATTTGGCCAGTCTGGCACAGGAAGATCTGCAAATCACAGAGAATATATTTATTACTAGATTTATTTAATTGTTCTGAAATCAAATTACATTCTAAGAATGCTATGCACTCACTCGGAAATATGATGTTAATTCATGTGTTTTACCTTCTAACCTCTTAGTTTTATCTCGAATTTTAATTTAAAATTTTCTCTTTTTTTACATTTAACACAATATTTAATATCTATATATAACATTATTAATTTTTGTTAAATATTCGTTTGGATCCTCGTTTTTATTGCTCCTAAATACAACCTATACCTTTCATACACTCTTATTTTGATTTGTGCTTTCTACTGTTCCGAGCTTTTGCATGGATTATTTTACCTCAATTTTTCCAATCCCTAATTTTGTATTTAAGCCAATTTCTATCAAAGTCTATTTACCTTATTTGATAAGAGAATCTTTTTACGATTTTATCTGTAATAAATGTTTTTATAACTATACTATAATATAATATATTTATTATGCACCAGACACACGTACAGTTATGCAATTCAGTTAAAACTTCATTTTGCTTATACTTAGTAGGTCCACTGCCTTTATGTGTATATGTACATAAATTACAACCTTCTTTACAAAATAAATTAATAATAATAATAATAATAGTAACATAATATAATATTATAATAAATTAGGAAAGAGATACGAAAAAACATTCTGTCTCCCACTTACAAAAAAGTTAGCTCATAATGCACCTTTCCCGAATTTCTGTTTAAATGCTGAGTTAATGCATAGTTATAAAGTTTAACATCGTTTCTATGTTTTTTATTGTTTTTCTAATTTCATAATGTTTGCAGCAAGTAAAATTTACTCGTTCTTTCAGTTCCCCAATGGAATAATTAGAAGTTATAAAGAAATTGAAAAAGAGGCGAAACTTAGAGGCTAGACTATAACACGGTGTTTAAACAAAAATTCGGGAAAGGTCTATTGTATTACACCGTGTAACGTCAAAACGAAAATTGGAAGATGATGATGATGATGATGATGATGATGATGATGATGATGATGATGATGACGACGATGAAGATGAAGAACAGAATCGGAAACTGACATTCGCCTATCTCGTGAAACTACTAACTCATAGTAAAATAATATTTTACATTGATAATTGTAAAATTGTAGCATCTCTTTGAAATAATATTCACAACAAAATCAGCACACAAAAACCACTAATCTATCCAAGAAGCAATAAAAAACTTCAGTGTTCCCCAGAGAATTTCTGTCTGAGATTTTAACAATCTCTGACTTTTCATACATATATCAGATTTCAGCGATTTTTACACCATTCCACAGAATTTTATTGAAGGATTTTAAAAAATAATAGCTTGTTCTCCAAAAACTTTTATTTTGGAAGCAATTAAGAAATCCAATTATGTTCTTAATGTTTAACAATATTCGCAAAAATGCGACTATATATTTCCCTAAAGATTTGAATATTTTAAGTTTCTAGTTTCTGGATTATTAGGATTTGAACATTAGATGGGTATATTTTCTGTTAATAATAAGTTTACAGGCTAGTAATATATATCATGTTACAACAATTTTCAGAATGTTAAATACAACGTTGAAACACTTTATAACGTAAAAACGTTACAATTTCTATAGTTAAGTATATTTAATGGATATTCTCGTAAACTCATAAATAACAAGGAAAACTCGAAGAAGATCAGGGTGATTTTATCATCGAGAACCTATTTTGCTTGTTCTTGTTGAGATATTTTTTCAGAGTCTTATAATGTACTATAGATGTAATATGTAAAAATTCGAAGTCTCCAAAAATTCATAGGCAAATTGTGTGTTAAAAATGTTTGTCCATGTTGTCGGTATGTAGAAGGAGTATAGCCTTAAGTTTTTGTTTCAAGCTTTTATAAGATTTGCAATCCAGTGAAGTGTTTGTGGATGCTATGAACATATTTCACAGGTGTGGTGCACGAAAAGATATAACAAATGGATCAAGATTATTACGACAATAATTAGATAATTACTAATTTAACCAATGTAAAACGCTCATGCGTAGCACCTGCTCCTGTGTTTGTACTCATGAAACTAAATAGTCGTGAAAGGAAAGTGCTTTCCTTTGTAGAAATAAAACTTTGAAATGAAACGCTATTCAAATAAATGTATGTAATCAAATGTTACGGTAAGCCGTAACTACTTCGGTATCATTGATTGCCAAAGAGTATTTAAGTCATCAATTAAGAGTAAAAAATGAAATCACTGCAATGCGTGTCCCCAAAGAACAGCACATTAAGGAATAAATAAAAATAGCACGATAACTCACGCATTTCGTAGTAAAACTACATATAGCTTTCATGATTGATTTTTATTGCCTCAACTTTTTGTTCTGTACTTCGCTATTTTGAAGAACTTAGATATTGAGCGAGTAATGAATTTTTTTTCATTATTTATTGACTGAGAAAATGCCAGAGTTAGGTACACTCTGAAACCTATCTTGAACCGCGCAACACCACGTTGTTACGGCCAGAGATATGTAAAATACAAATACATATCTCTGTTACGGCAAAATATCTCGCATTGCTAACAACGATTGGGGATAACTGCTGACAATATTAGGTTCAAATCGCCCCAAAGGTAAGCGGCAAACATCTTAGGATTGTTAGTATTGTACGTAAAACTACACGAATGGCGAAAATACAACGTACACAAAGATGCTATTTATATATGCAGTAAAAACAACGGAAGGAAAAGGTGAAGAACACGTTTAATGTAATGGGTTTTTTGCTTACTCAAATATCCAACAAAAATTCAGCTTTTTACACACATAAAATCTTATTGATTGTGGACCGAACTTTATCAAAAGCAAGCATGACATTATAATATCTCATTTATTTCACCAGAGGTTACAATTAGATAGTTTTTGATTATTTTCAAACCACGCTGTATCATGATGGCTACTTTTAAAGGAAGGAAAGGTATTTATTGCTATAGTTAAATGTATTATAAACTAAAGTAAAGCCACATTTCAGTGGAGCCATATCATGTTATTGGAATACAGAATAAAACAACAATAGAATAGATACTAGTATCCTGTCTGATTATTGGTCAGCGCCGCAAGGAAGCTGATCTTTCATTTCCCCGTGTCTGTCAGTCAGTCACACTGACGCAGTTGGCTCCGCCCCTTTTAACGCCCTTTCGTGTTATCTTTCAATTTTCGATTTGAGATCAGAAGTTTTTAGGCTTGCCATTAATTCTTGAACTATAAGGTGTCATAACTTAATAATGTAAGGAAAATTGGAATGAAAAGTTTTTAAAATATTAAAATATTATGTTCTTATATAAATGCGCCCTAAGTTTAAGCGAAATGCATTCTGGGAGCAAACGTATTCCGTCCTCTCAGTTTCGCTGTAGATCTCTGTGGAAAGTCACGCTGTATACAGTATAGCTTTATGCATAGTTTCTTGTGACTATGCTTTATGATATTAATCTGATATTAATCTGATATTGAAATTGTTGATTATTGATTCCCCATTGCCTATTGTAATCCTATTGTATTGTATTGGGCATATTGGTAACGTCCTGCACAAGCACCACGTGTCTATATTTTTTATATCAACATCGAGGAGGAAAAACTAGCCAGGTAAGTAAATTCAATTTTAATTTTTCTCATATTTTGTATATAATTATGGAAAAAGTAGAGCTATTGGTGATGTATCCACTATTTTACTTGAGATAGCCTTGTGAGTGTAGTGAGATTTTCAGGGCACTCTGAAAATCTGACTTAAGGCAGAACATTAAAGTCTAGAATTTCCTGAACATTAAATTTCATCAGAATATATATATATCACAATTTTCAATTCACAGAGTATTAAGCTAACTGTGGAACTGTTTCTGACCTATGCTGCTATTTTTAAATTTCTTGTTTGAATTCATTTTTGGTTTCATGAAAGTTTTATTAAAAATATATATTTTCTTTTTCGTGGTTTTTTTCTACACATGGTCTTACAAAAAAATTTTCTTATAAAGGCCCCATTACACGAAAGAATAATCGTGAAGAATAAGACGATATTTTGTTATTTTTTCTTATTCTTTCAAAATCTACACGTAGGAATTTAATAAGAATAACACGTTTGAGAAATTCAGTGTTGATTATTCTTTTATAATTCTTGAAAAAAATACACGAGAGAATTTCAAAGAATATTAAAAAAATCAAATCAAATATCAAAACAAAAAGAGCGCGCAGTACGTTATGTGTTTACAAGAGTTGAGTTTGCAATGATGTATGAAGAAGAAGAAGAAGAAGTAATAATTGCCACTTGTGCTACTATTACTTTGGCTTAACACTTAGTGATGACTTGGATAATCGCGTTGGAACAACTTTTCTTGCTCAATTGTTGCCCCGTTGTTGCTTGCCATGAATCTATTTTTTAAATAAAACCATGAGTCTGCCTAAAATTTCTCCTCAGCAGTCACATATATCACTACTTTTTCTTCGTTTTTCGTTTACATCTCTTTAAATTTCAAAACACAATTAACTCACATGCTTTCCTATTGTTTCAATATTCTTCTCGTGGTGAATTCATTTGAATCAGTTCAAATGAATTCACGATGTGAAGAATATTGAAACAAAGAAAGTGGAAACCCCCAAGTTTTATTCGTATATAAAAATACACGAAAGAATTTTAAAAAATCTTTTAAAAATAACAGGTGCGCTCAAAATATTGCCTTATTCTTCGTGATTATTCTTTCGTGTAATGGGGCCTTAAGAAAATATACAGCTCACGCATGTATAATTCTTTTGTCTTTAATAAATTAATTTCTGGTGGTTTATGATTAGACCCTTTTTACACTAACTTATCATTTTAACATATTTATTGTTTATGCCTGTTTTCCACCAGTGAGATATAAAAAAACACAAGCCTCAAAGAACTTTGTAGTAACTTTTCATAACTTTAAGTACAATTGCTGTTACTGTTTTGCGCCATCTGGCTCTTGTAATAGTTACAAAATATAATAAGAGTTATTTCAGATATTTTTTAACCAGATAAGAAGAAAAATTGTCTGATGAATTTCCATGAATGAAAATTCATTTTTCCTTATTACGGATTGTAAATTTAAAATTAGGGTTTGATTGACCATTTTTGACTCACTCCTCTACCCATACCCTAAATAAAGATATTCAGCAATTATTTTCCTTTCAATTATAATGGTACTTTGAGTATTTCAAGTTAAAATTATGAATCTGTATGCAAGTTTCTTTAAGGTCAGCATTTTGTTAAATGGGCATTTATTGGTAATTTTCTGCAGTTGCATAACTGTTTACACTTTTATTTTTAGTAATCAACAACTGCTTGGCACTAGATCTTCACTGAATTGGTAGAAACGAAAATTCACTTGTGTGATTAACCAAGCACGTATGGTTGTAAGCACGTGAAGCTGGGAAGTCCAACTAGTAACTGAAATTTGAAGTTGAAATAAAATCGATTAAAGTAACAAAGTTGCTGCAGTTGTTTTCTTGCCCATATGATTTTTGTTAATGCATAACGTATAACCATATGGCTCCTATGCTGCCGGAAAAATCTTTCGGCTAATAAGGAGAAGGATTTAATTGTCTTGGAAACGCAGGGAGATCTTCTATTAAGACGTTTATCGATTACTTATTCTTAGCTTCCATGTTTTTAATGAATTTGTCCTTGACCTTCTAACTAAGACGACTTCGGTTCAATGAATTTATTGGAAAACAATATGCGCATGTAATATGTTATGATCGATTTGTCATTCGGCTCTTAAGAATTTGGGGTTTTGGTCTTGATGGCATATAGATCGGCTATCAATGTTAGAGAAAATAATCTGTATGAAAGGTCAGGTTTCTCCGGTTGTCATTCATTCGACATCTGGCCTATTCCATACTACTGCTGTGGAACACGGCATCATCACGGGCAATTTAAATTTTTTGCATTGTGAAAATATTTGGGAGTCCTTTCATCATAGTGGATTTTACGCCCCCTGTAAGGAGAGTGAATTTTCATTTTCGATTCACATGTCCACCAACCGTTATGGGCTTTCTAGAAACTAATCAAGCTGTATTTTAGAAATGCAGGTTTCTTTGTCGCAAGCTGTATTCGTGTGATATTTTAAGCATCCAATTTGCGCTGACCTTAAGGCCTGTGGGCCTCTTGTTATGTTTAATTTCTTTAGATGATGAGCATGTTAATGAAGCTGAAAAAGAAAAAAATGAGGTAAAAAATGAAAAAGATGAAAAAACAGATTAGTTTAGCGTGATTCCCACATTTGATTTTCCTGGATGTATTTTGTCAAATTCTAGTAACATTTGTTTAATTATTTATCTCTCAATTTTTATACAGTATAAAAACTTCAATGTTTATACAAAATAAAGCTGTTATTAATGTTTGTCTGTTTTCTTTTTTAAAAAAGAAAAGTATAAAAAAAGTAGCAAAAGAAAATAAAATCTGTATTTATTAGAAATATGAAAAATTAAAAAGGGAACATACCTACCTGACTTTTATTTGCGTTAGTAAAATTTTGAGAAAATGGATGGGCACGGATTTAACACAATCTACTTTCAGCAAATGACCCCTTAATTAGCGAGTGGGAAATTACGGAAAATTTCCAGGAAGGAAACAAAAAACACCAATATGATTTTCTAAAAAACTTTGCAGAGTTATATTCTTATAAATATTGTGTATGCAAATGGATCCTTTCTCAGTCTTGTTTAGTACTCCCATTATTATTTTAAGTATTATTTTGATGAAGATATTGAAGATGAGGAGCTAGGTGGCCAGCAGGAAGATAATGAGGCCATGTTACTTAATGTTTTCGAAGTTAAGTACGGGTGATGGGGTGACGCATCATTTGGGCCTAAATTTTATTTGGTGCTGCGGATATGACGTCATCGAAATCTTTGATCAGCGATGTCTCTCTAACGGTTGGTCGTAGCGAAACGATCCCATACATTTTTTTGATCAGTTTTTCGAGCTCTACAACATAGGTACACTTTTGAGTTGCGATTCCATGATTTATTTTTTCGTCCCGGGGTACGTACACGGGAATGGTGGATTTGACCTAATATTTTCGAAGTTAAGTTTGGTAAAAAGTTTTTACCCGGGATACTAGTTCTTCTAATATTGTTCCAAAGGATTTGGCATCACAAGCTGTGAACTTACCAGCAGAAAATGTCCAATATATAAGTCAAAAGTTTCTATGCACAAATTGTAAAAAAGTTTGCCTTTCTTCTCGGGAGATTGGAAATTTGTTTCATTGCGAATCGTGTAAGTCTACATCAATTGCAAGTCGCTGGAAGAGGAAAGTAGATGCCAAGTTAGGATTTATTGTGAAAGAACATCCCCGTACAATCATGGTTTGGGGACCACAGATGGAAATGAATGTATTTCCAGAAGTTGGGGAAGACAATACCAATACTGACACTGACGAAATTTCTTTAACATTCTTGCAACTACTCTTCTGTATGACTTGTGCTTCAATTGTATTGGGTTTGCATAAGAACAATTCCCAAACTTGATCCGCGTGGCAGAAAAAACGTTCAACTTTGTTCAACTTTTTTTGCAGTTATATAGCACAAAATACATCAGCAAGTACAAGACAGATTTTCTTCTGCGCATGCTCAAATAAAAATCCGTGCGGATTTTTCTGCCCTCGAGCAAAATTAATCCGAATGGAAAATGGCCTTCAGGCGGACAAACATCTGCCGAGCGTTTTTGTTGTTTATGTACATCATTTCGCCGAATGCAGTTATATAGCACAAAATACATCAGCAAGTACAAGACAGATTTTCTTCTGCGCATGCTCAAATAAAAATCCGTGCGGATTTTTCTGCCCTCGAGCAAAATTAATCCGAATGGAAAATGGCCTTCAGGCGGACAAACATCTGCCGAGCGTTTTTGTTGTTTATGTACATCATTTCGCCGAATGTTAATAAAAGCCCGTATTGACATGTAAACCGAGTGTGGTATTATAAACTTGAACTGAGAAATGTTTATTTATTTATTTATATATTTACTCAGTTGTTTGCAACATGTATTCGGCATACCGCGCGCTACTCAGCTTCGAAAAAGTTTTAATGAGTGACAATTCCCTTTTAAGAAATACATCACAGGAAAATAAATTTTACACATGCCCATACTGTTGTTTCTAATTGAAAATATTTATTTATGTCCCTCATAATCCATATCGGTTGCCAATAGACAAGAATACTGTAGTTGTCTTACCTCATTCACACTAATGTAAGACGGGCGATTTTTCAAATAATTCAGCATGTTTGAACAGTTAAATTTCTAAATTTTCTGACCAAACCAGACATATAATCTAAATTTATTCCGTATTGAATAACCTGGCATATTGGCGTAAGGAAGTTTATCAAGATCTTGAGGCGGGATCAAATACACATTGGATAACAAAGAAGATGTATGCCCATACATACAAATAATCAAATACAAGGAAAGTCACATAATTTTAGACAAATCCTTGTGTCGTAACATACATAGCTATATAGTGAAAATAGGAAACAAATTAACTTAAATTGTCTATAAGTTATTGTTGTATTTCATGGGAATTCTGTTGTTTACAAAATGAATTACCAAACCAACGAAATGAATAACCAAGTCCAGATATGCGTGTGAGATTAAATTTTCGCGATAGAGAGTTGTTCGAGATGTTCGAGATTAAGAGTGTTCAAGATAGAGAGAGTCTACTATTACTTTTTAATGCCAAATTGTTTTTCTCGTTTTTTTAGATTCCACAAAGATAAACAATTTCTGTTTGATGTGAAGGAGAATATTTGTGATGGAAAAGAGATCTCCGACGCCGTGGTTGGGATTTATAGAAACAAAGTATAAATAATGCATCAACAAAGCAGGAGGTGGTGGATACAACGATGTTCGGTTGGATGAAGGTTAACTTATCCGCTAAAGTGAGTCGTTGTCGGTCAAGAATTTTGTCGGTTCAATTGACTTACAAGACTTGTTCCAGTACAAACATTTTCAGAAGGGACAGTGGGGTATACGCCCCTTATTTGGTGTTGCGCACAAGTAAGAGAAAGTTGAAGAGGTTTCCACGCTATTTGTGCGTATCCAAGAGCTCGTGCTGTTTACGCAGCCAATACATCAATTTCACAGAGATTCGGTGGAACGATTGCGTGGTGGCGCCGGACGGATTTATGGTTAATTATTGTGCTGGAAAGTGCATGAAAATGAAAAAAACATTCCTGTCGACTCTACCATGTTCTGTGGCGACTAAAACGAAACCCACATATCTGATGTTGCTCGGAGTTATGCGATCAAATTATTACAAACAAGTTCTCAGAAACGTTTTAAGTAAAGAAAACAACAGAAGAAATGTCACTGGCTTGAGCTGCTCTATCATAAATAGAAAATGAAATTTCGAATTTTAATTCCATTACAAATTTGGGCCTAAATTTTATTTGTTACTGAGTCTATCTCTCTAACATACCATCACGCTTATTGAACGTGCTAAAACTCCCTCAAGATATCCAAATTATTCCCTTAGAGTTGAATTTGCGCAAAGACAAGTGGCTTATAATATCCATCTACAGGCCACCCAGTCAAAATATTGATTACTTCCTGGATAATTTGTCTTCGGTAATTGATTTTTATAGCTTGGTTTATCCTAATGTCTTAGTAATGGGTGACTTCAACATTGAACCCAGTGTCACAAAAATGTCTTCCTTTTTGGAAAAACATAGCCTTTTTAGCCACATAAAGGAGAAAACCTGTTGGAAATCCTCTTCTGGATCGTGTATCGACCTGATACTTTCTAACAGGAAACACTCCTTTCAACATTCTGGGGTTGCAGAGACTAGCCTAAGTGATTGGCACTGGCTCGTGTACACAATGTTCAAGTCGAAATTGCACTGGATGAAACGAAAAGAACTGGTGGGGACATGCCGATTAAATTTTTAAAATTATCTTGTGCTGAAATTGATGATGCTTTAACAAGATGTTTCAATTCGAGTATCGATTCTTGCGCGTTTCCTGAGGAATTAGAATTTGCTGAGGCAGTGCCTATTTTTAAGAAGGGATCTAGAACCAATCGGGGAAACTACAGGCCAATCAGTCTACTTAGAGCTCCATCCAAAATTTTTGAAAAATTGTTAGAAAAGCAACTTTCTTGCCAGTGCATACATCTCCTCCTGCTTTAAGTATTGCCCACTTATCTGGATGTTCCATTCGAAAGGAGATGCTAAGAAAATCTTGTCAACACAGATTAGAGCAACCCGGGCAGTCGAAAGTGATTTTTCTACTCCCAGGGACTTAATTCTCACTGCTTACAGTGCGGAACCTGCTCATATCACAAATCTACGCTTTATGCTGATTGAAGTTTTCAAGTCAGTGAACAGGATAAATCCTGAATTTTTATGGGAGTTATTTCCGCAGAAAAAAACTATCCATTCCATGCGTGCAGGAAACCTTCTGATGCTACCGAGGAAATCTGAATCAACGGTGAATTCTTTTCTATTCCGTGCTATACTGGCATGGAATTATTTACCAGCACCGCTCAAAAATTCAGAGACTTTGTCATGTTTCAAGAGAGACATTGCTGGTATTAAATCATTCTACTGCCAGTGTAAATGCTGCGCATGACGTCATTGTGCGTAAATGTGCAGATTAGTTTTATCAGTTTTTATTTATTTTAATTTTTATGAGCGTTGGCTTGTATTAGTCATTGTATTTATCTAATGTATTTACGGTGAACTAGATTAATGTCCAACGAAAAATAAAGCTACAATACAAAACCGCTGATCGTAGCGAAACGATCCCATACATTTTTTGATCAGTTTTTTTTATTTTCAGTGGCTTTATGGTGACAATATGATTGAATATGATATTTTAAATTACCATTTTTCATAGAGAGCTCTATATTTGAAAATTGGTTTTGATTAATAAAATAGGAACGTTTTATTAGATATTTATGTATTTGGACAAAAAAGATCTTTATTTTTTTCTAAACATTTTTTATAATATTTTCATAACAGGTAAAATTATTGTAATTCAATCCATTATTTTGTCTGAAATGTCCACTTGAATGATAACATAAATTTTTCGTAAAAGATGGATAAAAGCGTCATGACACTTTTCATTACGATTAGTTTGATGATGACAGAAAGTGTGATGTCAGGTAAGTAAGTTAAGTGAGTGAGTAAATGTTATTTCATTTTCCATATTTCATTTTCCATCAATTTTTCACTTTTTTTGCTTATTAAAACACAAAACGTTCACAATTATCTTCGTTGCAAACCCAAATCCTCAATCACGATCATTTTAAAATGATAAATGACAAATGATAATTGTTTTAATCCTTTAAAATACGATTACATCTGCTTACACGACCATTTATGATAACAACATTTTTATATGTTATAAGTTATATGGTAGAAGAGCACCATATAGTCATGGACTCCGGCCGCAGCAAACGTAGTTGTTGTTTGTATGTCTAAATGACGAAAGAAGAGAAAGGAAAGGCAGGAAGGAAGACATTTGGTGAACCCTTGGCTTCAAAAACGAAACTTCTAAGGAATTTATAACACCGTTGTCAGGGATTTTCAAGCAGAAAATCATTATGAATATTCAAATTTGTTAAGAATTTCACCGAATATTTTTGAAGAAAATGAAGTTTCATAAGTTCATCTATCGAGAAACATTTCACAGTGAGACTCTTTCCTCTTTGGTCCTTATGTTTGAAAGTTTGTGGATGTAACATTCCGCAAAAGCTCCTTTTCCTGCCACAAATTAAAAAATTGGTCAGTTGATGTGTAATGAAATATACGCCTTGAAAGTTGGTGGATAAGACATTTTGATATACACCGTAGATAAACTCGTACAAAACAATTTTCTGTCTGTATAGAAGATTTTTTCTGATGTTCTTCATAATTCCAACGGTAAATGTAAAGTTCACAATGAGAATTAAACATTCCTACAAGTTTTGCAAATACTTCAGCGTTCGATGAATGGTTGTCTGCAGCTACATACAGCTCGTACCTAAAACTCCGCAGCTCGATTGGCATACGAACACAATTTATTTTGTTCATTCGTTTAAAAGTGGAAAAATCCGCATGATTGCGGAAGATTTCCAACACTTCCACCGAATTCACCCCTCCTTGTTAAATTTTAATCAACAGAAAAATTGATAATAATGCAAACCTATTAAGTAGTTGCTTGTACGCTTAAGACGTTCTACAAAGATTTAGGGCGTGATACATCACTGCTGCCGAATAAGGAGGTTGTCCTTTTGCTTTGAAAAATTTTCTCTGTCGTATTTCTGTAAGTGGTTCATTATGGATTTCAATTGTAAAGTCATTGCATGAAGAAAGGTTTTCAAGAGAGAAATCATCATGGAATCATGCTTGTTATCTCTGAACGGACCGTTGTGGCAAGGGTGCTAGTATTCCATTGGACATGGAAGTCCAAATCAACTTTGATAGGTGGTAAAATCTTCGGAAAATTAAACTCTGTATCAAACATAAGATAGTGAAATGCAACATGATCGTCCGATCGTTTGAACTGAGAGCTACAGGCGTTCTTGACTCGTTAGAATCATCCAGAGATGTAATAGTATGTGACCTTACTATCAAGCTATCTATCAAGCGTATCTGGTCTCATTGATGATCACGAGACGTTTACGAGTAGTTTGTTCTGTTGGCAACATTGATTGTGGAATCTGTGACAAGTTTTTTCCATGTTTTGCGCATATTACATTTTTGATTCGAATTTTGTAGTTTTGTATTTTTCATTTCGTTCATTTTAGATCGAGTCTTTTGTTGGCTTACAACCCTGGCAGTTTACAAATCGTATTCGTAATTAGTTTAACTCTGTACTTATACAAGGTTTCGCTCCTTCATAGTATGAAAGGAAGGTAACCGCTCGTTCTATTAGTTACTTCCCTTTCATACTATGGATTTCTCTGCAACACTAGTTACATATTGATAATGAGGATTGAATACCATGAACCGGTAGCTCAGTTGGTAGAGCGATAGGACTAGAATTCCTAGGTCGTGGGTTCAAATTCCGCCTGGTTCGGAGTTTTCCTTCGAACTGGGTCTGTGTAACTAATAGAACGAGCGGTTACCTTCCTTTCAAACTCTGTACTTAGGGCAATTGAATTTGGCATTTTGTTTGTCCTCATTTTCACGTACCCGATCAACAAAAAGCGACAGCCCATTTCTAAAATTGAGTTTAAGTTTAAGGAAGTATTCAAGAATTGTAGTTAAAGAAAAATAACTGATTTCCATATTTCTTTTTAAAAACATTTTTCGCTTTAAGCATGGAGGTATAAAACAGAAGGAGAACGAACTCTTATTTTTCTATTATTCAGATAATGACTATTCTATTCATTGCGGTATCACTTTGATGTCATCCGTGATGCGCTTTCGGCTGGTTGTCGGTGAAACGAATACTTTTTTAAAAATTAACGACAATTTAAAAACCAAATATCATCCATTATAACAACGGATCAACTTGCTGCATAGTGACAAGCAGATTATTAAACCTAAAGCTTCCTTGAGAAACAAATGAAAATCTATGTTTTTATACAGAGTTGAAGATATCGCGTAATTCATGTATAAGTTCCAATCTACATATCTTCTGCGCCTCGATAGTGCCGCGGTACGTGCAAAAACTTAGGATTATTCTCTCTTCAAAAACTGAAGCTCGGCGAAACTGCTTGAGGGGATCACGAGATATATAGACCTAAAGTTGCAATGTTTTCGTTGCATATTTGTGACGTTTTTGCATAATTCTCCCAATTCCTACAGATTATGCATGCTAAGAACTTTACCCTAACGATCTTTAATCACATTGGAGAATTGATATGAACGAAATTTTCACGCAAGAACGCCAAAATTATAAAAATTATGCAAGATGATAGCAATTATATGTTATTACACACTGAGGACTTAAACAATGCAGCGCATCACGGATAGTACAATAGCAGATTTTGAGTTCGTTCTCCTTCTGTTTTATACCTCCATGCTTTAAGCAACTGTCTTCAACACTCGTTTTTCTCATTATACATCATCGCCTAGCAGAAGAATTTTCATCTTTTTCCAATTGTAGCTATTCAAAAAGTCACAAAAATGAGGAAAAATGTCAGGAAGTAAAATTTAAGGAAGAACTATTCAAGTTCCCTAACATTATAAAGAAGTTGATCAAAATCAACTCTAGTTTGGTAAACAAATTTTTCTGAAAGTAAGGCACCTTCTGAAGCCGATTCTGTCGGAGTATGAATTGAATAATATTCGGGCAAATTGAAAAGCATTGAGGTCTGGTTTCCGAAATTCATAAGGGTTGACAGAGCATTTTGTTCTTGAAAAGATATTGATAATGTGGCGATGTTAACATCTAGAGACAAGATTGTGGATTTATATTGCGAATTGAGTTTTCCAGAGTCATGACACTCGTAATACTTGAAATCACTAGTTTTAAAAGTAGATACGCTGTCTTCAAATTCTGGTTATGCCAACTGAATAGACTATTTAAATTAAACATTTAAATATTAAATTGCCCATGCAAAGAAATTTAATTCATTATTAGATTTCGCTAAGGGATTGTTCACAAATGACGTCAACCATTTCTTCAAGATTTTTTATCCCCTCTCCCCCCGCTGCCAACTTGCGTCAACTTCGCTTTACCCCCTCCCTCTGAGTTGACGTCGTCTTTTGGGAAGAGACCCTCCCCCTCTCTTGTTTGAAACAGAGATACAAATTTTCCTTCCTTTACCTATGACTGCTCTGGCGTTGACTGAATATGGACTGGTGGCAGCAGGAATCTGGTAGTAGGGTAGTGAGTTCGTCAAATGTATTGTCTTCACAGTGTAAACATTTTCATGAGAAACGTTTGCTTAATTAGAAAAATCAAGAGTTTAAATGTTGACGTCAGCAGTAGTGTCACCCCACCCACTCCCCCGTTCACTAGCGTCAACTTCAGCATACAGTCCTTGAAAAGTTACCTGATGAAGACTTTCATGTGCTTGGCCTAAGTATGGCTCATTTCAATCTTCAAGGCGTTTGCTACATTTGTCTAAGTTACTAAATTTGCCGTTGAACTTTACCATATTTAATTTAACTACATTTTTCGTAATTTTTACTACATTTGTCGGAGTTACTACATTTGCCGGAGTTACTGCACTTTTTGGTGTAACATGCGCCACATTTATTTGAATCAAATTATTTTAGGATCTTAGTTAACCTTCTTTTCGTTTCTTTGTGGAAGCTAAGGAAGAATTCCCAGACTACTTTCCCGATTATGGCTACACTTCCAAGAGAGGACGTCTTGGTGACTTGAAAAAATGTTCAATGGATAGATAGTTACATGAACCTGCGAAAAGACTAAAGTACAAAAGCAATATGTGTACATGCCATCAATGAATTGAAAACGTGATTGAGATTACGCAAAGCAAATTAACGTCAGAAACTCGGAGAACTGTGTATGAAATTATTAGTCGCTGAAATCAGTGAAATACCAGATACATGGACATTGTAGAAATATATTGAAAAATCGCATGTTATGTTGAATTACCTTAACATAATTTTTATCATCTTGCTGTTGATTGTGTTGAAGAAAAAAAGACTTTAAATTGCCCAAGTATAAAATAAAAGTTTCTCCTGCTCCTGTAGATACTAATCCAGGTTATTTACAATTTTGGATAATGGTCACAAAGCTTGTTGACAAATTTACAATGAGCATTAAATTGAGCAAAAATTCCGAATGTTCTGCAATTTTCATCAACACTTGCACAATAATGTGAGGCGTTAATTTATAAGTAAGCAGCCCCCTTTCATGATTTGACCAAAAATGTGGAAATGATTTCAATTTTCATGTAGGTTTGACATTTAAAAATCATCTGTTTCTATGACAATTGTGATTTTCATAATATTTCGAATGATTTCGGTTTACTTCAACCAGATATTTTTAATCTCCATGTGAAACTATTTCATATAATCATTTATATAAAGAAAGAAATGGTTAAAATCATTCAGATGTCTTGAAAATTATACTATAGCGACTTCCTATAAAGCCAATGTCGAAGTTGTTCAAAAGTTTCTATTTTCTATATGAAAAAGAAAGGATAATTAAAAGTGTTAATGCAGAAGACATTTAGGGTTAATGTGTTGACCATCAACTATTAAATAGCTTATAATTGTAATTACTACATGTTTACTAAATGTTTACTTTATCCGAACATAAATTGCAGACATATAGTAGTCAAAGTAGTTACAAAATCACAGAAAAATGGTCAAGTTTGGACCATATTTCCTGTTGAACTGTTGATCAAACTGTAACAAAAACTCAACACTAAAACAATCCTCATTTTGTAAGTACTGTGCATGTGGTACAGCTTTGTAAGGCACATTCCAGGGAGTACTGAAAAGATTTTTTAGTATATCAGCCAAAATTTATATACCGACAAATTATCCAAACATAAGTGATTGAAGAAAACCAAACCAAAACAATTCAACTTATTACTTAAACAATAAATAAAACATGCTGAAATGAAAATTTTGTCAATACTTTTCATTATAATTTAAAAATGAAGACAGATACACAATACATATACGTTCTCAATATTATCCGAATAAGATCATAACTTATCGTGTCACTATCCATATATTAATACTAGTAGCCCAGGTAAAAAGTTTTCCGAGTTTAACTTCGAAAAGGATGTGTCATATTCGCTTTTCCCGTGTGCAAATCCCGTGACGAAAAATTAAATCACCGAATTGGAAACAATGGTTCTGCTGTGACAATAAAACAAAAAAATGACGTCACACCACGTGCTTCTATATAATAATCGTAAAAAAGCGCATGACCTAACGAAAAATATGACCGCGATAAAGGAGATTTTGACCGGAAAATTCAACAAAATAAGACGCTGTCTAAAATGAAAGTATGACAAAAACTCGCTATTATATATATCAGATTTCAGATATTTGCACCACATTAATGACATTTTAATGGATTGGAGGTTTTAATACATACACCAAACAAATACAATTTGGAAACAGAATGAAATCTTGAATTCTGTAACAGGCTACTTGTTTGGAAGTTCTAACGCATTCGTAGAATCTTGTGTCTTCATCAATCGATCTTTTATCTTCTTCAGACCTTCCCGTACCTATGTAAAGAAACAGATAAGGAAAGCAGTTACAATTCACTTTTATTTATTATTTAATGTTAACATTTTTTATTTTTAAATGATGGCTTTGCTGTCTTAAATGATTCACAATTAGTGCACTGACAAAAGCTAATACCTCCACATCACACAAACAATGAAACCATAAAATCAGGAAACTCTAAAATTCAAAGACGAATAAGTTAGTTACACAAAATTCATGTTGATACATGTTAGCAGTGAAATTAATCTCACCGTTATTCCATTACATAAGACATATATGTATCCTAAATAAACCGGTTCGTATTCGAGAAATAGACCAGTCATAAACGACAAGCCTAGCAAAGGCACCAATGATAGAAACGCTTTAATCGATGAACTAAATGGAACGGTTGATCATTTTTTAAATGGAGTTACATTTCATGACCATTTTACCGCCCTGTGTAGAGGCTGCTTACTTTCCTATTACTATTAATACTTAATATCAACTTATTTAATTATCACATGGTTGTTGGAAATTAAATTCATTTTTCTGCATGCATAACTATTTCCCCCGAGTTCAAATTTTCCTCCTTGAATTCTATAATGCTTGAAAAGTATTTTCGAATTATCTGAAACGAAACGAAATTGACATTTTCAATGATTTTTTAAACAACCGTGGATTAAAAAGAATGTCTTGACAATTGAATACAGATTTTATTTCTTTGAGTTTAAACAACGTAACACACAGAGTAATTAGAATTTTCCATGTGATTTTAGATCGCTAAACCTAGGTAGATGTCACAATTTTTGAAAAAGCAGGCTCGGAAAATTAATCCCAACTTTCTCTTAAATCCACAATCCATGTCTCTTGCATTAATTTAACTTTGATGTCTCCGTAAAAGCCTTTGAAAGTAACAATACCCAGAAGAGTTTAGTGAAAGAGTGCTTTATGTAATGATGAAGCTCCAACAAGTTGCCTTTCCAGAGAACTTGCATCATATGGTGGGTGCTAAACCATAATGCCAAGTCCAATTATACAGTAGTGGAAACTATTTTAATTTTGTATTTGTGAACAACGGGAATTGCAGTGATTTTAAGGATGAAACGATTTGAAAAATCGGCATAAAAATTATAAGAATAATTATTATAGCTTTGTTACTTCTCACCCTGATTTCTTTGAATTTCGAAGTTGTGCTGAAGACTTTGTTGACTTTCCCAATTTAACAAAGATTACAATGAACAAGATCATGTTGATCTAAATGCAAAGAAAGTTAGGTATTGGAGGTTTTCCGGAGAATGGTCGTAGCTATATGAATATCACAAGGAGTATGAAGAAAGTGAAAACAGCTTGCATCTCTTGCAACTTCAACATCCTAGAATTTTTATTTTCCTTTCTTTCAGGATCTAATTTTCGTGTTATTATTCTCATTCATGTTTATCCTTTAGTTCGTTAGTGTAAATATAATATAACAAAATATTAACATCTATAACAATGATTCCTTCAACATTTTTCGTCCTGCTGAACGCAGTTTCTAATCGGGAAATCCCTTGAAGTATTGGAATTGCAACATAGGTTGCCAAAGCCTCTATGAATATTTTACTACTGTAAAATATAGTTCACATTAGTCACATCTTTATACTAATTACAAGTGTGCATCCGCTTTTTCACGCTTTCACTTTCTAAAATTTCGGGTCGTTTTTGCGGTCACTTATTCGTAATAGAGTGTCAGACTACGGCGGGTAATATTTTTCTACGATTAGTATAAGAGGAAATCATTGCATTGAATTCGATCGTTTTTTGATTATGCGCGAGATCAAGAAACAATAGACAACAACGAAAGTATTGTACGAAGATTTGTAGATGTTTTTATAGTAAGTACACTTTTGAACAATTTTGTTTGTTTGTTTTGTTTTTCTTATAATATGAATAGCGTCATTACTTTTCCAATAATACGCTATTGAAGAAATGAATATCATGGTTTTTAATCATGACGTTCTGGGTTCGTACAAGAAAATCGTTTACAGTTGTTTACAATTCATATTTTGACACTTTTACGACTTCCGCATTTGGCTTTTATTTACGTTGGGATTTGAATTTTCTGAACAGTTACAGCGATTTTAATCTATTTGTTGTTTTTCTGTACGCACAATTAATTTTTTATTAATTTATTTTTACTGCTGGATAAATCGCATCGTGAAAGATGTATTATGAATATTTTGATGTGCTTCAGATCTTGTGATTAAAAAGTTTTTCTGTTTATAACTCCTGTGTTGACAGTGAACAAAAAATACTTTAGCCGGAATACCTAGAGATTTTTAATTAAAAGAAGGGTGGGGAGTGGGTTTTTTTCGTATTGATGATAGTTTTTTTTAACCACTGGGAACCATTGCATTGCATCTTCAATTGATACAATTTATTTTACAGAGTGAAAAAGGTGGATGCACAGCGCGTATTTTTGTTCTAGATGGGTTTCAGATCTTCCAAGTAAAACGATTTTTTTGTTCTGCGCTCCAGTGTTGATT
The DNA here is from genome assembly GCA_027922465.2 of Turritopsis dohrnii. Lineage (NCBI taxonomy): Eukaryota > Metazoa > Cnidaria > Hydrozoa > Anthoathecata > Oceaniidae > Turritopsis > Turritopsis dohrnii. The sequence continues at coordinate 151,858 of BQMF02000049.1, read as the reverse complement.
GAAAATCTGGAAAAATGTTTGATCTATATGGCGTCTGTTTAAGTGGATATTTAAATCAGAACTATTGAATTGCTTCTTCAATTACTCATTTGGAAAATATCTCTAGAACCTCTAAGAAAATGACTGACATTATTTATGGTCAATGAGACATTGACAAAGGAGTGACGAACAGAGCTTTGACGTCACTCAAATGTTTGATATCGACGATACCTCGGTAACGGTTGGTTGTCACTGAAAGATCATACATGCTTTGGTATATTTTTTAGAGTTCAGTAATACAGTAAGGATTTCAAACGATATTTGTGGTACTTGCACCTATTATTTCTTTTTCTTAAGGTTAGGGTTTTTAGGGGATTAGAGAGATATTACTGTACTAACACTGGTGCACTTTCTGTTTTTTTTATTCCGTGATTTAATTTTTCGACACCATTTTTGAGATGTCATTTTCAGAAGTAAAACCCGTAAAAACTTTTTACACGGGATACTAGTAATATATATTGTTCGTAATATAGAATAGCTTACCATCAGAAAGAATGCCATTGGACCTTTCATAATCCAAAGATTTCCAGCGAGTGACAGACAACTGGAAATAGGAATTTGAAGCATTTTAATTTAGCCTTAGCAACATACAAACCGTAAGCTGTCCAGGGTAAGGGTAATAACATACTTGGGAGTTTCTTCAAATGCTTTCCATTTGATACCCAAAGCCATTATTGTTATGGTTAAAGGGAGCCCTGTGATGGTATTTAAGTTCAAAAGATAATGTCTTCAAAAGCAAGTCAGTTATCTTTGTACATAAATTATTTAACAATTTGGAAACTCACCATAGCCAATTGTTAACAACAGTTTCAAACGCTTAGTCTTTGACTGGAACACAATCATCAGCATCAGTGCTATATTGATACCTTCAAACATCATCCAGGTTAACATTGCAACTGAGAAATAGTATGACATAATTGCATTTGATATACACCATTTCTGAAAAGAAAAAACTATTTATAGCACAAGGTATCTGCTTGCTCTTACGCTATCCGGACGATGGTGTAGTAGGCATCAGAAGAAAGACAATTTGTAAAAAACGTAATTCTTGTGCAATACACTTCACGCAGACACTCAAAAATTATTCCAAAAGCCCACTATCAAAATTGTTTCGAAGTTTAATTTGTGTGAGTTTCTTTAATCAAATCATGAGAACTTCAATAACAAAATGCCTCATTTTTGTATGCAATAAGACTTTCGTCGAAGCAAGTTTTTTCCATCAGTTGAAAAATTAAATTGATACGAATTAAAAAAGTAGAAACAACATGGCTTTAATAAGTTTCCACTAAGCGTTGTAAAGTTTCTGGCTGATTTACCATCATCATATGTTAAGCCATTTTCATCGTGTTAATGGTGATCAAATACAAATAAAATTGTTACCCTCCATATAATGGCAGATGCTTAGCCATTAATTGTAAAAAAAAAAAAAAAGTTTTTTCATACAGTATTTTTATGCACTGATGATGGACATAGTCCGAAAAGCTTTTGCTAAATAAATATGGAATTTTAAATTGTTGTTGTCTATTATATTATACTTAGCCATTAACTACCAGTAATGCAACACCTAGTTCATATGAATTTTTTAGGAACACTTTAATAATGTTGGTTGTTATTTTATGCAAATTAACTTGTGATCGGTCTTAATGGGAACGTCAGGTGATGCGAAACGGCAGCAAGTGCACTTGCCACACAAACACTTTCTTAAGTTTTTCTGAAGTGACAAAGGAACATACTTAAGAAATTCTTCAAATATCCAATGTTTAAAAAGGGATTCTTCACAAATGACCTCGACCATTTCTTCAATATTTTTGATTCACCTCACCCCTCTGTCAGCCTGCGTCAACTTCGCTTTACCCCTCCCCTGAGTTGACGTCATCTTGTTTGAAACAGAGAAACGGATTTTCCTTCCTTTACCTAGAGCTCCTCTGGCGTTGACTGTGTAAGGACTGGAGGCGGCAAGAATCTGTTAGTAGGGAAGTGAGTTCGTGCAAGTATTGTCTTCACAGTGTAAACATTTTCATGACAAACGTTTGCTTACTTAGAAAATTCAAAAGTTCAAAAATTGTAAATGTCAACTAGCGTCAACTTCAGCATAAACCACGCTCTCCCGTAACAGTTGACGTCATTTGTGGACGCTCCCTCAGTTAGTCTAATTGGGCTCTAATCAGAAACTAAAGAATTATACATGCGTACAAAGTTTATGTAGAAAACCATGCACCTTATGCGAAAAAAGGGAAAAAAGAAAGAAAACTGCTTTTAGTAATGATGTTATAAAGTCCAAAATGCATTCAAAGTAACAGTTTTTTACCTGCTTTTCATTCATAAAAAACGAGAAAGGTAATAGCTAAGAAGGTTCAAAATGATTATCATTAGCAGCAAAAAGATGTTATTTAAAATGTTGCAACATGGAAGTATGGGAACAAGAAAACAAGAAAAGACGAAAACATAATCGCTTCGGTACAATGATGGTACTTTGTTGCAAGAATACATCGTTACAAATTCCCTACAAAATGACGCCTTTAAAATCTTCAATGAGCTGCCTATAAATATACGACAAGAACCCCAGTGCAAAAAATTTGTAACAAACTGCAAAAATTATTTAATTGACAAAGCTCTTGCTCGAACTTTGAAATAGCCTAAGCAATTATTTTTTTCATTTTAATGTTTCTTTTTATTTCATTGTTTATTTAGTATATATTTAGCCTTGGTTAGGTGTTAATTTATTTATTTATTTTCTGCCCCCACCTAGCGGTTTCCAATCCCGACTAAGTTCCGCCTCCATTTTGTTTCATTCTGTGTCAGTTACTTCTCCCTACTTAACCCTTTATAACCAAGTTTTTAATTGTTATTTATATAATAATATATTTATAATAATGTTTTAATAATGTATATATATTTCAAAATTTTGTACGAATAGCCATATAATGTGGAAATGCCAAGTATATTTCATTAAAGGTAAAAGTAACGGAAATTCCCATTTTAATGTACACGTATTTGAGTATTATCCATTCCTTAATAAGTTATGTGTCAAAATATTAAAAAAATCATATTTTTGAATATTTGATATTCCAGCGGGCACACGACGTCCTTGAGACGTCTCATTTTAATCGTAAAATGGTCGTCTGGTTTTGAGATTGTTAAGCGACGTCGTAGGGACGTCGCAATTGGGATCCCTTTACGATCAATTTGGGACTTGATAAAAATTTTCAAATTTCATTCAGCAGTCATTAAACAGTAAAAATCGAGTAATACTAACATGCTTATATAGAATTTACATTCCTATCTAATTCTGTTTATTGGTCGTGCGAGGGATGATTTTACGACGTTTTTGGGAAGTTTTTATACAGATTAAATTACGACCTTCGAAAGAATTATAAATTTTCAAAAGCAAATAGTCAACAAAGATTCATCGAATATGTTTTACTACAGTTGAATGATTTTCAGAATTTGAAATAGACCAATCACAAATACAAAGACAAAGAGAAATTCCCGGGTTATAAAATTCACGTGTAATGTAGAAAGTTTCAAAAGCAAAGGCTTTCTTGTAAGAAAAGGTTAATATTGTTAATAATGATACATGTAACATAAGTTTCGATAAAAAACGTTTAGATAAAACTTAAAAGAATTATTTAAACTTGGCGTTGTGTTAAAGGTAAATTGGCAAAGTGTAAATGGAAAACACTTTGAACAGATACGATCCTGTTCGATGAAATTAACGATGAGTTTCTGTTTTCTGAATCCATTCGGCGGGTACATTTATACATTTTTATACATTCTTGTTGAACTTAGTTTCAGCATTCCAGCATCAGAGAAGCACTGTAAATGACATAAAAAAACTTCCGTTGATGCTCAAAGATCTCCTGATCGATAATGAGGTTGGCGAAAAAGGCTAGCCGAAGGGAGTTTTAAATGTGGAAATACATCTGATTCAAAATTTTATAACTTGATGACAAATTAGCTAGTATATGTTGAACTGTAAATTGTTGCGTTGTAAACTTTTAAAAAGAATTAAAAAGGAGACATCTATTGAATTTGTTTATTTGCTCCCAACATAGATGGCCTATGATCCCAGAAAAAGGAGGTTGTTAATCGGACGTCTCTACGATGTCGTTACGGCCAGAGATTAAAGTCGTTGCGATATCATGTCGTCGAGACGTCTCAGTGAAGATGTGATTGGGACGTCTTCTGAGGATCCCACTTCGTGACCATTTCGCGACATCTCAGGGACGTCTTGGAAAGACGTCTCTACAACGTCTTTGTGCCCGCTGGGATGTGAAACCTGGAAGATTATAAGGTTTTATATAGGCTTTATATGGCATTATCAGTCTCACAGAGTTTGGAACAAAGGCTTGGCATTCAAAAAATTTGGAGAATATAGGTACTGGCTTTTCTATTTATAAGAACAAGTTCTTAAAAGCGGAAACTGCAGATATGGCTAAAGAATAAGAACAAAATAAGAACAACCTGAAGCTCACATCATTGTTCCAAGAATTAAAAGAAATCTGTATCAGTATTTCTTGTGAAATGAGAACAATTAATAAAGTGAATTCACTAAAAAACTACTTTTAACTGATTAAGAAATATTTTTCATCTTCTATAACTGTGCGGAAGATATTAATAGTAACAAGATATACGCCCTATTTAAGTATTGGCCCTCATGGATTCACAAAATAGCAACCATTTTTATTATTCACTACTGCGTTGCGTTACAAATTACTTGAAATCTTCAGGATAAATACAAGAACAACATCTCAGGAAATTGGAAAAGTAAGCCTGACATCAGATTTTAATAATGCGTTTACGTGCGAAACTGGAAGGAAAAAGCTGATACAAAATGTGGGATTAATCTTTCTAAAATGTAATTTCTACCCTGTAAGAATTATACATCGATGGTAAAATCCAGTTTGGTATTCTTCCAATGACAGCAGCCATCAAGAACATCACCATAACGTTCTTGTGTATGATGATTCTTCTCGTATTCCTTATTCTAAAACAATGGCAATTTGTAAGATTAATGATACTGTATTGAGCATATGCAATAAGAAGTCCCTTCTTTATGACGTATTACCTCAGCACTTTCAGGCAAATCAGGCCTATCAACAAGCACGCTATAGAACAGCAGGCCACAACATGTTCCACAACAATAATGATTTTGCCATGGTACTGCTCAAATGTAACTTTTGTGATTTTGATCTAATTTTAAATGAACAGTTAATGTTAAACCTTATTTTCCGCATATCCCAGTAAGCACGTGACGTTTAAATGACGGTCAGGATTTGGATGTGACGTCGCGACCAAAACTGACCAAAGCTGACGTTTATTTGACGTCGTGTTATGGTCATAGTTAGTCATCACCATATCTGACGATCATATGACGAAGATGTAAAAATCATAATAATGAACGAAAAGTAACTTTTGTTGCTATATCTACATTTCGATCTCTTATAATTGCACAAAAATATGTTTTCTACTTCAACAACGGTAAATGAATCGATGGCGTCATATTCACGTTCAAACAACGGTCATTAAAACGATATGACGTTCATCTTTTCATAGGAGTTTGACCATAAAAACCCCCCATAAAATGTGTGAAAAGCCAAAGAAGCGATTGTGAATTAAAACGCTGCCCCAGGCAAAATAGAATGTAATTCCTTAAAGCTAAACCCAAACTAAATAAGTGATTTTTGAAAAATTTGGGAAGACGTCGTAACAACCGTTTCTTCGACGTCCATACAACGTCATATATATTCATTATAATCAAAACAATAATACGCAGAGCTGCGAAGGAAATTAACAATCCAATTTTCTGCTATTTTCCCGCTGTTCTTTCTTAATTTCTTTGTTGGCCCAGTAAGCACAAAGTCGTTGTTTCGACGTCGTATTCCAGCATCGCATGACGGTTGTTTAATGGTCGAAATAGAAACAGCAAAACAACGTCGGATTTTGACGTCAAAACGACGATTAAGAAGACCCAAAAATGACGTTGTACAGACGTTATGCAACGGTCAAAAGACCGAAAACAACGTTGCATTGACGTTGTAGCATGGTCAAATTGACGACAAAAGGTAATGACAACAAATGAAGAGTCGTCAGCGGGAATTGAACCCTGACTACTCGCATGAATTTTGAGAGTGATAACCTCTACACTACGGTGCCATGACAAGTTCTAATGTATTTGACTAATATCAAAATCACCAACTTAACTTGCAGTATGTTAAGATGGACAAGAACGATATGACAAATGTTATGCTTATGTTATATTTTATTTTCCCTTTTGCTGTTATGATATCGGTTAACGTTTTTAAATCCATTCCTAATAATTTAGGTAAGCTAAGTAGAAAGCAAAATGAGAAGATAGTGCTTAAAATTCATAGATAGTTGAAGCGTTCATGGAGATTGGTATTGTAAATACATGCGCATAAAAATCAGTTTATTGATTTATATAATGTTTACAATTGATAATTGCCCCCGCAGCGAGCGTCAGCGAGCGAGGAGGCATAGTAGTTTCACGAGATAGGCGAAAGTCAGTATTCGATTTTGTTCATCATCATCTTCCAACTTTTCGTGTTGCTGTAACACGATGGTATACAATTATTAGCTGATTTTGCTTTTTTCACGTTTCAAAGCATGGTACTGTAGGTGGGAGAAAGAATGTTTTTTCGTATTTCGTTCCTAATTTTTTATTATTATACTAAGTTATTCAGGGAGTTCGTATACTTAAATTGCTTAGCCATTTTTCATATTACTTTTGTGTCGTTTTAGTGAAGGGAACGACAAGGATTTTGAAGCACAGCTGGAAATCTGAAATTGTGCCAACCATCCATTTTATTTTTGTTATGATGTTTTAGCTCTAAATCTTGGCTATTTTTTATTTTGAATCAAAGCTTGAAACGCTTGAAATGATTTTTAGTGGATTTTTTGCTTGAATTTTTTTTCCGAAAAAGTTTGTCTTTTTCTTTTGGCACTTACATAATTTCTTTAACAAATCTTGTTTTAATTATAAAATACGTATCCATGGTTGCAGTTCACACATTTCTTTTGTTTGTAGCAATACTTTTCTGATATTACTTGTTAAGCCTTATTTACACTTTTTAAAGGTATATTAGCATTAGTGTGACTTAGGCCTAAGAAATAACAAAAAGTAAGGGTTTAAGTTTTTTAAAGATTTTCAACTGCGTAAGTAGATATCTATTTGGTGTGCATATTCCAAGTTAGTGAAGCCACCGTCACACTATGCCACAAGATTACACTATACTCATTAAACAATTCGTTGTATTGAGAGACTTAAATATTTTCACTTAAATATGTGATTTTCGGCACGCGCTTTCTTCACTGCATACAGCCGCTTTGATCTCGATTTGTATTTGAAATATTGTGTATATTGTGTATCTGGCTTTGTCGAAATATTTAGAGTATGCCACTTATCAGACCCTAAATCAATGAAAGACTTGTGATGACCACTTGTTACATAGAAAGAAAACATAACCTGTTTTTTCTTTACTAAAAATGAAGCTTCTGGTGATACTATTTGTAATAAAACTTCTTGCCCGAATTGATATTTTTTTAAAAAAAAAACTTTTTGAAAATATATATCTTTCTGTAAATGACAACAGACACCAGTCAGGAAGTTTAGTAGATAACAAAACGACAATCCTTTGACAAATCCATATATTGACTAGCTTTCGGAGGAGTCTCCCTCCATGCTCACGTCTACTGTTATATAAAATTTTTTTACACGTTTCAGTTTAAATAAGTTACAATACCGTGTCAAATTATAATAAGTACAATACCGTGTCAAATTATATATTCTAGAATAATTCTAAAGGCATTGATTGGATGGCTCTATTGAGAGAAGGTTTATCACGGTTTATCAAAAGGCTCTCCATCAAAGTTAATCTGAAGTCATTACTTTCGGAACAAAGAATAGAGAAATCGTCTAGTGATGGAGAGTGATTGCAAACTAAGAAGTGGTCCTTAATGGCTGTAGTATTATACAAGCTAGCCTTGATGCTCTTACCGGTGAGATGAGAAATTCCTAGGTGTTCACAGGCTCTAACTTTGAAGTGGCGTTTGGTCTTGCCGTAATAGTTCTGGCTGCAATGCAGATTAACTTTGATGGAGAGCCTTTTGATAAACCGTGATAAACCTTCTCTCAATAGAGCCATCCAATCAATGCCTTTAGAATTATTCTAGAATATATAATTTGACACGGTATTGTACTTATTATAATTTGACACGGTATTGTAACTTATTTAAACTGAAACGTGTAAAAAAATTTTATATAACAGTATACGTGAGCATGGAGGGAGACTCCTCCGAAAGCTAGTCAATATATGGATTTGTCAAAGGATTGTCGTTTTGTTATATCTTTCTGTGTTTACAAATTGGAAAGCTTGAGCGGTGCGGGGGCATTTTTAGCTAAAGCTACATGCTAGTTGATAAATAGTTGATAATTAGTTTTTCACATATGACTTGCCCTGATTACTTTTCTTTTGTTTCTTGAGTCTTTTGTTCTGTCCCTCGGGAATCGCAGGGCTTTTTATTCGCATCTTTTCAGTGAATTTGTGTCTTAGCATTCTACTGTATGAGAACAGTCTGGAGAGACATAGTCATCTTTTTGTCTGAAGAGACATGTTTATGTCTGAACAGATACGTTGAATGATACAAATGATACTTTATAAAGTTTCCACTACTGCCACCATAAACTTTTGGTTATACGTATTAAATACAGAAATATATTACATTTACATATTATTATTTACATATATTACATATTACATTTATTCAACATTAAAACCAATGCATTGTTCTGGACTTAAAACGAAAGCAAAATTAAAATTCAAAATAGCATTCAAAATTCCCTTCCGAACAAGAAATTATATAATAGCATGGTCCTTTTACATCATATAAACGTTGACACAACGTCTCATCGACCGTCGAAAACGACTGACAGATAACGGTCACTTTTCAACGTCACAATTATGTTGCATTTCTGACCACCAAACGACCGTCAAACGACGAACAGAGGTGACCGTCATATGACGTTATCCTGACGTCATAATGTTTACTGGGATATTACATCTTTGATTTGCATAAGGTCACTTTTGTTTAATAAAAAAGGTAAAAACAGTTACACTTACTGTTGTATTTTCCGTTACATTTGTCTTCAAAGCTAAACGAGTTGAAGCCTATTGAGAGAAGCATTTAGAAGTGTTTCTTGTCTTGTTTACTACATCTCATCTAAGTTCTTCATCATGAGCAGATGCTCATGTGCTACATGAATCCAGAATTGTGAATTTGAACAACTAACATATCACTTGCAACTCACAATCAAATATATGTGCTCCATTGCACTAGTCGGTGTCCCCAATGAAATCAACAATATGTAACCAGGGGCAAGGAAATCCCCATACTTTTTGACATCTATAAACCACTTCATTTCGCTACAACGGAAATTACATTAGAATTTCATTACAGAATTGTTTCCGTGATTCAAGTATATATAAATTAACCAAAGGCTAAAAATGAAAACATCTTTGCGTTGAACCCAAACACATAAATATGTAGCTACATGTTATAATAATAACCAATACCTTATTACATGAAATGTGTCAAGCAAGTAATTAACGCGAATTTGAAAATTTCGCGTTAATTAATGTACCATTAATTAATTTATTGCGTAAATTTCTCCTACGTCAATTTTATCAAACCTTAATTTTCTATAAAAGTGTTTTCCAGAGTTCCAGCTTTTCCTGGACACTCTGTAGGCTCATGGAAAAAGTAAAGTTGATTCGTCTTACTTTTTGATTTATTGACCATAACTACTTCTACGTTAAAAGTACAAAAAATAATAAGACATCACTGTATCTACCCTGCCGGCACAAGACGTCTTTTAGACGTCTAAATCAAGTCTAAGTTACGTCTTTAGAAAGACGTCTAGCTAAAACGTCTTTTAGACGTCTTTAAGATATCTTGAGAAATCTAAGTCGTCTAAAAGACGTCTAAAAATCGTCTTTAAAAGTACGTATTTTATTGGCACTTCCAAGACGTCTTTTAAACGCCTCTAAAAAGACATCTTTCTCAAGACATATTAAAGACGTCTTTAATATGTCTTTTTTTATTCTTTCCGCTTTTACTCGATTTTCGAATGTTTGATATTCGATTTCATGACTGGGTGAAACATCTATATATTAATAGCCGATTCTCTGTCTGTCTGTCTGTTTGTTTGTTTGTTTGTTTGTTTGTAAGTCACGCAAAATGGTAGATTGAGTTGTGAGCAAAATTATTTCTTTTTTTGTGTGCGACGTGAGTTCGAAGCAAATACATTGCAACCCCAATCGAACATGAACTAATAGGACCAACATTTTGTTACTATTATTATTGTTAGTTTAATGTACCAAGGACTACGTTGACTTTTAAAACAATACATCAACTAAATACAAAGAAACTAACTGATCAAACACTTTGGACAAAAAGCAGCAGCGGCAAAATGTGGCAGCATGCTTGCCAGTGTATCCTAACGTATCCTTGCCTGACTATCTGAGACGGGTGAACCGTTTTTTCGAGCAATCAAAATGTTTAAAAACCGATAGGTAAAAAAAGAGTATCATGAAACAAAATATTTTTTTGCTTTTCTTTCAATTTAATTTCTTTTTTTAATTATTAAGCGCTTCTGATCGAACGTTTTTTTATTCTCTTTATTCATTTAGCACGTGCCTTTTTTCTCTCCTCCTGTGTGATCTTTTTAAGAAGAGAAACCATTTCCCCCTTACGTTTGATAGCACTCATGTTAGAGCGCGTAACTTTTTTAAAACAATAGTTGATAAAAAGTTGAAGTTTTTTCTCTCTACGTTTTGAGTGTATTGTTACACTGATAAAAGATTGGTTTTACCAGAGGTTGTGACTTCGAATCTGCTTCTGGTTGAACACAAGTTGTACCAGCCGTTTATAAGGAAATTTGACATTTATTGATACAGTGATACCAGAGCAGGTGGACATGGGCGGCGAGCGACGCCGCCTTGGCGGCTAGTTTAGTTTAATAATCTATTTATGTTGTTATGTTCAGTCAAACTACGAGGACAAATGAATTAATGTTATTATAAAAGGTTTCATATGATCATATTTGATGCTTAGTTTTTTAAAAGCTGGTTGATTTTCGATATTCATGATATACTGCTACCTATTTACCAACCCCCTGATTATCGTATCTGAACCAAATTAATTCTTAAGCAGTTTCAAAAATGTTCCTTCGAAAAGTTCTTGGTCGTGCTGTTTACAAAAATATGTAAGTAAATCTTTTAATCTTAACTCCCAATATTAATGAAATTTCGCGAAATCTTTGGTTGTTTTGCTAAGGTAATAACATGTATATTCAGCAATTTTGTTGATTTGCTTTAGTTTTAATGTTAAATGATGGGTGTATTCTTTATGTTTACAGATTCACATACTTAATCATTTGGATTCAAACTTTTGATTTGGATTTTTGTAAGTATTTTTTGTTCTCTTTCGATGCTTTGTTTTGGATGTTGGAGAAAAAAAGTCTCTTGCAAAACGTGTAAATGTATTGGTTTAGTAAACGTTATTTTATATAGAAGCCTTCCCTACATTATTTTTGTATTTCTTTATTTCATTCCAGGGTGATGAGATATGGAAGAAATAATAAGAGATACGATTCTAAATGCAAGTGTACGAAAATGAAGATGCTTTGCTAGCATACCATGAACTAGAGCCTCCTCCAAGTTATGATATCTAACACAAGACAGGGTTTTTCAAACGTTATGTATTTCAGCAAGAAACTTAACTACAATTGAAATCTTTTTTCTGCATATATATATTTTATTTTGTTGTTTTGTTGTATTACGTATGAAAAAGTACTGATTCATTCGAAAGAATATAAACATTTTAATTCAACTTAGATGTTTTATTTTCCCTTTAAAGGTATAAAGGACGTCTAGAAAAAGACGTCTTTAAGACGCATTCTCAAAACGTCTTTTAAATATCTTAACAAGACGTCTAAAAGACGTCTAGAAAAGGTCTATTTTGTCCGCTTTCAAGATATCCTTCCTAAGACGTCTTTAAGACGCATTCTTAAGACGTCTTTTAGATATCTTGACAAGGCGTCTAATAGACATCTTAGATTAGACGTCTTAAAAGCGGACAAAATAGACGTTTTTTAGATGTCTTTTAGACGGCAAATGCGACGTCTTTTAGACGTCTTTGTGTCGGCCGGGTATTTTGTCTCAAAGTCAATATCGACTATTATAAATTCGGGATTTAAGGCTGCAGGTATTACCGATGCTTTAGAAGAGGCCAGGAAACAGAAGAAGAACATTTTCAAGGATAACCCTTTCATATAACTTCATGTAGAGTTTTCACTTTAACTTTCGGAAATTTAAAGAAAAGTTTGTATGTCCACAGAAAAAGACAAATTACTGTCTTTTACTGTTTTTGAAATTTTCGGTTTACTCAAAATCATACTGCTAAGAGAATTCGCGTTAATTACTGCACACTTTTAAACCTTGACGACGATTCGCGTTAATTTCTGATCTCGTTAATTTTTTGACCGTTACTTCCTTGACACATTTCATGTAATAAGGTAGTACCTTATGGCAAGCGTTTGCTTTACTTCGTTAACTTTCATTCGTAAGAAAGATGCCAACATTTCCTTCAAAAACATAAATGAACAGATATTTTCAACTGTATATTGCTTGTATTCTAGATAGTCAGAAATCAGAAGAAAAAAATCGTAAATACAGAGCTTTTGCGAATATAATTTCAAACACCCACTGATGGTGAAACCAACCCAACAGATGTCGTCTTTTAGGACGGCAGCATTAAGCTGTTCTTCGAAAGGATCAAACTTTGGATCCTTACGATCACCAATTATACAAATTTCAGTTATATCAATTTTCATAACAATGTTTGCATCTATTCAAAATACAAATGCGGCAAGAATGGTTATAAAATATCAGTTTCTTACAGTTCTCTGATTTTGACAGTGATCTGGTATCTTTTCCATTTGGTCAATTGCTAAAGTTGTAATCTATTAAATGGCAGGAAGTATATATTATTATTAGTGATGGCATGTTCGGGAGTGCCATTAACGATAAATCACAAGTAAGGTGGAGAAAATATGTAGTTTGTCTTCTTTCTCCTCGTTAAGAGTTTTGCTCTTTGTTATTTCATGATTATGAGCATAAAATGAGAACAATCAATTCAAACTTTTGACGTCGTGTAACTGCAAAGAGCACTGTAATGTCATCTTGCACGTCACAATGAAGACACGAAAATATTGCACGCACAACAAAATGAGAAGTTTAAAGTAAAGTTAGGAATATCAAGTCCGCGTTTTACACTTTTTCCTTTAAAGCAGTGCAATTACATGTAACCTGCACTCCAGAGAGTACAATTAGCGATTTAATTTGCACTCGTGAATGCCTTTTAAGCCAATCAGATTCTCACAATCAGAGGCATAGTTAGGGTCAGTCAAAAAAAGTGGAGGAGTTCAACATTATGATATTTCTTTTCAATTTTAAGTGGCGATTAGGTTACTTGCACGCTTTCCTTTTCTACACGAAATGACTGAACTCTCCTCCACAAATTTTGACTGACCTATGGCTACGCCTCTGACAATCTTGTAAGGTTGACGATTATGTAACTTAATTCTATATTCCCTTTCAATTTTATTACTTAACATTATATAAAGAGAGAAATAGGTTACGAAAAAACTTACAATTGCTCCAAGATAGTGAAGATCTGGATAATTGTCTGTTGTAGTGTTCAGAAATACCTCATACCACACTTCCATCATAAAAGTTCTATCAATACCTTTCTTCAGATAGGATAGAAAAGCATTTTTCAGTCCATCAAGTATCAGATCAGGGCTTTGGCTTTTCTGGTATGCCTGCCAATACAACTGAATACAATGTAGAAATGAAATAATGTTTATAATCATTAATTTTGCACAGTTTACTTGCATCTCTTTCTGGGTATACGGCATTTGTCTAATTCTTTTCAAAACAGTCACGTTAAATTCCATCATATCTATAATAATCTACATATTTCTATAAAAGTTAAGTTTCCAGTCGATATTAGTATGGAGACTTTATTAATATACATGCTTTTTGTTTCGCTTTATACATACAATAATATATAGTTCAAAATTGCCTTAATAAATATGTGACCGTCCAGGGGATTTTGATAACAAACGATAAAACGTTATATAGTTATAATAACGTTATTCTTTTAAGTAATAACGTTACTTTATAACGTTATATCGTTATGCATAACGATATAACGTTACATCGTTGTTATAAAGTAACGTTACTGTAACGATAACGATACAACGTTACAACATAACGATAAAATGTTATACGGTTATGAAAACCTTTTCTTGTAGTTCTCACAAAAGTAATTATCATGACAATTTTTTCAGATGTTTCAGCTTACAGCCACTTCGATATAAACTTAATACAAATGAAGACACTGCCTCTCCATTTCCGAAATAAACAATGAATTCGTACTCCGGTAAATTTAATATATCATGGGTTGTTTTTCAGGAATTGCCTTACAGTTCTAACTCTCTCTGTGGTAGCTGTGAAGGTGTGTTTTGAATTTCAGGGAACGATGTATTATCTTTTATTTCCAATGCTTACAAACAAAACACAAATAGTGCAAGATAACTATATAAAACCAAAACGTGATTTCAGAGCATCAGAGCATCAGAGAATTCATATCGAATGTTTACATACATGAACAGAGTGTGTTCGAATGTTTTTAAAATGAAGATGCAATGCAATGCAAATAAAAGATCTTCCTAATGTTTTTCTCATGGGTAGAATGAAGCCAAATTTAAACATTTAACAAATTCCCCATTAAGAGTGTGTATGCTGCCCTCCAAGATCTTTATTAATGCTATTGAAGTATAGGTCTTCAAAAGGTTTCACGAAGAAAATCTCTGCTGAAAACTTTCTCTAAGTGAAAATTAATCTTTTCGAAAATAAAACGTTTTCCCGAAGGGATTGCAATAGCAATTCTGTCGAACAACTTAAAATAGCATTATAGCAGACGGTTTCTATTAGTTGTAGTTTTTTAAATACATATTGTATCTTTTAACTGTAAATGAATGAGAACCAGGTAATCAGTTCATGCAAACAGGCGAAAAGAAATAGATGTTATGTTAGTATGAAAGTAAAACACAACTTGACAAAATTTTGAAATAGAAAAATGGGTTTTTATTGAACGGTTTATACTGTGATCAATACACAAAAAAGAACCTTCTGCATTTACTATGGCATCCACATCCTAAGTTGTTACATCTTTTACAAGCGATATTTTTTGTCGCGATTTAAAATAAGAAAAATTATTATTCAAAGAACGAAAAACTCTCTCTTATTACTTATTAGATTATTTATTCCTTTGAAACGTGAACGGCATAGTTCTAAAGTGCGATTGCTGTTGTTGCCTGTCGTGTGCTTTATAATAAACAGGAGACGAATTTATTTGTTGTTATAACTGTAAAACGATAAAACGTTATAACGTTACTGATAGAAGAATATAACGTTACAAAAACGATATTATCGTTTCAGTGATAACGTTATAACGTTACTTGAGTATCGTATTAACGTTACATAAAAACGATAAATATCGTTATTTCTTTTGTTCTTTTTAACCATAAAACGTTATTCATATAACGTTTTATCGTTTGTTATCAAAATCCCCTGGACGGTCACATATCTCTTTGAGATATATATCAAGACAAATATTGTTTGATGTAATAGTTATCACAAAAATATATCTAGTATGGCGTGACTGTGGTAAAACGGAAGTTCATCGACCTCTACGCGTCTGATTGACTTTTCTTAACCTTGGTTGATCCCCTTAACATGCAATGGGCATATACAATATATATGACCTGTAGGAAATTTTGATAAATAGCAATAAAACGTGCTGCGTTATTGCTATATTAAAACATATATAGATTTCCTCGTTTATAGAACGTCGTTACGAAATAAAAGGATATAAACTTGTAAGAAATGAGCAACTAATCTTTCTTTTATAAAGAAATCCTCCCCTGTTATGTAGAGAGACAGGAAACATGAAATTTCATGAAGTTTCAGTTTCAATGTTTCCACTAAATATTCTAATATATCCTAATATTCACAACATGATTATTCAGTTTGCTGTAATTCAGCATCCGGAATTAAGATCAAACACAAATACAAATAAAGGAATTTGGTTAATGTTTACACAAATCAAACTTACTTCCAGTTGTTCAGTTATCAATTGGCGTTGTCCAAAATCAACGCAACTACACATATCGTGATAGTATCTAGTGTAACGATCATTAGATAACGATGGTTCCGTAATACATGTAGTTTTGATTACTCCTGATAAAAAAATAGTTAACTATTGAATTTCAGACGTTGATTGCGTGCATATTGGGCCTACAATTGATCAAACGCTGTAGTGGACTTCATGTCCAGTGCTTGAAATCAAATAATTTGCTAGGTTGATCCTTGTTAACGCAAGTGATATCAAAATGTTCTTTAGCAAACAATCTATCTGGACTTGAATTCGTCAAATAAACATTGATCAAATTTTATTTAAGATATACATAAAATTAAAGGTGCGCTATGATTTTAATCTATTTTCGTAAGCAATACCGGGTCGATGTTAAAACTCAGATTATGTTAAATGTAAGTCATTTTTTTTAAAATGGGTTGCTCCCTGCAAGGCCGAAGCCACTACTAGGCGGAGAGCCACAAGATGAGAAAAGGAAGAAGAGTTATAAAGACAGTGCAAGTTGGCGGTTAACCTTGCATTTAAAAGATTGTAGATGGTACTCAGCAGGAAGACAAATTTGAGGGATAGAATTTCTGGGATGAGCATTCCGAGGGAAAAAGCTAAATGAATAAAACTTTTTATGGCATGTTGAGACCTCAACAGTCAAAGGATGAGACGAGTGTTCTGAGAGAAAGTCTTAGGAGAAAGAGTTTGTTGATGCAAGTTATCCGAACAATGCTCATGAAAGTATTTATAGAAAAGAGACAGGAAAGCGAAGTTTCTCCGATGTGAGAGGGGATGAAGATTAGCACAAAGACAAGGGCCAACTTAGTTAACTAAGCGCTTCTGAATTTGATCGAGAAGATGAAGGCAATGAGCAGAAGCTCCAGCCCAAAGCTGGCAGCAATACTCAAGACAAGGGCGAATAGTGGCCTTAAAGATGTAAATGAGGGACTCAAAAAAGTGAGCCAACCTTCATAGCAGCAGATTTAGCAGTAGATTCGATGCAAGATATCCATGTGAAACTCTTTGTGAAGGTTAAACCTAAAAGACAAACATGAGATGAGTCATTAGAACAGAAGTAATGGCGATTAAGTAGCGATTAATAAGGAGAAGCTTAGTCTTCGAAGCATTGAAGGAAACCAACCATTTCTGACCGAATTCAATTCCTGTCCTAAGATCTTTCTCCAACTCAGGAGTCATTTCAACCTTATCAAACAAGTTGTTAGTCCTTTCAAGAGACGAGTAAAGTGTAGTTTAGTCAGCGTAAACAGCAAGTTTACAGATCATGCAATCGGGAAAGTCGTTGATGAAAAAGAGGGAGATGATGAGAAAGAGGGTCGGACCAAGAACAGAATCTTGAGGCAGCCCTGAGGTAATAGAGTAAGAAGAAGACAAATGATCATCGAGAACCACCTTATTACTCCTGCAACTAAGAAAGATTCAAGAGTGAACCGGAACGACTTCATCTTGTGAAGAAGGCCACGATGCCAAGCCTTGTCGAATCCTTTAGAGATCTCATGAGCAATAGCTTTTTTCTCAGCACAAGTATTAAGAGACTGATATACACGTTCAGAGATGACGGTTAGAACATCATCAGTGGAAAGGCCAGAACGGAAACCGTACTGGTGATCAGAGAACAGATGAAGAGTTTCGAAGACCTTACTTATAATAGAGAGGAGACTAATAGGATGACAGCAACGAGGGCTGATCACTCACCAGAGTTTTTGTAAACAGGCACAGCAGATGGAATTTTCCAACAAGAAGGGAAAGAAGATTATTTGATGCACTTCCTGAATAGCCTACAGAGTATGGTACAAAGAGAGTACAGAGAGAGTTAAGGCAAGCATTTTTGTATAACGATTACCGAGACTTCATCGGCACCAGTAGCCCTAGAAGAGAACAAACAATATCCGCAACCCTCTTAGGATTCATGTTCAGAGAAGACAAATCCACCTCAGTTCTGGAGGCAAAATCAAGCAAAACATGATCAGTGTCATCAAGAGTGGAGTTCCTGCTGATGTGTTTAGCAAAGAACTCCTTCTTACTAACAGCAGATGTCAACACCTCAGCACCATTGAAGAGTGATGGAATCAAAGATTAACCTTTAATAAAAAAGCTCCGATAGATACACCAGAAATCATGACACCCAACAGATTCAGATACAACCCGATCATGGACCTGATTTCAATAGGTGCGTCTAGCCTCCTCGATGACTTGTTTACAGTCATTGCGAGCTCAGTTGAAAAAACGCCTAACTGCTAGAACGTTGATAACGATGGAAAAAATGATTATGATGGGCAATTGCAGCACAAATGCCAGGAGATAACCAGAGGAAAAGGTAAGGTTTGACTTGATACTTTCGAGCTGGAACAAATTCATCAATACTAACCTGAAGCCACAAAGAGATCTCCGCATCGCACCTCTGTGCATCACAGCCAAAGGTATGATCAACCGGCAGGTCACGAATAAGATCTCGAAAGCTGTCCCAGTCGCCACGATGGTATAAATAAAGTTTGCGGTGAGTGCTTGGATCGTGTGGCAAGCGGAATTTAAGTCAATAGTTACTTTAACAACAGAATGATCAGAATTACCTAATGTTTCGCAAATGTTCGAGTTATGCAAAAGGAATAGGTCAATAGGAAGCTCCTGATTAGCTTGATCAGGTACGCGAATGGAAGAGTTCACAGGCTGAGTAAGTGAGAGATAGAAAAATTGAAAGTGACAATGCCAGATGGGAAGGTAGTGTGATAGAAGATAACCAGTCAGCAAGATGGATATTGAAATCACTAAACACAAAAATATTAGCAGAAGCGGGAGTTATGACAGCTTTATCAATATTTTCCGAGATATAATTGATGACGCTGCACGACTGAGAAGATGGAAAGTGATACACAAAAAGATAACAAGTTGAATGCAAGAGAAACAGACCTAGACAGATGACAGATTCGTCAGGAGATTTTAGATTTAATTGACGGCTGACAAGAAGACAGTCACGAACATAGATACCAAGGCCTTGCATAAGAATATATGAGTCGTTGCGATTAATAGGAAGATAGCCAGGTAGAGATTAGCATAGCCAGATAAAAATTAGTTTCACAAATAGACAGAATATCAGGAGATGAGTTGGCTAAATAAGATTCCAAATCAGAGAATTTCCCACGAAGCCCACGAATATTAAAGAAGGAAAGTCAGAAAGGCGTTGGCGATTTACGAGAAACCGATTTAGATTTACTATTTTTATCATAATGAGGAGAAAGAAATCCAAAGTTGTGTTGGCTGAAGAACACGTGCAAGAGGATCAATATAGGTCTTTATTTATTTATTAAATAATATTTTGACAGGTTTAACACTTCAGCAATCTAAAGTTGCTGTTATCAATGTGTGACCTGATCGGTTTGATGTCAGCTATGAACCTTTTGTCGTAACAAAAGCAATACTGTGGCCTCTAAGGATACAAACCGTTGCGGCAGAAGGGCGCCGTCCAAGCGCAACTTGGCACTACTACTGCAACGTCATCTTTTGACTGTTGATAAAGGGGCCTCTCTAAGTATCTAGCAAAGAGTCCGGGCTCATGTATTACCATCCGGCAAAGTAGTACGGCAGCAAAGATAAGTAACAAGCAGTATTTAAAGTAGGCTCAGGAATTTGTCAGACAGTAAAGTGCAGCAAGGGGATCGATGTTTATCATCCTAGAGTAGATATATCAATAACACTGCAGGCAGCACATCTACACTCATAAACAAAGTAGGGGTACTAAACCTGGTCGTATCTCTACCAGCCCCTGAAGATAATTTTGACTTGCCAATCATGTATTCTTATCGAGACACCATCTCTAGGTAAGTTGCCTACCAAAGCCTTGCCCTTCATTAAACAAGACTTATCCCACCGGACGCCAATGCAGTATTTTAATGTCTAACTTATTTTTATTGACATTATGATATATGACCATATGAAACAACTGTTATCATTCATGACATGCACTGTTTTTACGTGGTCATATGTTTGTTATTTTTTTTTCATTTATTTCTCCAAAAATGATTTATGATCAACGACGAAGAACATAGTAATTGCAATTTTTCGAAAGAGAATGTCAAACAGAACGAGAACAAAGTATTGGATACAGCTATGGTTTCCATGATGAGGTACATTTATATGTTTTTATTTAATTAAGTGAATTTTTTTCAGGATAAATGTATATGAACACTAAATGCTGCTTTCCTTATTTTGACTTCTGTTTTACATAGGATACATATAAAAAACAGCATTTGATGTTGATATGTATTTGTTCTGAAAATAATATTTATAGAGTTAAATAAATAAAAATATGTAAACAAATCGACCGACTTGAAATGTTTGTCAGAAAACTGTCCGGAGAAACTCTATCTACCATCAATACGTAGTCTGCAAAAATGCGACACACACGAAGTGCATCCTCAACGTAAACAATAAATATGCACCCAAACTTTCAATATGGACATGTCACAGCTGCCTATTATCTCAACTACCTTTTCATGGCACTGATATATCGACTATGCACCAACAATCGCAACTCACCAACTTACCAAAAACTCCAATATTTACAGAAAATGATAACCATCTAGCCCATCTAACCGCCAATAGAAATTGTATCAGCATCTGCCAACTAAACATGCAATCCTTGACTTCTTCCTTTCCGGAGTTCAAGGCAATGCTATCCAAATACAAATTTGACATCATTACCCTTTCAGAAACTTGGCTGAAAAACAATCCACCTCTGCTTCGCTACATCTTCGAATTAAAAAATAGACTGCACAAACGTGGAGGTGGCGTTGGTTTTTATATACGAGATGAATTTTCCTACAAGCTGAGATCTGACATAAACAAAAAGGATGATACTATCGAACATATGTGGTTGAAAGTGAAAAACAAGAGTAATTTTTTATTGATCTCGGTATTCTACCGGTCAAGCTCAATACTCACTGATAAACAGACTTGGAAACAAAAATTTGATTCACTACTATCGATTTGGACAGGTCGAATCATCATCACAGGGGACACGAACATTAATCTGCTAAATAAAGAAAATGCCGCTGTGAAACAATACCAAGAAACGTTAGACCATCTTGGCCTAAAGCAACACATCAGGAAACCGACAAGGAAAGGATCAAAACTTGTTGACCACATCTCCTCAAGCATCGATAAGATCCATCACCAAGATTTTCTCTCATGATATGAAATTAGCGATCACGACGCGCCATAAATCATATGCAGCATCAAAAAGCCGAGGTTTGAAACACGTTATAAACATATTCGGTCTATAAAACAATTTGACCAACAATCTTTTGTAGCCGACGTTGAAAAACTTCCTTTGAAACTAGTTTATGCCATGGAAACACCTGAAGAAAAACAGGATGTCTTTAACAACCTCTTCCTCTCATGTCTAAACCAACATGCGCCCCTCATCAAACAAAAGATTACAAGACCACCAGCACCCTGGCTAAAAGATCTGAATATCAGGGAAATGCAAAGACAACGAGATCAACTTCGCAAACAAGCACACATGATGCAACATACAGCTGACTGGGAAAAGTTCAGAAACATTAGAAATAAAATTAAGATATTCATAAAAACTGCCTAATCCAACTTCTACAAGAGGGCATTATCATTCAAACGCCCAAAAGAGGTTTGGAATACCATCCACCGCATACTAAATCCAAACCCTCAGCGTATTACTTCAGATCCAAACGTACTTAACAAGCATTTCAACACCACTGCTAAAAAACTCTTAAATTTGCAACCTAAGCCCGAACGTCTTCTACAAGACCTGATTAACGACCTTCCATTAAAAAGTAACGCATTCCAAATCTCCACAGTCAGCTACAATGATGTTAGAAAAGCAATTCTAGGGCTTCGTAATGATTGCTCAACTGGTCCTGATCAGATCCCTTCTTACTATCTGAAGCTTTGCATTGATGAAATAACAAGCCCAATATGTCACATAATCAACTCATCGATAAGCAATTCCACATTCCCGAAACAATGGAAAATCTCTAAAATCAGCCCCATACCAAAAATATCCCAACCAAAGGAACCAGGTGATTACAGATCAATATCGATACTTCCAACCCTCTCCAAAGTGTATGAAAAGCTAATTATAACACAAATCATTAAGCATGTCGACGACCGGCTTTCAGCAAATCAATCTGGTTTTCGTAAAGGTCACTTCACTGTTACAACTTGTTTTAAAATAAAAGACAACATCAGCAAAGCAATGGATCGTGGCGAAGTTACTCTAGCTGTCATGGCTGATTTCTCCAAAGCTTTCGATACTGTTGATTTTGAGATATTAATACGTAAACTGCACTCCCTTAAATTCTTGAAAAAGACCATGCTTATCCTGGCAAGCTACCTATCTCATCGTTACCAATATGTACAAAGCGACAAACTATCTTCAAAACATCTACCAGTCACTAATGGAGTACCACAAGGTAGTATCTTAGGTCCTATGCTATTCAGTATTTATGTTCACGACATGTCTAAAAAGACGTCTGCTAAATGCTATGAGTATGCAGATGACACCAGCATATACCGCCACTCTAAACCAAACCAAATTAAAGAATGTGCAAATAAATTAAACAACGACATTGCCAAACTTCAAATGTGGTCAAAAGAGACAAACCTGGTATTAAACCCGCATAAAACGAAAACTATGCTGTTTTCTACTACACAGATGGCAAATAAACACCAGTTCGCGTATGAAATCAAATCTTTAGATGGTAACGTCATCAAACAAGTATCAACCTTCAAACTTTTAGGAATAATCTCTAGCAAAGACTTAAAATGGAATTCGCATGTCAACAAAGTAACGTCCTCAGCAATTGCAACACTTAAAACTCTGACAATGCTCAAAAGATACTTGCCATTTCACCTTAGAAAACAATTAGCTGAGTCACTTGTCCTGAGCAAGCTTGACTATGGCAACGCTATATTTCATAATGCACCAAAATGCCTATTCAACAAATTAAAAAGAGACCAAAACGCCACAGCAAGTTTTGTGAAGGGATGTTACGCAAGACACTCCGAAGTTATTGCCCTGAATGGGCTGCCAATTGAAGAGCGCGTTGAAATTGGCATGGAAATCAATTAATTGCCAGGACTGGCCGAAGTTAATTCCAATGAAGATCAATGAGCCACAACGACCAACAAGGAATATTAAAAGACTAACCATCAACTGCAATAGCAAAAACCCTGCTTCGCTTGATCATGTAGCCTCGAAATCATTCAATGATCTCCTACAGTCCTGTAGCATGACTGTTAATGACAAATGCTTCTGTAAAGTGACACAAAAACATTTACTGGACAGAGCACTGGCAAAGA
The DNA here is from genome assembly GCA_027922465.2 of Turritopsis dohrnii. Lineage (NCBI taxonomy): Eukaryota > Metazoa > Cnidaria > Hydrozoa > Anthoathecata > Oceaniidae > Turritopsis > Turritopsis dohrnii. The sequence goes on along the minus strand of BQMF02000049.1, from coordinate 128,176 downwards.
CTCTGCAATGATATAAAATAATACTAAAAAAAAAAATATCAATATTAATAAAGAAAAACAGAAAAAAACAAAAAAAAAATTGAGAGTTTATATGTAATTTTTTTTAGCACACTTTCTCGCATGCACAATATTCGCTATTTCAGCATAATAGCCAATTTGTAAATCTGAACTGAAATATAACCCGTTATTATTATTATTATAATCCCAATACTTTCTTCTTTTTTGATGTTTGACTTTCTTTTACAAGTTATTCGTCATAGATGTTGATCATAAAACAGTTATGTTAAAAAATGAAAAATACAGCATCTGTTATTTCTTAAATTATCTAATTCAAAATATATAAATATGTTAAAGTGAACCTGAATAATTTCCTCTTTCAAATATTTCACATCGGATAAGCACAGATTCGTTGACTGGCAGTCTGCTGCTTCCCCATTCGGGCATTCTGCAATAATCTAAGATTAGATACTAACTCTGAAAATCTGTTAAGTTGATAAAAAAAGGTCAAAAATTTGACTATTCATAATGGTATAAAGCAGAAAGAAAAAAAACCTTTTTCCTTTTTCGGTGTGTTTCTAATGAAAGAACTACGACAATTTGTTGCTATTCATTTTTTGCCTAGATATTTCTCTACTAACATCGTCCAGACGCTTCGAAAATCCCAGTGTACCTCTTAGTCATATATGCATTGTAAAACCTATTCCATGATTTCTTCTTACCATAACATCTTAAATAAAAATATTTTGGAAGTTCATGTAGGGCAGTAAATTTTCTTTCCAATGCGTAAAATAATATATTTACACAATTATTAAAGAGAAAAGTAGTGTGTAAGAACAATAAAAAGTACGGACTTTTGTTTGTTTCTTTGAGCTCCAATTCCCATGAAATATTTTGTAAATATTATTTTGGTTGGGCCGATATCTCACAATCAGTGAAAAAAATGTGCCCGCGATTCCCAATTAATTGTTTTTGCATGAGAAAATAGTTTCCTTTTTGTGTTTACCATACTGCGCTATTCGATTAATGAGAATAATCACGGATTTTTATTGTCAATACGCGGTCTCGTAAGCCGACTTTTACCTACTGCTGTGCAAAGTTTTAAGGGAAATGAAGGACTTGCTTAGAAGATGGAGCTCAAAGAAGGTAGAACACTAATAATTTTTCATCAGATGCATTACAATTTCACAACTTTTATAAATTCACAAATTGAATTGTTAATTTACGTAAAGGCCTTTTGAGAATAAAACAAATTAGATTAAAGATTATCATAACTTAGAAATGTTGACTAATAAATGCCCATAAATTTTTCAAAAAGAAATATTTTTAGAGGCAAATATCAATGTACTATTATTGTAACCTGATGATTACATTTGACAAAAAAAAATTGTTAAAAACAAATCACTTTTGAAACGTACGCTGAGCACTTGAGTATGTGAATACTAGTGCCCATTGTTGTTGGGGTTCCTGAGGTTAGTGCGTATATAGCAAGTTGTATACAGGAAAACTTTTCTCTTTCTGCTTTGTGGTGATATCTTATTATGAAACTGAACTTACATTTTGAGCAATCTATTTCATCCGATTGATCATCGCAATCCGGTTTCCTATCACAAACTTGATCTTTCCAAATATACTCGCCACTTTTACATTGGATAACCGTTGAGTTGTACGACTGGAGAAATGTTGATAATTCTAGATAAAACCACAATTTTGGTCATTCAATCAGAGTTATGGTCTACTTTCCAACAATGATATACAAATAATAAACAAAAACAAATTGCATGATATAAATAAGAGCTGAAATAAATGATGAGAAAATGTTATATGTTGCAACATATTACAGGCTGCTATGCTGAAGAACCATTTTCCTTTATATGCGAAAGGTTAGAAAGTCTTCTCATTTGTTAAGGTACACACATACTAGAAAGGAGAAATGAAAAACACAAAATGCATAGCAAACGATGAACATCCCTCAAAAACGTTGCCTATATAATAAACAATTGAAAATTTACAAAAAAAATAAAATACATTTACTTTTGGCGAAAAATATGCTAGAGAGAAAGGGAAAATTTGTACTAGTAATCACATGGTTGAGAGGGAAATTTGGGATAAATTTCACGAGTTCATTTTTGAAATTTTGAAATCTCCCGAGTGAAACGAGGGAGATTTCAAATTTTCAAAAATTGAACGAGGGTAATTTATCCCAAATTTCACGAATCTAAACATGTGATTACTGGTTAATCACATGGTGATAAGCTTTTCTTAGTATTTTTGTTATCAGCACTGTCTGAGAGTTTTTGTAAATCTTCCTCAGACAGTAACTGAAAACGATTAGCAGCCATTCTTCAAAATCAAAATAAACACAAACTCTCGACGAAAGAATGAGAGCGTAATCAAAAACATTCGAAAGTTGTCAATTTCATGTTCGATCGGCTATTCGAATGTTGAAAAATAAAACAGAGGGAAATTACAAAACAGCGGGAAATTACAAAACAGCGGGAAATTTCAAAATAACGCCATTGACGACGTCAATCAAATTACATACAACCATGTGATTAAAAGCGAAAAGTTGATGGCACAAACAAAAGTACCGTTCGAAAGTCAGAAAGTACGTGATTTTGTAAGTACTCAAAGAGGGAACAAAAATTAAGATTTAATGACAAAAATACTTAGGAAAAGGGAAAATTTCGACTGTAGGTGAGTTTATAGATGTTAGCTATAAGTACAACTGTTGTGTTGTATGTACTGGTTACTGTGTCGTCTTTTATCTGAAGTTTGAAAGTGTATAATGGAGCAAAGCAATAATGGAAACCAAACACCTTTGATTGATCTTGATACCGTATCAAGTCAGCTTGAAAGCATAAACTGCATTTTGTAACCAATGATTTGTCCCGATCAACATTGATTCAGTATTTGTTTTTTAAAAATCTTGAAAATTGTGTAGTTCAAGATAATCGAAAGTACTCCTCTACCTCATCAAGTTGAATTTTTTTGAAACATTTTAGATTAGCTAGAATATCTCACCTGAGAAATAAATTGCTGTGTCATTGGTATATTTCATGATTGTTGTTCGAAAGAGGACGTCTTGAAAATCGTTGAAAAAATTAGAAACAACAAGGGAACATATTCTCTTGTGTGTCTCCGAATGCACAAGCTGAAGATGTGATTTAACGATGACACTACCTAACGATGACACTACTTCCTGTCACCGATAAGATAAATATGAAGTAAAGTTCTGTGTTAAGTATACCATAAGATGTAGGTACTTAAGGAGGGTATTGCGAAAATTAGTTTGGAGCCCCTTTGACCAATACAAAACTAATACTTAATTTACCGTCTTGTCAACACCTTTGTTATGTTGACAGCTAAATCTGTCAACTCAAACGCTGATAGCCATACTTACAACGTGAAACCAATGTTTTGATCCCTAAATATTTCACTACTTGCTGTGAGCATGTCTTTTGAGTATTTAGAAGATGTTGGAAGAAGAGAGATTTACCGGAAACTATTGTACCGCCATTTACCCAATCCGCTTACAAAATTGGTGTCACTAACCATGGAATTTCAGCATCGGTAATAATAAATTGATAATCAAACACAATTATGAAGCAATTTCTGATGTATACTTTTTAAGAAGTCCTGTAGGAAAGTCATCAACACCAGAGGCTTTACCTTGTTATAATAATCGGCTTTTTGTTACACTTTTATTTTAGATAATGATAAATTTCGTTTTTTAACGGTCGACTTCTTCTTACATTCCTCGCAATTTGTCGTAAAACCAAGTAGATGCGCAAGACATTTTTTAAAAGTTACATGTAACGTTTTTTTCGGGGAAGCCTTAATTCCAAAGACTCAAGAAAGTATAGCAACGAATTCATTGCAAAAGTAAACAAATTAAGTTTTTATTCAGTGTGGTTAAGGTGGGGAACAATAGACTATTCTGTACATTATTTTTAATATCCATTAAGATAATCACCCATTGTTTGAAATTATCGGAAGCGAAAGATTGCTTTAGGTAATTTCTATTTACATAAAAATTATTATATTTAAAATCTTAGAAATGTTTTTGCAACCATTTCCAAAAACCAAAAATGAATCCTAATGTGTGACTAATGTGTAAGATTTATTTACAGAAAGAAGTCCACAGCCGTAGCCAGAAGTCATTCAAAATTTGTGAAGGGGAGTTTAGTCATTTAAATTAGAAAAGGAAAGCGTGCAAGTAACCTAATCGCCTCTTAAGACTGAAAAGAAATATTGTAATGTTTGTAATGTTTTTTTGACTGACCCTGAATACGCCTCTGATGTCTGCTTGTTGAATGTTGAATCGTTCTGTCGTCATTTATGTACTCCAGGCTCATTGTTTCTACGTTCTTGGTGTTTCTGAGGCTGCACGATTGCTATTCTCCTCAAATTAATCCAATCCATTCTAGTCAAATCGATTGTTATACGTTAGTTTGTAGAAATAATAGTTTCTTGGAGATTATTATCACAGTTTCGACTTATTTTGATTATTCTGCTATGTCACTTTGCTTCTGCTGCTCCGTAAATTGTTTTGTGCTGTTTATTCAGCGGATAGGTATTTTCTTTCTTTTTTTGTTAGTATTCCTGAACTGTAATGCTTAATACGAGAGGCTCTAATACAATCAAGCAGTTTTTAGTAATGGTCAGTTTGTGCTCTTACCACCTGATCATCAGCAAATGCGCTTTGTCATTCAAGGTTGGAATGCATACGAGGATGTGGCTGAGGCAAGGCACCAACATCTTCAGCAAAATATTAACATCTAGCTACCAGATATTCAGCAACTTGATGTACGCCTTAGAATCAGTAACGCTGAAAGACAAACTGAGCATTGTCAAATAGAAGGTGGTGAGAATTGACTAGGTGCCATTGACAGGCTCTATCAGTTTTGTGGTGCCCAGATGTTTGCTGTCGAAAGTAATTTTAATGTTGCCACAATGTTACAGTTCATTTAGATAACATTTATTATGTTAATGATCTTAAAGATCTTTTAGTGGGCAATAGCCGTTTTTATACTGAGACGTAAATTACGTCAAGACGTATAATTCGTCTGAAAAAGTCCCTCGACAGTATAAAATCGGGCAGACGAAAGAAAATACTCAGTCGACGAGTTTTTTTTTAAGCGTCAGTGTAAAATCGGTAGACGGATGAAAGTTTTATTCAGACGAATGGATACATTTTTCAGACAAAAGTTTTGACTTCCAGACGAAAGTTAGAAGAAACTTTCGTCTGAATTAAACAAACTTGCATCTTTTTTATTGTCAAGATGGATGTAGCCGCATCAGAGGACTTTTTTTTCATGCTTAAAAATAAGCGAAGAAGACTTGACGAGGAAGAAAATGAATTTTACAAAAAGTGTTAGAGGTACAGGTAGAACGAACGTTACTGATACCTATATACAGGCTGCTGTTGCTGCTACAACAAGTGTCACTGGAAATGTAGTTGAACGAAAAGATCGAGGGCCTGATAAATCGAGAGAAATAGAAAAGCTTTGGTGGAGTCAGGTATATCACATATACAGTGATGCAGATTTTAAATCTGAAATGAGACTAAATCGGGAAATTTTCGATTTTATTTTGAATACCATTCACGAGCATATTGTCTTTAAGCGCCAATCTTTCTAGAGACAACGCATACTCGTTTGATGCCAACACTTCAGCAAACTTTTCCACCTCTTCTTTAGTCCAACTTCTTGCAATACCTTTTTTTTCGAAGACATCACGATCTCACCATTGCAGTTTTCAGAACGTTCGATTTCATTGCTAAGTCTGATCTACACTTAAGAAAGCTCGTGTCACACTTTAAAAATTTCTGAAAGTATGATCACTTTCATTCGACTAAGCTCTAACTTGCATCGTTTCGACGAAAGTTATAAGTAGACAAAATTTACAAATTTTTGTTATTTTTTCGTCCGTCATGAACTTTTACACCGATTTTATACTGTTAAATATTTCACGTACCTTTCGTCCTATTAGATTTCTTTCGTTAGTATAAATTCGGTATTTTTGAGCAGACGATGTTTTTTACATTTTACGTTTTTATACTGGACGATGTTTTTAAAACTTTCTTCTGTCTGGAAGACGAAACTTACGTCTGAGACGGATGAAAGTTAAGCAAAAGTAGACGGATGAAAGTTAGGACAAAATTTTGTAAAAAACCGGTTTTACACTAACGGACGAAACTTTTCTTCAGACGTAGATTACGTCTGGACGTAATTTACGTCTCAGTATAAAAACGGCTAATAGAGTGATTTAGATGTGAGAACGCGCACGTCAGTTTGCTCGGGGAAAACCCAAAAAGAGACTGGAACTAGACATTTTTGAGATTTCTTGTATGGTGCCGTCCCGTTCGCAACGCCATTTCAACAGGTTTCGCGTTGTGTACACAACGTGTGGAAAATATTGGAAAAGTACACCGAAATATGGATGGCAAGAAGTAGCAGATAAATTAAGCACTGAAGAAGAATTCTCGATAGTTACACAGCGTGGAGTTAGAGAAAGACTTGAAAAATGAATAAAGAAAAGAATGAAAGTGGACTTGGGGCCAATGCTCCCACTGAAAATGAGGTTTTACTTGAAGAGTTAATCAACATTAATGAAGACACTATTGCAAAAGTTGAAAATGAATACGAAAAGAAGAAATCTGAAGTTGAAGTAGAAAAAATACACGCAACAGAAATGAGACAGATAGCAATGGAGAGGATGGGTGAAACTCAGAAACGAAAAAATAAAGAATCTCTTCCAGCAGAAAAGAAATGTCGAAGAATAACACTCGATACTGTTGCTTTCTTGAGGGAAAAATTAGAAGCAGATAAAGAAAATAAAGCACAGGAAAGAAGAGAGCATAAAGAAAGAATGGCCATTTTAGCTCAGCAAAATCAGCAAATCAGAAAAAATGAGAAACAAATAGTGTCAAAGTTGCTAAGTTTTGTTTGTGTTTTGTTCACTACATATACACTATATATATTTTGTTATACATTATACACAATTTTGTTGATAAAGAGATGTTATATATTTACATTCTGTTGAAAAAGTTATTTGTAATATGCTTAACATGTAAAAAAGCAAAGTAGAATTGCTCTTTTTCTTTGCTGTGCATATACGAACCACTATGATGCTAGGTGTAGGTCTCTGGGGAGGTTAATTCTGATATATGATAAGACAATTGTAATCTGAAGTTCATTTTTCAAGAGTAAACAATGACCTTATAGTGTTAGTGTACTCATCAATATGTAAGTTCTTAGGAAAAGAAAACATAAACAAAATTAAGAGGATTCCAAGAAAAACCAAGGTTTTCATCTCAGTTAAAATATTGTTCTAAGGTTGGAGGATCAATGTCAAAAAACTCTGAAATTTGATTTCCATAGAGACATGTATGTGCATTCTGTAACAAGGCACAAACAATATAATGTTTTCCGATAGGACTGAGTCCAAGTTTTTGTTGCTTTTTAAAATCCACAAATTTGAAATAGTTTGTTATGAGTCCAAATAACCATTCGACAGATGTTCTCACTTTGCTCATTGCCTCATTAAATTGATTTTCCTGTGGTGTTCGTTGAATTCCTCGAAATGGTGCTTGTAAATGAATGCTCAAGGGATATGCAGGATCACCGTATATACACAGAGGGTAACCATTAAACAAAGCATGATTTTGCAACTCTGTAAGCAACCCTGATTCTCTCAACATAGTACTGTCATGTCTTCGACCCTCATATGGTCCTGACAAATTCCCTATCATTCCGTTAGGGAGAGCTAAGGATTGGAACTTGATTGAGTGTACCCTTTTATGGCCATTATATACAACATTCTGGTTTCTTTGAGGACGGCAAATAGCACGTACAGTTCCATCAATAAAACCAAAACAATTGTCAAGGGGGGGGGGGGGGGGGTTCTGTAACATATTAGGTTGGAGCATAGCTTGATTCCAGGTTGTGAGTCTATGCCCATGAAAGTCTGTAACATATTAGGTTGGAGCATAGCTTGATTCCAGGTTGTGAGTCTATGCCCATGAAAGTCATAAATGTTTTCTAGAACTGAATTGAATATGAGACACAATTCAGAAGTGTTTCTCCCAAATATGGGAACCATGTCGGTGTATCTGCAAGGAAATGCTAGTCTTTTTAAGACAATGCAAAGTCCTTCTATACCATCACAGACTGTTGCTTGCGAAGTAACTATTCTATCTGGTATATTTAATATGTCAAAAAGCCTGAAAACATAATCTTTTTTGAAACGAAAATCAGTGTTGCATCTACCGTCATCCCATAAATCTAAGTCAAAACGTTCAAAGTTCCAATATGGATAAATTTCTCTGGACATATTTTCATTGTGTAACAATAAAAATTCAACATCGTCTATCAAATCTTGCGCATAGCTAGCAACAAGTAAGTCCCTTACAGCTTTTAAGCTTGGTAGCCATATTTGTTTACGTTTTTTCCACCTGCTCTGTTGTGTACAATCTAAATCTAAAATAGTTGAATAACAGAACGGCAACTGATAAGTACAGAATGGCGCGTTGTATCGACGTTCGCGTCTCGGATCTAAATCACGCTAATAACAATCAAGCAAAGAACCTTCAAGGAAACATTCAAAAGTTCAACAGTTCGGTTGCTTTTGCTTCCATGCGTGGAAAATTGAATGTACCACCAGGTCGTGGTTCACCAGTTTTTCGTATAAATGGCCAGGTTTATCAACGAATAGGTAATTAACACCCACCGCCGGGTGTTCCTCCAACTTATGGTAAGTTATATATTTATAACGGTATGGAAACCTTCAATTAGCTAATGTTAAGTCTGGAAAATGAAGATTGCTCTCCTGAAGTCATGCAAAATCTACAGCACATCATATTAAGGGAGAATCCGTATGTAGTTGCTTATAAACAGAAGCGGTGGAATTGCAAGTCACAAATAAACAAAATCTCCACCTATGGCTCAGGACATCGTTGTTTACCCCCGGGACAGACCACTACAGCATGTACCGGTCCTGTGTCTTAATCTAGATTCAGGGGTTTTTCCGGCAGTTTTTCCAGAAGGGGATTAGGTTGGAGTTGCGAAATTCCTCATGTAGCAGAGCGTTCTGTAGGCCACCAACGTCACACAAACATGCTGCCATATTATTTGCGTTGCAAAGATGCAGTTAGCTCCGTCGTAAACGGTTAAAGGCTACTTCTACAATCTGCCGTGATTAGCAATAGACATTTCCCGAGTTTATTTTTTATCAAGCTCCGCCTCGTTTTCGCAATGGTTAATATGGTAACGAAATGTCACGGGACTCATTTCAGTAATGTGCAATAAGTGTAATAATTGTGATAGTGTTAATGATTGAGCACAAGAGATTCGGTTGTCATAGTGACGCAATTGAAAACGAGGCGGAGTGTGATGAAAAATAAACTCGGGAAAGGTCTATTGTAATGTTGAAGCCGATCGTTTGAATCTGATGCGGATGAACCAAGCAGTTCTTTGGGTTCAACAATATGAAGGCCTAACTGATCATTTTACAAATACCAAAAATCTTTGCCTTGGGTGATCAGTGATCTACCTTGTTCGTTTTATGGTGGCGCAAGAGCCATGCTGCAAAATTATCAGGATGCCAAAAAAATGCAAAAACTTTGCAAACCTGGCTTGTTTGCACGTGTTTTCCATTTAAATTTGAAAGTACTTATAATAGTTATTACTAAAATTGGTGAGAATACCAGATTCTGAACAGAAATCAGCACTACATGACATCATCAGATCACGCAAATGCTAATTTTAATGCTGTTTGTATGGGAGGTGACGGCAACTGCACAAACAATTTTCCAAGGTTATTTTGTGATACAATCCATATGAATGCAAACGGGTATATAATGTGTCGCAGATGCAGCAAAAGTGTGGATTTGGATAATCAGTGAGTAATTGCATAATGTCAGTGGTTGTAAAAAAAAATAAATAAAATACAATTCTCACATAAGTTTGGAAACAAGTACTACAATAAGAAGTGTGAAATATCTTTTTACATACGTTTGCAAATGACATGACCAAGCCAATGTCAAGATTAATGAGCGTCTTGAATATGACGAATTTAAAACATTTCTGGATGCTCGATGACAATTACAACGCAATGGTTTAGCACAACCTGAAACATTGTTTTATCGGGATGGAATAGCTGATTCACGGAAAATGTTTACATATAACTATGTAATAACAGCTTGTAGAGCCGGAAGTTGGAAAGTTGCGACTGCTGCATATACAGGTATTACAGCCACTTTACTTTCTGGCGGGTGTACATTGCACTCATTATTTCGTTTGCATGTACCAGTTTTAGAAAACAGGGTATGTAAGATAACACCGATATCTAAACATGGAGAAGTATTGACCTGTTTCTGATTGATGAAGCTACGATGGTTTCTACACACATTCTCTATGCTATCAACAGATTGCATTGTGATATTTGAAGAAGTGACACCCATTTCGGTGGAAAGGTACTTTTATGGGGCGAAGAGTTTCCCCAGTGTTTTTTGAAGAAGGTCAAATCAATTAATGTTACTGCAGTTTGCTTGACAAGTCTCGCTTTGTGGACATCAGTGGTAAAGTACTCGCTTACGGAGATCATGAGAGCCAAACCGGAACAAGAATAATTCTGTGTTTGGTTATTAAAACTTGGTAATGGTCCACTTCCAATGAAACAAACTGAACTTTCAATCTAAATCCCTGATTGTTGCATTGTTCAAAAAGATACTTCTATTATATCGGTGATGTACGACGAATTGGAGCCTCATGAACATGCCATCACAGCCATTTTTACACCAACAAACGAGCAATCATTGATCATTAACATAGAGGTATTGAACAGACCAGGCGATGCAGTATTTGATGAAGTGATATATGACAATGAAGACGAGCGGCAAAATTATCCGCTTGATTTTCTGAATTTTATATCACCCTAGTGTATGCCTTCTCATTTTTTGAAACTTCAGGGGATAATGATGAGGGGGTCTTTTTTAACAAATAATTTTCATGACTACAGGCGAACTATCACATCTACATACAGGTATTCCTTTTAAATTGAAACGCAGCCAATTGCCAATCTGTTTGGCCTATTCTTTCACTATTAACAATAGTCAAACATTTGATAAAAATGGTTTGGTTTTGCAGAGGCCCTGTTTTTCTCATGGCCAGCTATATGTAGCATGTTCCAGGGTAAAACATTCGATTATATGAAAATCAAAGTTGCTGCTTCTGAGAAACAAAGTTACATGAATGGAAAGATCTATACTCAAAAAAGTGTCCGAACAATATTTTGTACGAAATCTGGTATTAGAAACAAATACACAACAACAGTTTGTTTTTAATTTTCTTGTATTTCGATTATCAACGAAATCATCATCAGATTGTTAACATTTTTTTTTTGCAGTTCCAATATTTAAAACAAACTCAATTTATTTGAGACCTAGACGTTAACGTGAGGACGTAGCACGTGCCTATTGTCACAAGGAAAACATTGTCATATCAGTACGTTTGGAAATATTGCCCTGGGATACGTCAGAAGGACCTACCATCTCAGTTAAATCCGTAGAAATTCAAGTCTACAGATTGGCGCCAACAATTCATCAAATACCATTATACTCACGTATTTAATAAAGTGTATGATGAAGTTTCATGTAGTGTTTCAGAAAAAAGACTTGTTTGACGTTTATTGGTGAAGTTTATTCTCCAGCAAACTGTTCAACAAACAAATCTTTCTATATCGAATCTGATACGCATTTGAATCAAATTTCGTCAAAATTTATATTTTATCGAAAACATTGTGTGGAGAACATAAAAGATTGAGTGCCTTTCGGACGTTTCTGACATTCGAATGTTCACATAGGTCAAAAAAATAAACAAAACAAAAAAACACAAATGGGTTCATTTCTAGAAATGGAAAACAAATCATCAAGTCATCGATTATGATACATATAGTGAGGCTGGGATTTCTTTCAAAAAAAGCCATGCAATGAAAAAGAAAGATGATAAGAAGTCACAGGATAACTGATTTGCTTAGAATAAAACCATGTCTTTAATGCAACAATCTGTACTTGGAAGAACACAGCAAGGGAAATCTCAAGGTACCTTCAGCATGCAGCATCGACAATGTTATGTGGATATAATCAACAAATGATTTCTTGATTTACATTTATTTCTAGAATTTTTTAATAAGTTAAGAACGATACTGTAACCATATTTAGCATGGGTCCTTTCGGCCACCTATTTAGCATTAAGATCTCAGGATTGGCTTAACTTTAGCATTCATACATAATTTGCTTATCACTCTATGAGTAGTTTCCAAAACAACTTAAGTTTTTTGGTGAGGTTGGCAGTTTTGAATGACGTCATTACATAATTTCATAATTACACAAGGCCGCGCAGCGGCCGTAGTGTAAATTAGGATTTTATGAATAAAATCGAAGTACAAAGTAATGTTGGGTTCCAAACCTCTTAGCGCTAGCTAAGTACGGACATGAGGGTCGAAAATAAGGGATAATAGATAAGACAGATATTGTATTAAACGATAGAAATTCTAGCGAATTGGTTGGCTATGTGCACGCATTTGTTTACCTTATCAGTGTAATTCTAGCGAATTGGTTGGCTATGTACATGCATCCGTTTATCTTATCAGTGCAATTCTAAGCCATTGGTTGGCTATGTGCATGCATCCGTTTATCTTATCTGTGTAATTCTAAGCCATTGGTTGGCTATGTGCATGAATCCGTTTATCTTATCCGGGTATGTGCATGCGCTTATTCAGTTTACTTTGTACCCCTTTTTAATTTAGATATCTGAATGAAGTATAAAAATCATTTCGAAAATGTTTGCAATGTACTGACGATTATGTGAAGTCGAAATACTTATACAACTGAAATTAAATAACTTTTTTTTTTGTCAACTTGATTTTTATCCTGATTAAAATGTTTTTGATATCAAAACAATTTCAACCAGGATTTAGAGTTAAAATATAAAGAAACTAATAAAACACTGGAATAGATCGTAAGAACTTACCAGAACGTATACTGGAGTATCCTAGCTTCGTAATTTGAAATTTTAAAGAATACATATCATTAACCGGTGCGGTCACAGTTGTTGACACAAATAAAAAAACAGCGCAATGAACTAGAGTTGTGACCGCAGTTATGCACTCAAGTAAAATCAGGTCAACATTAACTCATTTCAATAACGAATAACTAAGGACTTTCAGCATGACATATTATTGGATAACAACGGCAAACAATATATTTCATCCCGTGACCATTATTTAATTTAGGGCGCAGGTGCTTAATGTTAAACGCTTCTCTGACAAGTAAAATGTTCCAATTATTGCTTTTGTCAATTATCCGTAAATTATCACGTACCAATTAACATGTAATGAGCGTAGTTTGACAGATTGATGGTTTTCAGATTGATCATTTGAGATAACGTCATTAAAAAGATCGTCATGGAGATTACTAATGCAAATTATAGGTGAACACCTACGTACTGATCAATATGCTTACGTACGACACTATTATTGTCTAGCCAGGCATGTTCGTTTACACCTTCATGCAAGGTTCTTTCAGTCTTTCCGATGTAGCTGTCAAGACAACCAGGACAACCAAGGACACGAAAACTCGTAGACAATAAACAAATTGCTCAATAAAGGAATGCGGTCTTTCGTCTTTGTAAAAAAATCAATTTCTATTAATGATTACTTGGTAGTTTCATTTCAGAGGAGAAGCGCTTCTTCGGACAAGATATCTTCTTATTTTGTATATCAGTGTCTATTTTATTGTTATTGCTACTTTATTCATAGAAGGCTACTAAGAATTTTTTACCTGATCTTAATCATTAATGTTCTATCTTTTATCATAGTTACACATGAAGATTTCCGCCAAACACACTCTGGATCCACCTCCAAATGGGAGTTTGGGGTGTGTTGCAGAAACAGCAGAAGGGATCGTGAGGAATACCGCCTCACTAAAAAAATACGAAAAAAAAATTAAAACAAATGATAGCGTTTATATCAATATGAAGTATAAGGTTGCAGTTCTTACTGTTTATAAGTGAGAGCTGAGCCTTTATATCTTATGTCTATTACAAAATGAACTGAATCCGTAGTCATATACACTACATCGAGGCTGTGAATGACTGATTAAAATATCTAATTTAAATATCTTGCGTTTTATGATAATGTGTATACATTTCTGATTTGTATTAACAGAGAAACATAACGCCTTGAAGAAATACATATTATTCATTGCGATTTTTACCATGTTCTAACAAAAACATACTATAGTATGATAAAATTTGATTTTGTTGTGTGACACATTTTTACACACTTCCATGAGGTCGATGTTTAGGCTGACTTTTTGCCTTTTTCTACTATGAATGATAGGTTTAGCACCCTTTGTCAGACAAGAGATTGAAATTGCTATTTAGATTCCTGGATGCTAAGTTTGGTCATTTACAGTACATCCAATTCTTCATTTCTTCATTTCTTTGAAGATAAGGGATTTCCAGGGTTTCCATCTCAATAGCCGTAAAGTTTAAAGTTTAAGTTCCTTTGTTCAAGTTGATAATTATTAACTTGAGGCTGACAAAATCAATAATGTACAGAGGAAACCATGGGATATTCGCAGTAACTTGGACTGCCAAAGTAAGGAGTTTTAAATTTTCCAGCTGAATCCATCAACACAACCATGTAATGCTAAGCCATATGCCTGTCATAACGGTCATAAGTTTGTCATAACCGTCTTAGTAGTTTGACCCTGGTTGGAAAATCATTTCTTTTCTTAAGTCGGTTTCTGCGGCGTAATTCTGCACCAGGGGGATCAATAGCTCTAAATATATCTTCTAGCCATGTTCTTGAAACTTTCAACCCAACTCCATTCATTTATTTTGGATTTCATGGTTTTCCAAAGAGGAAGTTGAAACTTTTGAAATGGTTTAGATAAAGTCGATGACAGCATTGGACTGATTTGGATTTCTTTTTCTGTAAATCCTTTTTTCTAGTAGCAAGCCGATGTAACTGTCTTAAACCGATAGTCGCATCATGTATCTCTTACAATGCACACAAAAATTCGCTATAAAGGATACCCCAAGAAAAATATCTGCTATATTTAATTCTGCTATATGTAGATCTACGTTCTCTCCAGAAGGCGTAAGAGCCATTTTGGTTTAAATCTAAATAAACCCAGACTTACTAGTTCTCGAAATAAACACGCTAGTTTTCAGAAACACGCTAATTATTTTTAGCAGCATATGGCACATAGGAACCACCGTTATAATATAGTAATATCAGATACCTATTTTTGATAACAAAACAAAACATTAAAACAACTTATAATTGAAGGGTTGAAACCACGTCCGAACACTCCTCCATCTTGCATGTTGTTATCTGAGAATAGCTTTTCGCCCATCCAATAAGCGTACTGCATTAGCCCAATGAGACACTGGTTTTAAGTTAAGTCAGCGCAATACTATACGTATTACTGGTGGTAATTCATGTGCTAGTTGCAGGTCGCCAGGCAAAAGAACCAACCATTCAATGTGATGGAAGCACATCGACTCAAATCTCCAAGTTATTAACTTGAATGCTTTCCTAGTACATCAAGATGGCGCTAGATACTTACCTGAGCATGCTGGACAATTAAAGTTAGTTAGTGCCTCGCACCATTGCTTTTTTTTGATCGTTTTTTCAGGAACCGACCCTTGACACAAATAGCGACAACCATTCTTTGTCCAGGATAAATTAAAATGCGATCCGCACCGCAAACCATATCCTTGTAAGCATACTAAAAGTAAAGGTAAAGGTTGTTCAGGCTGTAATTTAGATTAATCGAAGCAGCAATGCATAGTGTACATATTAGGCCATAATGACAAATCGTTAGGTGAGAATTATTTTGTACTCTAATTTCTTCAAACTGAGAAAATTAAGTTTTAAATTTCATAACTACACAAAATCTTTAAGAAACCTTTCTATGGAAAGTTACTTGGTGCATTTTGAATACATCGTATTTGGAGTCCCTGACCAAAAATTATTTCAAATTTGCCAGTACCCACTCTCCTCCAGGGAAAGTTTGCAATTGGAGATAGAACAAAATAGTAGCGAAACTAGTGATATTTACTAAAATTATTTTGTTTTAACTCCATGCTCTTGCAAATTCACCTTTAACTGACAAAAACTATTTTACACAGTACGAAATAAATGAAAGCTATCACCATACATATATATCAAGAAAGGGTATTGTGTGCTTTGGAGCTTGCCAGCACTACAATGTCAATGTTGGAAAGAATTCTTAAGGATGATCCTGCCATTAAAAAAGTTATACTTGGGTTTGACTTGTGCGTCGCACAAAATCGAAACAGCTATAAGTCTGCTCTGTCCTTCAAGGGTTTATTTTTTGACAGAGATAGTTATAATCGAATAGAGGTTTTGTGAAACTAGTCGTTCCAGCATTCTCATGAAGATGATGATATTCATAATCAAATTTACAGGGCCTTCTCTTCAGTCGAGATATTTTCTCCACTTGGGTTGGTGCAAATGCTATCAAATGTAAATTAAAAACATTCGTTCATGGTAATACAAGTGCCATCACACAGGATTAAAAACTTCATTCAAGTTGCTTATTTTGCTTATGTTTGCTTAATTATAAATCTGTTCCGTATTTTTCAATCAAAACAGTTGTTCATCGCAAAAAGACGCTTTTAAACAGGCTAAACTGACCAAGAGTCAACAAACCAGAAAGTCTACCCAAAAATCTCCATAACTCCCGTTTGCAAAAGTTTTGAAAGATAGCAGATTGGTTTCAAAGGCCAAAAAAAGATAAATAAATAACTAAATAACTAAATAACTAAAAATAAATAAATAAATAAATAAAAAGAATGATCTTGAGAGTATGTTTGCCTATAATACGACCCATTAATGTTTGGATAAGTTTGGTACCAATCTATACAATTTATATTTTAAAACTGCGTATTTAAAGATTGCGTTAAATTTTCTAGGGTCAAGGTTGGCTATTTTGTCAATTGATTAATGTCCTTTGTATGTTCTCATGTGACTTTTTATATTTGCATGACATTAAATTTTGTGATTATATTCAAACCACAGAAAATGAATGTACTTTTAATGCTTTATCAGCGTCTTGTGATTGATTAATTGCTTCCACGTTAAGGCGTTATAACGAATAAGGAGCTTTTGCGCTTGTTTTTGGAAAAAGCTCACGGAGAAAGAACGAAATGATCTTGAACAGCTTGAAAACAATCGGAGCTCATTTTTTCCAAAAATGGAGATAGAACAAAATAATTCTCACCTAACGAAATGAAAATAGAACATTAAATTTCTATACACATTTGAATAACGAATGTTTTGATTTGTTTCAGATCTTCTGATTAAAAAGGTTTTCTAAGCTGAGCTCCAGTGCTGATAGTGAATCCGTTAAAATGCTTTGGCTGAAATACCTAGAGATTTTTAATTAAAAATGTTTTAGGAACGCTTTTTTCCGTATTGACGTAAGATCTTTTTAATCACGGGTAAACATTACATTGCTTCTTCAATCAATACAATTTATTTTAGAGATTGAAAAAAGCGGAAGCACAGCGTGTATTTGTTATTTTTGGTGGGTTTTAGATCTTCCAAGTAAAACAACTTTTCTGTTCTGCGCTTTAATGTTCATTACAAACTTGAAAAATGTTAGATCTACATGGCGTCTGTTTAAATGGATATTAAAATCAGGGGAACCATTGCTTTGCCTCTTCAATTAGATGCGAAGTTATTTGGAAAATATGTCTAGAATCTTTAAGAAAATATATGACATTTTTTATGGTCTACAACATTGAAGGGGTGACGAACAGAGACATCACTAAAATGTTTGATCGACGATACCTCGATGACGGTTGGTTGTTGCTTAACGATCCCATACATGTTTTGGTGTATTTTATCAAAGTTCAGCAATACAGTTAGAACCTCAAAATTCGATCTCGCTCTAATTCCAACAAATTTTGCGGTACCTGCACCTATTGTTTCTTTTTCTCAAGGTTAGGGATTAGGGAATTAGGGAGAGTTTATAGTGCTTACAACACTGATGCACTTTCTGTTCTGTGATTTATTTTTTCGACGCCATCTTCTGAGACGTCATTTTCAGAATTAAAACCCGTAAGAATTTTTTACACGGGATACTAGACTATTTATATAAATGCATCAATCAATATAGGTATGTTTTCTATGTTGTTAGTCATACAAACAAATAGACAATATCTTAAAGTGTGTAAGTAAGCATTTAACTACCTGGAATTTTCCTTATGTACTATTTAGTAAATGTCTCTATCAATGACATTATGTGACTGCTGTATATAATGAAAGAATTAACAACCATAAAACCATAAAACCATAAAACAAAATGTATGTGTTTTTATACCCTACATATCTTGGAATTAAGACATTGCCTATTTCGAATCATATTTATTTATTTATTTATTTATTTATTTTCAATTTATTTAAAGTTGGCAGTATTTACAGTAGCAAACGCTAATTTAAGTCAACTGATAAAGCCATTTAAAAAACTAATAAAAACTAATACAATAAATACTATAAATAAATATACAATATATACATAATAACTAACTAAATAACTAACTAAAAATAATACATTTATTTATTTTAAAAACTAAAGAAAACCTAGATCCGAGATGTAAATTTTGCAAATTCTGCAAGGGCAGTTGGTTGGTACCCAGTTTTTGATTTTATTTTTGAATTCAGATACTGACTCTACACTCTTATAATCATTAAGTAAAGTATCCCAAAGTTTCGGACTAATATTACATATCGTCTCCGTTCCACACTTAACAGTATGAATATTGCGTGATTTAAACTTTTCTTTTCTTAAGTTATAGACTTGGACACTTGGCTTGAAAAGTTCACTTGTGATATCCAGACTAATTCCCATTTTAACTTTATACATCTCAGTCACAAGAAAACGCAGGTTCCTCTGATGGATAGTTACACTTTTGTTTTTAGCGAGAAGTTCTTCAAATGCTGACTCGTAGTCTTTATAAACAATTCTAAGTGCCCTTTCGTGTATGTTATTTATCCGGTTGTTAAGCTTTCGGCTATGGAACATCCAGACTAGTGGGCAATATGAGAAATGGGATGTAATGAAAGCATTAATTATTAGCTTCCGCTGTTCAAATGACATCAAAGAGGACAGTCTGGCAAGAGCACTAACCTTTTGACTAGCTTTGTTGCATAGTCCGCTTACATGTTCCTCAAAAGAAAGTTCGCTATCAATAGTAATACCAAGCAATTTTTCTGTTTTGGTACTGTTTATGTATTCTCCACAAATTTGGATTTCAGTGTCTGTTTTATTATTTGTTAGGAAGTGCTTTTGGGTCAAGTCATTAATGTTTTTTCCTGTTGAAAACGGTGTAGTGTCATCTGCGAAACTAACAATATCAATCTTTGATACAAATAGAAAAAGATCACATAGAAATATGTTAAATAGCAGAGGACCTAGGATAGATCCCTGCGGCACACCGTATTTAATTTTTGTCCATGTGCTGTATTCGTTATTTATTCTGACCCTTTGTTTTCTATCAGTTAGGTAAGATTTTATGAATAATAAAGAGTTCATTTCGAAACCATAAGCATCTAGTTTTGCTAATAAAAGTTCATGTGGAATACAGTCAAAGGCTTTAGATAAGTCAGTGAGGAGCGCCCCAAGAATCCCTCCTTTGTCAAGTGCGTTTTTCCATTTTTCAATCATACTTATAAGGCACTGTTGTGAGCTGTGTCCTTTTCGAAATCCAAATTGATACTTTGAAAAAATAGGCTCAAAAAATTCGTACATTTGATCGTACATGCATTTATCGTAGATTTTAGATAAGTTAGATAAAATGCTGACAGGCCTATAGTTTTCTTTCTCCGTACGCGAGTTTTTTTATGCGCTGGAGTTATGTCGGCATCTTTCAAAGGTTTTGGATATTCGCTCTTATCCAACGAAGAGTCGAAGTTACTTGAAATTAATCTGCAAAAAATGTCACAATTATCTCTTATAATGTTATCAGAAATGTCTCCCTGTTGCTGCGCTTTTTTCGGATCAAGTTTTTGTATGTACTTTTCAATCTCTTTTATACTAACTTTTTTAAAAGAAAATTTTCCTTTTTTGTTCAGTTTGATTTTTATTTTTAGTATGCTAGGATGTTTTTCATATTTGGAATTGATTAAAAGTACTTGGTCTTTGGCGCATTTGTCATAATTTGTACTTTCTTCAGTTGGTTTTATACCTAAATTTTGAACTATATTTCCAAAATAGGTATTAAAGATTTCTGAAAT
The DNA here is from genome assembly GCA_027922465.2 of Turritopsis dohrnii. Lineage (NCBI taxonomy): Eukaryota > Metazoa > Cnidaria > Hydrozoa > Anthoathecata > Oceaniidae > Turritopsis > Turritopsis dohrnii. The sequence goes on along the minus strand of BQMF02000049.1, from coordinate 107,842 downwards.
TTCATTATCATCTGACACATCAATTCCGTTTTCAACTAGAGTGATGTTCTCATTCTTAATTGTTTTATTGGAAAAGCAAGGTTTTACTGTTTTCCAAAACAGTCTATTATCAGTGCCGCTTTTAACGTTAAGGTTGTTGTAGAAATTTTCCTTTCTACTTCTTATGAGCGATACACAAAGGTTTCTTTGCCTATTGTATGCTAATTTGCTTTCGTCGCTTTTATCCTTCCTATACTTATTCAAACGTTTAGATCTTTTCATTATAGCTTGGTTTATTTCTTTGTTCATGAAAGGTGCTTGGTTATGACGAACATACTTTTTCTTTCGGGGAGGAGCATGTTGGTTTAGCAAGCTAAGAACTAAATTTTTATTGTGTTCTAAATCTTCGAGATTTATATCGTTATTCAGGCTTTTGAGGAGGTCATTCCGAAATTTTTGGTTATTAAAATAGCGATATGACCTGAAATTTATTATTTTAGGTTTTCTTTTAGCAAAACTTGCTTTCAAAACTGTTAATGTCAATTTGTGAAAATCGGATAGTCACGTTTCTACAGTTTTAGAGTGGCAAAAAGACCTTGGGTGGTTTGTAAGGATAAGGTCAATACATGTGGGATTATCTATGCTTTTAAAACATGTGGGCTCTTTTATCAAGGAGCTTAAGCTATAAGTTCTTAAAAAGTTTTTCATATGCTGATTGTCAACCTCGACATTAAAATCAACCATAACTACGTAATTTTCATAATTGCTTGAAAGGCAGTCTAGGTTTTTACTTATGTGGTTTAAGTTGTCTGGAATAAGACAGCTCTAGGGGTTATATGAACATACAACCAACCATTTTTGTTTCTTAGATTTAAATCCACATAAAAGTTTTCAAATTCATCATTTTGGCACTTGGGCTTTAAAAGTTTTGATAGTATGTCCTCTCGTATAAAGAGCAACATTCCTCCCCTTTATCATTTCTGTCAAAACGGTACTGTATTCCATATCCTTTTATCAAAAATTGACTTTCAGGGAAGGATTCATTTAATTTTGTTTCAGAAATAAGTAACACATCTATATTCCCATCAACTTGGTCTACTAGAGGCTGAAATTTATTTCTTAATGAGTTAATGTTAATATGTCCGCAAACAAGCCTATTTACATTTTCAATTTTCACTTTAGTGAGAGTTGATTTAGGGTCATAATTGACACCATTTTCACCCAAAACATTTTCTTGATAGATTAAAGAAGTTTCGTGACTATCCTTTGCAGAATTTTCGTGACATCAATCTCTAGATCTAATTTTTCTTATTAAATTTACAGCAAGCTTACCTGATCATTGTGCATTCAGGTGTAAACCTTTCCTCCCAAGACAATCAGAAGTAATATTATTGTTGTCTATAACATCAATCTCAAGTTCCTTAAGATATCCGTTAAGATGGTTAACTGTTAGATCAGCTTTCGCGATGTCGCTTCTGCGTATTAACGATGAAAATAGAATCTTGCAATTCGGTAATACAGTCTCTATTTGGTTCTTTAACGTAAGCAGTTTATCCAAAATACATCGTGATGTCTCATCTACCGTGTTATTCGTACCAACATGAAGAATAATACGATCGGGTTTCTTTTTGAGTAGAGGTTTAATATAGTCTGTCATGTCCTCTAGCACCAGGGAACGATCGGACTTTAACTTTGTGTCGCGATGACATACGCTGTTCCTCGATCCCATATAACATCGAGTCTCCGACAATGAGTGTTGTTCCTGGAGTCCAACACGAGGTGGAATTATTATTGCCACGATTTTGTAAATTGTTGGACTCTGTCGGGACTTGTTCTTCAGAAGTCTTTTTTTACCAGTCATTTTATTATGTTTTGTATAAAAATTATTCTTGCATTCTTTTCTATAATTTTGTAATTGATTGTCTAAATTTTCTAAATTGTCATTATTTTCTTGCGAAATCTCCGTTATCGTACCAGTGGGAATTATTTCTAACGAGTTTTCTAAATTATTTGCAGTTTCTAAATTCTGCTCTGTACGTGTTTGTAAAGAAATGTTTTTATGATAATCCAAAATGGTGTCTGTTTTTTCGAGTAAAAGAAAAAGATTATCAATAATTTTTTGTTCTTTACGTAAGAATATAACCTGCTCCTGTAGGTGATCTTCAGGATGTAATGAGTCTCTGGTACAGCATGTTTTCGAACAGCAATGTGGTTTTACCACCTCCTTTTCCTCTGACTTTTTCTGATGTTTGTTGATTTTATTCATTCTCACATCCAAAAGATTATCAAATTCCTCTAGAATGTTTGTAGATTTTTTTTCTTTCTCCTCTGCTGGGACATTTTCGACAACAGTCACAATGCCTGTATCTTGTGTTGTTTTGACGATAAAGTAAGAAGAAAATTTCCCGATACCTTTCTTATAAACTTTTCCAGTATCTTCCAACTTTTTTAATCTGTCTTTGATTTCTTGGTTTTCCACAAAAGCTACTCCTTTATTCAGAAAGCTGTGTATTTGTTGAGATGTAACTCTCTTTTTCTTTACTGATCTAATAATTTTAATGGCATTTAAGATTATATTTTGTTATTCGTCTCCGGTGAACGTGCGTATTGCTGCCATCTTGAATTCCGTCTTGAATGAAGTCCCTTCACTTATTTGTAGTCTTTTTTAACCATTTATATTAGCCGTTGATCTAGGTCGATTTAAGGGCTCAATTTTAGGAAAAAGGGAAACTTGGTTTTGTCTTATCTATAGGGTCCCTACCTTTAGGAAAAGTATAATAATCTGGTCAAATCGGTAGCTTTTACATAAAATCAGGGGATAAAAGTAGGGGTAATTTTGGCGTTTATAAGGGTTCCTTAAGGAAAATAGCATTTACAGTGATATACAGTGTGTCCACCAGAAAGTGGGCACCTTGTTTAAAACACAAATAACTTTTCGAGTTTTTAACAATACAATGCGGTTTTTATACCGTTGGAAAGAGGATTTTTTGAGCTTTCCAGAAATAAAAGTTATTATCTATAAAAAATTTTTATTTTAAAGAATATTAAGTATTTTTTGTTTCGATACGATTGTTAATTTTGTAATGATCAATAAAACAGACTTTTAACGAGCAATTAACCTTTTGTTTCGTTGAAACAACCGCTGTTGGTAGTGTTATGCTAATTTTGTCACGAAATTTTTTGAAAAGACACAAAAATTTTTTCATTGTGTAAACTTACCTTAAATTTTTTATTATGATTTAATAATTTCATATTCCCAAGCATTGCCAAAATCTTTATAAGCGAGATAACAAACTTTTATGAAATTCATTCAATCACGCGGTTAACAGTCCAGCAGTGAACTGTCGTTGTAAGAAAAGTTTCATGAGACGAAAGTTATGTAGCTGTTATTCAGGCTTTTAGACAACAGTTTCTGGGTAGAAATCCCCCATCATAAAGCACGATTCAAAGTTTTTAAAAGTTTGTAAAAGAGTTTTAGAAATGAAACTTTCATGTTTCATGAATTTCTAAGCTTGCTTGTAAAAGCGTAAAGTTTTCCTGATATAAACGCAGCTTTATTACAATATTTTAGCTTTTTATGATTTCCCATGCTACTCCAGTCGTTAACATCTATTCAAACAAGCGTTAATTGATCATGTCATGGTGTCATGGTAAAAATCGATTATATATCCCGAAAAATTGGCTTTTCTATGAAAAGGGTCATATATTTAGAAAGAGCAAACCATTTTCTTTCTGTTAATATAAAAATTGAAAAGAAACAAGCACGAAAAAAAAGATATGCTTATTAAAAGTTATGTGCCCACTTTCTGGTGGACTTACTGTATAATCAGTTATTCCTTGACGGTTAGTAATCCAAACGACTTGAAACTTGGTAGTCGTGCTGAAGATATGTTCAAAATTAGTTTGTTATAAAAATAATTTCAAAAATCTTTTATAAGGGGTTTGGTTAAGAGAAAATAGGGAAAAATCAGATTTTTTTAAACTATTTTTTGCATAAAAAAAGTCAACTAAAGTTAACTAAACAATAAGACATTTAGGTAATACCAGATTTAGGCATAATTGAGCTAAAATTGTAGATAATAATGTTGATAAATAGGTTTTCATGGTGGAAAGTTGCCATTTTTTTACGAAAACACATCTTTTTCTGGTTTACTTCCACTCTCCAGAAAACTTTTAAAAATGTAAAATTATGATTGAGTCGATATGATAATAACTGAATGTAATTGCGTATTATCTAGGTTATTTGGAGGCACCAGGGGGTAAAACAGGGGATGGAATATAATCTTTAAGGGAAAAACGACAAAATTCAGAACTGCTGTCATTAGCATCAGGTTCATCACAAATGAAACTTGAAAATGATTTGATGGTGCGTGAGATTAAAGGTGAAGAACACGTGAAGAGTTTCGTTGACAAACGCCAAGTTGATCAAACTGTTGACTTTTACGATCCTATCAAGTGACTTTGTTTTCATCTACTAAGAAAATAGCCAAATTAAAACTGAAAACGTTGTGCAATTCAGTGCCCAAAGTGACATATTTGGAAAGATGTCTTTAATAGAACAGATCTAAAAGATTGATTTAAAAGAAATTTATTGTTATCCGCTTTGGACCATACCTTGGACACTTGCAACAGGCAGCGGTGAGCATATTAAAACAACCAAAACCTCACGTCATATTAATTAAAAGGTGAAAGATCTTTACTACTGTCAATTACGAGGATGATGTGATGTGATCAATCTTTTAAAAGATTTTTGAAATTTTTTTAATTACAAATTGATTTTGAACACATCTTCAGCACGACTACCAAGTTTCAAGTCAAGTCGTTTGGATCACTAACCGTCAAGAAATAACTAATTATATATCACTGTAAATGCTATTTTCTTTAATGAACCCTTATAAACGCCAAAAGTACCCCTACTCATTACTCTATCATGGGTTCCTAAAGTGGGACCACCATTTCGAAAAGAAGTTTAAAAATAAGGATATAAGGTTGCATTGGCATCTGGCAAGTCATTAAAATCTATCCTATGTAACAACAAAAGTAAATTACTACAAAACAGCCACCTTGGAGTATACCAATTGAACTTTTCGTGTGGTAGAAAACACGTTGGCGAAACAAAAAAGAAAATTATTACCTGCTCAAGTGATTACCAAGTTGGTAATATGAAAGTAAAGTGGAATGAATCTCGTGCCATTAATCACTGCCGAGATTGACTTGGCCAATTTAATTTGTTACACCCAAATACATTGTTTGCAGCCGATTTTTCGAGAGAGAGAGATTAAGGAATTGCTAGGAATCAACAAATTGCAAGTCGATGTGGAATAAGATGAAAAATCAGTGTAATCAATAGAGATAATGGAATGTCAGTGTATACCAATAGTTGGAAACTATGATACTGACGTCATATTCGATGCATTGACTTTCCAACACATTTTCCAACAGTTTGAAAACGACCTCGACAATTACGGATCGAAATATTACGAGCATAAAAAGATTTAACCTAAGCGCGGCAACATGTGAAGATAACACTAATCTTTATCACCCGGAGCAACAGCAACATCTCTGTTATTGATAAGATTTCTCAGGTTTTTGTACTTAAGTCTTTGTAGTATAGACATTCTTTGCGACTCAAAGAAAAGTTCGATACTTTGAAGTCTTCACAAAAAAGATACATCGAAACGATCACACAAACTTACATACAAGACATCGTCCTCAACTTATGTCGAGACAAAATATATCGGTATACGCCCGTAAAAATCATGGAAATCTTCTTTCACAATTCATCCAGTTCGAAGTACCACTTCGGGAAATGTCAGTCGGCGAATTGCCCGTTCGCGCTAATTTCTTTCTAGGATATGGACTTACAATAATATATGTGAGGGTAATGTCATCTGACAATAGACGATTTTTCATAACAACAACTTCATTAAAACACAAGATTTCACCAAAAAATAAGAACAAAATTAAAACAACCATTCAAATCATAGCAGCAAAACTTCAGAAGAAAATGCGGTTGAATTTTCTTGCAAAATAATAACAGTTAAGGATATGAATGATCTTACAACTTTTACTCATCGTAAATTTTTTTGAAGGACATGATTTTCACTTGTGACTGCTTCTTGTTCACCTGCAATAAATGCGCATTATTGGCGCGACATGTGGACTGCTCACAAACTTACACTCTCATATTGGGTTAGCACTCAATGGCTACTATCTGTTTCACTATCATTTTGAAATGTATTTAGATTAATCAATTAATAAACGTTAATTTGGAATCAAGAAATAACTTGTAACACAGGTATCTGTAAAGAAATGATTTTTTTTTTATTTTACTGCTAGTTCCATAAATGTGAACAAAATATGACAGAAATCTGAAACTGTGTTTTTAAAGCTAGTAACAAAATATGCACGATTCAAGATAAAGAAGACACAAAACAAACAGCGTCAGATCTAATTTTACTAGTACTTACTACGTACTACTCCGAGAAGTCATTATTTTCTTTGAGCGATAAAAATATCATTATTGTTCAGCTTGTAAACAAGGTGAGGTACTGATTAAACGGACACAGATTATTTTTAAAAACAAACAAGCTGTAAAACTTACTTTTATTGACCTCCTCAGAAGCTGCTAACGCATTACAATCTTCCAATCCATAGCAGTAGTCGTCAGGACCATGCTTAAAGACACATCCGATTTCATTAAAAAAACAGGTGCACTCCATACAAATTGGTATGCCATATATGTCAACATTTTTATAATCTCCATGGTTGAAGTGAATTCCTTGAAACGTACATCCTAGCATAAATGAAAATTATGATCAAAATAAGAAAAATATTGTATTTAGTAACATGTAGGCCACGGCGTGTTATTTTAGATTATGACTCAAATTTGAATAGAAATATGTTTCAAAGGATGTCCAAACCTTACGCCATTACTGTTAGGCAACGAAGATCATTTTGCAACACAGATAATTTTTTAAGATCAATTGAAGAGAGATACGTGATATATTTGTTTCAGATATCCTTAGTAATTGCTAAAACTGCTTCGAATTAAATTGATTTGAAATAATCTTGTACTGTTCCCAGATAGTATGGCAGGTTGGTTCCATTTATAAACAATAATTGCTTGTAGATTGATGATACATTCTAGAATTACCTATGACGCTTGCAAGACGGTTCAAAGAAAAATTTCTTTATTAGCATGTAGTATCATATCACTTTTCATATTCTGTAATACATGAAAACGAATAAAATCTTCCCAGGGAATCAAATTTTGATAAAAATATTCGGTGACAAAATAATAAATATTTTTTATTGCTAAAATTAGAAAGAAATATGAAAACGTCTGTTTTAATTTTAACAAAACTACATGTTATATGCCTGAAATTTAAGTTACAGATTGAGAAAAATTACATAAAATTAGTTAAAATCTTTGAAAAACAATTTAAAGCCCCTTGCGTAAAAAAGTTTCACTTGTTAGAGGGTAAACAAATGACTACGCAGGAATGTGGAAAGGTCAGACTTTTTCGCCGTGGCCTATAACCAGTTATAACTAAAAAGAATTGCAACCTTTTTCGTACAAATGTAAATAATCCAGAGTGGAGCAGCCTTTGCACTGGAACTTGTTTGGGATTTTGTTTATGAATGAGTAACTGCCACAACGCACACCATGATGTGTGCAAGAACATGTAAGGTTTGGCAATTTCTGAGAATGCATCTGCCATGTTTCTGACAATTTCCTGACTTTGCTACCATCTTGGCAACCCAAGATGAAGAAGTTTGGAGGATTGTCTAGGAATAATAATAAAAGTAGCAACTTATTAATAAAGTAACATAAAAACACACCACAACAGGTTTACTGAACGACAGAAAAACGTACAAGCAGCAAGGAAACAAATTCAAGGAATTGAATTCCAAATCGTTGTGGAGAACTTGACCATCACACAATATTAATCAGAATATTTCCTTCTCTATGAATCAATTAAAGCACTTCCTCATATTAAGAAATGACCGCTCAGATGTTATAACAATCGGACAAGCTATCTGAGACTCAGCAGTAGACTGTTCCTTCACAAAAAACCTATGGTTTACAAAATTATTAACTGCTTTACTCTGTAAGCAAGTGCCTTTACTGTCTGAATTTGGGTGTTTAATGCTAATGAAATGGTAGTACTTATAGGGCGGATGTTAATAACGCTATTTTATATACAGAGGTGCCTGTGCTGTATTCGTAATAAATTAATGAACAAATATATTTCTCTATTACCTGCCATCACATTTTCTTCGGTCATCAAACTAATTGTTAGGAAAATCTTCAGTGTCCTTATCATGACGTTGCAATCCATCTTTCGCCACTCCCTACACAGAACATGAAAATTTCAAATTTATGTCTACTATTTAAGTGGACATATCAAGAAAATAGTGAATTAAATTTATTAGGGCAATTTTTTTACCTATTATGAAATTGTTTAGAACACAGTAAAGATTTCAAATTTCAAAGATTTCAAAGTACATTATTATCTAATCAAACGTTGATGAATTTTTCCTGTTTTAGTTTCGTTTTCAATCAAAATCTATTATATAGAACTGAAATAGTATAAATTAATAATAACAATTTTAAGATATTAGCTAAAATATGACCACAAAATTATTGAAAGGTGGAGATCGAAATAATTGTTTAGTAAATAAACAATATACGTCTATAAATAATAAACGCCCCCTGAAAAATGAAAATTATTTAATAAACGCCCCCTCGAATGAACGCCCCCTGTAAAAGTGAAATTATGTAATAAACTAAAAGGAGGCGGGAGAAAATGTATCAACGAGCAGTTGGAAGAAGACCTGGTTTTGTGCGTTAAGCAGCAACGGATGAAAATGCTCCTTTTAGTTGGAAAATTTAAAAATTTAAAATTTAAAGCTAAAAAGATGTTCAATGAAAAGAATGAAGGTCCTGTGCAGTCCAAGATTCTTTTGTGGCAAGCGGAGGCTGGTGTGAAAAGTTCATGAGAAGACGTGGTTTTTCACTTAGAAGAAAGAAAACTACAGCTCAAAAAGATCCTTTTTGATTGATCATTTAGTTGCATACGTTGCATAATTTTCATAGAATTTTAGAGAATTCTTTTTTGTCCATTTTTCCAAAATTTAAAGAACGCCTCCCTCGAATAAACGCCTCCATCGAATAAACGCCCCAAAAAAACTTTGAAAAATTTAATAAAGGCCCCGGGCGTATATTCAAAGCATTACGGTATCTGTATATTGATAGCCGATTCTCTATCTGTTTGTTTGTCAGTTCGTTTGTCTGTCGTGCAAAATGGTAGACGTGAAAGAATTCGGGGATCTGCAATGGAGAGATGGCGGAGAACGTAATGGGGGTATAAATGTAAAGCTTTTCTACTAAATAATGTTGACGGCGGCAATAAATTATAATATGTTTAACTGAAACATACGTAACTGAGTAATATAAACGAATTTCTAAATTAATATTTCAACAATACTTATGAATGACCTTTGATGAATCCACTTTTAAGCTTGTTTGTTACCCCCATTCAATGTCATGGCAACGAAAAGAAACTGAACACTTGACTTGGATGCTTTCGTTCTATTTCAAAAAAAGCAAGTTGAGAAAAAAGCTATCAATTTGTGTGCCTAAAGACAACAAAGGAAAGTCGTGTTTTTTTGTTTATGTTGTCTGTTTAGCTAGGTAAACTGAAATAAAAAAACAATGCCCGTGTTTTCATTTTAATAAAACTTACATACTTTCATTGTCCTGATTGCTGTTTTGATTTTCTCAACTAACAAATTATGAATTCTGATCATCATGACTATGCAATTCCTCAAAGGTGTGTATTGCCTAAATCACTTTTTGATAGAGATATTGTTGATGCACGGCAACATCAACATAATGAGAGGCAACAACAACCTCCTGCTGATAACCATCAACAGCGTCGTCGCATTCGAAATGCTGAACGACAAAGGAGAGATACCGCGCCAATCAAAGTGAGCTTTGTGCTAAATTGAGTAGGGAGAGGGATACACAAAAACAAAGACAGCGATTGGCTAATGAGCAACCCGAACAAGCTGCTGCTGTTCGATATGCATTGAATTGACATTAAAAGCAAGAATTTACCTGACATTCATTTTTTAGGTGAATTTAATGTTTTATGAGAACATTGTGGAGCTATCAAGTTCCACCGTGCAATTAATTATAAATGTTGCACAAATGGAAAGGTACAACTTTACAGAATCGTTTACTTGATAATTCTGCTCTGGGTAAACATTCGGTAAGTGTGTTAGAGTTTATAATAATGCATTTAGTTTTGCTTCTGTGTCAGCTAACCTACGTCTGCCCCAAGAAAATGGTCATCCATGTTTTAGGATATGTGGACAACTTCCAAGTGCCTATGTTTATCCAACTTTATATCATCGAAGCTGCTAACTCGCTTGACATGTGGGTATGCATGTATAGACCAACCTCGCTAGTGGGTATGTATATGCGTGAAGGTAAAGACAGGAGGAGATACAATGCTCCACATTACGAAGAAGTTGCAGCAATTTTTGTAAGTAACGATGGTGCACCACCCGCTGATAAAAATATTGTAGTGTATTCAAGAGATCAGCCCTTGCATAATATTTCTTACACGTCCACAAACATTGACTCCGTAATGCATCCAATAATTTTTCCTGGAGGTGATCCTGGATGGAGTCCAAACATAAATCATGTACAACAGCATGCAACTGAATTGCGGAATATAATTACGCATTTGCAGTATTATTTATCGTACTGCCATTAGACGTAAATTTTCTGCTTTACATTTAGCTGGAACTATTTCAACAGTTTGTTGTTGACAGCTATGTCAAAGTGGGGGGAGTGAGACTCGACTTCATACGAACAATTACGGACGGATAACTAAACAGGCTTGATGGACTATTTGGAGGAAACTGTCCATGAACGAAACTTCTGGGGAGTAAAATCGTTGTTATGCTATCTACCTTTTCAGGCTCACCAACAAATATGCAACAATTGTACCTAGATGCTATGGCATTAATTTCATTTATTTTTAACTTTCACATGCAATCCTAAATGGCCTGAAATTCCCACTGAGCAGACCTAAGAAGATGGCGGACGTGCGCGATGTACAGACGGAGAATCGCAAAGGAATTTCTCAGAAAAAGGAGTATATTGGTTTAAATAATTATTTTGTTGCAATTGATGAAGAGTTAGAGATTCAGTTAAATACGATTTTCAATTTCAACCCCGAAATGACTTGTGTTCACAAAGATTATTTGGATAAGCGTATGGAGAACTTACGCCGTGAGATGCAGTCGGAAGTAAATAAATGTTTTGCCAATAATTATCCTATAGAGAACAGATATGACATTGTGGAAAGGCAATTGAAGTTACTGGAAGACGACAACAAATTCCTTAGAAATCAATTGACTGATTTAACTGGGTTTTTAGACGTTTTAGTTGATTGTTTAAAAAATCAAAATCGGTGTAGCGTATCGGCTGAGAAACCTTCTCATGACGTAACATTAATTAACAATAACGTTCAAGTTAGAGATGTTTCCAATGTCCCAGAGGAACAAGAACCGATCAGCAACGATACTCTTAACAATACATCTTTTTATAAGGAAGAATCAGCTAAAAAGATTTTCGTTCAATTAAAAATGGTTCGTGCTGAGCAAGACACAAAATACAAATATCACAGGAGTAAGAAAACTTCACTACGTGATCGACTCGAAAGATTAGCTGGTTACTTCCAAGATGTAAAGTCTGGATACACTGGGAATGTCAATCATAACGATAAACTACCAGTAACTGGTTCTCTAAATGACAATATAGTCGAATCCCTAGATGAGAAGACGCCCGATATAGAAACACCGAGGTATAAGAAAAACCACCCCGTAACAGTGATTGTCGGTGATAGTATTATCAAGCACGTAAAAGCATCAAAAATAGAAGAAAGATTTTCATCTGAAATCGAAAAGGTAGTGCTAAAGTGTTTTCCAGGTACCAACACTGACAGTATCCAATCGCATATTCGAGAAGTTGTTGGTGAAAAACCCAATCGTATTCTGTTGCATGTAGGCACGAATAATTTAAATATGGACTTAACTGAAAAAGAGATAGCGCAGTCGATTTTGAACATAGTAGAGAAGTTTACTTCAGATTCTACTTCATTTATTATTTCTGGATTAACACATAGAGGTGACCACCTGTCAACGAAAGCAAAAGATGTAAATAAGTATCTGGAACGTATGTGCTCGGACAGAAATCTACCGTACATTGACAACAACAACATAAATAAAGTTCACGTGAATGGTAGTAAGCTTCACCTCAACACAAATGGTACGAAGCTGCTAATGAAGAATTTTGCAAAATCTATAAGCAAGTGCTCTCAAAACTTTTCACGTTTTATAAATAAAACCGATTCTTTCAGTGGTTTTTATGATATAAAAACGTGTTGACGAAATGAGCACATCCTGCATCAAAGTAACGAAGGAAATTGTATCAATGCTATTTCAGAGATCAGAAAATTACATCCCTCAAAATTATTACTCGGACACCTCAATATAAACTCACTCATTTGAAACTTCCTGTATAAAGATTCGTAAATAATAATAATAATAATAGGAAACAAGGTACTGTCGTTACAGGCCATTGTTGAAAATCGTATCGACATTATGCTAATTTCTGAGACGAAACTTGATCCATCTTACACCGACGCATCCGTCATGATGAATAGTTTCAAACGTCCTTATCGTAGAGACAGAAACAAAAATGGTGGAGGATTAGCGTTATACGTAAATGAACAAATAGTCAGTGAAAGTATAAAACTTCCACCTTTGGGTACTGACATCGAAGTGTTAGCTGTTGAAGTTAGTCTTGGAGGACAAAAATGGCTTATTCTTGGTATTTATAAACCGCCAAATCAATGTTGTATATATTTTATCGACAATATTCGTCAGATCTTGGACTTTTGCAATCACAATAACTGTATATTAATGGGTGATTTCAACAGTCATGAGAATGATTTGGCAATGTTAAAAACAGATTATAACATGGTAAACTTGATCAAATTACCAACTTGTTACAAAAATCCAACGAATCCGTCCTGTATAGACCACATCTGGGTTTCAGATAAGAAAAAGTTTATCAACAGTGTAACCATAGAGACAGGATTGTCAGATTGGCATAAATTAACAATGTCCGTTTTAACCACGCGTAATAAAATACAGAAGTATGAAAAACTTTGATAAATCTGCATTTCAAAATGATCTTGCGAGATCACTTGAATTTGAGGAAATGAATTTTGCAAACCTTTCAAAAACACAATTAACAAACATATGCCACTAAAACAAAAGATTTTGAGAAATAATCATATACCATTCTTGACAAAAAGATTGAGAAAAGAGATAATGAATCGAAGTAGAAAGAGAAATATTTTCAATTCGAATCCAACTTCTGAAAATTGGAACATTTTTCGAATCCAGAGAAATAAGTGTACAAGAATTGCTCGAGATACAAAGAAAAATTTCTATAGAAAACTTGATGTGTCGAAAATTCAAGATAACAAGAAAATTGTTAAACCAAACTTTTCTGAAAAAGTAATCAAGGAAAAAATAACATCGCTGGTCGAAGATGATACTATTTTGCGAGATAAATCCGATATTGCAAACGTTATGAATGAATATTTCGTAAATATCACGAAATCACTACATGTAAACAACATTCCCGAAATTGACCAACCAACAGAAGATGATTGCATTATTTCCGAAATCGATTCTATCATCTCAATCAGTAAATTGCCAAATTTCTCTAAAGTGTTTGAAAGAATATTATTTGAACAAATTACTGAGTTTATGGAAGGGAAAATGTCTTCAATTCTATCTGGTTTCAGGAAAGGGTACAGTAGTCAACATGCTCTTTTAAGATTAATGAGCTTTCTTCAAAAAAAGTTGGACCCTGAAAAGTGTGTTGCTGCATTGCTCATGGATTTGAGTAAGGCTTTTGATTGCATTAATCATAGATTGCTTATTGCAAAGCTTCATGCATATGGATTCTCTTCTAGTGCATTATCTCTTGTATGGAGCTATCTGAGGCAACGCTTTCAGAGAGTAGGTGTTGATGGGGTTTTTAGTCTTTGGAAAGAAATTTTTTCTGGTGTACCGCAAGGATCAATATTAGGACCTCTTTTGTTTAATATATTTTTAAATCATTTTTTTTTTCTATTTGATGAAGATACGGCCTGTTCAGATACCCTAGTGTGTAACTATGCTGATGATAATACATTTTGTGCATCAGCAGACACATTTATTGAAGTAAAAAATATGCTAGAGAAACTTTTTAGATCAGCATCGTTATGGTTTTCTGATAATGGCCTGCAACTAAATGCAAGTAAATGCAATTTTATTTTATTTGGAAAACCAAAAATTACGCATTTGCATCATCTAAATTTGAATGGAGAGATTTTGACTGTATCTAAATATGTGAAACTTCTTGGTATTAAATTTGACAGTCAGTTGACTTTTGCAGAACATATAAACACACTATGCAAAAGAGCTAGCTGCAAATCTAATGCCCTGAAGAAAATCATCAATATTGTGGATGATAAGCAGAGAAACTTATTATATATGACATTTATCGCATCCGAGTTCAATTATTGCCCTTTGGTTTGAGGATTTGGTAGTAGAACATCTATTGCAAATGTAGATCGAGTTTTGACAAGGGCATGTTCACATTCAAAACTGGGATACATATCTCACCCAGAAGGTATTCATTTACAACATTGTAGACTATTATTAAAAGAAGTCTACAAGACAAAATGTGATTTGAATCCTTCTTACATGAAATATGTGTTCCCCTGTAGAAATGATATGGGACTCAACTTAAGATCTTCAAATGATTTAGTGAGACCTCGGGTCTACTCAAAAAAGTATGGGCTGCAGATTTTCGGATATATTGCTTCACAATTGTGGTACCCCCTTCCAACTGAAATTAAGTCGGCAACGTCTTTACACAAATTCTGTAGTGCCTTGAACCAATAAAATGATCTCCAATGTAAATGCAGGATCTGTGCTAGTTATATATTTAATTTAGGCTTTATATAATTTTTTCTTTTGTAACAGTCGATTTTAATTAGTCTTAATAGACTAACCATATTCTCTTGTAGAATCATTCACGAGACTATTCTCACTACATTGTTTGACTCTATAAGAGAAATGGTATTTTATTTATTAGTATATATAACTTATTTTATTAGTATGTTTTAACTTATTTTACATTTTGTAAATCATCGACTATAAATAAAGAATATCTAATCTAATCTAATCTAATCTAATCTAATTGCTCAAAATCTTTTGCTTGGTCAAACCGCATCAGAAAGGCCGGATTTGGTTACACGAGTATTCTAATTAAAGTTGAATGCTCTTAAGAAAGATATTATAAAAGATTCTTCCAAAGCATTGCAACAATGGAACTGTTTTAAATGTGGACGGCTATCCTTTATATCACTGACCAGATGACGAAGAAACTGTGCGAATTCGGAATATGGATCTTGACAACAGATGCATCGTCCAGTATAACCGTTTCCTCAAAAGCGTCAAGGGTTTTGTACAAATACATTTACAAAGGACACGGTACTGCTCATATTGAAATCGATTAGCTTATCGATCATGACGAAATCAAAACTATTTTAGATGCAAGGTTGGTATCTGTTCTAGAAGCTGTGTGGCGATTATGTTCTTTTCCAATGCACACTCAGACACATGCTATTTTACGACTTCCTGTTCCACTTCCAAGTGAACAGCAGATTTTTTTCAGAGAAAGACAGGGACAAGCAGCAGGGGAAAGAGGACGAGAGCAAAAAAATGTGAGTAGAATGTATAATGCCAGCATGCGTCAAGATGAGAGGTAATTCTTATGTGTGCTGTTGTTACCTGTTCCCGATGCGACTTCTTTTAAATACCTTAGAACTGTTAATGGGATTATATAAATCTTTTAGGGAAGCGTGTATTGCACTTGCACTATTAAATGACGAAACCTTGTGGATACGAACCATGGAGTAATTTACGGCATCAGCTACTCACTCTAAAATTCGCAAAGCATTTTCCTTCATTCTAATCCATGGATAGCCAAGCAATCCAGCTGAGTATTGGGAAAGGTTCCATACTCACATATTTTAAAATTTTTTGAGACACCAGCCGGAAGTACAAGCAGAGCAGTCAGCTCTTGGTAAAATCCAGGAAGTGATGCAGCAATTTGGTAAGGTTGTTACTAACTTTGATTTACCTGTATCTGAACGAGCTATTGCTGAGGGTTTACCAAATGCGATAAAATGAAGGAAGAAGCCATCAACATGAGGAACACGTTGAATGCTGACCAGCTCGCTATTGCGGATGCAGTCCTAAATGCAGTGGCAAAAAACGACAATAATAGCGCTAAAATTTTCTTCCTTTATGGACCCGGTGGAACAGGTAAAGCTTTCACATACAATTACATCATTCACGAGGTTATTGGAAAAAATCTATCAGTAAGTACGTTTGCCAGGACTGGAATTGCAGCAACACTGTTACAAAATGGTAAGGCAGTCCATTTTAATTTTAAATTACTTGTTCCTGGACGTAGTAGGGACACCGATTTCTTACGTAGCCAGCATACTTAAATATTTGATGAAACAAGTATGATTTCTAAGCATACATTATAGGCTATTGATAGATTGTGCAAAGATATTTGTAATGGTGATGTGCCTTTTGCTCGAAAGGTGGTTCTTTTAGGTGGTGACTTTAGGCAGACCCATCTAGTTGTAAAAAGAGGCAGACCAGCTCAGATTGTGAAAACATGCATCAAGAGTTCTGTCTTGTAGCCAATAGTCCAAATATTCCATCTGAATGTCAACATGAGAGCGGCACCTTGGCAAAGGGAATTTGCAGAATTCTTACTTGAATTAGAAAACGAAGCAATACCGAATAAAGTGGATTATCCCATTAAAGACTCCTAGATTAACTTTATGTCCGAATGATACCAACCATCCATTTTAACTGATACGTACACATGAACAAAAGTCAAGGTCAGACTTTTGAACATGTTTGTATTTACATGCAAAGGCCTTGCTTCAGTCACGGTCAACTGTATGTCGCATTTTAACGATCACAAAGTTTTGAAGCAGTGAAAGTAAGAGTTTGTAGAAGCTATGAAACAGAGAGATGCTACACTAAAAATGTAGTCTACCAACAGGTATTATGAATATGCTTAAGTTCTGCGTACAATTGATATTAAATATTTTCAATTGAAACTTTACGCAAAGTGAATGAAGAGGCATTAGATTAGATTACTATGGAATTACATTGGTTAACATTGAATTGAAATACATTGAATAACGTGAATTGATGATGAGTGTAGCATTAGATTAGATGACCTAGAAATTAGATTAGTTTATATTATATAGATAATTGAAATGCCAAATGATTAGTATATAGCCTTAGATAAGATTACATAAACTTAGAAAAGATTGGAAATTGAAAAGATTGCAAAGCCGAGTGGAAGAGGGTGTAAAAGCGGAGAAAAGCCAGCAGGAAGGAGGGTATGGCAGCGGCCGAAAGCTAGGACAAAGAAGGGTACAGAAACGGCAAAAAACCGAGTCTAGGAGGGTATAAAAGCGGCATAGAGTCGGATGGAGGAGGGTATGCACGTGGCAAAAGAGCCGTTGTATGTGTGACTTATTCTATTCTATTTTTTGTTTTTGAGATTGCATGTCACTGAAAAGGCAGTTTTATTACTGTTATACAGTAATATATGGTCATGCATGTTGAACTGTATGTTTTTTTTAAGAATTGATATGAATGTTACACTTTTAATTCTCTTCTTTTTTTAACCTGACGGTCCATTGTTATCTGCAGTTCACTATGAATTTCTTTTCTTTTTTAGATAGCAAGACAAAGCATAAACCTCTCCATATAATTGATTTTACGTTGCTGTATTGAGACACCATATACTCAGCTCAATGGTTGCTTCATTAATCATGGGTAAGAAACCTCTTAATAATTTTGCTCCTCACTTGCACCTTTGCTAACAAATTGAAGGTAGATTCAAATTTTCATGAGGTCATGTTATGACCACAACTTATTTTCATATGTTTAGAGTTCTCATAGTGTCGTAGAGTACATATCAGCTATGAAGAATATGAAGAAAAATGACATTTCTTAGCACTTGAAAGATCAGTCCATGTTTATTGAGATATTAGACAGTTATTTGTCCCTTCACAAAGCACCCACAGTCGGGGCCTTTGCGAAACCGCAAAGTCAACAACAGGCCGCGACCTTATTGAATAATGTTATTTATTTATTTATCTAATTTATTAATTTCTTCAATTAATGATGGTTGTGAAATTGTAGTTCTATTTTCTTCATTTGTTTCTGTCTATATCCCCGCAATGATTCATACCGTCTCTTTCCGTTGCAATTCCAGGTACGGTTTTGTGACGATATCCACATCTTTAATTATAGATCCCATACATTCTTTTGATCAGTTTTATTGAACAATTTATTGATCAATATTTATCAATCAGTGTTATTGGTCAATCTTACTTTTTGTGAACCCTTCGGGTGTGACACAAGGCAGTCTGAACATGGGCGGCATCATTTTGGCGGATAGTCTATATATTAATAGCCGATTCTCCGTCTGTCTGTCTGTTTGTTTGTAAGTCACGCAAAATGGTAGATTGAGTTGTGAGCGAAATTATTTCTTTTTTTGTGTGCGACGTGAGTTCAGAGCAAATACATTGCAATCCCAATCGAACGTGACTTTTTTTGGCTGATGAACTAATAGGAATAACGTTTTGCTTTTATTATTATTGTTAGTTTTATATTCCACGTTGACTTGGCTTTGAAAACAGTACATCAACTAAATACAAAGTCACTAACTGATTAAACATTTTGGACAAAAAGCAGTAGTGGCAGAACGTGGCAACATGTTCGGTTTGCCACTAACTCTTCCCTGACTGTCTGAGACGGGTGAACTTTTTTTTTCAGCAATCAAAATGTTTAAAAACCGATAGGTAAAAAAAGAGTATCATAAAACAAAATGTTTTTGTTTTTTTTTTGCTTTTCTTTTAATAATTTAATTTCTTCTTTTAATTGTTAAGCGTTCTGATCGAACGTTTTTTTATTCTATTTATTCATTTAGCACGTGCCTTTTTTTCTCTCCTCCCGTGTGAACTTTTTAGCAAGAGAAACCATTTCCCCCTTACGTTTAATAGCACCCATGTTAGAACGCGTAACTTTTTTAAAACAAAAGCTAATAATAAGTTGAAGTTTTCTCTCTCTACGTTTTGAGTGTATTGTTACACTGATAAAAGATTGGTTTTACCAGAGGTTGTGACTTCGAATCTGCTTCTGGTTGAACACAAGTTGTACGAGCCGTTTATAAGGAAATTTGACGTTTATTGATACAGTGATACAGAGCAGGTGGAGATGAGCGGGGAGCGACGCCGCCTTGGCGGCTATCTATATATTAACAGCCGATTCTCCGTTTGTTTGTTTGTTTGTAAGTCACGCAAAATGGTAGCTGTGAACTGCAAAAGAAATCGGAGAGTCAGCAATGTAAGATCACACATAAATTATTTCTCTTCTTGTGCGCGACGTCAATGTGAAACCATTGCATTGAGACCCTAATCGAATGCGATGTTTAGGGAAAATTATCTCGATAACCAATAGGGATAACTGACGTTTTTTGGGGTCAGCGACACAGGCAATGAGGTGACGAAAAATTTGGTTCTAATTTTTTTAGGGGACGGGTCTGTGACGTCATCGAAATCTTTGAACGATGATATCTCCGTAACGGTTCATCGTAGCAGAACGATCCCATACATTTTTTTGATCAGTTTTTCGAGCTCTTCAACATGGGAACACTTTCAGTTGCCAATACCTTAATTTCATTTTCGTGAAGTTAACCCAGGCTGAACATGGGCGGTGAGCGACGCCGCCTTAGCGGCTAGTCTATATATTAATAACCGATTCTCTGTCTGTTTGTTTCTTTCTTTCTTTCTTTCTTTCTTTGTTTGTAAGTCACGCAAAATGGTAGATTGAGTTGTGAGCGAAATTATTTCTTTTTTTGTGTGCGATGTGAGTTCGAAGCAAATACATTGCAACCCCAATCGAACGTGACTTTTTTTGGCTGATGAACTAATAGGAATAACGTTTTCTTTTAATTATTATTGTTAGTTTAATATTCCAAGTTCACTTGGCTTTGAAAATAATACATCACATAAATACAAAGAAACTAATTGAAATACATAGAAACTGATTAAACATTTTGCACAAAAAACGTGGTAGCATGTTCGGTTTGCCAGTGTATCCTAACGTATCCTTCCCTGATTGTCTGAGACGGATAAACTTTTTTTCGAGCAATCAAAATGTTTAAAAACCGATAGGTAAAAAAAGAGTATCATGAAACAAAATATTTTTTTACTTTTCTTTTAATTTAATTTCTTTTTCTAATTGTTAAGCGCTTCTGATCGAACGTTTTTTAATTCTCTTTATTCATTTAGCACGTGCCTTCTTTCTCTCCTCCTGTGTGATCTTTTTAAGAAGAGAAACCATTTCCCCCTTACATTTGATAGCACCCATGTTAGAGCACGTAACTTTTTTAATACAAAAGCTAATAAAAAGTTGAAGTTTTCTCTCTCTATGTTTTGAGTGTATCGTTACACTGATAAAAGATTGGTTTTACCAGAGGTTATGATTTCGAATCTGCTTCTGGTTGAACACAAGTTGTACGAGCCGTTTATAAGGAAATTTTATATTTATTGATACAGTGATACAGAGCAGGTGGACATAGGCGGCGAGCGACGCCGCTTTTGCTGCTAGTCTATATATTAATAGACGATTCTCCGTCTGTTTGTTTGTTTGTCTGTCTGTCACGAAAAATGGTAGATTGAGTTGTAAGAGTAATTATTTTATTTTATTTTGTGCGACGTCAGTGTGAAGCCATTGTATTGAAACCCTAATCGAATGCAACATTCAGGGAAAATTATCACGGTAATCAATAGAGATGACTGACGTTTTTTGGAGTCCGCAATACAGGCGATATCTTTGAAACGGTGCGTCATAGACACATGATCCTATACATTTTCTTGCTCAGAATTTCGAGCTCTACAATAGGTAACACTTTCTATTGTCAATTCCTTAATTCAATTTTTCGTGAACTCAACGCAGGCTTGAACATGGGCGGCTAGTCTATATATTAATAGCCGATTCGCTGTCTATTTGTTTGTTTGTCTGTCTGTTTACTGTCATGCAAAATAGTAGAGTGGGCTGTGAGAGAAATTATTTCTTATGTTTTCGGCGAGGTCAGTGTAAAGCCATTACATTGAGACACAAACAGAACGCGACGTTTAGAGAAAATTATTAGTTGGGCAATCTGGGCAGTTGGTACTTATTTATTTATTTAGCTTCTTTTCTAACAAAGCTTGTTTCCCACGAAGGGAATAACATAACCTGCTGCTTGTAATCATAAGGAATAAAACATATTCCTTCCAGGGGAGAACGCCTCACACTTTCTGCATGATAAATCATTCCCTCACTTAATTCCCCTTGATTGCAAACAAGAACATATTAAAACGTTTTGATATATTCTTCTATATTCATATTACCAGGGTTAGGAAACTACAAAGGAAACGAAGCTTGATCTCTTATTTCTGATGTAAATGATTTGAACCGAGCAGACAACAAACGTTATATTAATGTTAATGTTACTTTTTTCCGTTGGGGCAACGTTAGTGGTTGTTTAGAATGGAATTCTTTTTTAAATCAAGGAAAAAGCTATGTTTGAATAGTAGGTTTCTGGAAATTAAGGGAAAGTCATTGAATGTCAGGGAAAAAAAGTTTTTTACCCTTTAGGCCTGGGAAAGTCAGGGAAAAATTTGGCAAGATTTTTTATAACAGTGTCTATTACTGACTTTGTTCAATGATACATTCGTTTACCCAATCATCTATCAATATCCTTTTTTTTCGTTTCAGAGTTAACTAACATAGTATTCTAACATCTTCAATCTTAATTTGAAATGTTTTATCACTTCTCTAGCCTGTAAATTGATATTTCTGAATGTGTAATATTATTTCTGTGGCTGTTTGACTAGGCAACTAGTTTTCACTAGTTTTTAACTAGTCTGAAAACAGGGTGTTTTCAGAGAATAGTCGGGGAAAATTTACTCCTTAAAGTCAGGGAAAGTCAGGGAAAATATTTATGGAAAAGTGCTATGAACCCTGTGATATTCAGTTTAAATCAGAACTTGTTAATTGGAGAATGGCATGGTTTCGAGTTGAAAGAAGTTTGTGTTAAGCGGTCTGATAAAGGCGTATTCAGTGCATATCTATGTATATCTAAGAGGAAATGATTAAACTAGCATGTAGCTTTAGCTAAAAATGCCCCCACGCTCAAGCATTCCAATCTATACAGACAGCAAGCTATACATTAACAGCGGAAACGAAAACAAGTTTTTGGCCGAAAAAAAAATGTTTGGGTTGATTTGGGACCTGATATGAGGCAAAGTTATATGCTTAAATATTTCGACAAAATCAGTTTTTGGCAATTCAAAACCAACTTGCAAACCAAATAGATCTACATTTAAACAGATGAAAATATGCACAAAACTTTGTTACTTTTTGTTATCTCGTAGGTCTAAGTTACACTGATGCCAACATACCTTTCAAAAAGTGTAAATAAGGCTTAACAAGTAATATTAGAAAGTATTTGCTACAAACAAGAGAAATGTGTGAATTGAAACCATGGATACATATTTTATAATTTTTATAATTAAAATAAGATTTGTTAAAAACATTCTGTAAGAGGCAAATAAAAAAAACTTTTTCAAAAAAAAAATTAAAGCGAAAAATCCATTGCATTTCAAACTTTGATTTAAAACAAAAAATAGCCAATGTTTACATAAGAAAAACAAGAAAAAAATATATAGGTTTTATTGATTACGATCACACTAGGTTTGGAAGACAGTCAAAGAAGAAAAATACGAAGAACGACAATTTGTAATATGGCTTTCTTGTATACACAGAAATCCAATTAAAATCTTTTGAAGGCAAGATCCGCCAAAAATCAGTGCATTAAACAAAATTATTGAAAGAAAAATTTAGAGTTAAAATATATACAAAAATTAAAAATGTCTAAGCAATTTTAGCATATGATCTTCCCAAATAACATAGTATAATATAATAATAAATTAGGAAAGAGCAAAACATTCTGTCTCCCACTTACAGTACCATGCTTTGAAACGGGAAAAAAGCAAAGTCAGCTAATAATTGTATTCCACCGTGTAACGTCAACACGAAAGTTGGAGGATGAAGATGATCATGATGATGATGAACAAAATCAGAAACTGACATTCGCCTATCTCGTGAAACTACTATGCCTCCTCGCTCGCTTACGCTCGCTGCGGGGGCAACTACTGTACATTTTTGTTACAGTGTGCACATTCGGTATAAGCTAATTTCACTGAGTAGATACCGTTAAGTGCGTATTAAGAATTCAAGGATTTTCTTTTTTCTGTTAGGTTTGAAGCTAATTTCATTACTTGGTGTAATTGAACAAAATCTTTGAAAAAAAGAAAAAAGGAAGCTGGTCATAGTAGATATCATTGAGGCTTGTATTCTGTCTTTTCGATTTTTCCAAAGACAATTTACTCTTCCATCTTAAAGAAAACATTGGTCACCATAGTTAAGAAATATTTAAAGAGGAGAAAAGGAAAATTTTCTATAAGGAAACTTTCTTACTAAAATCAACTTCAATATCTGTATTTCCATTCATACATTTTTCAAAAAAACACTTTGAGGTTATACATCATTTAGACTCGAAGTGTTAAACCGATATTTCTTCGTGTTTTAGATGACCGAAGATCCACAAAAAAGACCACGTCACGAACGTTGTGGTAGATAGGCAAACTGGAAAGACGTGCGAATTTATTGGAAATAAACTTCTTTTTTAAACAGAGGACGGTAGATATCTGATTTCTGGCGTTTATTAGTTTGTTCTATGTGCTACATATGGACTACCCTTTAAATTATGTGATTTGCCTTTCCATAATGCATAGGATTATATTTTTGGATAACAGAATTGTGGAAACACATCTTGAGCAGTATAACACATGCTGGGAAGATATTTCCAGCTTTGTACAGCGGGAGATGTAAATATTTTATAGTCATACGAAAGAATAACATTGAAAAAGATTATTTGGCTGTTGTTTTTATTTTGCCTGTCTCTCCACTTGAAACGTAGGACGTCAGCAATGAAACCCAGTGGGCACAAGGATGTACATAGCTTGCTGTTTCACCACATAGGAAGGGCTTCCCTTGACTCCCTTCGTGACTGTATATATAAATCATATTTTATCAGTTGGGCTACATTATCACAATGTAAAATAAAAGTGAGTATTCAGCCTTCCTTTTAATAATGATGAACTTTCACATTTCACTTCAAGGCTTCAGTTCCAGTTTATATCATAACAGTCAGCAAATAAAACATACACATTTTTGTAGAACAGGGTGCTGAGGGAAATACATCCAACATTTACCAGGGTATAAGGAACATATTGCCACACGAAACCAAATACCAGAAGATTAAAGGCCATTATGGATGTACATCTAACAGCAGTGAATTCACAAGCCCAATGTTTAAAACATCGAATCAAGAGGATCAGACTTGAGGAACAAATCTTCCTTTCCTTGTTTACGTCCTGTTGAAGTTTGGTAAAGCTTAAAACCCTTTTTAGGGGATAATTAGTTTATTATCATAGCGAAGAAACCATGCAGAATATGCGATATACAGTTGTCAAAACTCTCATCTTTGGAATACATTTGAAGACGAACAAAAACTGACAGCTCCATGAGTTTTTCAGGAAAACATTCCAAAATGGTTCCACAGCAAAATAAACCAAGTTTCAACGAAATTCCAATGCTAGATTTTCTTTAAATTCAATTTCCATAAGTGCTATTTTTATGCATGTATTAAACATGCTTTTTTTCAGCTCGTGGTAGTCAACATTACAGCAATATTTCTGTATGAAACTTGTACAGTGTGATCGAAAGAATCATGAACTTCATAAATCAATAAATTAAAACCATGTTCGTTCCCATTTCTTTCTTCTCTGCGCCAGTTTTTGTAAGTAAACAAATTAAGAAAAAACACCCCTCCAAGCCACCCTTATGTATTTCGTTAAAAATTCCCGTTTGACGACGCATGCGCAAACTAACTTTCCGATGCTGAATGAACGTGCAGGGTGCGTAAAATCCACTATGAGGAAAAGGACTCCAAAATATTTTCACAATGCAAAAAATTTAAATTGCCCGTGATGATGCCGTGTTCCACAGTAGTATGGAATAGGCCAGATGTCGAATGAATGATAACCGGAGAAACCTGACCTTTCATACAGATTATTTTCTCTAACATTGATCTATGCCGATCAATGCCATCAAGACCAAAAACCCAAATTCTTAAGAGCCGAATAACAAATCGATCATAACGTATTACATGCGCATATTGTTTTCCAATAAATTCATTGAACCGAAGTCGTCTTAGCTAAAAGGTCAAGGACAAATTCATTAAAAACATAGAAGCTAAGAATAATTAATCGGTAAACGTCTTAATAGAAGATCTCCCTGCGTTTCCAAGACAATCAAATCCTTCTCCTTATTAGCCGAAAGATTTTTCCGGCAGCATAGAAACCATATGGTTATACGTTATGCATTAACAGAAATTATATGGGCAAGAAAACAACTGCTGCAACTTTGTTACTTTAATCGATTTTATTTCAACTTCAAATTTCAGTTACTTTGGACTTTCCGGCTTTACTTGCTTACAACCGTGCTTGGTTAATCATGCAAGTGAACTTTTGTTTCTACCAATTCAGTGAAGATCTAGTGCCAAGCAGTTGCTGATTACTAAAAATAAAAGTGTAAACAGTTATATAACTGCACAAATTACCAATAAATGCCCATTTAAAAAAATGCTGACCTTAAAGACAAAAGTACCATTATACTTTAAAGGAAAATAATTGCTGAATTTCTCTATTTAGGGTGTGGGTAGAGGAGTGAGTCAAAAATGGTCAATCAAACCCTAATTTTAAATTTACCATCCGTAATAAGGTAAAATGAATTTTCATTCACGGAAATTCATCAGAAAATTTTTCTTCTTATCTGGTTAAAAAATATCTGAAATAATTCTTATTATATTTTGTAATTATTACAAGAGCCAGATGGCGCAAAACGGTAGCAGCAATTGTACTTAAAGTTATGAAAAGTTACTACAAATTTCTTTGATGCTTGTGTTTTTTTATATCTCACTGTTGGAAAACAGGCATAAACAATAAATATGTTAAAATGATAAGTTAGTGTAAAAAGGGTCTTATCATAAACCACCAGAAATTAATTTATTAAAGACAAAAGAATTATACATGCGTGAGCTGTATATTTCCTTAAATTTTTTGTAAGATCATGTGTAAAAGAAAACCACGCGTTTCGAAGAAAAAATATACGTTTTTAATTATAATTTCATGAAACCAAAAATGAATTCAAACAAATACCTGCCTTCTTTACCATGGCACTGGAGTGACATATTACGAATGATTTTTTTAAAAAATTAACTAAAAAGTTATAACTGTCGCCGCCACTTATAACTGTCGCCGCCACTTAGCTCGCCACTTATAACTGTCGCCGCCACTTAGCTCGCCACTTATAACTGTCGCCGCCACTTAACTCGCTAGTTATAACTGTCGACGCCACTTATAACTGTCGATGCCACTTAGTTCGCCACTTATAACTGTCGACGCCACTTATAACTGTCGCCGCCACTTAACTCGCCACTTATAACTGTCGACGCCACTTAGCTCGCCAGATATTATACGCATGCGTTAGATATCAATAGCGGAGTGTGTTTATCCTTTAACGAGTCATCACGTGATCAAATCCTTATTGTCCCAAACAATTTTTTAAAGGTTTTAACCAGAAAGACTCGATGCTTTGTCAGATAAACTGTATGTTATTGCATAAAGCCACGCTCTCATCAAAGGGGGTTTCTGTAATCCGCAGCATAACCCTTGTGCGCGTAACAACGGTATACACTTCATAATTGTCAAGCTAACTCAGTGGACAAACTCGCGAAAAAGTCACTGCGACGAAGTGCATTTTTATTGAAATGCTTTTGTAAACTTGTCCAACTTTCTATAGTAATGTACTTCTCCACAGTGATTTTTCGCAGGGAATTTTCGACATGTGTTGCTAGTTAACTGGCGAGCTAAGTGGCGGCGACAGTTATAAGTGGCGGCGACAGTTATAACTAGCGAGTTAAGTGGCGGCGACAGTTATAAGTGGCGGCGACAGTTATAACTTTTTAGTTAACATTTTTTAAGAATTAAAAATATCGTTCATAACATGTCACTCCAGTGCCACGGTACTTCTTGAACTAAATCTTTGAAAGTCTTAATACACAAAACCGTGTTGTAGCTAACAAACGAGGTAATAAGAAGTTTTGAACTGAAAGTCGTATATTTTGTTGGCAAACCATAAGGATCATTTCCATACTTATAAATGCGAAACATCAATTTTCCCAATTCCTTTTACAGGAACTGTTTGGTATTTAAATTTTCAGTTTACAGTGAAGTGCTTACAGGGCATAATGTAATAAAATTGAAAAATTCAGGGAAAAAGGAAAACATAATTTGCACAACTTACATATATGCAACTTGCCTGACTTTTTCTTTCCCCTTGATAAATTTGTCTCCTGTCAAATACATGGGATACGTGGTTGTAAGCGTCTCGATTCAATATGCTTCAAGTAATGTTGTTTTTATATTGTCTGTAAGACTAATTCGACTGATTCTTGCTCCTTGTTGACATAAAGTTTTAGCAGCGTTTCCCTCCCAGAATGCACTACATCAAAATTAAGGGTGGGAAAAGGCGCATTGAAATGAATAATTTATTTATTCATTTAAGTGAAGTGAACATTGTTTGTATTGTATAGTATACTTAAATTGCTACAAACTTGCGATTCTTTTTCCATAAATAAATATCGTGCTTTAAACTTTCCGAGTTTGTACTGCAAAATTGAAAGTTACCAATGATGGGCGTTACAGCGGGCGCAAAGTACTGTAGCATTACACACTGACTGACAGACACGGGTAAATGAAAGATCAGCTACCTCACGGCGCTGACCAATAAATTCAGTCTTGCCAGCGTTTAGAGGAATCTTATTATCTTTAAGCCAGGTTTGAACGCATTTAAGTTCACGATTGACTATATTACAGAGAGACTTCAATGAGGAATTAAAATGTGAGAGGTGAGTATCATCAGCAAAGTGAAACATTTCACAATGCTTGATTGCAGAATTGAGGTCGTTTATGTACAACAAAAATAAAAGAACACACCAAAACAGAGCCTGGAGGAACCCCATGTCTAAGAACTTTTGCAGTAGATTGGAAATTTGAAAGAGGGACAAATTTCATTCAACCAGTTAGGTAGGATCGAAATCAATTGTTTGCAACACCTCGAATTCCGTAGTGGTGAAGTTTGCAAAGTAAAATTGAATGATCTACTGTGTCTAAAGTCTAGAAATACATCACAAGTGAAATTACCACTATCTTTCAACGATGTTGAGAAGAGCGTTAATAGTTGAGTGTGCTTTCTGAAAACCAAATTGCCTGCTGTAAATAAAATTTTGTTGGTTGAGAAAGCTATAAAGGCGAGAATACATGAGATTTTCAAGGATTTTTTCGATGTTTGAGAGAAGAGATATTGGGCGGTAGTTAGGAATTTCAGTAGTAGAACCCTTTTTAAGAACAGGGATAACTTTAGAAGTCTTAAGAAGAGAGGAAAGTTCCCCAGATTTAAAGGTAAGATTACCCAAAAATGAAAAATGAAACGGTGTTTTGTTGTTTTTCCTTTGAAATGGGAACAGAGTCTTACCTGGAAATTTGTTATCAATGAACTGTTAACAATGAATGAACGAAGACCTGTCACTTGCCATTGATGGTTTCACAGTACACTACGCCACTGCCGTACCCAATTCCCACAAAGTAATTCGCCATCCTGCCACCAGTTCCTTCTTTGCGATCTTTCGTTGTTATCCGTTAACCTTCGCGGGATTTCCTCCATGCCATAAAAGATATAGCTCTTGCTTCTGCATACGGGTTCGTACGTTGTGCAACGCCACCACCATCAAAGAAGAAGGTTATAGTATGTTGCAAAAATCTTTCGGGCAATTCTGCGGCTTCTTTTGCGAATTTTAGCTGTAGCTTCTTATCTTTCTCAGAAAACAGAAACCCTTTCTTTCACGACTGCTGATACTTGTATCCATTGTTTCGAAGAGCATGGTAAATGGTGTTGAGGGAAATGTGGTACAGTCAAGTCTCTTCCTGTATCTTCTTGGCACTGAAGGAAGCCCGCTCTTTCTGTATCCTGAGTAAGTGATTGATTATGAGGCGTTTATCTCTGCTGTCTATCACCTTTGTTTTCTCTTCTTCTGTCAACAGGGCCCTGGGTGGCAGTTGTGTAATGGTATGCTCTTCTTTTTTAATTGCTGCAGATGCCTTTTACTAAGTTCCGCACAAGTTATTCCATATTTTTGGTGGAGTATTTTTAACGTCACATTGGTTTTAATATCGATTCGTACCATTGTTGAATTATCACTTTCTCTAAAAACATGCATTTATTGTTTTTGAATTTGTTGTTGCTTATTTGCCTTACCTTAAGTCAACAGTCAGTAGCGTAAACAACAATAACAAATCTCAAGTAAACCAGAGTCCATTTCATAATACAACAAGAAACAAGTGAGCCTCACAACAGAAAACACTGTAAGAAAAGTTCTAAATCTGAAGATTCTTTTTCTTCAGGCCATCAGTGTCAAGATATGTTGGCCAAAGATAACTTTTTCAAAGCAAATGACATTAAGACCTTCTCTAATGTAAGCTTGACCTTCGTATGAAGAAAATTTTATCATGTGTTTTAAATGATGTAATTATTCACTGGCTGTTATTTTCTAGAAAGTCTACAAAACAACAATTTGATATTTATGCTGGTAGTACCGTATTTTTTGTAGTTTTGCAAATATTGCAAGTATAGAACTGTTTAGTGCAAAACAAAAAGTCAAGTTCCGACAGCATTTGCGTATGCCTACCGTATACACTGAAAACATGCGTTTTACCTAAGTGTATCCTGAATTAACAGGTTTTCTTTCACATGCTTAATTTTGAATATTTATTATCTGGCCACGGGATAGCCCTTGAAAGTTACTTGGTGAAGGTCTTCATGTGTTTGGCCTAATTGTGAGTCATATAGATCATATTAGCATTTTTAATGACAGCTCGTACAGAGCTACTTGATAAGGAAGTTCATGTGTTTTAACTAATTATGGCTCATTTACCCCATATTAGCGCTTTTTTACTGTGTATTATAATCACCTCCCTTTATGTCCTTAAACTTAGCACTCTGCACAGTATATGATATATGCTCCCTCAAACTCCCTGAAATAGATATCATTGAAACAACGTGTTCTTTTTGCAAATAAAATTTTGTAAACTAGTACATCATTAGTTAAAACAATTGCCAAACTTGAAGGCTAAAGCATCCACAGGATGTGTAACCCAGAATCACTTACTTATTCTCAATGCCTAAATGCTAGATTTAAACACAATACGAAAGAAATACGAACACGGACGATATTGATTCCCTTTGCCTCCGTTACACGAATTCTATAAAATGGATAATATTTATTATGAGCATATTGTGTACCTTCGTGAACTGGACATTCGTTGATATCAGCTTCAGAAATTGCCTAAGAATGCAGCTTGCATGCGTTCAATGGCTGGTTGATAGTTTTGAGTTCGCAATGTGGTGCTTCACGATCCATGATGTCAGTGATATATTTAAAGAACATATTTGCGCATCATTCTTGCTACTGTATTTATGAAATATTTCATAAATTTTGTCATTGTGTCTTTTGACTGCGCTGCAAAAAACTTTTAATACTAGGAGTGCATATAACATTAAGATTACGATTGAACGCATCTAATCAATAAATGCATGAAATGTTACAACAAATGCATCAAATGTCCTTACTTCAATGGAAAGAAAGTTACATCGACCTGCGAAAAGACAGAAGAAACCTAAAAAGACAAAAGCAATATGTGGACATGCCATTACTGAATTGAAAGTGGTTGAGATAACGTTAAGCAAATTGAAGTCAGAAACCGCGGACCTGTGTATCAAACTTTTAGTCGCTCTGCAATTCTTGGTCAACTTATTAAATTCCCAATGGAAAAGATTAACAAGACGATTTTTATGTGCAAGCAGTAAGATTATATTTCATGATATTAAAACATTACCATACATATAACTTAAGTCTCAAATTTGGAGTGTAATAATTTTCAATACGGTGAAATGCAGGTTAGATGAATATAGTAGAAATGTATTAAAACATCATATATTATGCTGAATTAAGTTAAAATAATTTTTATCATCTTGTAATTGATTCTTGTGGAGAAAAGACTTTGTAATATCCAAGTATAAAATACTTAAATATCCCCAGCTCCTGCAGATGCTAATCCAGGTTATTCACATTTTTGGAGAATAGTCACATAACTTGTTGCAGAATTTATAATTTCGATTAAACTGAGCAAAACTTTTGAATGTTCCCGCAATTTTCATAAACACTCGCACAAATGGGAACAATGTGAAGGTGTGAATTTCAAGGTTAGCAGTCCGTTTTTGTGATTTGACCAAATATGGGGAAAGGTCTCCAATTTTTGTCCAAGGTTGACTTTAAATTCATTTGTTTGTATGACAAATTTTCATTTTCATAGCATCATTTTTCGAACGGTTTTGGTTTATTCTACCAGATATTCTTAATCTCCATATGAAACTATTTGCATATAATCATTTCTTTTTATGAAAAGAATGGTTAAAATCATTCAGATATCTGGAAGATCTGACTAAAGCGATTTCCTGTAAAGCTGATGTCGAATTTGTTCAAAAGTTTTTATTTGATTTATTAAAAGGAAAAAATACTTAAAAGTGTTGATGAAGAAGACATTAACTTTGAATGAGTTGACCAACAACTATTAAAAAGGTTATACCTGTAAATACTACATCCACAAAAACTAAATATTTACTTTATCCGTAACATCAATCGTTGACGACAAAGTAGTTAAAAAATCAGATAAAACCGGTAAAGTTTGGACCAGGGAGTACTGAAGAGATATTCTAACATATCAGCCAAAGTTTATATACCAAAAAATCATTGCAACATTAGTGATTGCAGCACATATCTCACAAACAATTCAACTTATTATTTAATCAATAAATAAAACATGCTGAAATGAAAATTTTATCAATATGTTTCAATGTAATTTAAAAATTGAGACAGATACACAATACATATAACTCAGGCGCGGATTTAAGGTATGTCAAACTGTGCGACCGACATACCTGTAAAAAAACTCAAAAAAAAAGTAGTTCAGCATTTCTTACATTGCAGTGATTTGTGACGTACGTGTTATTTGCTTATTTACAGATACGGCAGTAACTCCGTATATCTCAAGTAATGTCTTTCAGAATTGTGCGAGCCGTTTCGCATATGTGCGAAATGCCTAGCCTAGACACAATGGCACTCAATACTGACCTTAAAAATTGCGGCAAGGAGGTAAGCCATGACACAGGCTAGACCTAGGTATGTCGAGAAATCTATCTGCCATATTCAGCAAACCCCTATTTTTCAATGGACGTGTATTCTGACGTCAAAATGTGACGTCAAAATTTAACTTGGTATCAAATGCAGCAGTGAGTTCAAGGGCAAGAACCTATTGCGTGCTTGGTAGGATAAAATATCAAAAACAGTATGTTTTCAAACCACATTGTGCAAATATGTGCGAGAAATTCAAGCCTTATGCATGCTTTATTCATGGCCTCTCTCTGGATGAAGGTAAGTTATTTGTTTACTGAGAATTTCGAAGAAACTAACCCAACAAACATAAAGATTCTAACTTGATAATTTTTGGTTTACGGGGTTTAGTTTTAAAGGCAGATTTCCTCTTGAAAATGTATAAAAGTGAGGCTCCCCAAGATAGCTTTTGATATTTTATTATTCTTTTTTCCCCATGGTACTTACAAACAATTTAATCTGAGCGTTTATATTGTCATTTTTAATTTTGTGTAAGTTTATTGATTTGATTACACAACTGTTTTTGTTTTGACATGTCATGATGATGACAAAATAATTGTTTATATCTGCATATCATGTGGATAGATATAGTTTTGAGTGTTTTTGTTTGTAAAAATGAGACAAGGCAAGATATCGGTTTGAAGTGTGTTTTGATAACTACATGACAGTTCAAACTGAAATTATTATCAACTTAGTTGTAGATTAATGCAAAAATTCCATGGTCGATACTCTGCAGATATAAACAATCATTGAATTTTTTTAAAATTCTTGTTATTACTCCGAGCACCGATGTTTTTCTTTGGTTTACGATACACACAAGATTTATTCGTTTTGAAAAAAAAAACATGTTTCAGTTATCTCTTCCTATGCTATTTACAGACAAGAAGAGTTTATCTACTTCAAGGAGTATATATACATGAATATTGAAGCTGTAAATAATTGTTGCTCTAGTATTTGGTCTTCTTTAGTGTGAATTTTAGTATTATATATGTACACTGTCATAACTAAAAACATCCAAGTTTATTATTCGCAGTTTGGTGAAGTAAAATATTAATTTGTTCAGCCATGAATTCCCATCAACTCAGGAGACACAAAGAGATTCTCTTTTTTAATGAAGCTGTCATTTATCAAAATCTGCATCACTTCCTAATCATTTTGTTCCACTAATATCAAAGTCAACCAACAAAAACCCCACACTTTTCTTGACCTAGTAGAAGAAAGAAACTTTTCTTTCCAGCTACGATAAAAACATCAAGACAACAATATAGTAATTTAGTATTTTAGCAGCATCTAAACATACTGATTGATCTGTCAAATTCCTGTAATAATTCATTTGTGAAAAGCAATAATTATACAGTCGAATCTCTATAATTCGAACCTCCATAATTCGAACTGTATTACTGTTTACTGTATTTCCAATAACAACAGCTATATGATTAAAGTAACTCCAACTTATTACCCAGCACACTTCTCTGTGTAACACGAATCTTATTCATTCTCAAGTGATTCCTTAATGACAAGTAATGACAATAACACAGTACTGGTAGTGATAATGCTTATAACTCTTATTGAAACCTTTACCCTTTGGAAAGATTAAATTCTATTTCTAAGAATGTAAATGGAGAGCCCTAGGTGAGTTACTCTGAATTAATTTGTTATAATGCATGTTCAGATGATGAAAAATTCTAGTAACCAAGGGCTTGTCCAGATTCAATGCTAGAAAGTTTTCCATTGGCTAAAAAATTTCAGTGGCTTTGATATTCAATCAACACTGATGGTGTGTACTACTGCCTTTATTGTGCTCTTTTTAGAAAGCAGAATTCATCATGCAACACACATTTGTGAAAAAACAGTAGAGCAGAACCTGTTTGACATTAGCTTAGTGCTGTTAATATTTTAGAAAACATGGACGTTTTGTATTTGGGTTCTATAATCGTTACTCCCAAATTTGGTGGCTAGTGTTTCTTCAGGACACTGTCATGATGTTGATGTGTTAATTAATTAATGCTAATTGAAGAAAATCACCAAATGAAATCCTTCACTCCATTATATTGGTTACAAGGTGCAATTCTTCTTTTCAGATTCATCAAGATGATTTCCAATTTTATTCTGAGGTTGATAAGATGTTGTATATACTTGAAGAAGCACATTGAAGCTTCTACTTATTTGTTTCATAGTGTGAAATAGTTCTGAAATGTTTTTGCATTATCTTTACAGTAGAAAATTGCTGGAAAGATTTTCCAAGATGGTCTTTTGTGTTGATAAATCAACAGAATAACCCAACCCCTTTCAAATCGCCATTCAAGGGGCACTCACTTCACCTGACATTCTGTGACGTTGTGTATCGGTTCACTGGTGAAGTATTCCCTTTTCCATAGACCCCATTTGTCTGTCCAAGTCCGGCCATGTTGAGCCTAGACATGCTGACGAGCCTTGATATTAGGCAAAACAGACAACTTTGAAATGTTATAGAAATTCCATAGGAGTACAGTTTTAAAGGACTGGGAAACGTTTTGTTACCGAGATAATAAAATGTGATCTGAACTCTATATTACTGCTATGTTTTACTGCCTCTCGGGACCTTCAATTGTTAAAAATTTCAAAAAGTTCTGGGGCTTCGCCCCATACCCCATTTGGGGGGTTCACAGCACCCCCCAAAACCCCCAGCTGCGCTCCGCAATTCATTTTGGTCGCGTTCGCGACATACCTTCAGAAAATCCTAGATCCGCGCCTGTAACTTCCCAATACTTAAAATTATCCCAATAAGATTATATCTGATCGTGCCACTTGTATCTTAATATTACATGTATTTCCTGCACATAAATGACATATTAATGGATTACAGCTTTTAATATATACATCAAATAAATACAATTTTGAAACAGAACTTAATCATTGAATTCTGTAACTGACTACTTGTTTGGAAGTACTACAGTATTCCTAGAAGGTTGTGTTTTCATCAATCGATCTTTTATCTTCTTCAAACCTTCTTGTACCTATATAAAGACAAACAAAATTAAAGTAGTTACTCACCTTATTATTATGAAATTTTACCAATAGACCTTAATAGCACAAAGTTGTGTAATAATTTCTTCTGTCATCATCATTATAAATTAATTACAAGCGGAGTCGTAAGAATATATATACAGCGTGTCTCAAAATGATTGATACCAGAAAAAGTATATATATATATATTTTTAGTATATATTCTAAATCTTATATTAGGAAAAAGTCCTTGAAAAAATCTTTCCAACACCGTATTTTTCTTTCAAAAGAAAAAGATAAAGAATAATCGAAGAAAGAAAATGCGAACCCGATCGTTGAATTTTTAAAAATCAATTATCACAACATTTAATGACTTATCACTCCTTTGTTTCAAGGTGTTGAATTCATTGAAATAAAAGATTACAACTTTATCCCTGCTGTGAGAATTCTACCCCCGATGGTTGTAAAAATTATGTGAGTGTAAAGTCTTTTGTCATTGCCTTCAGGAGCGAGTTAGTTACAAATTGATATATCAATAAAAACACATGTTGTGATATTTTTCTAAAATTCTTTACCTTACAAATTGATGTTATTGTGTTATTTAATGCATTGTATTGTTAACTTGGTTAATTGACTTTTAAAAATTTAAAAATCAGTTTCAATTTTCTTTCTTCCATATTTCATTATCCTTTTCCCTCCGTGTGCGAAACATACAGCATTAGAAAGATCTTTTTCTGAGCTTTCTCCTAATATAAGATTTGTTATATTTCGAAAAATAACTTTGTCAAAAAACAAGATATTTTTTGTGGTTCCAATCATTTTGAGACACACTGCACATAAAGTTAATTAGTTACAGCCACATTTCTTTAAAAAGTTGTGATACAAGGTCAAAGGTGTTAAAAATTATTACGACTCGGCTTGTAATTAATTTATACTGATGATGACAGAAGAAATGTCGAAACATGCTTATTAAATAAATCGTTTTATTTTTAAAAATAATTATGAAATTTTAGCATTTTTTATTTTTAAATGATGGCTTTGCTGTGTTAAACGATTCACAGTTAGTGCACTGACAAATGATAATACCTCTACATCACGCAAACAGTGAAACCATAAAATCAGGAAACTCTAAATTTTCAAAGACTTACGAAATTATTTACACAAAAATAATATAGCTTTATGTCAACAATGTAATTAACCTCACCGTTATTCCATTACATAAGACATACATGTATCCTAAATAAACTGGTTCGTATTCGAGAAATAGGCCAATCATAAACGACAAGCCTAGTAAAGGCACCAATGATAGAAACGCTTTTATTGATGATCTAAATGGAACCATTGATCATTTTTGAAATGGAGTTACATTTAAGGATAAGATGAAGAGGTTTGCATCCCTATTAATGACCATACTTAATAGCAATTTCCAGTCAAATTAAATAGAATTTTAAAACCTGAAATTGACAACTATTTTCGAATTCTCTAAGAAGTTGACAAACGAAATTGACATTTTCAATAATTTTTGCAAGAAAGTTTATTAAAAATAATGTCTATACAGGTTTCTTTCTTTGAGTTTAAACAAAGTAGAATGCAGAGTGATTTGCATTTTCCATGTGATTTAAGATCGTTACACTCAGGCAGATTTCAAAAACCTTGAAAAAGCAACCTTGGGAAACTAATCCCAATTTTCTCTCAAATCCAAAATCCATGTCTCTTGCATTAAATGAACTTTTATGTCTGCGGAAAAACTTTTGTAAGCAACAACTCTCTTAAGAGCTTAGTGAAAGACTACAGTGTGTTCACAGCTAATTTGCATTCACTACATACTTCTACTATTGCTTTGAAAACTTTGTATGTTTGAATCCGAGTGTGTGCGTTATATGATGATGAAGTTCTAACAGGATTTACAAGTGTTTCAAAGATGAAATGATTTAGAGATGTTCATAAAAATTATGTGAATAATTATTATAGTTTTATTGTTTCTCACCCTGATCTCTTTGAATTTAGAAGTCGTGATGAAGACGTTCTAAACTTTCCCAATTTTATAAATATTACAATGAACAAGATCGTATTGATCTAAAGGTGAAGAAAATGAGGTATTAGAGGTTTCCCGGAGAAGGGTCGTAGCTATACGAGTATCAAAATAATGATGAAGAATTAGTGAAAACAGGTTGCATCTCCAGTAACTTCAGAATCCTAGATTTTTAATTTCTCTTTTTTCACGATTTGATTCTCGTGCTATTATTCCCACTCATCTTGTTTATCTATTATGTCATTATTGTAAAAATTATGTAAAAGATGTGTACATCTATGATAATAATGGATCCTCTATTGTTCTTTATACTGCAGTTACCAATCATTGAGTCACTTGAAGTAGTGGAATTTCCCCATTGAGTTGGCAAAGTCTCTGCATGAACTTTAAATATGATTGTTTTATTGCTGTGTAAAACATGTTCACATTAGTCACGTATCTGTCTCATAAGATTTATTGCTGACAATACAGACTACCTTACCATTAGAAAAAATGCCATTGGACCTTTCATAATCCAAAGACTTCCTGCGAGTGACAGACAACTAGAAAAAACAATTTGAAGCGTGTTAACTAAGCTTCAGCAACATAAAAACCGTAAGCTGTCCATCAGGGCAAGGATAATAACATACTTAGGAGTTTCTTCAAATGCTTTCCATCGGATACTCAAAGCCATTATTGTTATGGTTAAAGGGAGTCCTGCGGTTATATTGAAGATTTTAATGCGAAAGATAATGTTCTTAACAGAAATTCAACTTTACAATTTTGAAAATCAATTATTTAACAATATGACAACTTACCATAACCAACAGCGCATATTTGTTTGAGACGTTCATTCTTGTATTGAAACACAATCATCAGTATCAGTGCGATATTGATACCTTCAAACATCATCCAGGTTAACGTTGCAACTGAGAAATAGTATGACATAATTGCAATTGATATGCACCATTTCTAAAACGAAACAAGAAGCCGCTTGGCTTGAAGACTTCAGGACGTAACACAACGATGCATATTTAGTCTCAAAAATACAACGTTGCCGAATTACCAAATTATGTTCAAATCTAATAAAATGACTGGCAAATTCAAAATCAGCAACTTCTAATTGTGCATTGTAGAAATTTTTATGAATATTGCAGAACTTTCTAAGTTTGATCCAAATTTGGCCCGAATTACCCATTTCTCGTCAAATCTGACAAAATGACTCACAAATTCGTAATCAGCACCTTTTAAATGTGATCGGAGCAAAATTTTTTGAAATTTGAAGAACTTTTTAAATTGGTCCAAATTTGACCTAAATTGCTTAATTTTAGTAAAACCTGGCAAAATCATTGTCAAATTTGAAATCAGCACCTTTCAATTGTGATTCGTGCAAAATTTCTTGAAAATTGAAGAACTTTCGAAATTTGGTCCAAATTTGGCCTAAATTGGCCAATTTTAGTCAAACCTGGCAATATCTTTGTTAAATTCGAAATCAGCACCTATCAAATGTGATCCGTGCAAATTTTTGCGAAAATTGAAGAACTTCCGAAATTTGGTCCAAATTTGGCCTAAATTGGCCAATTTTAGTCAAACATGACAAAATCATTGTCAAATTTGAAATCAGCACCTTCCAAATGTGATCCGTGCAAAATTTCATGAAAATTGAAGAACTTTCGAAATTTGGTCCAAATATGGCCTAAATTGGCCAATTTTAGTCAAACCTGGCAATATCATTGTCAAATTTGAAATCAGCACCTTTCAATTGTGATCCGTGCAAAATTTCATGAAAATTGAAGAACTTTCGAAATTTGGTCCAAATTTGGCCTAAATTGGCCAATTTTAGTCAAACCTGGCAATATCTTTGTTAAATTCGAAATCAGCACCTATCAAATGTGATCCGTGCAAATTTTTGGGAAAATTGAAGAACTTCCGAAATTTGGTCCAAATTTGGCCTAAATTGGCCAATTTTAGTCAAACATGACAAAATCATTGTCAAATTTGAAATCAGCACCTTCCAAATGTGATCCGTGCAAAATTTCATGAAAATTGAAGAACTTTCGAAATTTGGTCCAAATATGGCCTAAATTGGCCAATTTTAGTCAAATCTGGCAATATCATTGTCAAATTTGAAATCAGCACCTATCAAATGTGATCCGTGCAAATTTTTATGAAAATTGAAGAACTTTCGAAATTTGGTCCAAATTTGGCCTAAATTGGCCAATTTTAGTCAAACCTGGCAATATCATTGTTAAATTCGAAATCAGCACCTATCAAATGTGATCCGTGCAAATTTTTGCGAAAATTGAAGAACTTCCGAAATTTGGTCCAAATTTGGTCCAAATTTGGCCAATTTTAGTCAAACCTGACAAAATCATTGTCAAATTTGAAATCAGCACCTTTCAAATGTGATCCGTGCAAAATTTCATGAAAATTGAAGAACTTTTGAAACTTGGTCCAAATTTGGCCTAAATTGCCCAATTTTAGTCAAACCTGGCAATATCATTGTCAAATTTGAAATCAGCACCTTTCAATTGTGATCCGTGCAAAATTTCATGAAAATTGAAGAAATTTCGAAATTTGGTCCAAATTTGGCCTAAATTGGCCAATTTTAGTCAAACCTGGCAAAATCATTGTCAAATTCGAAATCAGCACCTTTCAATTGTGCTCTGTGCAAATTTTCATGAAAATTGGTCAACTGGAAGTCCTAATTTGACCAAATTTGCGAATTCGGCAACGATGTCATGGAAACGCTGCACGAAAACGTTCATAACTTGGAGGAGTAGTAGTAGTAGTAGGAGGAGGAGAAACCACGGGTATTTTAAATACTTTACTCCACCACGGGTGTCCTAAAGTCAAAAATATGTAAAATATCTGTAGTTTCTCTTACGCTATTCAGACTATGTGATAGTCGGATGGCCTTTGATATATAGGAATCAAGAAGAAAATGGTACTGGCAGGTAATACTTAGAATGATAGCAATTTTATGTAGTTAATTAAAGAATTAAACAGAAATTACTGTTTGTTGATTGCAGGTTATTATTGTGCAAAATACTTCTCCCAGATACAGAAACATTCTTCTAAAACATTCTTCCAAAATTTAACTTGACTGTATTATACTTTCCATAAAATATGGGTTATGACACTAGCATGCGGATATGTTCAGCTGATGGTACCTTTATGAAGTATTCAATCACACTTCACATATACCGGCATTAAAATGCTTTTTTTATATTATCACATAATACAAACATCAGTAAGTAAAATGCAAATGTATTTGAGTTGGGGAAAGAAATTAGCTTGTGGTTATGGAAGATGTAGTCACAAAAGTCAATTATTTGCTGCTTTACCAATTTTTCTTCTGCAAGTTGTGTTACACCTAAAATGCTGTTAATAGATTGGAAAAATAAAAAGTAGAAGAGGTAAATTTAGTCAAAAAAAGTGATGGTGAGAGCAAACAATGGACGACAAGCTGTGTTCATTAAAATGGGAATTCAAATTAAAACATATTGTTATTATATAGTTTCCTCAATTTTTTATTAATAATATTAAAATCTTATTTGAGTTGAATCTGCTGATACGTTTTCGTGCACTCCACACAGCAAGCAACACAGAAATTTTCCCGACACTTCTTTGGATAGCCTCATTAGTTCTTCACCGACATTGTAAAAGCACGTGTTAGCACATTGATTTTTTGCACAGACATGTTATTTGAGTCCTCAAAAATAATAAGCTTATTGATGGAAGGCCTTTGTTGTTTTCCGCCATATTTGTCTTCCTCATATGATCAAAATATTTACAACTTTAGCCGGACAATGTCTCTTTAAAAGGGACACACTCAATAAATTCGTCAAGCGATCAATGTTTTAAAATGATTAGTTGGTGTAATTGGGCTCTAGTCAGAAATAAAACAATGATACATGCGTAGGAAGTTAATTTTTTAAAAGGTTTGTGTAAAAAAACACGCACCTTCTGCGAAATAAAAAGGAAAAAAAACTGTTTTTAGTAATGATGTCATGAAACCCAAAACGCATTCAAAATAACCGCCTTTTAACTAATCTTCGTTAATAAAAGCGAAAAAGGTAATAGCTAAGAGGGTTTAAAATGATTCACCTTAGCAGGAAAAACGTGTAATTTCAAATATTGAAGTACCAAAATATTTAGTTAGCAAAAGGAACTAAAATTGTCATTTTAGTGTACATGCATCTGAGTAATGTCCATTCTTTCATGAATTAATTGTCAACATATCAAGAAAAACGTATTTTCGAATATTTGAAGCCTTAAAAATTTGAAGGTTGCATCCTTTCAGTAGCTTTTATATAGCATTATCACTCTCACAGAGTCGGAAGGGCAGGCTAAGCATTCAAAAATTCGGATCGAATAGATACACGATCTTCTTTATATAAGAACAATTTTATCCGAACAGGAAACTTACACTTACCTAAATAATAAGAACAAAATAAATACAACCTGAGGTTCAGACCATTGTTTCAAAGACTAAGAACGGCTTGAGTCAGAATGTTCTTCCAAAATAATTCATGGTGGAAATTCAATCACAAGCTACTTAAGTGAAGCATACTGTTGTTGTTTTTTCAGCTTCAATAAATGAACGAAAAATATAAATTGTGACGCGACGTGAAAGCCTGCTCAGAAATTTGCACACATTGAGTCACCAAATAGCAACCATTTTTAATGTTCACTATACTGTGGTACAAATTAATTCGAATCGTCAAGATAAAAACAAAAACTGTGTTTCTAAATACGATTTATTCCTATTTTATGGAAGTTTCATAAACGTGAACAAAATATGACTGAAATGTTAAACAGTGCTCTTAACGTGAAGAACAAAATATGGATAATTCAGGTTGAAAAGGCTCAAAAGAACAACCAGCCTCAGGTCAGATTTTACTGGATCTTACAAAAAAAAATTGTGTATAAGAAAACTCTATTATAAACAGTTTTTATGTGTTTTTACGCCAAAAATGAAAAGAAAGAGCTGAAACAAAATGTGGGGTTAATCTTTGTGAAAAAGAATTTCTACCCTGTAAGAATTGTACATCGTTGGTACAATCCAGTTTGGTATTCTTCCAATGATAGCAGCCATCAAGAACATCACCATAACGTTCTTGTGTATGACAATTCTTCTTGTATTCTTGATCCTTTAGGAAAGGTTATTTGTAAGATCAATGATTACGATATTGAATAAATTCAGTAAGAAATCTCATTTTTATAACTTAATCCATCGCATTACCTCAGGACTTTCAGGAAAATCAGGCCTATCAATAAGCACGCTATAGAACAGCAGGCCACAACATGTTCCACAACAACAATG
This sequence comes from Turritopsis dohrnii, assembly GCA_027922465.2. NCBI lineage: Eukaryota > Metazoa > Cnidaria > Hydrozoa > Anthoathecata > Oceaniidae > Turritopsis > Turritopsis dohrnii. The sequence continues at coordinate 64,825 of BQMF02000049.1, read as the reverse complement.
ATTTTGCCATGGTACTGCTCAAATGTAACTTTTGCGATTTTGATCTAATTTTAAATGGACTGTTAATGTCAAACCTCAATTTTCCTCAAATATTACATCTTTGATTTGCACAACAATACTTACTGTTGCATTTGTTGTTGCGTTTGTCTTGAAAACTAAACGAGTTGAAGCCTATTGAGAGAAACATTTAGATGAGTTTCTTAACTTCTCATCTAAGTTCTTCACCATGAACTGATGCTAATGGGCTGCATGAACACAGAAATGTGAATATGAAAAACAAATATTTTATTTGAAACTTACACTCAAATATATTTGCTCAGATGCACTAGTCGATGTCGCAAATGAAGAAGTCAATATGATGAAGCCAGCGATGCCAAAATCGTTGTAACTCGAAAGATCGCTTAACCACTTCCATTCGCTATGACAGATATTACATTAGACTTTCATTACAGAATGGCTTCCTTGATTCAAATATAAATCAATTTAACAAAGGCTAACAAACAAGCACATCTTTGCGTTGAAGTCAAATATATAAATATGTATCTACATGTTAAAAAAATAGCCAACAGTACCTAATGTTAAGCGTTTGCTTTACTTCATTAACTTTCATGCGCAAAATAGGTGCCAACATCTCCTGCAAAAAAAATAAATGAATAGACATTTTCAAATCCATTATGGTAGTATTCTAGGTAATTTGATTTTTATTTTATTTAATTTTTTTTAAGTGAACCAAAGGTACATAGAGTAAGTAATAGCCCACATGGTTAAAATGAGTAGGCCATTGTTTAACATTAACTTTCGATGATTTGTTAATGTGGCTGTACTTCAAAAGTGGGTTCATGGATTTGGAGTTTGCAATTTTGTAAAAGTTGAATTGATTGAACAACTTGCTCTTTCTTTGTTTCTTTGTTCACCATCAACACTCTCAGATTTCAGAAGAAGATAAATATTCTTAAATATGGAACTTTCACGAACTGAATTTCAAACACCTATTGATAGTGAAGCCGACAGACGTCGTCATTTCAGACGACATCATTGAAATTTTTGAAGGAAACCTTAGAATCAACAATTTATTTTCAAAATAAAAGTTGCATGTGTTCAAGATCCAAATATTGTAACAATAGTTATAATTACAATAGTTTCTTACAGTTCTCTTATTTTGGCAGTGATTCGGTTGCATTTCCATTCGGTTAATTACTAAAGTTGTAATCTATTGAATGACAAGAAGAACATGGTATGCAATTTAATACTAAAATCTCTTTCAATTTTATTACCCAAGATTAAAAAGCAAGAAAATAAGTTCTAAAAACTTACAATTGCTAGGAAATAGTGAACCCCTGAATAATCGTCAGCGGTAGTGTTCTGAAACACTTGATACAACATTTCGTACATAAAAGTCGCGTCAATACCTTCCCTTAGATAGGTTAGGAAAGTAATTTTCATGTCAGAGAAATTCTGCATAAATCCTCGGCTTTTCTGGTATGCCTGCAAATACAATTGATACAGTGTAGAAGGGTGTGTTACAAAAGTATTAGCATTTTGTCCATCCGACACGATAACTGTTTGTTTCAATACTTTTGACTACCATCCTTGTAGAAATCATGTTTTGGAAATTTGTAAATTTTATTCTGGTATACTTTCTAAAAACGTTTGCTTGATATTGTATCATAAACGTTCTGTTTTTACATAGCCTTAAGTATCGATTTGTCCATCCGAAATAAAACAAGTACTTTTGTAACAGACCTAAACTTTTATCAATACATATGATTTTTGTTTCGCTTTGTGCTTTAAGATTGTAATTTACAGTTCAAAATTGCCTAAACACATATCTATTTGAGAAAATATCAAGACTAATATCGTTTGATGTTATATTTAATCACAGGAACATATGCAGTATGATGTAACTGTGGTATAACGGAAGTTGGCTGACCTAAGTTCGACTACTACGCGTCTAGTTGACTTTTCCGAACCTTCCGTTTTAAAGTTTCCTTTAAAATTATTTTTTTAAATTATTCTTTGAGTATTCCAATAATCACGATATGATTTTTCAATTCGCTGTTATTTAATTTCCGGAATTTAACCTCAAATGTCTTTTTAAAATAATTATACAAATGAAGCTTACTTTCAGCTGCTCTGTCATCAATCGGCGACGATCCAAATCAACGCAATCACATACATCCCGATAATTGTGAGTGTGTCCATACGGATATGCCACAGTACATGTAAACTTGATTACTCCTGATAAGAAAAACATAGCTAACTATTAAATTGCTGGGGACTTTACCCCTCAACAGAGGCTGACATTCATGGCATTCATGTCTGACCTACATTGGTCATATGCTGTATTGGACCTCATAGCCTGTGCTTGAAAATGAAATAATTTGCTAAATTGATCTTTGTTAACGCAAGTGAAATCATGATTTTTCTTCTTATCTTTATGATACAACTTTTTTTCAAAACTTTAGCTTCAAACATTCTTTACATGTTTCTCTTATGTTTTAAGGCTCAGCGTATGTGATGGGCATTGCAAAACGTTTTCATATATTTCTTTCTACCATTACATTTTAAGTAGAAATATTTTGTGAATTCATTTAGAGAAATAAATTTAGCCTGTGCTTGAAAATGAAATAATTTGCTAAATTGATCTTTGTTAACGCAAGTGAAATCATGATTTTTCTTCTTATCTTTATGATACAACTTTTTTTCAAAACTTTAGCTTAAAACATTCTCTACACATTTTTGGAGAAAATATCCAAGTACTTTTTATAAATTTTATATCGATAGAGACCTTATTTTTTGGCCTTTCTCTTAATGTAATTTCGTAGGAAATTGAAAAGTAGAAAAAGAGAAAATCGAAAAATAAGTTTGGAAAAACTCATTGATTTCTTAACGATCAATTAAGATGTTTAACAATAACATCAATTTCCGAAAACAAAAACAGTTATGTAACAATTTTTTATCGCTTTCACTTGAACAAAGCCAACCGACCATTAAAAATTTAATTACATCTTTCCAAGACATTTTCCCTATTTTTTCAAAAACCACTTTTCACGAAAAATATACTAGCTGAAAGAACTTGAAATGGCTTTCGATGTAAAAATTATTTTGAAATTCGGTATATTCATTTAAAAAAACAGCTTTAAAATTTCCGTTTCCAACATTATTAAACACACTGTATTTCTATTGTATTCTATTTATATAGAAATTAGATGTATCAAATCGGCGTGGATCAAGTTTTTACTTAAGATGTACATCAAATTAAAGGTTTGCTATGACGCTCAACACGTTGCTGCAAGCCGTGAGACACCGAACGATTTTAAACTCAAAACTGCAAAACGTAAATATGTTAAAGTGAACCTGATAAGTTTTTTCCTTCAACTCTGTCACATCCGATGAACATAGACTCGTTGACTTCCAATCTTCTGCGGCCCCATTCGGGTATTTGGCAATAATCTAAAATTAAATATCCTAACTCTGAAAAATTGTAAAGTTTATAACGAAAGCCATAAATTCGACTTTCCATTACTCGAATTATAAAGAATTCGAACGATTTTGGTTTCCCTTTCGAAGTTCGAGTTGGAGAGATTCTGCTGTAAAAAAACAGAAAGAAAACGAACTTATTGATTCATTTTGCCATGAGTATAATGACAAAACTATAACGATTTGTCCTTTTTCCTTTTCCTTAGCTAATTGCCTTCCTTATGTTTTAAGGCTCAGCGTATGATGGGCATTGCAAAACGTTTTCATATATTTCTTTCTACCATTACATTTTAAGTAGAAATATTTTGTGAATTCATTTAGAGCAATAAATTTCCTTACTAACGGTGTATAAAATGATATATTTACCATAATAAGGAATAAGGATGAAATTAGTTTGTAAGGCGATCAAAAATAAGGACTGTAAAATGCCCTTAAATTGCCTTCATATATTCACAAAGTGAGCTGCTAATTTAATTAAACGCCTTTTATGTATGTAACAAATTAGATTAAGGCGCGTAAACGAAACTTTAGTGAAAATTTTGCTTTTAATGTTTTTTCAATAATCCGATGTAAAGTGGGCTGAACTTTCGAATGGTGCATGTGTATTTTTGGTAAAATAAATTGGAAATTTGTTGTTTTTTTCATTAAAACATTCCTCCTCCTTATAAACAAAACATATGATCAAATAATACACGCCACGAGAACTCCCATTGAGGTTCAAATAATCAGTGAAACTAACCATTGTTTGTGTACTTTTATCAAATGAAAATGAATGAACATAAACCCCCGCCATTCATGTGAAAAAGAGAGATCAAAATACCAGTAAATAGTTGTCATAGTGATTATATTTTCTGCATGTCCAGTTATAAATTCTATAAAATTCGTTTTTAGATGGACAACTTATGATTTGAAAACGTCAAAAAGTATAAGTGTTGTTTCAGCTGCTTCGACGATGATACTTCAATTTTAGCGTCAAAAACCTGAAATTATTACTTTTTCCAAATAATTTTGATATTTCCTGATAGAGCAAATTCATGGTTTTCTAAAAATATATACTTTGACACTGAAATAAACAATTTGTACACTGAAATTAAGGATATGAAAAATCATGCTTCTTCGTTTAATGTTGAGTAATAAAACTTACCCTTAAATTTCTCAAAAAGCAATATTTTCCTCTACAAAGTTACAGTGTAATCATAACCTAATGATTCCATTTGTAAACCAATATTGAAAAAATAATTTCACTTTTGAAACGTGCGCTGAGCCCTTAAGTATATGAATACTACTGTTAGTTTTTATTGGGGTTCCTAAGATTAGATTGAGGATTAGGGAGGATTATGTAGCAAATGATAATCAAGAGATCTTTCCATTTTGATGACATCTTTTTATGAAGTTGATCTTACGTTTTGAGCAATCCATTTCATCTGATTGATCCTCGCAATCCGGTCTCGTATCACAAACTTGATCTTTCCAAATATACTCGCCACTTTTACATTGCAAAACTGTTGAGTTGTACGACTGGAGAAATGTTGATAATTCTAGATAAAACCTCATGGTAAATGATAAGCTTCTCTCATTCTATCAGAGATGTAGTCTACTCTTGTTACTTCTAACATCAAAAAACAAAATTTATGTTCCATGACATAAGTAGGTGTTCAAATAAATGATGATTGAATGTTAAGCGCCAAAATATAACACATTGCAAGCTGATATGGTGATAAACCTTTTGGTTGTGAGTGCAAAATGTGGGGAAAATTTCTCATTAGCTGACGTACACACACACTAGAAAGGAAGAATGAATAGCAGAATGAATTTAAATAAAACAGCTCTAAAGGGCGGTAACTCAGCCGATATAACAATTTATAATTGCGATTAAATTGTGCCCAATGTTACATTACAGGCAAGCCCTTTGAGATGACGCTTATAGTAAGAGGCTAGTATGAAGTGAGGAAGACTTAAATAAATTGCAGAAGTATATCTAACATAAATTATGTAAAATTATATGGATCGAAGACTTTCACAATTGTATTGACTTCAACACTATTAAATCTATTACAATCAAATGAGTAAAAATAGGTCAAACTTGCTTAAAAACTGAAGACCTTGTCAAATCTGCAAAAGTGACTGTCAAATTTAACATCAGGACCTTCCAATTGTTCTTTGTGCAAACCTTCCAAATTTTGCCAGAAATGGGAAACATATTTAAGTAAACGTTACATGAAATTGTTCACAACTTGGATTAGTAGGAACAGGAGAAACTTGAGCATTTCAAAGATCCATGACAATGTAAAAATTATATGTATTGGATATAATTTAAATTAACATAACATACAATATGAAAATCTATTTCTACTAAACCTGCCAGTGGCGGAACAAGAAGTACCTTAAGGGGATTTACTTTTGCGTGGACTTATTTTTGCGAGCCACGGTTTGTGAGCGTTTTGCGTGGATTGATTTTTGCGAGTCAGATATTCTCAAGAAAATGTAAGGATTTATTTATGCGAATGTGAACAAAGTGCAATGCGAAAATCACCATTTCCATGCCTACCACATTGCAAAACCAATGGGTGCTTGATAAGTAAAAGGAAATAGTTAATATACGAAAGGCACACAGAGCCAAAAAATGAGCAAATAAAATCATAAAATTTTGCTTGGATTTTTTTTTTGTGAATCGTTCATATCTTGACGTTTTGCGTGTATTTATTTTTGCGAATTTGGCCAAAAGTCGCAAAAGTCGCAAAAATTAATCCACGCAAAAAAAATCCCCTTAAGGTAAGTCGCAACTTGTGTAAGAGAGTGTTAACAACTCAAACATAAAAGAAAAACATTTGAACAATCCCATTGGTAATATAAACCAATTTGACAAATTATGTTAATGCGTTTCTCCATAAGTTGCGCCTGCCCTCTACATCCACCACTGACTGCATATTACCACTTGAATCTTTTCATGGAGTTTACAAATAAAGCAATTGTGCACGAAAAGACAAATGACACAATAAAACTTTTTTAGGATCCGTATTGTAATGTTCTTTTCAAACATGTTATATTGTGTCCTAGCACATATTATATACATGCCAAATTTTTAAATTATTATATGTATGTATATTGGTTTGATTCTAATTATCATCCAAAGATTTTTTTCCTGACATTGTATATATCCCAAACTTAATCTGTGCCTGCGTCAAGTGGTTTGCAGTAGAAAAAATCTTGATTATTTTGAATAATGTCATCTTTTTCAATGTGAATTTAACACTAATCAGTCCCACACAGTGGTAACTTGATCGAGCATTGTAAAGTGACTAAAAATTTGATACAGACTGGAATTCACCGAATTACTCCCTTCTTTAATTTATTAAACTTAATGTTAATCTCAACCACTTTTCAATTCACTGTGACATTTCGGAGCCGGAAAAACAGTTTCATTAAACATAATCGTTCACCAATATCTTACGCATGATGTATATACTTTCGGTCGGTATCAGTGTGTAGACAGATGGATCAGTTCAGTCACCAGTGAAGTATATTGTGCTTTCAATGACAATTTCACTTGTTTACTTTTTTTCAATATCTTCAACTTTTAGTGTAATATTTATCAAATGAAATGAGCATGTTTCATGGATTTATTGAACAGACGTATTCACCAGTAATGTTGATACTACATACATTTCTGTTGTGACATTGAAAGTTTTTCCACAGTACAGTTCAGTTTTGTTTATTATCAATCCTTCATCTTCTTTTTCGAGAACTTTTCCCAGAGTCGACTAAACATAAATATTGCCTACAAGGAATGTTCTCATGATAATATTTCCATGGCAATAGTTGATAAAGACAGGAAAGAAGTCTTAAAATTCTTCTTCAAAGATTCTACAAAGCTACTTCTACAATTTCCTCAAAACATAATAAGCGAAAACGTTTTACGAGCTCTGTGTGCATATTTTACAGACTTGATAATAAAAATTTTAAAGATTGAATTGAGAAGTTATCAACAAAAAATGTCTAAAATAACTTCTAAAAGTATTTCAGAAGTACAGAAAAGATAATTCTTTTATGAGTTATTATTGAAAGTTTTTGTATTGCATTTAGCATAAAGTTTTGGGTCTGTCCTATTCTGAATAAACAAACAATCCGAAATCCGAACGGACTTTCCGAAAACGGCAAAATTTAATGAAGAAGAAGAAAAACGCCGATTCCAATACTCATCTCGATCTAAGATCGGCTGAGTAATTACAAAAATTGAAAATACATTAATTTTGTTGCGAGAAGCATGACATTGTGAATGAAAACTTTAAGGAGAAAAATTGATGGCAAAAGGAAAGATTTGCTTCGAAAGTCAGAAAGTACGCAATTTAGGAAAATACTAAAAGAGGGAAGAAAAATTAAGATTTGGTTTATAATAAACTCTTTGTAAGATTACCTTTCTATATTTAAAGTAAAAGTATTTGGTTGAGGTTATTAATGGCAAGTACAATTTTTAATTTGTTTGATGAATTTTCTCTTCAAACTATGTTGAAGCATCTTCAAACAAAATAAAAATTGTATTTGCCATTAATAACCTCAACCAAATACTTTTACTTAAAGATTTGGTGACAAAAATACACAAGAGCGAAGGGAAACTTTCAAAGAAGAAAATCGATAGCAAATCGATAGCAAAAAAGAAGTTTCAAGTATTTGTAGGCAATAATAATGGAGCCCAAACGCCTTTGATTGATCTTGACACCGTTGGTTGTTATGGTGATATGCAGACGGTGCATCTTTTGACTTGTGATTTGTACCTATAAACATTGATTCAGTTTTTCCTTTTTTTAAGAATAATCTGTAATTAGAAATAATCGTCAAATTTAATTTTATACAACATTTTCGATCAACTGAAATCTATAACTTAAGAAATAAATCAATGAAGTTTGGAAAAGGACGTCTTGAAAATGGTTGAAAAAAAGTTAAAAATGGCACGAGAACACCCTTGTGGGACTCCATAATATACGACCTGCAGGGGCAGATCCAGGGTTAGGCAACTTAGGCAAATGCGTAACTCCAAATCCCCAATTCTGTTTTCATAAATAATCAAAACTGAAACTAACATCAAGAACCATACCATAAAAGATTATGCAAATCCAATCCCTCGCGATTCTGCGAACAAACAACACGATGCGCACGGTGGGCGCCATTTTGTTAAAAATTCCCGGTTTTGGTAACCTTAGTTTGCAGCTACTTTTATTTTGCTCGAAATTGGCTTCTCAAAGGCGCGTTGACAACATAGGCTAGTTGCCTAAGCTCATCATTGGCGAAGAAAATTTGCCTAAGGAGCGCCCGCTTTACACACTTACATGAATGAACTGGAAGAAAATTTGCCTAAGGAGCCATGTGGGTTTACACAATAAATTGAATGAATGATCACCAAATCTTCACAAAACGACCGTGGGATAGATTCAACATGGATTCGCTTTTAATAGCAATAACGATGTATGAATTAGGGAAGTATTATAAAATTTGAAATTTCATCTAATGCATTATCTGTTAAAAACTAACTTCAAGATCTAGGAAAAGCAATTTTCAAGAGGCTGAGGGTTACTCTTCTTTTGCTTCTACAAAATGAAAACATTGCGGCTGCTTTAAAAACAAGTGTTTTTGTAATGATTAGCATGGATTATCAGCACCATAATTCTTTGTCCATAAATATGACGATAGTAAACTATTAGCTTGGCTATATATAAGTTTGTTTGTGTCAACTGAACCGAAACCTGTTTTTTATTGATTTATGTAAACATTTTTACCAAAAGTGCATACTGTAAATGTTATGAAATTACGTTTGAATGACTGAGTTAATTATACACAAGCTCATTGTTATTTTTCTGAGTTGTTTAGTATAGACAGCTGCAATCATTTTAATTACTTCGTAGTTGTATAAAGTTATTATGTATACACTATTTTATGGAAAAGTTTTGCAAATCCATGGGGTTCTTAAGCACAAGTAACTATTTGTACAGTTCAGCATCATTGTTATTGGTTGAAAATGACCCTCTGGTTTTGAATTTAAGAACTTTAAAAGGATCCTATGTCCAAAATGATGTGAACCAATATGATAGAGCTCAAAAATTTGTTTAACAAGCCTCTTGTTGTACTGCCAGTAAATGTCGCAAACGCCAGTAAATGTCGCAAAATTGCCAGTAAGTATCGCAACTAGAATTTGCATTCGTTTTAATTTTTTTAACAATAAATGTCGTAATGTTTTTCAAAATCAACAGCAAATGTCGCAAACTTACACAAAGTGATTTTGATCATATAATGTGAAGGGTATGACAAGGAAAGACCTGTTGCTTAAATCAATCGGTCAGGACTCACGACTCACTTTGGGAAATCTTGAAGCATAGAGTAACTAGTAGTATTAGCGAAAAAAGTAAAAGTAACTTGCTAAGTGAAACATAATTAAAATTGTACCTGTCTTATTTTTATATTTTGCAATCTCTATGACATGTCGTGTAGGTCCATCAGCGCACTGTGCGATGAGTAGTAGTGAGAAGATATTGGTTAGAAATCGAAATTAAAAAGTTGCGACATTTACTGTTGATTTTAATTTTTTTTGCGACATTTACTGTTGCGACACTTACTGGCGATTTTGCGACACTTACTGTTGAATTGCGACACTAACTGGCAATCTTGCGACATTCACTGGCGTTTGCGACATTTACTGGCGATTGCGACATTTACTGGCAGTACACTTGTTATTACATATTTCATTTCCAGTTTTCAAGATATGTATTTCATTTTTAAAATCTTATGATGTAATACGATAGTATATAGCTAAAACTTCTCATCGCAAGTTATGATTCTATCTTTTTAATTTACTATAGGGAGTAAGGGCTTTCACTTTTAGTGAGTGGTATGAGAATGAAGTTATAATATATTCAGAGTTTATACACATCAACAAAATTAAATAAATCTTATTACACAAATCATGTGCTGTATGATTTGATAATTCTTAATCAAAATAACTACCCAAAAAACAGAATTTTTATAAGCTAAGACTTCTGAAACAATTTTGTGAGTTTTATCATCTATTGAATTATCATTTTGGATGCAGGAACACTTTAACATCTTTGCAACTATTTATTCAATATTACCGTGGCTGAAAAGGACATCGAAAAAACTCATTACGTAACAGGCGGCATAACTCCCGGCATAACAGGCGGCCGCCTGTTAAAACTCGCGGCCGCCAGTTGTAAAGCGCGGACCCTAGTTGTAACTGGCGACCCCTTGTTTCAGCACCAGTTAGGTAATTCTGGTCTGCAAAATTATCTTCATTTTGACTTTGAGTGCCCTCGCTGTTGTTGTTGAAGGTCTTGGTCCTGATTTTATTACATTTACAAATTGCTTTAATTATGATGACATATGTTTCCAAAGCTTGGATCCAGAAAAATATCTGCCAAATCACAGCTGCACACGTACTGCTAAAATTGTTTAAACCAATTTTGAATTCTGTGGGCCAGAAATTTCTTTACAAAAATATTATTTCTCCCATTATAACAGGCACTATAGACGGGCACTCAAAATGAAGATAATTCTCCGGACCAGAATTACCTAACTGGTGCTGAAAAAACTCATTACGTAACAGGCGGCATAACTCGCGGCAAAACAGGCGGCCGCCAGTTATAACTAGGGACCGTGCTTAACAACTGGCGGTCGCGAGTTATAACAGGCGGCCGCGTGTTATTATAGACGAGCAGTCAAAATGAAGATAATTTTGCAGACCAGAATTACCTAACTGGTTCTGAAACAAGGGGCTGCCAGTTATAACTAGGGGCCCCACTTTACAACTGGCGGCCGCCTGTTTTGCCGCGAGTTATGCCGCCTGTTACGTAATGAGTTTTTTGGATGTCCTTTTCAGCCACGGTACAATATACGAAAAACATCCAAAAATACGTCTTCTTTTCAAAAAAGTGTTTCAAGTTGGACCTTTTGTTTCCTATTTGTTCTTATTTGTTCTTGGACTTGCCTCAGGGATTTCTAGAAACATCATATTATACTATGTTGATTGTGGTTCCCCTAAGTTGAAGTTATCATTTAAGCATGGATCATCCCAAAGGTAGCAGGGTATACCACTTGATTTGATGAACTTCAAGTGCAAAAACCTGTTTGGTTTACGTATTTTGCTGCCTGATAATGATCAAGGAGCTTGTCCCTAACTTTGATTTGGATCTCTTTACTTGATTTCTTATTGAGCTTGTACTTAACTTAATTTGTTTTATTTTCTTATTGCCCCCGCAGCGAGCGTAAGTGAGCGAGGAGGCATAGTAGTTTCACGAGATAGGCGAATGTCAGTTTCCGATTTTGTTCTTCATCTTAATCATCATCATTATCTTCCAACTTTTCGTGTTGACGTTACACGGTGGTATAGAATTATTAGCTGACTTTGCTTTTTTTCCCCTGTTTCAAAGCATGGTACTGTAAGTGGGAGACAGAATTTTTTTCTCTTTCCTAATTTATTATTATATTATACTATGTTATTTAGGAAGATCGTATTAAGATCGCTTACGCTCGCTGCGAGGGCAATTATACTATGTTATTTATGAAGTTCATATGCTAACATTGCTTAGACGTTTTTCATATTACTTTTGTGTTGTTTTAGTGAAATGAACGATGAGTTTTGAAGCACAGCTTGAAATCTAAAATTTTGCCAACCATACATGTTATTTTTGTATATGTCTTAACTCCAAATCTTTCATTCAATAAATTTCATTCAATGCACTGATTATTGGCGGATCTTGCCTTAAAAAGATTTAAATTGGACTTCTGTGTATGCAAGAAAGCCATATTTACAAATTGTCGTTCTTCGTGTTTTTCTTCTTTAACTGTCCTCCAAACCTAGTGTGATCATGATCAATAAAACCTTTCTATATTTTTTTTCTTGTTTTTTATGTAAACCTTGGCTATTTTTTGTTTTCAATCAAAGTTTGAAACAGAGATTTCTAATAGATTCGTTTTAAAAAGTCTTTTTTCTTTCTTTTGGCTCTTACAGAATTTCTTTAACAAATCTTATTTTGATTATAAAATACATATTCATGGTTTCAGTTCACACGTTTCTTTTGTTTGTAGCAAATACTTTCTGATATTACTTCTGATGAGGAGTTTTCAAATGTGATCTCCCATTTCAAAATGACCATGCTCACAATTCTTCTTGTTTCTATTGTGTTTATACAATGTTATCAAAAGTTTAAATGTATATATTTGTTACTGTGAAAAGTTTTACAAAAACATTGATTTTAATTTTTTGATCTCCCTTCACCCTTGTTCTTTCAAAAGAATAGAAATGACGTCATTAAACATTGCCTGTTCTTTAAATGACCGTTGGCCGATTAAATAGTTTTTCAATTATCGAGTTTGTCCTGAAGTTCAATTGACGCCATCATGACAACTCTTTGAATGAAGGGTGTTATTTTATGCCTGTTTCGATGCATAAAATGTTACAAGTGTTATGACTGGAGCCTCGATATGCTACTCGTCTGGTGATCATAATGCGAGACAGTTCTAAAACGATTTTGAATGAGTGTTGAGCAGCTTTGAGGTTTCCTAAGAAACTGGCTTTGTCGAAATATGTAAGCCTATAAGTAAACCACTTTCCAGGCCCACAATAAACCGAAACATTTGTTTTCGAACAAAATTTATTTTTATTTCCGTTGTAGGGTTACATAGCTTGCAATGTATAGCTTGCTGTGCATACAAATGGGAATGCTTGAGTGCGGGGGCATCTTTTAGCTAAAGCTACACGCTAGTTTGATCATCTTGAATGGTACATAGATAAAATATCATGTATTTATCTATCTGGCTGATCTACCATGGTATAGGTGAATTAAAATTTGTTCACTTGATTCATTTCATGTTCATTTTGTGCATTGGTGAAGTTTGTTCATGTTCATGTACAAGCAATCAAGAGAATGAAGAAGATAACAGATGAAGTAATTTTATGGTTATTCACTAAACCACTAATCTGACAGAAAATCTTATTTTGGATTATATAACATGGTACAATACATTCCATTCATACTGAATTAGTTTTCTCTCATTTATTTGCCTTATCCACCGTTTGTGCTACAGTGCAGGCTAACATTATAACACTCCTTTTTGACATGTGTTTGTTTGTGCCTGTAAACTGGCGCAAATTTCATCGATTGCGCGCTTACCTGTGTTTGGCGAAAAAATTTGCCTAACCCTTAAAAAATCGTAGATCCGCCCCTAACTTGAGATTTGACGATGACACTACTTGTTTCTACCGATAGAAGAAATACCAAGTAAAGTTCAGTACTGCTAATACCAAGCAGTAAGTATTTGTGGAAGGCGTTAGCGGGATTCGGAAAAATCATGTTTCGTTTACACGAAACTTTTTTCTATAGATTTGTGGGGAATTATGTACAACTTCGTAGAGTTGTTCGTGAATTTTTCCCTACAAAATCATTAGAAACTTAACATCAATTCTTGAAATAAGCGTGCAAAGTAAATGATGTTTCTTTTGACCTTCATAGTGGAATAGTTTTAAAGAAGTTCTCACAAGTAATTGATTTTTTTCGTGTAACAGGCTCGTCGAGTTTACGAATCTCCCTAATTGCGCGAAATACTATCGAACACCTTCGAGAAATCTATAAACACAAATGGGTGCGCCAAAAGAAAGTCCATATGTTTGAAGAGGCATTTCTCGGAAACTTCAAAGTTTTTAGGTGTAAACGTAATTTAATATAAAGAAATTACATGAAAATTAAGTTTACCCTTAAAAACCTTGTAGTTTTTTGAGAAATCAAAGAAAACAAAAGAAAAACAAATAACCTAGTATGTTACTTCTAAATAGTTGCACTACTGCCATTACATAGTAAATACAAGACGTCTTTTAGACGTCTCAAACTGATACGGAGGTCTTTGAGACGAATGAAGACGCCTTTGACAGGTCTTCCATAAAGGTCTTTTACGAAACATCCAAAAGACGTTTTTGACCTTCCAAAATGTTTTCTAGGAAAAGTCTCAAAGACATCTTTGACAGGTCATTCATAAAACTTCTCAAACGAAACGTCATAAAGACGTCTTTGACGGGCTTGTCATTGAAATTTCCTTCAAATGTCGTCTGAATTATACGCCTATACGGCTTTTTTCCACAGAGTTTAGACACAGTATAAGCAAAATTTGTAAAAGCAAATAGAACTGCAGAAAGCGAATAACACATCTTCCTATACTTTTTGCATATGTGACAACGTTCAGGGAATTAAGAACTCGATCTCAATGTTAATGTTAATTCGGGTGATATTAAAAAGAAAAACAAGAGACCTATAGTTACTTTATCTTCATTTTTCGTATAGCTAAGTCCGACCATATCATGGTCACTTATCGAAGTCGGAAATACGTCACAGCCGTAATTACAATCGCCATGAGATCTTAGAATACAACCAATTAGCTGAATTCGGAAAAATCATGTTTCGCTAACACGAAACTATTTTTCTATAGATATGTAGGGAATTATATACAACTTGGTAGAGTTGTTTGTGAATTTTCCCTACAAAGTCATTAGAAACTATGCAGCATATTCGATTCAGGCAAATTGAGAAAGAGGTCCATAGAGCCGTATTTGCTTACTCTACCGTATGACCCGTACTCGGCGTCCGCCCTGCCTGAAATGTTGTGTTGTATCTATTAAGTAAGTAAGTAAGTAAGTAACGGGAGTTTTTAGTCCTTGGGCTTCCATCCGTAATGGTTGATTCTTCCGCCCGCCGACTTGCAACTATTAGATGACTTCCAACCAGAGATACGTATAGCATTGCTCTAACTTGTCCGAAGGCCAGTGTGCAGTCAGTGAAAGCGCATCGGGGTGGTGTATTGAGATACGACATGACTGGAATCGAACACGGATTGCAGCGGTCGCACTCAAAGGTACTAACCACTACACCATCGCTGCGCAAAGTTCTTTATTGTAATGTACATAATCAATAATGAATCTTAGTCAGGAAGGTTAATTATGTACACATTTACTTAAGGGAACAGCACAGATGTAGCTAGTATAATATTCCATTGTTTTTCTATATGGATCATGGGTTATGGTCTATATTACAAAGTGCAGCGCATCAGCCCGTTAAAACAATGGCCTTCAGTTACATTAGAGCAATACTGTACGTATTCAGGTGGCAAGTCAACTGCTAGTTGCAAGTCACCACGCAGAAGAGCCAACCTTTCCTTGTGATGGAAGCCCATTGACTCAAATATCCGTGTTATTAACTTAGCTGCTTTCTTATTTCATCAAGATTGACTTTTATACTTACCTGGGCATGCTGGACAATTAAAGTTAGTTAGTGCCTCGCACCATTGCTTTTTTTCGATCGTCATGAAAAGTTTTGGCCCTTGACACAAATAGCGACAACCATTCTTTGTCCAGGATAAATCGAAATGCGATCCACAATTCAAATCATGTCCTTTTAAGCATGCTAAAATGAAGGTAGAGGTTGTGCAGGCTGTTATGTAGATTAATCGAATCAGTAATGCAAAGAATACATATAAGGTGATGGTGACAAAACAAAATAGATAATATATTTCCAGGATTGATATTTTGTGTCATATTATTGTGTCACATTTTCCGCTGTGTACAAATACATCAGGTTCATTAAGAGAATCTATATTGATTTCCATAGGTTTTCAATGGAAATTGTCAGATTGCCAAACAATATATCATAATTCATTCCTTACTGGGATGAGTTGAGTGAAATAACTGTTAATTGAATAAAACATTTAGCAGACGAAATGACTAAATTCAATGTTCGGAAGTTTCTTGATTAGAAGCTACTTTTGTGTATCAAGTTAGTTGAAACATTAGCAAGTCTGTAATTGAAGACCATTAAAATAGCTTACGGTGACAGAGATGCCCATTATCAACATTTTCAATAAACTAGCCGCCAAGGCGGCGTCGCTCGCCTGCTCTGTGTCACCCCGGAGACCCCAATAAACCTCATATTTCCTGAAAAACGGCTCGTACAACTTGTGTTCAGCCAGAGGCAGATTCGAAATCAAATATCAAATATCAGTTTAAACAATGGTTTCAAAAAAACCCAAATTTCATGATGTGTTACTTATTTATTTTTTAAAACAATCGTTGATCAGTACAACAATACACTCAAAACGTAAGGAGAAAAAACTTCAACTTTTAATTAGCTTTTGTTTTAAAAAAGTTACGCTCTCTAACATGGGTGCTATCAAATAGGGGGAAAATAGTTTCTCTTCTTAAAAAGTTCACACGGGAGAAGAGAAAAAAGGCACGTGCTAAATGAATAAAGAGAATAAAAAAACGTTCGATCAGAAGCGCTTTACAATTAAAAAAAGAAATTAAATTATTAAAAGAAAAGCAAAAAAATATTTTGTTTTATGATACTCTTTTTTTACCTATCGGTTTTTAAACATTTTGATTGCTCGAAAAAAAGTTCACCCGTCTCAGACAGTCAGGCAAGGATACGTTAGGATACACTGGCAAACCGAACATGCTACCACGTTTTTTGTCCAAAATGTTTAATTAGTTACTTTGTATTTCAATTAGTTTCTCTGTATTTAGTGATGTATTGTTTTCAAAGCCAAGTCAACGTGGAATATAAAACTAACAATAATAATAAAAACAAAACGTTATTCCTATTAGTTCATCAGCCAAAAAGGAAAAAAGAAAGTGCCAAAAGGTATTGCTTATGATAAGAAATTATGGGTTTCTCCTTAAAAATATTGGTTTCATTTTTCACAAGGATAACCTGGCCGAAAGAACTTGAAAGTGGCTTCCCATCGATGTAAAAATTATTTTGAAATTCGGTATATTCATTTAAAAAAACAGCTTTAAATTTTCCGTTCCCAGCACTATGAAACACACTGTATATACTAATTTAACTGTGGTAGCAGCCAGGCGTGGTTACGATGGCAGACAAGAAAATGGACAATGGACAAAACCCATAGTGAGGGATCCAGGATCCAGAGAAACAAAACTATAATGACTGGCGATTTTTGGTCGAAATGTGGAGTGCTGCTTGGGAGAGAGCCAAGCTAGCGAAACCTGACAGAGGATACATGTTATTTCAGACACTGAAAGACATTGATTACTGAGGTACAGTTAGGTACAATAAATGTTTTCAAAGAAAACTGTGTTGAGAAAATTCTTGAAATACTCGACAAACGCTTCAAGGAAGACGATTTAACTTTGAAAAAGAAGGCTTAGACATTGATGAATTCATTGATAGTATGAAGAAGCCTGCTCCAACTTACGTAAAGCAGGATAAGAAGTGTAATACCTATCGCGGAACTATGTCCAACAAGGCAGAAGAGGACGAGGCTGGAGAGATGGCAGAACGGGACGAGGTCGAAGTCGAGATTTAGAAGATGCCAGGACAGGCACGCAGTGTCAGGAAAAAGAGACAATTGAACCCTCCTGGAGATAACGGGAAACCACAAACTTGTCATGTTTGTGTTTCGATATTTCACTTTGCCGGCAGAAATGGTGAAAACTATCCTGAGTCGTATGAAAATTTGCAAGGTGCCTACCAGACTGAAGTGGAGGATGTTCAGAAATGCGAAGAACTTCAGTACGTTTTGGCTGTTGGTGATGCAAGTGATGAGTGTCTCCTTGATAGCTGTTGTACTTTCAATGTTATAGGGCAGGGATGGAAAGATGGATGGAAAGATGGAACCTCAAATTTCTGCTTCAGAAAGAATCACGTTTCCATGCTACATACTGGGCACAAGAACAACAATAACTGCTGACGTTGTTCCACGTAATGTTCCGTTCCTTATGTCAAAAGATGAGATGAAACAATGCAGACTTTGAAACAAACAGTCTGAGAGTCAATAGACAATGTTATGACCTGAGTACAACTCGCAACGGACATTTCAAATTATGCCTAATTATGAAGAATGAAGAAGCAAATCTTTGCGTTACTGACATGAACAATAAAGAAAAACGAAATATGGTCGAAAAGCTACATCATTCATTCCGTCACCAGCCTGCCCATGTAACTGAAAGTCTGATGTGTCGAGCAGATATCTTGTCACTTGAACTGAAACAAATGAACGCTGAAGTTGCATCGAATTGCTATATTTGCAAAGTCTTCAAGAAAGCACCGCCTAAGCCGATAGTCTCACCGCCTTTAGCATCCAAGTTTATTGACATTGTAGCTATGGATTTGAAAGTTTTCTCACCAGATTTTTTCACCAGGTTTTCGAAATCCGTGATGATCCAAAGAGTTATTGTCGAATCGTTAATAATAACGTGAATAGCTGCAAGAATGTGTGCACCAAATAAGACACTTGGGGACTACGGTGGAGAATTTGATAACAGCGAGTATCTCGAAGCAATGGAGCAATTTAATTTGGAAGTCTGTTCTACAGGTGCTTTTTCACCCTGAAGCAATGAAATCTGTGAACGTAACCATGCAGTAGTAGATACAATGGTCTACAAAATGCTTGAAGAATCACCGAAACTAAAACTTCAGGTTGCACTAGCCCATGATATAAATGCCAAAAACAGTCTTCAAACTACAATGGTTTTGCTCCAATTCAACAGGTTACAGGATCTCTTCCTAATTTTTCAAATGTCTTGAGCAGCTCCTTACCAGATCCAGAGACTCATTCATCGCCAGAGCTGGAGCAACAACTGTCAGCAATGCTGAATCATCCGAAAAGATCAAGAGAGCATTCAGTCATGGCGACAAAGTTTACTACAAACGAGGGCATAACAGGCGATGGCGAAGTCCTGCAAAGGTTTCAGGATATTTGGGACAGCTGTGTATGTTATTCATGGCTCACGTTTGCTTAGATGTGCATCGTGTAGAGTCATTAAAGTTTCACAAGACACTGAAACGGAATTGATGAAAACCAACAGCATTGATCAGCAGGAAGAACTCCAACTGAGAAAATCCACCAGAGATAAAATCCACCACCACCGGAGAGAGGAGACCGACCGCCATCGGAAAGAGAAGATAGACCGCCACTACCACCAGACAATGGAGATCAATTGCCAATGGAAGGAGACAAACCGATCAAACATCCAGAACCAACAAACAGTCCACAACGAAATCGTAAGCACCACCCTAAGTTCATATCAGAGAATGGCACCTGGCAGGAAGAGAATGTCAATGTCGTATACATCCCCAAAGAGAGACACAATGATCCTGATGTTCTACAAGCAAAACACAACAAAATTGGCAATTGGATTAAAATGGAAGCAATAGACGTTGTGAAGGATAAAAACCAAAACGTTATCAGCACACGGTGGGTGATAACAGAGAAAAAGCATCCAGACGGGAACATAACGAAAAGCCAGATTACTGATTCCTGGCTTTGAGGAGGAAGAGGAAGTTCAAGCAGATGCACCAACTGCTGCAATAGAAACATTAGCAGAATTCGGAAAATCATATTTGGTTTACACGAAACTATGTTTCTATAGACTTGCAGGGAATTATATACAACTTAGTAGAGTTGTTCGTGAATTTTTCCAATTTGTAACAGGTTCGTCGATTCTACGAATCTCCCTAATTACCAACAGTTTTCAGAATAGCAGCAAACAAGAAATGATCAGTAAAGTCAATTGACATTAAAGCTGTGTTTCTTCAAGGTCGACCAATTGAGAGAGACATTTACATTGTACTACCGCTTGAAGCGAATTTGACGGGTAAACTTTGGCGACTCCGAAAGACTGCATACGGGCTAATTGATGCTGCAAGAAGTTGCTATCTTTCGGTAAAAGAAACACTTTTAAAACTGATATGCAAACAGTCACAACTTGACAAGGCTGTTTTTCGCTGGTGCAACAATATATGAAAATAGGATATATGAGAAGTTATTAATTTTTGTGAATTATAACATTGTAATTATTGTTCAACTTGTAAACAAGGTGAGGCATTGAATAAACGGACACAGGTTATTTTGAAAAACAAACCAGTTGTAAAACTTACCTCTATTGACTTGCTCAGAAGCTGCTAACGCATTACAATCTTCCAATCCATGGCAGTATTGGTTAGTACCATGCTTAAAGATACATGCGATTTCATTAAAAAAACAGGTGCACTCCAGACAAATTGGTATGCCATGTATGTCAACATTTTTATAATCTCCATGGTTGAAGTGAATTCCTTGAAAAGTACATCCTAATATAAATGGAAATTAATAATATTATGATCAAAATAAGAAAAATATTGTATTTAGACCACATATAGGCCACGGCGTGTTACTTTAGGTTATACTTCAAAGGCAAATAGAAATATATTTCAAATATCCTAACCCAAAGCCATTGTATGCAACAAAGATAATTCTTTAAGGTTAATTGAAGGGTATCAGGTGATACGTACTATCTAAATCCTGAGGAATTGTTAAAGCTGCTTCGAAATAAATTAATTTTGAGATAATCTTGCGCTGTTTCTAGATAGAACGGGCAGCTTCCTTGCCCTTTTAAAACAAAAACATTTTGCAGGTTGATGGTTTGGTCATATTTGGCTTCTTCGCAAGCCATCCTTCAACATATTAAACTCATTAGTCACCAATAGATTCAGAGAGTGTCAGTTTATTTTTTCGGCTATTCATAAGGAATTCTAGAATTAGCTTTTGGTGATTTTCCAAATCATTATGGGAATATCTATCAGTAATTTTTCCTTGCAAATGAACTGCTAAATTTTTTTAATTTTTATGAGTTACGCATGAAATTGTGTTACCATTATGACGTTGCGGAGCTATCTCTTGTCGCGCAAGAAAACTTAAGCAATTGGGTACTTTTGAATATTGGTGAGAAGAAAAACGTTGCAACCCTTTTCAACAAAATAAAAAAAACTGTTATTCGATGAAACATTTTTTATTCCTTTGATCTTTCACATTCCTGTTCTTTTCTAAAGTGGCAATTCAGCGGCATAAGAAAGAGTCGAATATAAATAAATACGAGTAGAATTATTATTAATAAAAAGCATTATAAATCGAAATCTAGTACAGAAATTCTACCTTTAATTACACAGTAACGTTGAAAAAGTACTGAACCATTGATGTTGACATGAGTGATTTCAATATCTCCTTCTTGCTTTGAACAAAACGTAATCATTAGTTGCGTGAAATTTCCATATTTGCAAGTGAATTAAGCAGACTTCAATGTTTTTTTCAAATGTTAGTTTTCTTTTTGGTCTTTTCCATATCCTGTCCTTTCCATGTAGTAACATATGATACAGTTTGTTTGAAAAAATTGATCAATTCTCATGTTGATGGATTTGTTTGAGATTTCATCGACGAATGGAAAAAGATAATATCAAAGATTTTTTGTGTATATAGAGCGAAAGTAAATTGAAAACATCAGCTTTTTTAACAAAACTGCATGTAATATGTTTGAAGTCTGAGTGTATTACAAGTGGAAAGTTACTTAAAATTATTTAAAAATTATAAAAATTACCTTGAAACCCCATTAATTAAACGTAAAAAAAGCTTCACCCGCTAGAGGCCAAACAAATGACTACGCAGAAATGTGAGGGGGTTAGATTTTTCCCGCCGTGGCCTATAACCAATTATAATTAAAAAGAATCACAACCTTTTTCGTACAGATGCAAATAGTCCTGACTGGAGCAGCCTTTACACTGAAACGTGTTTGGGATTTCTTTTATTGAAGAGTAATTTCCACAACGCACGCCACTTTTTGTGCAAGAACATCTAAGGCTTGGCAATTTCAAGGAATGCATATGCCATGATTCTAACCATATCCTGACTTTGCTACCGTCTTGGCATGTGATACACTTATAACGGTTAAAATTAGTAGCAGCTTTATTGTGACAAAATTTGCAGGATTCTTTCACCATGACCATGCTAGTGTCATTCCTTGATATAGGAAACTGACAATTTATTGTACCGTGGTCACAAATGCAGTTCATACATAACTTTGGTTTCCATGTTTCCTGGTGCTTGCGAATGATCCCATCGTGGTCGATACAATGATGGCAACTGTTATTCATAATTGCTCTGCAATTTGAACAAAATTCTGTTTGATTCAGACTGTTTGTATGATGGTCATAATGGCTCATATAACAATTCACAAAAAAATCTACGCAAATGCAGGACATGCACGGTGAAATCTTCAATGTTTCATTTAACGTGATGAACTTGAATTCATGTTCAACAGGTATTACGCAACTCGGAGGCATACCTAGGTAGGATAATGAAAATGGAAACTTATTGATGAAATAAAGACATACCAGAACCGTTTTACTGAACTTATTAATAAAGCACGTTGTAGACAACTTGACCAATACACAAATTTACTCAAAATATTTCCCTCTCTTTGAAGTTTCGAAATTTCTAGCACAATCAAAACCGTTCATCATCTTACGCAAGGATGTGATGTGGAAGTAATACTCAGATGTAATGTGGATCGGACAAGACTCAACATTTCATAGATTATTCCTTCACAAAAGCTTTTGTTTTTAATCTTAATCACCGTCGTGTATCTACTGTACAACCTAAAGTATGTCACATTATTCAAAGTAGTACTCAAAAGTGTTTAAAAAATTGTTCCACCATCATATCTTCTGAACGACCCATTGGTTTGCCCTCAAACTTTATAACTTTCTTTGCAGGGCTACCACCACTGGTGCAGAAATGAAAGTTATAGCTTAAGTAGAAAAAAAGCTTTATTTTTTAAATCGCAAATTTAACCGCTAAAAATCGCAAATTTTTCAACCAAAAATATATTCAAATATAGTGCTTTTGATTATCTAAAACATGCCAAAAGAAATTTTGAAATCGGAAGTGGCTATCAAAAGTTATGAGGTAATTTGTTTCCACAGCCAATGATATTGAGACATACTTTAGTTAAGTATTCGTAATAAATTAATGAATAAATAAATTTCTCTATTACTTGCAATCACGATTTCTTCTGTCATCGAACTAATTGCTAAGAAAATTTTAAGTGTCATTATGATAACGTGGCGATCCATCTTTCGCCACTGCCTCCACAGAACAAGAAAAATCCAAATTTATGTTAATTTTTAAGTAGATAAAATAATGTTTTCAATTTCTTAGCACCATCTTTTTTATAATTATGAAAGTGTTTAGAAACCAATAAAGATCTTATTTTAAAGTTCATAATTATCTAATCAAAACTTGATGAATTTTTCCTGTTTTCGTTTCGTTTGCAATCAAAATGAATTATAAAGAACTTTCCATGAAATAATTCAAATTAATAATAATAATTTAAAATATTACATAAAAATATGACCACAAAATTATTGAAAATTGAAAATTGAAATAATAATTTAGGAAAAACATGTTCATCAGAATGATAACATAAAGAAACTACCCAAACCGACTAACAATATTCTTTTTATTTTATTCAAGCTCAACCCTTCCAAACTCGAACTTTCAATTGTGACTAACCACTGGACAATTCGAGAAGGAGTGGTTACTTTTGTTCTTTTGTCATAAAATCAACACAATTTGTAGTATTAAAGCAATTTGTAATAAATTCAACGCCATTTATAATAAAAACGCTGACATAATTTGTATTAGAAAGCTGACGCAATTTGTAATAAAAAATATTGACGCAATAATAGGCAACGCAATTTGCAATAATGTAGTCAAACATGTGCTTTCACATTTCAATTATATGGCAATATCATCCTTTTGCATGTTTCTTGGCTGAAATACCATGTTGAAAAATAAATTTCACCTAAAATAAGCCAACTGCCATGCGAAACATTACCTTTATAAAATTTGGCAGGGAAGTTTTTTTCTATATTTAGTATTATTCAATTTCCGCGCTTTTAAGCGTAGGAAATTGTTTGGTTTACACATTTTATGTATCTATTTATCTGTGTCACAGTTTTGTTTTTTCCGTTTTCGGAAAGTCTGTTCGGATTTTGGATTGTTTGTTCGTTCAGAATAGTTAATGACGAACCCAAAAGTCTATGCCAAATGTAATACAAAAAGGCCACTTTCAATTTTAAATCATTAAAATATTAACTTTGTATACTCTTGAAATGGTTTTAGAAGTGATCTGAAAACTTTCTAATTCAATCTTTAACATTTCTGTTATCAAATCTGTAAAATATACACACAGAGCACGTGAAAGCTTTTCCAACCGATTTCGTTTATGTATTGAGGAGGAAGTTGTAGCGGTATCTTCGTAGAAGCTTTGAAGAAGAATTTTAAGACTTCTTTCCTGTCCTTATACTATTGCAATCGAAATATTATCATGAGAACATTCCTAATAGAGGAAATATTGGTGTTTAGCTGACTTTGGGAAAAGTTTTTGAAAAAGAAGATGAGGATTTGATAATAAACAAAACTGTGCTGTGAAAAATCTTTGATTGCCGAAACGTCATAGTGAATTGAAAAGCAGTTGAGATTAAGTTTGATAAATGAAAGAAGGGGGTGATTTGGTCAATTCCAGACTGTATCAAATTATTAGTCACTGTACAATGCTTGGTCAAGTTATCACTGTATGGGACTGATTTGTGAAAAAGATGATATTGTTCGAAATAATCAAGATTTTTTACCACTTCAAAGCACTTAATGGAGGCGCAATGATTTAGTTTCGGATAATATATAATGTCAAGAAAACAAACTTTGGATGATGATTAGAATCCAACCAATTATATACATACAGTGAGATCACTAAAGCCTTGTGAAAATTTGGATTGTAGTATGTTTGAAAAGAACATTGGAATACATATCCTAACAAAGTGTTATTGTGTTCTTTGTCTTTTCGTGCACATTTGTGTTATTTATAAACTCCATGAAAAGATTCAAGTGGTAATGACAGCAGAATGTGGTGGATCTAGAGTGTAGTCGCAACTTGTGGAGAAACGCATTAACATAATTTGTGAATTAAATTGATATTATCAATGGGATTATTTAAACGTTTTTCTTTTATGTTTGAATTGCTACTTTATTCGGAGAAACTTTCGTGAGAGAAACTTTCGCGAATTTTGGCGTTTTTCGCGAAAGTTTATCTCATTTTTCTTGTTTTTCAATAAATCCTATCCTAAATTATTTCAAAAAATTCTTCATTTGCGAAAGTTTATCTCCCGAAAATTAGACAATTTCTTTATTCGCGAAAGTTTATTCAAAAAATTTCGCGAGTTTTTCAGCTCGCGGAAGTTTCTCTCTCGAAAGTTTCTCCGAATAAAGTAACACTCTCCTACACAAGTTGTGGCTTACCTCTGGATCAGCCACTGGCAGGTTTAGAAGAAAAATAGATTTTCGTATTGTATGTTAAGTTGATTTAGGTTATATAGAATATATTTTTTATAATTTTGTAATTCTGTTAACTGTCATGAATTAAAATCTTTGAAATGTCCAAGTTTTTCCTGCTCCTACTATTCCAAGTTATGAGCAATTTCATGTAATGTTTACTTAAATACCAAATTCACGTATGTGGCAAAATTTAGAAGGTTTGCACAAAGAACAATTGGAAGGTCCTGATGTTAAATTTGGCAGTCACTTTTGCAGATTTGATCATAAATGGACGATGTCTTCAGTTTTTAAACAAGTTTGACTTATTTTATTTGGTTATAATAGATTTAATAGTGTTGAGGTCAATACAACTGTGAAATGATTTTGGTTCACTTCTTTCAAATATCATTTTATTCTTCATGTGAACCATTAAGTCATATTTTGGGAATTGTGATAGACCTGTTCTCACATAACCAATAAGAATAGAATGGATAAAGTCATTCAGATATCTTGAAAATTAGGATAAAGCAATTTCCTCTAGGCGGCCTGATGTGGAAATTGTTCAAGCCATGAGGCTTCTAGTTTTAGTTTAGTTTACTGCTTCTTGACTGACTAGTAGCGCCGAACAAGAATACATGCTTTTCTTTTAATAAGCAAAACGTTTATAAGCATACCCAGCCTCAGTTTTGTCAAAAAATAAGCATATACTAAGCATATTCACGAGCCTGTGTTGTTCCTGCTAAGCATACCTTAGCTAATGTGACCTATACACATAAAATGTTATTTCTCTCTTCCTGTTTCCCCTTTATAGTTTACACTAGGTTGCTATAAAATTTATTTGTAAAGCAAATTGTTTGTAAAATGAAGCATGTATATTTAAACTTCAACAAGAGTCCAGGAGGCCTGAAGGTCAGCGCTTTCGCCAAAATTGAAAAATTTTTGACTGTGAATCAAAATGGAAAAATCACGTTTTTGTTCCAGGAAAGTCAAAATAGGAATTCATGAGTAATAACTGAAGTAATAGTCAAGTAATAGCGGGAATAAGACATTCAATGAAAAAACCAAACAGACCTGGTCTCAAAATTGTGTCCAAATTGTGCAACAAAACTTAATTCAATAAAATGTTTAAGATACAAAGCCTATCAAACATTTATCAATGTTTCATCTATGCTATCTAAGGACATCTTAACAAATGAAACAAATACGATTGGGTTTGAAGTGAATTGAATAAAATCAGATTGCGAATAAACACAGGTTTGCATTAAGATCAAAAGAAGTTACCAAATCCTTAAAAAATCTTAGAGTATACCATAAGGGGATTTTTTTGTGTGGATTAATCTTTGCGACTTTTGCGAATTTTGGCCAAATTTGCAAAAATAAATCCACGCAAAACATCAAGATATGAACAATTCGCAAAAAACAATCTACACAAAATTTGATGATTTTATTTGCTCATTTTATGGCTCTGTGTACCTTCCTATATTAACTATTTCCTTGTACTTATCAAGCACCAATTGGTTTTGCAATGTGGCAGGCATGGAAATGGTGATTTTCGCTGCTACTTCTAAGCTATATATATATATCTTATTATACTAATTCGCAATTGTGTGTCACACTTTTATTTTAGAGAGTGATATATTTAACTAAATTTTACGTAGGATTTCCTATATTGTCCGCGTAAAACCACGCAGCAGTGAGAACGTTTTTTTCTCTATAATGACGTCAGATTCTACTGTATCATTGATTTGACGTCAGTTTTTTTTATCAGTACATACAACAACTTTTATACGCGTACACGGGATTTGAATAAAGAGATCATTTTCGAAATAAAAACCGGTAAGAAATGTTTTACCTGAAATGCATGTCGATCGTTGGCGGCGTGCGACGACGCCTTGGCGTCTAGTCTATCTACTTATACTAATCCGCGTGCGTGTGTAACACATTTAACTTAGAGAGTGTTATTCTTTTTTCAAATTTACGGTCAAAATCTTCTTAATCGTGGTCATTTTTTCGTTAGACCATTGATAATCGAGGATTAGTATAATAGCACGCGGCGTGACGTCAGTTATTTTTACCTTATCACGGGGGAACCATTGCATTGCATCCCCAATCGAACGCGACGTTTTTGGGGAAATATCTCGAGAACCAATAGGGATAACTGACGTTTTTTAGGGTCCGCGATACGGGTGATTGAGTGACGCATCATTTGGGCCTAAATTTAATTTGGTACTGCGGATATGACGTCATTAAAATCTTTAATTCACGATATCTCTGCAACGGTTGATCGTAGCGAAACGATCCCATACATTTTTTTGCTCAGTTTTTCAAGCTCTACAACATGGGTACATTTTCCAGTCCCGATTCCGTAATTGAAATTTTCGTCACGGGGTACGCACACGGGAACACGTCGTATTTCTGCAGATTCTTTTGGAAATTAAAGTCGTAAAAAACTTTTACCCGGGATACTAGTATATACTAATTCGCGTTGTGCATCCCACTTTTATTTTAGAGAGTGATATATTTGTTTAATTTTTACGGTCATCGTCCTCTTATGTGCGCGTAAAACCACGTAGAGGTGAGAGACACTTTTTCACGATCATTCCAAAAGCACGTGGCATCATTTGACGTCAGTTTTTTATGATCACGGGGAATCATTGCATTGCATCCCCAATCGAACGCGACGTTTTTGGGGAAATATCTCGAGAACCAATAGGGATAACTGACGTTTTTTGGGGTCAGCGATACGGGTGATGGGGTGACGCATCATTTGGGCCTAAATTTTATTTGGTACTGCGGATATGACGTCATCGAAACCTTTGATCGACCATATCTCCGCAACGGTTGGTCGTAGCGAAACGATCCCATACATTTTTTTGATCAGTTTTTCGAGCTCTACAACATGGTTACATTTTCGGATTCCAATTCCTAAATTGAAATTTTCATCACGGGGATTGCTCACGGGAAAGGCGATTTTGACCCATCCTTTTCGAAGTTAAGTTCGGTAAAAAGTTTTTACCCGGGATACTAGTATATATATAAACAATAAAAACAACAGCTTGTTTGGCTAACTATATTTCGTCATCTTACGTGACTTCATCAGGTTCGAACCAGTTTTTACAGTTAGTGGGAGCCATAGTGGGAGCCATTAATTTCAAGTTTATAATGACCCTAGGGGAGTTACTATTCTCTGGTTTATTTTAACCTTGGGAAGTCATCCCAGGGAGTCAAAAAAAATCTGCTACACCGAAGTAAGTAACGGAACAAACCTAACAATATCAACAAAACGAATATGAATATGAAAAGGGACTGCCTAGGCAAACACCAGACACCGCGGAGCAGGGTGGCTAATGTTTTTGTCGGTTTAGAGTTTTTTTACAGTTTTAGCTATTCTAGTCCAATAAAATTCGCAAATTTGATGGTAGAAAATTGTTTATGAAATGGCGTTAGTTCAAGTTTAATTTTAAACATAAAAGTTAATATTTAGTATACGTTTAACAGTAACAGGTAACAGGGGTAACAACATCCACTGGATCTGAAGTTTCTCGTCTTCAAGAACTCATCCATGAATGTAAGATGATGGAATATCTGGGTTATAAACGAGTGAATTTTTGATTATCGCTGTTACATATGCTATTGTTTTGCAGTGGCACAAAAGAATATCTCTTTAGGCAGAGATTTACATGGCTCTGCTGCTTCCTCTGTCGCACAAAACTTCACATATCTTCCTTCACTGACTAACATTGTTCATAAGTTGTGGAGGTAGCATACGAACTGTTCCAATACATTCTTTCGATTGGAAGATGAAAGAATCACCCATTCGTTTGAATAAACAAATTTATGTTAACTTGGAATGGAATGCGCTCGTATAATCATTTCTACGGGAGGCATGCAAAGCAGGAAGGGCTTCACAACAATCGGTACCCAGCTCAAAGTTACTGCTTTCGATATCAAGCACTCGACGTTTATTGCGAGTTCCACTTTGGACCTAAATACGGTTCTTGCGGAAATGATTTTGGAAATCGGCATACGACGAAACATCACTATCCACCCCAGCTTTGCACACAGATGATTCATTTGAGTTGGCTGCATGCTGAACACAAAAACACTTTAGTGTCCGTTTCCTCCTGAGGTGTCTCAAGTCCAGGTGCTTCTTCGCAAGAAATCTAGAATATTTTTAAGTTTCAGCAATTTATCACAGCCATCGATTTTCGTGGTATCATTGACTGCATACTTACCTTAAGGGAAGAAATTTTTTGGCCGTCAGCCAATTTTAATATTTGTGTTAAATTTGGCAGGAATTTAATTTGGCAGCTCGAGATTTTCTGTAAATTTGGGGGTTCACGATGTTTTTATATATTTGGCGCAGCTACAACCGAAAGAAAAAAAAAATCGCGGGAATCAGGAATTGAGAAAGGCTTTATTAGATCAAAACAGAAGAAGAAAGTCGAAAAAAGAAAAACTGATGCTCGACATAAGACATCCGGAACTTTTTCAATTTGGAAACATGGCCAGAAAGGAAGAAAAGTGCTTGTAATGATATTAATAATGATTAATAGATTGAAAAAAAGTACAACAAAATCGGATTCCTACTGTCATTGTTTACAGTATATCTCCTGATTATCAGAAAAAATATTTTAATTTGCAAGAAAAAAAAAATTTTAAAAATTGATTTGGCGCTCCATACAAAAAAAACTAAGTTTGATCACCTACATATCGATACAAGTGACACTGACTTAATATGATGACGTCATTAGAACTGTGACGTCACCATATTTTATCAGTGATGAGGGATCCAAACACGAGCCACCGTATATCGAAAAGGCAAGAAACCCTGGGTACGAGGTTGAAACACGAGAACATTGAAATAATAATGATTCGCAGAATGTACTACTATAATAGCTGGCATATGATGTTAGGAGTGATTACATAACGATTCTTAATTTCATTGCAAAATTGAACAAAAAAGTGCTCAATAGCTATGAAGGGAGGCTTTTTACAGGTAAATCTACATGAAAAGTTTGCTTTCTAACCATACCAAATATGCTTTATTAGGATTTAGTTCCAGGTTGACCTATTTTTGGAACTAATTCTCCCAGACTGTAAATAGTAAATGTTCACATTTGGTAATATTAATGCACATGTGAAAATACACTTTGTAAGAAAAAAAATTATCTTGCTAATTATGCACATAATTAAATACAATAATTAAAGGCGGCCTTTGATTTTCTGCGGTAAAAACTCAATAAAAAATTATCGGTTTGATCTCAAATTTTGTCACAAGACTGGGATGCAATAAATCCTTAAAGGCGGGCGCAAACCGATCCAACATTTCATCCAACATGGGATTTTTTTGATGTTGGATGAAATGTTGGATCGGTTTGGGTAACTTCAAATGTAGCAATTTTTCGGAAAAAAGGGAAAAATGATGTTGGATGAAATATGTTCCAGAACATATTTTTCATCCAACATTTTTCGGAGAAAAAAGAGAAAAAGTGACGTTGGAGCGGTTTGGTATACTTTTCATCCAACATTTTGGTTTTTGACGAAAAAAGAATATTTAAATTTAGAATTTCGAACGTTTTGAACACTTTTCGAACGTGCGACGTTCCAATGAATTTTTTTATTCATGTTTTTGTGAAGAAAATCATATTGATATCAGTTGGGATATCTTTCCCAAAACAAACTCAAAGTCAGTAGGGGTCATTCGAAACATCTCCCTAAAGCCGCAGCTATCTTCCATTCTGATTTCTTTAATTATGGTGGAAAAATATCCTTTTTCTTCACGACGTTTAACCCAATTTCTGGTTTTCCTGCGGGTTGGTTTCTCGTCATCAGAGTCAACCAGCTCGTTTAAAACCACTACCATCAATGCGCTGTCTGCCATTTTTAAAATACGAATGAATGAAATGTCTTTATGTTTCGCATGTTGAATGAAAGTCATACAAACGGAAAATTCGAATTCATCCAACATTCGAATTTTCATCCAACATTTCATCCAACATGACAAAAATATGTTGGATGAAATGTTGGATCGGTTTGCGCCCTCCTTAACCAATGGTCAAATTGCTTAGAAATTTGTAGGGAACATCAACATCTAATATAAAGCTTAGGTCAAACGTATCCAACATTTGATCCAACATCGAAAATTTTCGGTGTTGGATGAAATGTTGGACACGTTTGACCAAAAGAAAAATTTGAAAAAGAAGAAAAAAATGTGTTGGATAAAAGTTTGATCGCGATCAAACTTTTCATCCAACATTTACAGCTTCATCGAACACATTTATCGTTTTGGATGCGTTTGACCACTTTTTCATCCAACACTATGTGAAAATGATGCCATTCTGTTGCAAACGAATGTAATTTCGAATGTTAAAACGTTCGAATTTCAATAAACAAGACCGCATTTTTGTATGTCAAATCACATCACGAGTTTCAGTGCAAAAAAGATGAGCAACAAAGAAGAAGCCACGATGAGCGATAGCTCAGTGTTGATAGCGTCAATTCTGTTAAAGAGAAAGCCTTAAAAAATACCAAAACAAGAAAGGGAAAAAGTTGCTCCCAACTCGCTTCTTCTTTTCCATCCATTCTCTGTTTTTTTCCCCGCACGGCCTTTCGTCGTCAGAATCCAAACGTTCTGATAAAAAAACAGGATAGAATATCTGCATGTCCGTCACCATCTTGAGTTTTGTTCGAAAGAGAGAATGAATGGACATGTTTTGTTTTAATAGAAGGAGAGAATGAATGAACATAGATGTTCGATGAAATGTTGCATGATCGTTTGACCGTCACGAAATTTTCATCCAACTTCCATCCAACATTCATCCAACAAACGTCCAACACGATGATGAAAATGTTGGATGAAATGTTGGACACGTTTGACCTAAAACTTAGGTCAAACGTGTCCAACATTTCATCCAACCTCGAAAATTTTCGGTGTTGGATGAAATGTTTGACACGTTTGACCAAAAGAAAAATTTGAAAAAGAAGAAAAAAATGTGTTGGATGAAGCAAAAATGTGTTGGATAAAAGTTTGATCGCGATCAAACTTTTCATCCAACATTAACGGCTTGATCGAACACATTTTTCGTGTTGGATGCGTTTGACCACTTTTTCATCCAACACTATGTGAAAATGAAGTCATGCTATAGCAAATGAATGTCATTTCGAATGTTAAAACGTTCGAATTTTAATAAACAAGACCGCATTTTTGTATGTCAAATCACATCACGAGTTTCAGTGCAAAGACGAGCAACAAAGAAGAAGCCATGATGAGCGATAGCTCAGATGACAGCGTCAATTCTGTTAAAGGGAGAGCCTTCAAAAAATACCAAAACACGAAAAGGAAAAAGTTGCTCCCAACTCGCTCCTTCTTTTCATCCATTCTCTGGTTTTTCCCCGGCATGGCCTTTCGTCGTCAGAGAATCCAAACGTTCCGATAAAGTAACACCCATCTTGAGTTTGAGAGAATGAATGGACATGTTTTGTTTTTATAGAAGGAGAGAATGAATGAACATAGATGTTCGATGAAATGTTGCATGATCGTTTGACCGTCACGAAATTTTCATCCAACTTCCATCCAACATTCATCCAACAAACGTCCAACACGATGATGAAAGTGTTGGATGAAATGTTGGACACGTTTGACCTAAACTTTAGGAATTAAGAACACCTGATGGGGAATGACCTTCAAAATCTTACTTATTAATGATAGATAACATAGAGATGACTTCATTTCATCTTACTTAGATCGCAGGGTAATGTCACAGAAAAGTAAAAGACGTCCCAATAGACCTTTCCCGAATTTCTGTTTAAACACCGTGTTATAGCCTAGCCTCTAAGTTTCGCCTCTTTTTCAAACTCTTAATCACTTCTAATTATTCCACTGGGGAACTGAAAGAACGAGTAACTATTACTTACTGAAAACATTATGCAATTAGAAAAACAATGAAAAACATAGAAACGAGGCGAAACTTGATAACTAAGCATTAACTCGGCATTTAAACAGGAATTCGGGAAAGGTGTATAGCAATACACCTTTTCCCGAATTCAACTAAACAGTGAATGCCGAGTTAATGCTTAGTTATCAAGTTTCGCCTCGTTTCTATGTTTTTTATTGTTTTTCTAATTTCATAATGTTTTCAGTAAGTAATAGTTTCTCGTTCTTTCAGTTCCCCAGTGGAATAATTAGAAGTGATTAACAGTTTGAAAAAGAGGCGAAGCTTAGTGGCTAGGCTATAACACGGCGTTTAAACGGAAAGTCAGGGGACCAAGGCTTTTGTTCGAGATGATAGAGCGCCAAGTTCGACGAGAGTCGCCCGTAGTTTGCGTTTCTGAATTATGGGAACTGCGAAAAGAAACAAAACTCACGTTCAGCAAGAAATAAACAGTTATAACGTGTCTACTACAATTATGGATACTCCCAATATTTTCGGATTCAAGGTCCACGACAATTACAGAACGGTTTGCACTTAGCAGGATATTGTTATTTCTACAGAAAAGTAGATTTATCAATCAGAGGATTTTGTTTGTGAAGGAAGGCCAATCAAGTATCATAATTTAAGATGGCGTAAAAGAGAAACAAGCGCTCCGCACTCAATATTTCGACGAGGGTGAACTTAGGATCATCATCGTCTGTTAAAATGACGTCACTATCAGTGTTAGAGGAGCAAACAACAATACAGGCATCAGTATAAAGCCCCAAAAACATGGTCTTTGGATATCTTAAAATTTCTTGCATATTTTACAGAAAAATAATCAGAGATGTTTTCCTCATTTGTCCCGTCTACTTGAAGCCCTTTCTTTCCTCTTTTCTTCCTGACCAAGGAGTCGATAAATTTTCTTTCTCTGCGCTTTGATTTTGGCATCACGATTTGCCTCGAGGTTCGCCATTTTTTTGACGAACTTCTGATGTTGTTCACGTCTCTTGTGTTTTTCTTTCAGTCGTTTCTCGCGGTTCGCAGCGAATATGCCTTTCATTAAACGAAGCGCCTAGATGGGTATAAACTCAAAATATAAGAATCACAACTTGACTCAGTTCCTCCTATGTTTGCCACACTTCCCTAAAAGATCTTTTTGCCAATGACGTCATTCTCGATACTTCTTCTCAGCTTCCAAAAAGGCATATTAACATAGTTTTCTTGTATCATCCCAGTCGGCAAAATCGTCAAAAAGTCACTGTGACGGAGAGAATTTTTACTGAAATTGTGTGCATATTTATAAAGAAAGGCACTCCTTCGCAGATATTTTTTAACAAATGCGCCGGCTGGGATACCAGAACTTATCATCGGAAGTCACAAAGCCTTCTTATCTCCATGGTGATGTAAAAACGTCATTATAAGGCCAATAGGAAACCAGAAAAAAAAAAGTCCGAAAGTGATAGAATTAACATCATTCTTAACCCGAGCAACGATCGAAATTGTGACGTTAATTTGCTGACACTGCAAAAAATTTAGAAACTTAATGCCTGTTACTTTTCAACGTAATTTTTCGTGATCAGATCTCACTCAAAAACTCAAAGTTTCAAAATTTCCTTCGGATTTTTAACTTAATGAAAGAAAACAAAACCAACAGCTTAGTGAAAATCCAGCAATCATGTTTTTATTCGTTTATTAAATTCTTGTGATTTTTTTTTTACGTTCCACGTTCATCTCGTTTAAGAACCATAACAAAAGCGAAAACGGAAAAGCCAAGTGTGAATGAAATTAGATTTCACTCAGAACGGTTGATGTATAGTTGATATCGTCATAGTGATTAGGAGAACTGAAGACCAAAAGACCATAAAAAGATTAGCAACCAAGCTATTTCCATGCTACCTAAACCGTGTGATAAAAGAAAAACCCCAGGTCCTGCCTTCAAAATCACATGACAGCCTCATTTTCGATTTTCAAGCAACCGGATCTTCTCAGTGGGGGAATCTCCCTCCCTAAATCGGGAAATGTCCGCAGAAAATATTACACTTACTTTCTTCTCGTCAGTTTCCATGACAACCGCTCGTTTCTGCTCGTATGTTTTATTTTTTCGTTTTGATTCGTTTTTGGGTTTCGATTTAAACGGAAGTTCTTTCTGCAATTTTTTGGGGATCTGCAATGGGTTGAATGTCCGCACCGTTCGTTCAATCGGCTGAAACATGAAAACAAAAAAACCCTTTTTTTAACATTTAGTTCCTTATTTCACATGTTAAGTTTTAACATCGCACAAAAACATAATCCACATATAGCTCACAAACTGTTCAGTATAGATAAACTATACTATGCTTACGAGTGGCTTATCTTGCCTGCAGTGGATATAACAAGGAGCAGTAAGTGCTACACCATTCATACCAACAAAAGATTTTTAAGCAGAAGAGCTTAAAAAAATAACATTAACTTTTGCAGCAGTGATTCCAACCCAAAAACTGATGTTGTTTATTCGAAGAGAAGTCTACCTGGGAAGACAGTATATATCCTACCTTGTAAAGGGAGTTCTGCCTTGTATAGGGAGTGCTACCTTGTACAGGGAGTTCTACCTTGTATAGGGAGTTCTGCCTTGTATAGGGAGTCCTTCCTTGTACAGGGAGTCCTACCTTGTATAGGGAGTCCTACCTTGTATAGGGAGTTCTGCCTTGTATAGGGAGTCCTACCTTGTACAGGGAGTCCTACCTTGTATAGGGAGTCTTTATTTTGAGTTAGCTTTATATTTAAATCATTTCTCATTTGACCAACTGTCCTCATTCCCTTCCAGCTCATTTTCTCGTTCTTGGCTAGTAATAAGGACTGGACCGGATTGTAGAGTTTCGGACAAGTCAATGGGAACCATGTTCGACAGAAGACGATGTCTGAAAGGAAATGTTTGATAGCTTCATATCATTGCAGGCTATTCGTAATAGGAAACGACTTCCACTTGAATCGTTATCCGGCAAATTTCTCTCAGCGAAAGGTTTCGTGATTTCACAGTGGGGAAAATCGTCATAAAGCAACTGCGATGAAGTGCATTCTCATTGAAAGAGTGTGTATCTTTCTAAAGAAATGCACTCCTTCGCAGTGATATTTCAACAAGTTTGCCTAGTGGGTTAAGGCCTGGTTATGTGATTTTTCCCGACCCGAGTTGCCTTAAAAAAGCTGATGCCACTTACAAAACTGGGCCGAGTCAGCACACAGTTAATTTTGAAATGTAATAATGGATGTAGAAAACATAGAGGGATCAGTAACACGCACTTACCGCTCATTAAGATCTTATCTTCAAACGTGGCACGAAATGCACCTGGTGGAGCCTGAAATAAAAAATGTGAACATATTCGATGGGATGATATTCATTGTATTTTGAGTTCACTTGATATGTACCCCCAGTGGCCAAATTTGTCGAGAAATCACGACGAAGGAGTGCATTTCTCTAGAAATATACACACTATTTCAATAAGAATGCACTTCATCGCAGTTGCAAAAAATATTTGCCCACAGGGTATTTCATTGTTCAAGGACACTTCTCCACAAATCTGAAGTTGTATGGTACTATCACAAACGCCTCATACAACTCACTCTAAATTTTTACATAGGCGATGTTTTGGTGCGAAAAGGTGTCAATAAAACCATTACAAGGCGTAACCGAACCTGTCCTTTATTTTAACACCATTTCGTGGAAGAGCAAGGGTAACATCTGATGTTACGGCCCTACCTTCAATGCCTTCTTCACTTGTCCCCGTATACCGCTCACTGTACGAATAGAAGCTCCTTCGAATTTCGTCACTTCCAATGCAGAGTTAAACATACCCTAAAAACGAAGATCCAAGACAGTGAAGACCGGATGTATAAGTAAAAGGAAATCTTTGAGTGGATTGAAAAAAATTAACCTTGATGAAAGCAGTATTTTTGAAAATCTTTAATGGAGTTCCTACAAGCTTGAGTTTCTTCACCACTTGAATTGATTTATCCAAATCTAAAATCACTCCTGTGGCTGCGATGCGAAACCGTGCCTATAAACAACAAACAGATTTTCAAGCAAATCGTCATATTTTACTGACCGTCAAGGAGTTTTCATACAACGACTTTGATAGAATAGATTGCCATGAATTACCGTTCGATCAGCCACAGATTGGACAGCTAGTATACCAGTACCAGGGGGTGTAACTGGACCTATACAGAACAAACAGAAGACGTTGATAAAAAAGATCACTTACCTAAGACACAACGCATCCACATCAACAATAAGGCCTAGCTTCAACTAAGGAACCTGCATCAGTTGACATTGTTTCAAAGAGTGGCAGTGCCATATCTTGGAGGGACATTGCTTCAGTAACGATATGCAAGGGAAGGTTTCTTCCTTGACAACAATTTCCAGTTCAAAGCAAAATACTTTTCAGAGAAGGGGAAAAGAGAATGGTGAGTGTTTTAAACATACCATACATTGTGGCAATGCAGTGCAAGTGTTGTGGAGTGTATTTTAAGGACCGAAATCTCCCATTATGATCTTGAACGGAATATAGTGGAATAGTTTGGAATCTTCTCCAACCCAATGATACAATGAGTGGATCACGATTCTTTAAGATTCTCTCATGCCACCTATGTTTTTTGAATCTGGTCTAAGAAAACAAAGATGTATATTGGTCACTTACTATATCCTTTGTCAAGAAATTAAATTTTATTTTATTAAATTAAGTCACAGCACACTATGACTGATTGTTTTTTAATGGTAACATTGCCTTAACTGAACATATATATACTCACCAACGGAAACAAAAGGGAAACAAAAAATTTGTTCCACTTCTTATACAAAGAAAGAGCAAAAAAAGCACCTGCACATAGCCGATATTATCTTCACCAGGTAACAAACCACCGACTATGATTGGATAATTGGGATCAAAGTTCAAAACAAACTCGCACGGAACTTTATCCAGCTGAAAGGTTAACAGAAAGGATAATAAGTGACGTCTACAAGAGCGAATATCAATCTCGTTGGTAATAGCAAGGCCATATACCTCCATACGCACATACATCCCAGCTCTGAAACCTTCATACTGCACACGAACGTCGTCATCCAGATCGTCAAATTCCTTTCTGTTAAGCTCTGCCTGCTCGTTCATTGTGTTTTTCAAATCATCATAAAATGAGTTGGCACCTAAACATGAAAAGAGGTTTTCGTTTTCTGTGAAAATAGCATACACAAAAACTAAAATGTTCAACATTGACATGGTGGTGGTTATTTTCACCTTTTCCTTCATCGAACTCCGCATTAAACATGTCTTTCAACTTTCGTTTTTTCTCTGCTCTCTTTTCAGCCTTTGTTTTTTCATCTTCTTTTTTACTATCTGCTTCCATCATATCCTCATCATCACTGCCGTCGTCGTCGTCATGTTCTTCTTCTTTTTCATCTTCTTCACTCATCTTACCTCTGTTTATCTCTCCTGTTTCAAGATCTTCGAAATCGCCATATAGGTCTTCATCTTTTTAGTATATAATTAAAAAAAAAAAGTTGTGGTAACATGAAATTTTAAAAACAAATTAAAATAAAATTTATTGCATTCAATTCTACCCGCAATACACTAACCATTTGTTGCTTAGTAGGAAAGTTTAATTCCAGGTTCAACATAAATGACCATATAATCATCAGATACTTAATAGGGTGAAATTGTTACTGTCAACGTCATAGACTAATGATGGTTTCAACAGATTTCTCTGTGGACATCTCCAAGAGAAAGCCAATCACTTCTTTAGATTATTTGTCCACTTTTTTAATATCAGACAGCTGTTTGTTCCCAGACCAGTTCCCAATCGTTCCACATAAGGAATATTGATGCTAACACTGCAAAGTGCAACCCTCATATAATGCCGCGACATCAAAACTATCAGTATTTACGATCAGTTTGTTTGTACTTACCACCGTCATCATCATCATCCAATAACTGCTGTGCATCTTCGCTAGCCGACCATTTCCCAGTCACAAAACAATTTTGGATTAATTCTTTCAATTCACTTAAAGTAATATTCTTGTGGTCCGAATTTTTCTGTCGAGACACATCAACTTGATGATAAAGCGAATTTTTGCGATTTTCATTAGTACTGCTGGTCTTCACTGTAAACATCCCGCCAACCAAGTCATCATCTTCTTTATCAGAAGAATCGTCTACTTCTTCGCTTTTTGCAATTACTCCTGTAGAGCAGAGGGCGCACAAATTATTGTAATCATTAAATACCCAACAATATCATGTTGATGACACGAAAAGAATACTTGTCTACCTCTATCCTTAAGCAGCTATGTTCAAATGATTGGATATGGTAAAATGAAATCACTCAGTTTCAAGACTTACTTCTATAAAAAAGCACATAGCATACATGGAATCGGTACTTACCACCACCATAAATAGTTCTTTTTATGTCATTGTTGCTTTTAAATTTTGTAAAACTTGATAGCCTTGACTGAAGAAGCTCTTTTAATGATTCTAAACCTGAAAACGTAAACAACAAGAATTACATAAACCAGCCAACGATGAGTAGGATAATTCAGAATTTACGAGAACTATTATACCTTTTAGATCAGGCCTTGAGAAACTGATATCTTGGATAATTTCATTATCTTCACCCTCATTGTCGTCTTCGTCAGATGTGTCCCCTTCAAAGTTCATGCTTTTTTCGTCGTCCTATCAAAAAAAAGAAAATAGATTGAATGGAATTTCATTGGAATATCATACAATGGTTGCAGATTGTGCCACTTGAAATAAACACACCAATTTAATCTTTTTGTGTGAAATTTGCAATTTTTGGTTATCTATATCTTCCTTGCTCAAATGTTCATCATTGCTTTGTTCATCATCATTGTCACTGTATTCATTAGCATCATCAGTTTCAGCTTCTTCATCACCGGTTTCGACCCTGTCATCATCCTCATCGTTGAACACGACTCGCCTTCTATTTCTACCATTTTCACAAACTAATTGCTCTTCGGGCATTGTCCACTTGTTATCACTTCATAGAATAATCGAAACACAGCAAAAATATAACAAAAAAATCAGTAGAAATCTAATGTCCAATAAGCATCAAAGCCTTACCTCTCAATCATATCACCAGTTATTGGAGCAGATTTCTAAAACACAAAGCAATACATGAACACATAGCAGTGTATATCTGGAACAGAATAGGGCACAAGTGTTGAATCACTTGTGCAAAATAGTTTACGAGAGCTATTTGATGTGGGACCTTTGCTTTATGTCAAATCACAAGATTTTCCTATGAATTCTATGAATTTCTCCTCTTTCGTTGTTATTAATTGGTACACAACATGCAAACAACTTAATAATCTCTTTATCGTTTTCAAAACACATGCATTTTAATATACATCTAATACATGTGAGGATATTATGATAGTTGTGTATACTAAACAAGTGATGCGTTTCGTTTAAATGTGTTTGAAGGAAATAAACAAGACACAAGAATTTTGCCGAAAGTGACATCACTAAATCATGTGGATGATTTAATTAGAAACAAAGAACGTATTAACTCCATTGCGGAATGTTTTACATAACCAAACATTCATATATGATCGTTCTGTACGATCAAATGATTTCTAAACACTTTTATTCTGTGTTTTTAATGACAAAGGAGCCATATGTTATAAAAATGAGTCATTAAAACTTTTTTATTATACTAAACGATAATACTTTGCACGAACATTTCATGGTTCCGACGAGGGTTGAAAGTCCCCCCAACGAAATTATCCCCCCCCAAACCTTTAGCCCCCCCCCCCCTCACTCCTGCAAATACCAGGTCCCCCAACAAAAGCTCCCCTTAAAGATCACTCAGATTCTGGAGCTCCCCTCTAAAGTAATATGATTTCTATTTTAGGGTCTTGAATTAATTCAGACATTGTTTCTCATAATGAAATTTCATATGATAGAGTATATTTAGTAAACACAAGAAGATACAACATTATCAAGTAAAGTTTAACGTCAAAATAACGAAATTTCCTTAAACCAATTAGTTTTCTTTAACAGCCAGAAGGTCTCCAATGGCTTGTAAAAATTCACCATCATCTCCTTCGACTTAAGTAAGCTCCCCCCTGAATTTCTAAAAAATTACAGCCCCCAAGCCATTTTAGGACCATTTTAGATTTACCTCCCCCCAAATATTTGGAGGGGGTCAGAACCACGCATGTGATTATGTGTTTGATTATTACATTTTGCATGAGCGTTATTTTGCAAAATGTTTTGCACATGTATGTGCGATCACACGAGTCTCCAGATACAAACTGCATAGGCCAACATTTTCATGAGCAGGGATTTTTCCAAGCACTTTCCAACTACCGTTTACCGGTAGTTAAAACTCAATCTTGAATTGAGTTTAGAAACTCAATCATTCATTGTCAATTAAATATTTTTTAGCTCTTTAATGCGTAGTGTTTAAAAACATGTTTTGAGAGAGTAATTAGGCCATTATTCACCAAATATTCTGTTGCTAGGGAGAACGACCACCGTTGCTAAGGTAATTTTGAAATTTCCTTTGTATACGCATTCATTTCTTCACCTTACCAAAGAATATGAAAACGAAAGTGGTACCAGTAGGACTCGTTTTCATGTTATTCAATGAAATTTAAAAACATCTTAGTTTCCAACTCTCTTCACATGCCTCTCATGACAAGGCCTGCTTGTGGAGATTTAAATCTCTCAAATTGCATAGCTTCCTGGACTGTCAAACTCAATCTTCTCTATGAAAAACGGTAGTAACCAAAAGTGCTTGGAAAAAATCCCTGATGAGGTACTGTTATTCTTCAGCCTCTAACAAAGAAAGAATTTTTCGAGATTTAAAAGACCTGGTGTTTCCATCAATTTTGATTCAGAATAAATGATA
Organism: Turritopsis dohrnii; assembly: GCA_027922465.2. Taxonomy (NCBI): domain Eukaryota; kingdom Metazoa; phylum Cnidaria; class Hydrozoa; order Anthoathecata; family Oceaniidae; genus Turritopsis; species Turritopsis dohrnii. The sequence goes on along the minus strand of BQMF02000049.1, from coordinate 22,346 downwards.
TGAAAGTGCATCTGATCAATAGCAGCAAGAGTTATTGATTGATCAACAAGACACAAAATAAATAAAATAAAATCACCTACTGTAAATATATTCATTTCACTAGCTTCCATTTTTGAGTCAATTGCTATCTTAGATGCATACAAAGATGAAACCAATTCATTTTCTGGTTCATTGTCATCCTATGGAACAAACATAAATAATCGATGATTAAATAGACTTGTGAGGAAACGGGTAAGAGTTATCACTACAAACATCTTCGCTTCTGACAGCAGCAGCTGCTCTCTGCCCAGCTTTACTTCCACCCAAATCAATATAAACAGCATCCTAAAGAACAAAAATAGATATATTTCATGTTGCAAATGCGTTTTGTAAAATGTTACTAGTGTCCCCACATTTGCAACATGCCTTTATACAAAAATTTCGTTTTAATCCAATGATATTTGTTTATTTTTGCTGATATGTCAAAACAAACTTGTTTGGATAATCATAACAACATGGCTTCCGACGCAATATTTTGTTGCAAGAAATTCAATATAGGCCACACTACATATATTTTGTTGCAATCACATAAAAAATGTTGCCCGTGTCCCTGAAGCTTAAATTGGTCAAATTCGCCCCTAGTGGTTTACATGCTAAAATTTGTCTCAGAATTCAAATTATTGTATGTGCTTTATAACTAAACGACGGAAAAAATTCTGTCAAAATTCTCAGAATACTCAGAAGAGCTAGGAGTTATTAGTAATGTACATCTCTTTTTCTAGGCCAGCCAAATCGACATTAGCTTGGATTTTTAAGGCTAATGTGCTTTATTATAAAACGCTGAATGTTTGCACCAAAGGCTTAAGGTTTGAATAAGAAAATTTTATTTCAAACAATTTTCAATAACTTAGACACACAGTTGGACCACTCAAACCGGTATACCGGCATCTAAAACCATCTGGATATGCTACTGATCTCACAAAAAACAAAAGTGTAAATGCCACCAAAAAACACATTGGCTTTGTTTGATTTTGATAAGTATTTTGGAACTCTCCTTTAGTCTATCAATCACAATAGGAAAAAAACAACAAATGAAAAGACGATTCCATGGTAAACTTTAACAACAGGTTTAATTCAAAAAGAATCGTAGTTGGACACCTTATCATAAACTATGCCTCCAACACCTGCCATAGGTGCATATATCAGCTTTTCCTTTTCATTGAGAGATCGTTTCTTTTCTTTTTCAGGTAACGGACAAGGGTCTGGTAATGGATGAACATCCTTCAGCATGAAATCACCACAACCTGTTTCGGTAAATAATAAATTATAAAAATGTTATGACTGTGTGTAATTTCATTAGCATAGATTCTGCAACCAAACCAATACCATATATGGAAAAGACGTCAAACCCATACCTATCACATGAACTTTGCATCTATTTTTCATATGTGCACCTCTCATGTATCCATAAAGACATATAGAACGATTGCACTTGCTGTTTTTGCGAATCTCTTCGGGATTAGTAAGATCTTCAAATCTACATGCGAGGGAATTCGCGAATAAATTTGTGCAAATGCAAAACAAGTATATCATAGAAAATAAACGCAATAAAAAATTTATTGTTTATTGTTTTAGTGTCTTAGTGACAACAAGTGACTGCGCTGAAAAATATAATCTAACCTGTCAACAAGAGTATATGGATGGGATGCTCTCCATATGAGGGGACGAAATTTCATCACTGATATAAATCTGCCGAGATTATGTATTTCTGTTTTTGGATAGACACCATGTGAAATAGATGACAAATAAAACAATTTTGCCCCCTAGATAAAATTAAACAAAACAGATTAAGTCAGAAGAATTAAGAGGGAAAAAACGAGAAGGTATCAAAACATATCTTGGTCGCATGGCAGTTATTTTGTTATTTAGTTACGAATGAAATCTACGGAGACTATGTTACCTGATACACTTCTGTCCAAAATCTTTGCTTCAAATTTTTCTTAATTTTTTTCAGAGATTTATTTTTCTTCAATAGATCCAAATGCGTTAAAACACCCATGATTTTCGGAAATCCGTGAACTTGTACGATGTTTAGAAATTCAAAAATTTCCATTTCAAAACCAAAGCTGGCATCAATTAGCAGCAAGACCTTGATAATTTAAATAATAGAATAAAAAAACTGTGGCAGTTCACAATTTCTAAAACCCAGTTATGAAATAAACTTACTAAATCAGCAATTTTTGCTATATCTATCATTGAGTTGATGTCGTTGTTGCACTCAATTAAAGTCAATCGCCGTTTCTTTCCTACGTAAATAGTTCGATTAGTGAGGGAAGCATTGTTATAATTCACATTCCATTTCATTCTCAAACAGAGAAAGAATTTTTAGCGATAACTTTCATATACAATTTACCAAAATATACCAAAACGGTTTCTGCTTAACATTTCCAATTTTTTCACAAACAAATGAAGTGGAAAAAAGTTATGTAAGTTTATGTTATAAAATTAAAATTAACTCAAAATAACTCATACCTCTCAATTGAATTTGCATAATTAACAAAGATGAACAATGGTGTATAAAGTGATATATTTACAGAAATAACAAGTAAGAAGTTCGTCTGTAAAAATGATAAAAAATACGGACTTTTGTGTGCTTCTTTGAGCTCCAAGGTTTTTTGAATGTTTTTTTGGTTGTGTCGATTCCTCACAATCAGTGGAAACAAAGTTTGCCTGCAAATCTCAATTAATGGTTTTGTTAAGGAGAAAAACAGTTTTTTGTTTTTTCCATACTTCTGCACTATTGGATAGTTGAAAACAATCACGGATTTTGAGCCAATCAGAAATTTTCTCTCAAATCGCATTAACAGGCTTTCATCTATCGCTCTGCACAGTTTTAAAGGAAACAAGCCACTTGCAGGGAAGATGGAGCTCAAAGAAGGTAGAACACTAATTATTTATCATCACATACACGACAATATGACATCCTTTAATAAATTCAGAAAGTGAGCTGCCAATTTAATTAAATGCTTTTTGAGTATAACAAATGGTATTAAAGGTTGTCATAGCTTAGAAATGATGAATAACGAAAATTGCCCATAACTTTCTCAAAAAACAACGTCTTTCCCTAGTAATAAACTAATGATTACATCTGTCAAAAAAAAAATTTTAAAAAAAAATTTGACTTTTGAAACGTACGCTGAGCCCTTAGGAGACAAAATATCAAGGTTGTTCCCAGAAATTAAGGCGAAGTAAAATTTTTTCTCTGAAGATTCTCAATTTTTTTTGTAAATGCGCCACACAATAACCTGGTGCTTATTTAAGCTGCAATAGGCTTAGATAGATTGCTGAGTTCTCCTAATTAGGCATTATTTTATTACAAATTAAGGGTAGATATCACCCCTATAATAAAAAGATAAAGCTTTGAGAGAGCTTTCTGAAAATGTATATTTGATGCTATAAAAACTAGTTATTTGGTATTACAATACTTTAAATTTGGTGGTATTTCATTTCATGTTTATTGTAATTTGTTTACAGAACCTATTCAGCATGTTTACAAGAACTGTGATCCCTTTTTATAAAATACAAGCTGTCGTTTCCTTTGTAATGCTGTTTATTCAACTGATCGCATTATGGAATTTCTTTGGAAGACGTTTTCTCGATAAGTATTTCTGCGTTACTTATCTGTCTTTAAGTACCTCCAGGAACCTAGTTTTTTGCAATTGAAAGAAAAGGTTCATAAGAACAAAACGTTACTACCATTTTTTCTTTAAACAAACATTCGCTTTGCAATGAAGAGAGAAAGTCAAGGAAAGGCTATTTTAAACAGTGTTTTTTGTAAATGTTTTATTTTGTTAGAAGTAGGACTGGTTTAGAAAAACTGTAGTGAGTACCGTAAAGCGGGGTGACTTCGATCAGTAAAAATAAACTGTTAAAACTCTGAAACTAAAGTGTGTTTTTCACATTTTTTAAGATTTTCATTTAGATTCCTATTGTAAAATACCACCTGAATGTCTTCAAGAGAAACGATCAATTTTTTCCGAAACTAACAACGACAAACATCAAAATTTCACTGCACACATTGACCTGCTGGACATTTTTGGCTCATACGTGAAGTATAGAGGCTGAATGTAAAGAAAATTATAATATGTCTCAAAAAAATTATGTTCTTCACTGTTGTTTCTCTTTTTCTTTTCCTTTTTCCTTTATTGATAAATATCGTGTAACACGAAAAAACAAATGTTTAATATCAGCAATTAGGACAAGGACTAATCATCAGAATCGTCTTCAAGCGAAATGATCAACTTCTTCCAAAATTAACAACAAAAAACATCACGTCCGAAAGAAATTCTGTTCTTCACCGCTATATTCTGTTTTTCTTTTCCTTATTCCTTTATCGATAATATCGTGTTTTTGAAAACACGAAAAAAATGTTCGAAAAAAATGTTCTATAAGTTACATGTTTGCAAGAACTTCGTGAAAAGTTGCTGTATCTCATGGGAGATTTAATGACTTACCAAAGAAATTTTAATAAGCGTGCTATTTCCCCATGATGATAGATTTTTCTTGGAAAGATCAAGTTATATATTTCTACGGAATTACAAGATTAGATAATGTGAAATTTTCTACGGAAATAGAAGAAATATGTAATGTAATGATTCCAAAGTTTCAGAAGTAATGGTTTAGTGTATCGGAAGTTATTTTTAAAATAGTGGCAAAATTGATCAAAGTCACCCCGTTTCATGGTAACGTTTTTTAAATTAGTAAATATAGAACACGATAACAAAAAAATGAAATTAAGCCTTTTCAAAATGCCCTTATCCGAAATACCGTAAAGCGGGGTGACTTCGATCAGCGGGGTGACTTCGATCAGTAAAAATAAACTGTTTAAACTCTGAAATTAAAGTGCGTTTTTTACATTTTTTAAGATTTTCATTTAGATTCTTATATAATCAGAATCCTCTTCAAGCGAAACAATCAATTTCTTCCGAAATTAACGACGAAAAACATCAAAATTTTCACAGCGCACATTGGTCATCGCTCTACGTCGTATTCAAGAGTCTAGCCTGGACATTTCTGGTACATATGTGAAGTATAGAGGCTGAATGTAAAGAAAATTATAATATGTCTGAAAGAAATTCTGTTCTTCACCGCTATATTCTGTTTTTCTTTTCCTTATTCCTTTATCGATAATATCGTGTTAATAAAAACACGAAAAAAACGAATGTTTTATATTGCTCATGTTCGCAAGAACTTTGTGAAAAGTCGTCGTATCTCATAAGAGATTTAATGACTTACCAAAGAAATTTTAATAAGCATGCTCTTTCCCCATGATGATAGATCTCAAAAATTTTGTTTGAGATACAATGAAATGTTAATGTTAATTTCGTTTCGTATTAACGAGGGTCACACATGTGTGAACGTCTTAAATATCTTTTGTTTTACTAACATTCGCTGATCTTTTACGGTCGAACATTTACCTCGGATGACAAAGGGTGGTCTGTTAATATTGTAATAATGGCGCTTTAAAAACATTGTCAAATACAATTATAAGTAATTTGGCGCTTCTCATAAGCTGATCGAAGTCACCCCATAATCGATATTGTCGTTTTCTTGGAAAGATCAGGTTATTTCTCTGGAATTACAAGTTTAGTTAATGTGAATTTTTGCACTGAAATAGAAGAAATATGTAATGTAATGATTCCAAAGTTTCAGAAGTAATGGTTTAGTATTTCGGAAGTTACTTTAAAAATAGTGGCAAAATTGATCGAAGTCACCCCGCTTTACGGTAACGTTTTAAAATTAAATATGTTGAAAATAAAATTATATATATACATTAAATAGGAAACTTTATAAGGTTTTCAAAAATATATACTTTGTTGATGATAAAATAACCATATCAAAAGTTATGGACACAAAACTGAAAACATGCAGCAAGGGACGATGATGATGAATTTTTAGCATAAATGCATTTTACCTGAAACAACGGTGACTGGACCTTTCAATTCACTTATTTTCTCTCGAGCATAATTTTTGATGAGATTTTGTATTAATGTTGTTTTACCAACTTTAGGTGGACCAACAACTGCTACGACAATTGGAGGTGGTTCTAATGAAGACCGATCCACCAACGGTATGTGTTGCTTTTTCGTTTGTAAGTCAAGGCTACGGTGAAGTTGTTTTGCTGTTTTATTGACAGATTGAATAGCAAATGCTTTTGGATTCCTCTTTTCATCTGGCTGGTGCTTTTTAGACTTTTTCTTTTCTGCTTTCCGTCCAGCATTTCTGGCGCGATGTGCTTTCTGATGTTCTTCGGTACTATTGTCCGCCATTTTTGTTTTTGCACGAGGAGTAGAATGTTGAATGTTTACATTGATGTTTACTTTTCTGTGCATAATCTGAATTAAAAGTAGCAAAGAAGATCATTTTTTAAAATTTGAGCTAAATCTCATACATTTCAGTACACTACCAAAAAAAAAAAAAAGAAAAGAAAAAAAAGCAGTCCTCTGTTGTAATGGTCCAGGTTGCGAGGTGGTATTATAAGAGTGGCAAGGTTTTCCATACTATTGTGACCCCAGCGCCAGCGATTTCATTTTGAGAAAGATTTGCTATCGACTATATGATATGACGGCGAAAAACAACATTGGGCACTATGAAAATCGAAGTATTGTGACCTAAATTCACTCCTAAATTCACAGGATATTTTGGTTGACGGTGACAGAACATGAACTCAAAGCGATAATAATTAAGGAAATATCAATATTTAAAATTTCGAAAATGTCGAGTTTTTTGTCAAGGGACCGAAATAGGAAGGAATAGGCGCGGGTGCCGAGTTATAGTTAGAAATGTCGAGAAATTTCCATTCAAAAACGTCGAATCTGGCGATACCGAAGGGATCATGTCGAGTTTAGGCGGGTGTCGAGATAGCGAGAGGTCGAGATGGCGTAGGGCAACTGGTAGTAACTGATAATAATGCCCACCCAGGAGGAGAGGAGGAGGGGGGAGAGAGCTCGCGAACAACAGGTTCAGGACCATCCACTCAGCAGAACACAGGCTAAAAAGTCGGAGTTGTGTGTAGGAAATAGACATTCAAAAACAACAACATGGCGTATCCATTTGCTAGCAGACACATTTTTCAATCCTCGTGCAGCAAAGTTTTTATACCGTGGTTATCGTTGATTAGAAATAAGACACATGGTAATCTTCCGCAGAAACGGAGACCAAATGTTTTTGTGCAAAGACACACGGATTTTATCAAACTGTTGTGTGTAGCTTTGGTTAAATATGAACGAATACAAACTACATTGGAGAGAGCGAAGAGGCTTGAGAAGTACGGAAATCTCGTAAGTGCTTATTTCCACCGTCATAATAAAATCTATGTTCATGATAGAGTGTTCATGCTTACTTTCTCATATCATGCTGTTGCCAGCGGACCTTGAAAAGCCTTGAATTTAAAAAATTGACCTTGAGGACCTTGAATAACTTTATTACCAGAATTGGGAATTTTTGTTTCTACATTACATCCAAATGTCACACCATGATGGTTGGGTGACAAAGAAAATTTTGGGATCTAGACTCTCAAAAACGTCTCTCTTTTTCTTTTACAATCAGTGAAATAGAAACTTAAACTGCGGTTTCCACAAACAGAAACTTACGAAACTTACGCTCTATTTTAAACATCGTTGATGGAACTCATTTGAAACGAAATGATGCAGATGAAAGCAGAAGTTGAATTGGAAGAAAAAGATTCAAAATAGAAAATAAATCTCAGTCAGCTGACTTTCAGATTTTTTTTTAGTTGAATTTTGATTTTTTCATTCATTAATACGGATATATTTACTTTTGTGAGTTCTTTATGTGCTCAATACCACGTTACGAAGGTATGGTAAATTCGGCCTGTAAAGTATTTATTAACACATTAAATACTTTTTTCTATAATAACACAAAAATATTAAAATTTTATATATCAAATGGGAAAACATAATGTAATACAAATTTGGAAATTTTTTAACAATTGGGAATAACGCGATACACAGTATGACAGGGCTTGCTAAAGCCAATAGAAAACGTTTCACCAACTGATGCACTGAAACATGTTTTTTAGGTGGCATCAAAATCACCATGAATTGTGGGATTGCAGAAGGTGGGGGACAAGAAACCATAATTTTGCTCTGTTATTTACTGATTAATTTTGCTTTTGTATTTGAAGATTACCAAAATATCAACACTCCTCCTTAACACTTTAACACGATCCACTCTCTATCACTTTTAGTTCAACGATAACGATGAAGGGCTTAAAAAAAGATAAAAAAAGAATTGGCACTCCTTATTTTTCGAAAGTTGTGTGTAAGGAAGCAAAAAAATATAGACAAAAGATTAACTGCAGGTTAAAATTCCTGTTGTGATCCTATTGTATTGTTGTTAGACTTATTGCTGATGTGAAACAGTGGCCTTAAACTCAAAAGACAAGTTTGACCAGTTCTGAAGGAAACTTATCGATTAACTTTCGGTAATGACTTGAAATCTACTTGTCTTTTAATGGAAGTAAAACAGAAGAAATGAGTTACATATGATGGTTTTGAAAACGAGAAAAGTCTTTGACACTTGTATGAAAATATAGCATTGTTAAATTTAGTAGTACAACTTTCTCTTTGTGTGGAACACATTGCATCTGCCATCACAAACGTGATCAGGGTGATATGTTTTCTTTTCTGTTTATTTCAGCAATAGTTCCCAGTGGGCACATTTGGTGAAAAATCACTGAAAAAGAGTGCATTTCTATAGCAAATACACACTATTTCAATAAAAATGCTCGTCATCACAGTGACTTCTGTAAAATTTTGTCCACTGGGTTACTATGCAGTTAAAGGCGCAAAGGCTTTGCAGTGTTGTAAATAACTATAGAAACCCTGTTATCATTAGCATTAACTTATTGTTAAAAAGTTGTCAGTTTGGCAAAGCAATAGCAGTTATCAGTATATTGTACTTTCATGACAACTATGTTGATCCCATTGCAAGGATAAGGCAAGGATAATAAGGATGATAAAAGGTCTGAAGAAAAGCATTGTAGACTTATGGAGACTTGCAGACATTCTGAAAAAAATCTTCGTTATGTTTCCGCTAAAATGATTTTCATTTGAAATCAATAAGGCTTTAAATAGTGAAGGTACAAGATATAGTGTGACTCTGAATGTGGAGCATCTGGAGTATTCTTGATGTGTTTAAACAGCCTGATTTCACAAAATCTTTCAACTCTATTATTGTGAAATAAAATCAATTTGATTTTGTCCAACTTGAAGAAATTCCCATTTTTGCTGCAACAAAGTGGCAAACATGATCATGTGAAACTAACGGCAACAAGCTTACACAAGAATGTTATTATTAATATAACAATATAACAATAATGAAAATAGTTAAAACCATTATCTTGGTAGTGTTCGAAAGAGCAGTTGGAATATCAATGAACCTATATTCTGCAATTTATGACTTTCATGTGTTTTCAAAGCATTAATTATTTGCAGTCACCGTTTTCATTATAACTTTTCAGTCATCACAACCCAAATTTTTTGCTATATGAATTTTGTGATTTTTATTTTCGAAAATAACATGTATATAATAGGCTAAGTAAATGGTTTAGCAACTAAAAAGAAGGGTAGGCACGTAAAATCTTTATAAGCAACACATTTATAAGCAACACTAGTAACTTTTCTTAAAAACCTAAGCAACAGTACTACTAGAATCTTAGAAACACTAGCATAGACACATCAGATTTCTTAAAATTGTTACACTAGGTTGTTACACTGGGTTGTAGGACCAGGTTGTGTGATTTATATAATAATGATTTGAATGTCCTAGACTTTTATTAAACAACTAAAGTAATATTAATACCAATAGTCCAGTCGTTAAGAGTTTTGACATGGAAGTGATGATGATGGTCGGTGGGAGGGGGGTACCTATGTTGTTTTCCATAGTAAAGTCTTATATTTTCATGATAAAGCGCTCTAATTTTTCATCACCCTCCGTTGCGGATGTTATGACTAAATATGACAGTTTGAGACCACCTTTTTGTCAAAAGTTGCGCACGCGCACATGTGTTTATTTATTTTATTGTTTTATTTTTTGTTTGAAATGGTATGCAGGTGGTATGTTTTGAACTATAACTTATAGTCTGCAAGTTGTTAATTAATGGTTGCTAGGTGTAGGATGTATTACAATAGGTTATGGTTCATTGTTTATTTTTAAAAGTAAATCTTACAATGAAAGTAAAACATAACAAGTAAATAACGATATATAACCATAGTAACCAAGAGTAAATAATTATATCGTAAAGAAAAACAATTAAAACCAAATTAAAAATAAAATTATTAACCATACAATCATAAATACAATTATAAATATTTCTTCACACTCCATTTAAGTTCTTTGTTGAATTGCTGGTTTTATTTCGTTAAAAATGATTGTTTCCAGCAATAAATGTGTTGATTTACGTAGTTTTTGTGTTTCCATAAACTTCAATGGATTCTTTTGAATTTGTTTGTTTAATACTTTAAGACAGTCTTCGTCACTTTTTCCAGGCATAAACAGAATACCTGAAAGGAAAATCCTAAAAGATTACGAGATACAAGTGGAGAGCTGTAACAATAAAGAATGTGAAACTTGTAGTGAAAATAATAAGCGTATAGCAGAGGAACAACAACGCGACAATGAAATGGAAATACAAGAAGAGGAAAGAGAGGAAAATGAATCAAAATATAACAAAGAACGCTGGTATATTGACATGGACGAATATTTAACATGTGCACAATGTCATGAGAAAATATGTGACAATGGATATGAAATTTGTACACGATGTTTTTGTGGCAGATGCGAAGGATTTCTAACTGAAGAAGACGAAATAGGTGATGACTTATGTAAAAAATGTTTATATGAAACATGTCCAATAACACTTAATAAAACAAACAATGAAGACGAATGCAGCTGTCACTCACATTAGTTTTTTTCTATTTTATTTTTAATTAACACATTTTTATTAATATATATGAAATGAATTGTTGAAGCGAATTTTCATTCAAACTACTACACAATTTGATTAAAAAAATATGGATAGAAGGCAATGGATAATTATGTTGGTTATTCAAATTCAATATCAGAACACTTTGCAAAGAAATTAAATGTGAAGAAACATTTATAATTTTTTAATTTTTATTTTTAGTTTTAATTTGTTTCATTTGAGTTTACGATATAATTATTTACTCTTGGTTACTATGGTTATATATCGTTATTTACTTGTTATGTTTTACTTTCATTGTAAGATTTACTTTTAAAAATAAACAATGAACCATAACCTATTGTAATACATCCTACACCTAGCAACCATTAATTAACAACTTGCAGACTATAAGTTATAGTTCAAAACATACCACCTGCATACCATTTCAAACAAAAAATAAAACAATAAATTAAATAAACACATGTGCGCGTGCGCAACTTTTGACAAAAAGGTGGTCTCAAACTGTCATATTTAGTCATAACATCCGCAACGGAGGGTGATGAAAAATTAGAGCGCTTTATCATGAAAATATAAGACTTTACTATGGAAAACAACATAGGTACCCCCCTCCCACCGACCATCATCATCAGGAAGAAATTAGTAACAAGCTGAAATTTGTCATAGTGACTCAAAATCATGTCCTGATTCACAAAAAAAAGCCCCCATGTTGTAGATTTGGGAAAGACTCAAAATACGTAATGGTGGCCATAGAGGAAAAAATTTATGTCCCTAAACATGGGCATATTATACACGATTTTGTAGTATTTTTGATGCTGATCATTGTTTACTAAAAGATCATGGTCTGAAAATAAACTGTAGGGAAGTTATATACACTTGCAATGATTTTTAATGTAAGTAAGTTAATGCAGCAGAAATGAATGAAACATTATGTTCAGTCAAAACCCTGGTCGAAACGTTGGATTATTTACTTATTATTTGTTTATGCAGCATACCAATAAAGGGTAGTTTTAACAGTGAAAAATTGTCCTGTTAAAATTATTAAAAATTATTGAAAAATACAGAAGCAGACCAATTAATGCAATTAATTAACCAATTAAGTGTAGATGTAGGAATAGAATTTGACTAGACGCCAAGGCGGCGTCGCTCGCCGCCCATGTCCACCTTCAGCCTGCGTTGGGTTCACGAAAAATAAAATTAGGGATTTGGCAATAATAAGTGTGCCCATGTTGTAGAGCTCGAAAAACTGATCAAAAAAGTGTATGGGATCGTTTTGCTACGACCAACCGTTACGGAGATATTGTTGATCAAAATTTTGATGACGTCATAGACCCGTCCCCCAAAAAAATTAGACCCAAATTTTTCGTCACTCTATCGCCTGTATCGCCGACCCCAAAAAACGTCAGTTATCTCTATTGGTTACCGAGATAATTTTCCCTAAACGTCGCATTCGATTAGGGTCTCAATACAATGGTTTCACACTGACGTCGCACAAAATAAAATGAAATAATCACTCTCACAACTCAATCTACCATTTTGCATGACTTACAAACAAACAAACGCACAAACAAACAGAGAATCGGCTATTAATATATAGAAGTGTCTCTAAAGAGATGATATGAATGTAAATCAATTTTCAATATAGTTGATGGAGTTTCCATGAGAAAAATACATAAGTTAAACATCTTGAACAAGATACTAGTTTTTTCTGCTATAATATAAACTGAATGGCTTTAAGCTATAATTATTAAAGTATTAACAGAAAACTCGATCTCCTTCAGAAATAGCCAAGTAAGAGATTTTGATCAAGAATTAGTTATCAAAGTTCTCTGGGCCATCCCAAATAATATACTCTAAAAAAATCTAAACAAGAATGATGAAGAATATAATGGTATAATTGTCACATAGTGACAGGTATCTATCAAGACGCAAACATTTAAATTTTGACAATGATCGTCAAATATGGCAGAAATTTTCTTTAAGTCTCACTTTAGCACTCTAGCTTGTGGCAGCAGTCTTTAGTGTTTCTACATAATTTTCCTTTTGCTCTTTCATCATAATTTATGTTTGATTTTTTTTTTTAATTTTGGCATTTTTTCTTACCAATTTCGATCAGTGGTCATGACCGCTAGTTCTTTAGTCCCTGTGTCAAATGTAAATTCGATTTCGGTATGTATGTATATCCATTGTAATTTATTTGTGTTCCTTTTTTTCAGTTAATTGAACTGGCTATAAGAAAACAACCACCTCCCGACCTCTTCACTATCGAGGATGGCTTTCTATTACGACCTGATGAAATTAAACAAAAATTTACTACCAAATTAATGATAAATAGACGATGGAAGAAAAGATTGATTTTACCCAAAGTCCAGAGTGAAGAAGAGTTTGTGCAGCAGTGCAGAATGGAAGCAACCAATATTTTACTTCAGGTATAGCTTTTCAACAGCGTTAACCCTTTCCTATTATCGACTTTTGTTTTGACGCTGCTTAACCTTGCAGTCTTTATTCCTTTGACAATTAATTGACTCTTACGGTCGCTCTAAGTCACTTTTTGTGTGAGACTTTGTTCTCCAGCATTCCTCTAGTTGCTGAATGGTCAGTGTGCAGTCAATCGAAGGCTTTTACCCAGTGGACAAATGTCTTTAAAAAGTCATTACGGAGGAGCACATTTCTAAAGAAATAAACGCACTACATCAATGAAAATACTCTTTGTCACGGTGACCTATATTAATGATTTTGCCCACAGGGTAAAGGCACATCATGCCTTCGATTATCGAAGCTTTGAGAAACGTGAGGTACTACCACTACTGCTCATCACTGTACAATGTACTTACATTTCCCTTCATAGGATGAAGACTCTATCAACAAACTTTACGGTGAATTAGCTGATCGTTTCCGTGGTAAATACGGTGGTTTCGTGAAAATAACAGAAATACCGAATCAACCGCGAAAGCATTTTCCGATGTTAGCTTACGTTGAATATCAAGGGAACGGACTGCCTCCATTACCTGTGTTACCGATATGCGAAAATGGTCAGTTAAAAGGACGGCCTAGGATATTTCAGGAACATGAACTTGTAAATTTTGATATGTAAATTAAATACGTGTTTATCTATGTGTCTCATTTTTTGCCACAAGAGAACATACACAGTGGGCACAATCGTCAAAAAAGTCGCTACAACGAAGAGCTTCTTCATTGAAATTGTGTGTGTATTCCTATGCAGTCCTTCGCAGTGATTTTTTAATAAATGTGCCCGCTGGGTACAGTTGATCTCTAACCTATGGCTGATTCAATGGCCATTGTATCGTAGTTTTCATCAAGGTTGTTGTTTTACTTTATAAGCTGTGTTTTCTTGGTTTGCTGTAGGCGAGTTATTTCTTTGTTACTGTATTTATCTCCCAGGAAAGGATGCTATACTGTGGACATCTGGAGCAAGCGTCATTTTGTTTCTATCTGTTGAGCTCTTCCTTTCGCGGTTTTTTCTTTTGGCTGTCACATGATTTCTTGAACAGATCTTTTTTTGATATGGTTGCAATTCACACATTGTGCGTAGCTCTTCTGTTTGTAGCGAATAGTTTCTGATATTTCTAGTTAAGCCTTATTTACACTTTTGAAAAGGTGTAGATTAACTTCAGTGTAACTTAGGCCCTAACAGATAAAAAAAGGAGCAAAGTTTTTTTGCAGATTTTCAGTTAGTTTAGATCTTTTGGTTTGTAAATTGCAAGTTGTTTTGAATTACCGCCACCGTTTTGTGGCAATGGTCACACTGCTCATTAAAGTTATCGCTGATTGTAAAACTTGTCCAACCTTGGGTCTTCTTACTTTCAGTCTAAATTAAAAGCCATTCGTAACAAAATACCCAGCAACCGATTGTATATCTTCATTCACTTTTCGCAGTATCGTGTAGAAAGATTTATCTAATAACAGGGGTTGAAATAACATCCGGCTGCAGGCAAAAGCCGTACAAATTCTAGGTTTAGCCGGCTAAAAAATTCGTAAGATTTCCCTTTTCAGCCGGCAACAAGTTTCATATTTTTGCAAAAACTTTTAACATGGTCCAAAAGGAGACTATCTACGGTGCTTTTATAACCACCTTCGGTGCTGTCATATAAAATAGCCGGCAATTCAAAAAAGGTTTATTTTAACCCCTGTGATACATATATAATAGTTTCGTCAGCAAATTGCATCACCTTCGAATGCTTCTTCAGTACGCCTTCGAAATCATTAAAATGGAGAAGAAACAACAGTAGTGGACCCAAAACGCATCCTTGCGGTACAGCACGTGTAACAGAGCAGGCATAAGACAGTTCTTTTTCATATACTCGCTTTCTGTTGAACATACAACTAGAGAACCAGTTTAAGTCAGTACATGATACATCATGACTTTCGACAACAATAAGACCCAGTGGGCAAATTTGTTAAAAATACTGGCCATGGTCATTGAGATTTAAAGGAATTTCACCTTGCCTCGCGATAGTTGACGGTTGATCAGCTAAACATGACGTCATCACCGTCGAGGTGTCTGTTGTCCTAGTCAGACAATTTTCTAAAACTTGTGAGCATGTTTCTTCAAGTAAATGATATTTAGATCTAAAAGGAATAACTTTTCAAAATTAACATAATCAACAACATAACATTACATAATAATTTCAAATCTATCATCAAAATTCTTGTCTATGTACAACGAGAGGAATCCGGGGGTCTGTACACAGCGCCAAATTGACAAGTTTTCGGCTTTGTTCAACACACAAATACACTCCCGACATACGAAAGCTTGTCAGATATAATACATTAATACATCTCCCACATATCTGCAATCGATTTCTTTCGATATATTGATAACCCGGAATCTCATACCCAATGGACAAAATCATCCAAAAGTCATTGCGACGAAGAGCATTCTTATGGAAATAGTGTGTATATAACTACAGAAATATACTCCTTCGCAGATATTTTCAAAAAATTTGCCCATCTACGTCGAGCGAGCCATCAGCGATAATTATGTGTTTCTGAGAGCATGGGAATGTCTAAATTTCCACCATTGAATAAAACTTTCAAATTTGGTTTTTGTTTTGATGTAATCCTGTAATGTTTTGATGCTTATATTTAGCTGTTGTAAAATCTTGCGAATTACCAAATATATCGGGCTTGGACAAGTTTCAATATTTCCAAACAGAGAAACTGTATCTGGGAATTTTGGTTTGTTCACAAATAACGAGTAAGTAATTACGTGATTTCGTATTGATCTTCAGCAGTTAACGTTTTACCAATACCATCAGGTTGCAAAGACATTGCTTTTCTTTGGATAAACACGACAACAAGATACAAGGAAAAATCAACCACGAACCCAGGGTTTCTTGCCTTTTCGATATCCATATGTCGAAAAAGCAACCCTTTGGATTCGAGGTAGAGCAAAAATCACACAGTGGTGAACATGTCCTTCCTCTTGGCCGCCATTTTTTCTTTTTTTTCGAATTTGAAATATTCAAAAACAAATTTTGCACTTTGAAAATATTGCTATTTAGATGGTTCCATACACGAGAATTGGTTTTGTTTTTAAGATACGTTCGCCCGACCACCACAGTAGAGTGTTTTAGACCATTGAATCTTTCGTCAAATTCTCTTTGGAAGAACGAGACAAATAGTGTTTACAAACTCAATTACCCAAACCAATTCTACAAGATTATCACCATGAATTTCTGAAATTGCAACGGTGTGACAACTCTTTTCAAGCAGTGTCGGTTTTAGATTTCGTTACTACCAAAGCTAAAACCTAGCTTGTTCTTATGTTGAAACTGTGAAATCTCACGTGATTCATTCGTTCAGTATAATGTTTAACATAAACAAGGTGCTCGAAATTCATTTAGACTGTAAAATGATTTGTTATCACTGTCTGACCACTGACGGTCTGTAGTTTGACCACGGTCAGTGGGTGTGGTTATCCCTCCCAAAAACAGTCGTGTCATTGATGTTTGCGAATGCTGGCGAAAGGGGCGGGAGATTTATATATTATCGATCTATCTGTCGGTATTCTTCATTTCTTCAAAAATAAACACCATAGTAACCAACGGTTTCCATGGAAATAACTCAAATGAAGAAATGAATTTGGCACTGTTATTTTGGCGTGTTCTGACATTCGAAGAAATCAGCATGAACTTATTGAATGTCTAGAAATATTTCCTGTCACGTTTACTTATAATTCTAAGGAGAAACTAAGAGATAAACATCTTACTCACAGCATGTGCAATGCATTTTTTTCCTCAATTTTAATCCAGATAAAACACGGGATCATCATAAATCAATGGACATTCTTCCGAACTGAAAACAAGTTGTTAACTAGTAATAAAAACAGGCAGACCAAATTGAACCGCAATTGAACGTAAAAAGAATTGGAATGAGACCAAATTGAACCGCAATAACCTCCTAGCAAAAACGTAAAAAGAATTGGAATTCAATTACATGAACTTTATCAGCTCTGAATTGAATGTTTATCTATGATCGTTTCAACGTGGGCTGATGACAAAACAGTCGTTGAAAAGTAATGCCAGTGTTGGCTTAGGTCCAGTCAGTTAAGAGTGAATGTAGAAGAGCTTCGCAGAAACGATCTAGATCTATCTGTTTTGACAGATGCGCCTTTACTGACGTCATGGCCAGACCACACAATATGGAATAGTTGCAATCGAACGTTCGAACGAATAAATCTTTTTCTGCCCGACATAGTTTTAATACATTAATATTTATCATATAAAAATTGTGCAGTTGATACTGTGAAGTGATACAGTGAAATTTGCATAGCTAATGTATATCATTCTCGCTGGGACGACAGAATATGCACGTAGCGAGAGTTATTCATACGTAATTCAAACAAAATTCTAAATAAACTAACGTGTGAATGGCGACAGGAGACGACCATGATGAGTCTTACCATCAACACTTATTAAAGAACGTCTATCGGGCCATTTACTTCTCAATCAAAATGGAATTTGATTTATAATATTTTCGTTTTTGTTCGCAATAGAATATGTGTTTCTACTGGAAACATTTTTTCTGATTATGGTCAATTTTTAGTTACTGCTTTTTACATTATTAGATATGGATTTTATAAATTTGTAACGTGGTTATACATTTGATTTCGATCGTTCACGACAAACAGGAGGTAGTTATACCTCTTTTACTGTTTTCAGAAAGTGCTGCATATGGTAGGTAAAGCTTTATTGAGCTTGATTAAGTAGTTTGTCATTGATTGCATAAAAATTGTCGATTATTTACGTACTCTTATTAAATCTACTCTGTAATATCTTTCATCAAAATCGAAAAAAAGATACCTCTTTTTCTTATACACGAGAGAACGTTCAACCGTCTCTTTTTGTACCTCGAAGGTTTCCTCATCGTAAAATTATCCTAATCATCCCTCCATTATCACAAGTGGTGAGTTTTAAATATCTGATTACTTTTCTAAATAGCATTCCAGAAGGTGGAAGTGAAAAAAATGCTTTTATAGGATAATATGATGATGGGAAAGGGAATTGGTTTCCATCAAGCACACTACCTAGTTAACATTCTTCATCGGAATCGTAAGACTTTCACTTTTAGAAGATAAAATTGAATAGGCATGCTTCTTCTAAGGAAGTCAAGAAAAATGTACGAAATAGTTTTCTTTCGATGGAATTTGGCTAATGTTGCATGAATCAATCGAAAATGGGCTATATAGCCTCCTGGGAAAATCAAGAAGAGGGAATATACAGGAAATTTTAATTTTTTAAAGCTTTTTTTAAATGAATATACCGAATTTCAAAATAATTTTTACACCAATGGAAAGCCATTTTTAAGCTCTTTCGGCCAGCATACTTTTGTGAAAAATGAAAAGGTGGTTTTTGAAAAAGTAAGGAAAATGTCTTGGAAAAATGTAATTTACACACTGTACATTTAAGGAGATCACTTGGAGATTACTATCGTGCTGTGCGTAAACTTCGTCAAATTGACGATAGAATTAAAAAATTCGTGAAGGTTACTCATCCACGTATGAATAGACTTTTTCTGAATTTACGTCACAGCAGATCTTGCCTCGCTTTCAAACTGTACAATAATAACATTTGGGTCGTTTTTGAAAAGAAATGGTACCCAAGGGGAAAATGTTTCAAGAACTTTTTTTATCATTCCTATTATGTTAGTAATGAAAACATTAAAAAAATAACTTTAGAAACATCAGAAATGAGGCAAGATCTGCCATATGACGTAATAAATCTGCTAATCGCTAATAAAAAAAAAATTGAAAATTGAAATATTAAAAATAATTTAAAGATAGTTAAATGCTACAAACGTCGTCAGCCAGCAGGTTTCTATCTCTTCTACTCTCTTTATTAAGCCAATAATTTATTTACTTTATTGGTTTGTTATTTTTTTATATCTACCAGACCCACCCATTTCTTATTGTTCTAATCAACCTCGAACTCAGGGTCTCTTGCCTTTTCGATATACGGTTAGCGGCTATCCGTATATCGAAAAGGCAAGATACCCTAGGTTCGAGGTTGGCCATCACATATCAGCTTGCTACAAACCTGATTTTTATTTATAACAGTTGCTTATTCTTAAGAATCAATCGTGTTAAGTTTATAGAATGCTTATGTAAAAGCATTTGATTTCGACTCAGTCATGTGCTTATCAGAAGTAGTTTTTGAATTAGCACTTCAAATAGCACTTTCTTCTTTCAGACATCGTTTTGGTATTTGGACAGCCTTCTGTTGTCGTAATTAAAATGAATGCAGAAAGAAAGGATTTCAGAAACATCCGTCTCATCAGCGTTTTTCAACAAAACCGATTATCATTTTAAAACCTAACCAATGTTGATATGTGTACATAATAATGAAAAGCGTTTATTGATATCAATACCATAAAGTAATAAGTTGAATAAAAAGCAATTTATACCTAACTGATCCGAGATTTTCGAAGTGATTAAATATTTTGAATGATATAGATGCTGGTGCAGACACCACACGGAGATGATTCTCGTTTAAGATGTTGGGGGAGGGAATCAATTACAAAGGCAAAACTATAAAAGCTATCTTTTGATAGTTCCGTTTTCTACAAACGCCCAATTTTCTACCACCCAGTTTTCTACCACGCCCAATTGAGTTGGAGAGACCTAAACGCGACGCGATTAACTGTGATAACAAACAGAACCCATCAAGAATGCATTTGACTTAAAAAATAATGAGTACCGTATTTCCTTTATTAAGCACCCGGGCGCTTATTAAATTTTTTGAAAAATGGAGGGGCGTTTATTGGAGGGGACGTTTAAAAGAGGGGTTGCTTATAAAATTATTTCAAAAAACCCTTACATAAAATTGTGATAAAAATAAAGACTTATTTGCACTTTTATCATTCAACTTCAGTCTGAAAAACTGTGTACTGTGAACAGAAGAAATATCAAGTATAGTTCATATCTAAAAGACCAGTGGACACCCTTCATCGGAGAAACTTTTTACTTTTTTTGGAAGAGATGGAAAAGTTGAAGAAAGGAGAGACGATTCATAGGAACAACAAAATAAGCAGCCGGGCGCTTATTGAGGATTTTGAACGTATTACTGTGACTCTAATAAGCGCCCGGGCGGTGACTAGAGAGGGCGCTTATAAAACTACTTTCAGATTAAGGGGAGCGCTAAAAAGAGGGGGGGGGGGGGGGGGGGGGGGGGGGGGGGGGCGCTAAAAAGAGGAAATACGGTATGTACCACGTGATCAAAGGCATCAAAAAGAAAAAAACATCAAAAAATTTTTAAATCAAAAGGAAATTGTTGGAATAACAACAAGCACTTGAATCGAATATATTTAAGAAAAATACCTATTTAACGATATAATAAAGAAACACATTAAACACGGCATTTATGAAAGGATCTTGAGCTTAAACTTAAATTAAAAGTTAACGATGTTATTTTAGTATGCCTTGTTGTTGATTGTAGGGAATAACAAGATCGATTTGTGATTACACTGAAAAAAAAAGGGATTTTAGTCTAATAAGGACTTAAAAGTGTTGAAATTGGATCAAGGAAAATATCTTGAAGATTATCTTATTTACACTCAATTTGATGTTATCCCATCTGTTGAAATTTTAGTACTGCTTTTGTTTTATGTTGCCTTTTGATCATCTATTGTGTTGTATAAAGTGGCATTTTCGAGTTACTTTGACATGAGCAAGTCATTCTTTGGATTTGATTTAATGGGAGATTGATGAGAAGAGTGGTTTTGTACTCCAGATTTACTGACACAGCTTTAGTTCGCTTAGTGTTTAGTGTAAGAACAACGTCACACAGAGGAATCCACCATAAGACTTGTGTACGAACAGGATTTGTTTGAATCAGCGACGGTATGATTTGTCATAATTCCTATAGCATTACTTATTTTATTGAGTGCGAAGATCGTTCTTATATTTTTTCTGTGAGCAATGGATGAATGAATGAATTGAATGGCTGGTACCTTGGAAAAAATCTTCCCAGTCTACGTTAGCTTCTTTGAACTACCAGCCTCACATCAGTGCAGATCTATTAACAGAAGAGGGAAACATATGAAACAATAAATTATGTCAGCTATTGTCATGACGACTAATTAGTATAACAGTTTCAAATTATTTAGCTATCTCCCGCAAAAATCTCATCACAATTACAAGAGGAACGTCAATGACATTTTAGTTTGTTACTCAAACACCGACATTAATGTTTTTCCCGACACCATGAACAAAATTTGATAATTTTTTTCTTTCCATTGTAACGTGCAGACGGCAGGCTTTACATCCGTTCAATTTAACGACGTTAAAGGCGACGGATGTAAACGTTTTGTCGTTGCGAATATTATTTTTTCCTTGAAAATTAATACATCACATATAATCAATGCTTTCAAATGAATGGTCGTTCTGCGTGAATTAAAAAGATTTCATTTTACGTCATGGAGCTACGTGAAGGTTAGAAATAACATATTGGTGTATTTGAATGAAGAGATAAGAAGAGATTCAATGACAGTACATTTACAATGACCATGCGCTCTGGTTTCTCATATTCTCATGAAGAGCTTGTTCCGTGTTTCCTGTCTGGTTATAAGAGTTTCGGCATGACAGGACATCTGCCTTTAAGAGTTTATACTCTAACAAAAAAAGAATATCAGGAAGTTACTGTTCAAGTTTTAAAACTGACCATTGTTTTCTACCTTCATTAGACGTTTATAAGAATTATAAAATCTATTCTTTTAAAGAAATTGAGCTTTCTTACACTACATGCAGACTTTTATAAGAGATGATTTGCTAAGGTTTGCACTGTTATGCATATCTTTACTTTTAATAGTAAGGAACACTATTTCATGTGTCAATGAAAATACG